>OX384540.1:54091520-55291520 GCA_947538895.1 Neoitamus cyanurus
TTCTCTTCAAGATAACTCAAGAATTATTGATTTTATAGAAAAGTTTAGGAGAGAAAAAAGCAACTTTTTTCATGAATTTTTTTCGACCATTTAGATTGTGCGTAGGACTTGAAATTCAAACACAGAGTAGGTACCTCTTACTATAATGAAACAATGTAGCAAATTTAAATCAAAAAAGTTTGACAGTTTTTCGTATAATAGTTTGTAAACAATTTTTGCTCCTAATTTTATAACACGTGTCATGACTGAACTAATCAATTGTTTTTGTTGCTAATTTTTATACGCACTGCTGGAGATGACGACTATTGTCGAGTAATAACTAGAATAGCATCATATTATATATAATATTATTAGCCTTTTGTGCCTGAAACACAACATATACGTAACGACGAAACCCAGTGAGAAATTTAAGAAGTGCAGTGAAGTGAAGAAGGGACGTGGAATGGAATTATGATTGCGATCAATTGCGAATGCTTCTTTCGATGCAATGTATGTATGAACTCTCCTTTCTAACTTAGCTTCTTTTAACATTTGTATGTCATTGAGAGGAAGCATTGATGCGAGCAAAAAAAATAGCTTCAAAAAGCCTTCGTTGGAAGCGTAACGTAAGCGTATATGACAACTGAACCTAAAATGAAACGCAGTCAGGCACCCTTTTGTGTATATTTTTACACGTGTACCCTAGGGTAGCTACTTCTCTGAACTCACAAATTCTGTGGAAAAAAATTCTCGGACCGATATGCTTCCATGTTCCTTCTCGTGGAAGTGATTGGTAATGCTTTTTCATGAAGCACTTCTTAAATTTCTCGCTGTTAAATAATGAAAACCAAACTGGCGAATTTCAAAATGGCCGCCATGCAAATTAGAAAACATGATTTTCGATTATGTTGTAGCGCCTCACTGGTTCCTTTTACAAGAGTATTTAAAAAGTACATAGTGTTATATCTTGTACGATGGTACGGAACCCTTCATGTGGGAGTCCGACTCGCACTTGACCGGTTTTTTAATTAAAATTTTCTACGTGCTATCTCGAAATACATATTTTAATAATATATAAAACCGTTTATTATATAAAGTTAACATTCAGATTTTTTAAGATCAGATATTAAATTCCCAGTTCAATGATTTTTCTACGATTACTTTTGAAGTGCCATGCTTTCAAATGGTTATTTATATTTAAAGGGGGGCACTCTCCTACAACCTCTACGTTATACCCCTCACAGTCGTGGAACTGCAAAAATGCTGTAGTTGCATTGAACTGGCCCTACAATTGTACTGAAACACAAATTACTATGACCATAAAACAAAAATGGAATAATAGGATTTAATTTTATTTCTATTGCCACTATTCCGGTAAATTGGTGTAGTATCACTACTTGTAACAGCCCCAATATCCTTTACAGCAGATAAAGTGTGCATGCCAATGAAGTTGCAGAACAATGTAAAGTATCTACTAAAATATACAAAACGACGAGTGCATTCGAATTTCAACTGCAAGCTTGTTTGTCGAGTAAAGGTGTTCATTGAGACTGCATTGTTGAATTGGCGGTAATAAAACAAAAGGGGAATTTTTTATGAAGTTTGCTCACACCGTAAAACACAATATCGAGCGGAAGATACCTCCGCGAGAGATCCGAGATCGGAAAACGACCTGTTCTTATCCACCGAAGGGCAGCCAATCACATTTTATGCAACGATTGCAGCGTCAGAGGGTGGGGGAAGTTTGCGAATAAATTTCCAGCAGATTTCATAGCCCCATATCCCAAAAACATTAATTCGTAAGAGACGACGAAGCAGGAGCGAGGGCCGGAAGGGGGCGAGTAGCAATATCCAGCAGAGTATAATTCTGCCGTTTTTAAATAGGTTGTAAAAAGTGCAAAATTGGATGCGCATAGTAAAAAGGAACTGAGAGCAATATGCGCCCCCATGCAGAGATTGAGACTTCCATCTTGTTGCAATTCATGTCGTTCAGTTCGGATAGAAATTTCCACCTCATAAAGCAACATCCAAGGAAAAAATTATATTTCCCAAACCAGGGCAAGAAGAATGAATTTCCTCAAGAGAGCGGAGCAGAAGCTGCAGGCCGGCAATAAGATTGCAGCCGGAATTTATTGAATTGCATCCAACGCGATTTTTTCGGGTCGACTTGCGCCGGGCTCGCATGGAGGACAGAATTATCACGCTAAATTAAACCGCCCGCAGGGCAGGGGGAGCGCATCAGTGCTGCGCTAGTGGGATATCTCCCAACAGGGCTGTCAATCACGGGGGAGCATCCAGCGGGAGCCACACAATATTTTGCATGTTTTCATCTAGCAGCCGTGCACACGCCATCGATCATTAGAAAACATTTAAATTTTATACGAGCTGTTTGCCGGTGATTTATGCTCGGCTGCAAGAAACATGAAGGCTCCTCATGCACGTAGTGCTCCATAGGACTCCAAATGAGCAACTCGATACCGCCCCGGCTCACTGGACCATGCTGCATCTTAAAAAGATGAGTAATGATGTCGTGTGTCGTGTGAGAGCGGCGTTTTTGTCACGGGAGCGACGTTTGGACAGTGCCGCATCGGGTGTCGATGCAAAAACGCGGACGCTTTTATCAACCCGCAGAGGAGCTACATAGTCCGGTAACTGAAAGACCTGCTTTGAGTAATGGAGGATAAGAGCCTGCCGTGAGATAAGTCAGATGCACGTGTGCTGCACATAAATACCCCGCGGAGGATGCGGTCTTAAGAAGTTTATTGGACGGACAAATGAACGACGACACACAAACCGAGCAACTGTAATCGGCTTCCGCTTTTTGTAATTAAATAGAGTGAAAATGGAAGAAAGCGAAATGAGGACACCCTTGGGAGTCGTGTTTCAATCAAAAAAATCCCGCAGGGGATGTTCATCATGCAGAGGGAACTCTTGTTGGAAAAACTTTGCACTCTTCCTTCCCGCGGAGGGCTTGTTCAAACTTGTTTCAGACCATGTCGCAACTATTGTGACCGCGCAACGCGTTTTTCTTTTTCAAAAACAGTCGCCACAGTGAAAAGCAATCACGGAGGAAAATGAAATACATCGCGAGACTCAACTGAACTCGAAATTCGTTTTTACTCCTTCCCCCTTTTAATAACTCTGCAACATGTCCGGTGACAACTACTGGGAAAAACTGCGTCACGCGCAAATGTTGTCGAGAATGAAATCTGGGTGATTTCCTGGAAAGAAACATCATAGATTTTCGAGTTTTTTTTTGCCATTTTTTTTTAATTGATGTCTATTGCACATGCGGATTTATGTAGGATGGCATAGCGAGTACACTAAACTCAATCTTTTTTACAGCCATCGTTAAGAAAAGTGCAGATGGAACCAAAATTTGTGTAGCTTTTATTCACAAATATACTCGTACAGTTAACCACAAAAGTAAGTAAGTACATTCCTCAATTCATTACATTTTTTAAAGTAACCAGTGCTTATTCGTTTGTGAAAACGTTAAATGTACTGTTTAATCGACAAACAATACCCTACATGAAAAGAAATATAAGAAATGTTGTATATATATAGGATAGTAAATATAAATATTGCAGCGGTTTAGTGTGATATCGCGCAAACCAGTCGACCTAAGGAAGCTAGAGTACGACGCTCAGTGCGACACGTATGTACTTTAATTCATTTATCTCCTAAACTATTGCAGATCCCGTTTTGAAACTTCTGGTGTATTATAAATACTTTACGTACTTTAGGCTATATTTTGAAATAAAAAAATAAAAAAACAAATTGGTCGAAGTTACTAAAATTCTGATTTGAAAAGTTTATTTCCGGTTTTGTATATTAAAAAAAATAAAAAATCCAGTTTTATTTTGTATTTAAAAAGAACAGTACATTTTCTATTTAAGTCGCCATATTTAATATTTTAAAAAAAATTTCTTTAATTCGAAAAACTATTTCCAAAAACAACGAATTTCAATAACGACAATTCTTTAGAAGCCAATTACTTGAGAAATAAACATCATACAAAACAAATATTGTGCGTCCACATTCATACCTACTAGAAGTACAATTAAGCCGAATATGAACAAATTTCAGAACGTCACTTTTTTTTCGCTGTCCGCTTCACGTGAAATGCCCCTATATACAAGCCGCTGAAATTTACTGGAAAATAAAATGTGGGTAAACAAGGAATTATTTGTACAGCATTAGCATCAATAATGCTTTATTTATTCCAATAGATCACATCTAAATAAACACATGCACACATACCATATACATAATACTACAGTATTCCAACTGGTGTGCCACAAGTTTTGTTCTCGGTCCCCTACTCTGGAAAGTTATGTACGACGAAGTTCTCAGGCAACATATCCCATAAGAAACAATAATAATAGGTTTCGCAGATGACATCGCGATCGTTTCAGTTTCGAAACACATCCACCAAATAGAAGCGGTGACATACAAAGCTATCGATAAGGTTAAGGACGGGTACTTACGGCCCAATTTTACTGGCAGTCTGCAGGGCTGATCGATAGAATTGGCCCATGAGCATGCAAGTTGAGAGAGCGGCCTTTTGACGGATGATATTTGATCACCAGGCACAGTCACGGAGGCATCATTATTCTTTTCAAGAAATTACGATGCGATTATCCGTCCCACACATAAGGCAGAACCAACTGCCACTTTTAGTGTGTGCATCGGAAGTTCTTGCATGATATGTGGATTATCTGTTCTGCAGCCCACTTGTTGTCGTAGCGATTGAGTAGAAAGTGTGTCTCGTCACTAATATGATGATTATGTTATGGTACACCTCGTACAATTGTTGCTGTTCCAAGATCCAGTTGGTGAGGAGTTTGCTTCAGCTCTTGAGGCAGTTGGATTTTGAACGCATGAAGTTGTACTTCAAAATTCGTTGGAGATTGCTACGGTGGACTGTTTTGCCGTATTGCGGCACTTTTGTAAAAGTCTATCACGTTGAGGTGTTGCACTGTGTTCTATTCATAATTATCTAATACGGATCAGGTTTAGCAGTTTTGTTTTGAATTGATTTTTTAAACCGTTAGTACTTATAGCAAAGACTTTATATCTTGTGGCAGTGCATCAAATTGACACGATTTTTAGACATCAAAACTTCAAATCATGAACTGAATAAATTGGGTAACTATTCAGAAATTTCAAGTCAATGCAAAAGTCACTGCTAAGCCTGATCCGGAAACATTTATATCCTAACGATGTGCAGTTGTATGTATCTTAGACGACCGCTAATGATCTTAAGCTAAATCCCAGCAAACCGAACATTCACCTATCGGATTCTGACTTACCCTTGTGAAGCTCAATGGCGTCCTACATTGGTACATGAACATTGAGTAAAATCCTGGAACTAAAACTTTACTCGAGCATGAGATCTAATTTTCTCCATTCGCTGGGACCAACACATTTAAAACGTAGGGCACTAATCTTCTTGTTCAAATTACTGCAGTTCAGTGTACCATTTTGCCTATTTAATTACCTTCATTTCTTGCAATCATGATAACTTCGGAAGATTTGTATTCCTCTTTTCTCACGTTCGGACTTCGGTGCTAGCGACCTCATTTTCTGCTCATATTCTGCGCTATGCGACTATGCCATCTAGTACATTTAAGATAATTACTGACAATATTCACTAAATTACCTTTGTACACTATCATCACTGAAGTCTTAGTAGATCTTCAACTTTTGACGCATTTATTATGCCTTTTATGTGTACATAAATATACTAGCAGACTCGTCCCGGCCTTGCCCGGGTTTTTTCATACTTGCACCACAAATTTTAAGAACCCAACTCCATGAATACTGATATGCGTAACCTTTAGCCACCATAATGAAGTTCGAAATTTCAATAGCAAATTTAATATAAGCGACCCCAAAAATCCCTATATATTTATTTTCACGAAAATCAGTTCAAGTTTAACCTTTTTCGTCGCCATATTCGATTCGAGGTCAGAGACCGCGACAACATAAAAGGGCGCGTTTTTATAGCAATACTTTGAAGTTGTACTTTTTCGGTCACCATATTGGATCCGCTATTTTGGAGCCCTTCAATTACATACATCCTATAACCTTGCCGAAGAACCAAGCTATCCAACAGTGGAAACCACATTCGCATCCACTCAGTAGTTTGGGAGATATAAGGTAACATCGCGAAAATCCTTCCTCATTTACATATATACATATGAAGATAGATGATAAACCCATAACAAGTTTTTATTAAGAAATTATATTTCTTTTGTGCTTTTATCACTATTTACATTTTATATTAGCCAGTAAGTTGATTCTGGGTCCTGTGTACAAGCAATAAGTTATAAACCGAATTTGAATTAATAATTCATTTTTCTAAGTTTGAATGTTTATTTCGAATCGGTGCAGGGAAGGCCGGATGCACCCTTAGTTACGCCAGTGGAGTAATCCACTTGAATCGATCGTGTCGCAATCGGCCCAAGGGAGCGCCTAATAAAATCACAAATAGAACTCGAGAGCGGAAGCTCAAAGTTACAGTAATTGGTCTCTTCTTGCCTACCTTGAACTATCTTCATAGCGTCGAGAGTTCGATAGGCAGGATGGATACGTCCCAGTTTGCCCAGATCGACTGACATGCAAATATTGTTAGAGCTTGTTCTGTACGACGAGCCTAACAAAGGACCACTCTTTGAACTTTGGCATGTGGAAGAGGGCAATTGAGTCTGATGCAAGCAACTTTTCATGGCACACTCTGGACCACTGCAGTTCATGGTCCGCAATTACCGGGAATGGCAGCTGAAGTACTCGAAAGTAAGATTGTAGCCCCCGTACTCCACTGCACTATTAACGGAGTGACAAACTACTTGGCCAGTTTGCGCAGAAGAAAGAGCAATTTCTCTTCCCGGAGTTCCTCCAGTTCTGAAGCTGGTGCGGCCGTTACGCAAGGATATTCTAAGAAAGCCGGTGTCAGGAAAATCAATTAAAAAGTCACACAGGCCCTCGCTCTGCTATTCGAGCGAGCATTAGATTGCGTAAGGATAGCCAGTGACATGACTGGGCCGCAGGTCATCAATTTGGGGCCAATTACTGGCTGATTGACACATACGACACGACAAATGATATTCTCTATGAAATGATTTGATTCAGCTGCGTAATGGCCGAGATCCAGGCACCAATTAAAACGCAACAGCCTCCGGGAGCTGTGCTTAAACAAGTGATTAGGTGCAAATTGAAAGCCCTCCTGAATACCAATGAAACCATTAGAGCAGAGGGCGACACACTACACCCGGGGAAACGAGACATCAAATATTGGGAGATCGAATAGTTCAAATGCCTACGTTACGTGACTTGTTTCCCAGAGGTGCCCCGGCCCTGAGAGGATTTTGTGGGCGTTTCTGCAGAAAAAGGCTAACTGGCCCCCGTACCCCGAGCGCTGTCCTCGCTGCATAAATTCCGAGCTCCTCCAGATGTGAAGATGACAAAAAGAAATGTATAGAAGTCCCGGCCGGGCTGGGCGAAATCTTGTTCACAAACACCCCGTCCAGGGAAGCGGTTCACATAAATCGTCGATGTAAATTTAATAAAGTCCGACGCTTCGGGAATCCTGAGCGAATAATGAAGTTCTCGTCCCGGAAACGTTCCATTGGAGCGAGCAAGATTCCGGATCCATCACCTCCTGTGCGGCATTGATTTTATTCACCGACAAATGACTGATAACAGGGCTTTTGTGCAAGCTACCTAGAATTTGTAAATGGATACCTGGAGCTGGAGATATCCTCGGACATGGGAGCTGTACTCGAAAACCTGACTGATTTCGAGTTGGCACGGCACTCCCCAGATATAAAATCACAGCCGAATTGTGTACGGTCGGAATTCAATGAGCATTGTGGCGGTGATTTATTCGTCTAGCAATTTCATAAGTTTTGGATTTATAAAGCGATACGCCGTGCTCACGGGCACAGCCGACTCTCGGGAGTATTTTGCGCACTCTGTCTCAGTGAATTTTCGTTCGGCGAATACAATACAACAAGAGGTAATCGAATTTCCTGACGTTTAGATGCTCGGAGAGTATATTCGACGGCGTATTAACGTACGGGATGTGGAGATAATGCGATTTCACGATTTTATTCGTCGTCAGAAAACTGTTTGCCAGGCATTTCAATGACGGCTGATTGAATTAAGCGGCTTTTTCTTTCCTAATTTCTCGCTTAAGTTAATCCGAGTAGTGTGGAATTCGCTTAGTTTGTAGTCTTTAAGGAGTTTGACTTTGGATTAACCCTTAGCAGATGCACAGGACTACGTACACCGTGTAACAAAATGTATTTTTATTATACTATAGTATAGTACCTGACTAAATAGGATAAGTCTTTACAAGGGGAATCGGCCCCTTTTCGAGATATTTAATAAAATAGTTCATACTTTTGCAGTATTAAAACTTTCTACTGACTAATTATTTGGCTCTTACAAACTATTTCGAAGCCCGCTCTAAAATTTATCAAATTTAGGGGCACCTGGAAAGCTGCAAAGGAAATATTGCCCATTACAGAAATGAATGGGATGGAATGAAGATTTTTTTTTGATTTATTTTCATCTACATATTTCATAGATTTAAATTTTCCATTTCCAAAATATTTAATTTGCTGAAGATTTAGTTACCTTGTAAAAACTATTTGTTTTCTTCTATAAAATATTTAAATTTATTTTAAATATTTAAATATTTTAAAATAGGCAAATTTATTCTCAAAATATGTATAAATACGTTATTCTTTCAATAAGGTCGCACGACTTTTAAATGTAAATAAACCAAGTTGTGTGCGCGAAATCCACTCAATTTTTATTTTATTTGAAAGAATATTTTATAGCATTAAGTATGCAATATAACGTCGTTGAAATGTCCGTCGTGGCTATGCTTGGTGGCATGTATTCGGGAAGTCCACGTTTCGATGACTTCGTCGCATAAATCTGGCTAAATTTTCTGGATTTCGTTCGTTATGTTGATTTTGAGGGCATCAATTGTTTGCGGTTTATCCTCATAGACCTGTGATTTAAGATAGCCCGAAAGGAAGAAGCCTAAAGGCATTATTAAATCGCACTATGTCAGTGGCCAGTTCACGTCGCCGCCGCGCGAGATTGCCATTATATAGCTCGGGCATTATGTCGCTGTGTGGCACGTAGCGTCGTTCTGCTAGAATCACATTCCGTCGGTATCCATATCATCCAGTTTATGCCACATAAGTTGCTTATCATCGATCTATAGCGCTCGCCGTTGACGGTTATGGGTTATGGCAATACCAGTTTCATTTTGAGTGACGTTCGGACTGATGATTCCGCTAGACTAAAATTCGCTCCAAGCAGTGACTTTCTCGGGATCCGTTTGGTGCTGGTGTA
The DNA here is from genome assembly GCA_947538895.1 of Neoitamus cyanurus. NCBI lineage: Eukaryota > Metazoa > Arthropoda > Insecta > Diptera > Asilidae > Neoitamus > Neoitamus cyanurus. Next base: position 54,100,878 of record OX384540.1, read on the forward strand.
TCTCGCGTGGATTGGTGTTGCCTTAAATCCAACAATTTTGCTTTTTCATACATCCATTCACCCAAAAATGGGCTTCGTCTCTAAGGATTATTTTTTAGGCGAAATTTGGGCCAACTTCCAACTGCTCCAGAGCCCAATCAGCAAACATACGACGTTGTCTATTATCGTTTACCTTGAGTGCCTGGATTGTGGTGGGTTTTATACGGGTACAGACCCAAGTCCCGGCGATTCGTCAAGTTGAAGTGGCAAAAAGGCCAAGTTCTTGTGAATGCCGAGAAATTGACCGCCTCGGGTTTTCCAACACACCGAACACTCTCACGCGTACAAGCGATATTTTCAGCAAACCTTGCGTTTCAGTGACGTAGACGTGTTGGCTGAATATTTACCGAACCGCTTGACTCGAATTGGGCCACCAAACCTCGAATAGTCGACTCGGCAGGACGGTTGTGGCGAGGATAAAAATCACGTAATACGCGGAACGTTTCTTGAACGGAGCACTGACTTTGATAATAAAATTTGATGATTTGTACACGTTCTTGAACGCTATTACCTACCATGGTGATTTGCCACACACTACTGAATTTACAAAGCATTTGATAGATGTTACTACTTTAACAATATGGCCGCTTTAACATAAAAAATTTCGAAGGTCCATATTGAAAGACTTTTCGTCGTGACATATTTTGCATCTGGGATGAATGCACCAAGTAATCACTTACAATTAAACTGCACCTGGAATGATAATTTTAGATTTTTACTGTTGACTGAAACATACATATGGTCAAGTTTTAATAATATTTTCCTCCTTCTGGATAGCGATGTACAGTTCTTTCTGCTTGCTAAAGTTGAGTTTTTTTACTATAAAAGTATCAAGTCCATAGTGAACTGCTCGGTTTCCTTTCAATATCAACCAATTGGCTCTGTTGCAAGTCATGATAAAAATTGTGATGGTGCTTAGAAATTGAATACCTCTAATTTCAGATGGCTAATTGTCTCTCCTTTCGAGCTATTCTGCTGTCGAGACTATCCCTTCGTTCCTAATTGAACGGCACTTTATCTTCAGTGCTCACAAGAAATTTTATTTGTACGACATGTAGCCGCTGCCCCCTTGCGGTACTTCCGTCGAGAGGTCTGCTGAGGTCTCCTCCAGGCTGGCTGGAGCTATAAAACGCTGCAAGCTGTTCACTCATTTAATTCTCATGTAGCAATTAAAGTAAGACGACACCCGAATGGTGGCGACGGGCGCGAGCCAATCTAGCGTGAAGCCCAATCATTTGCGAGCTTTATGGGGATCCTATCTAATTGGGTTCCATGCTCCCACTTTAATTTTTGTAAAAGCAATGTCCTCCATCGTGCAGTGCATTTGCGTATGCAGTTGAACTAGTCCACAATGTGGATAGCATCGCAGTAATTAAAATTTAAAGTGCCGCTGGCGTGCATCAACATTCGTAATTAAATGGGGGCGAATTAAATTCCACGACTCGTTGGAGAATTACTTGTTGGGCAGCAGCAGAGTGGAGATCGGTTGCGAAGCGGCGCGCCGGAGCGCCGAAAAGTCCTATTGTCGAAGAGATTTATACGCCCTCGAAATTATTTAAACTATTCGGGTTTCTTTTCCACTCCCGGCTCCGCTGCCAGAAATAAAAATCGCTCAATCATCGTGGTGGATGCACTCGAACCCGCGACCCGGCCGATGCCAGAACGGCGGGCCCGACGATCTATGTATTTTAATAAGCGAAACTTTCTCTGTGCATTTCTTCCATAATGTGGCGTATCGGAGCTCCGAGTGTGACATTATGACCTCCAAGTTCGAGATAGATGCGGATATGTTCGACCACATAAATTTCGGATTATTACATCCGCAGGAACATTTACATTTGAAAAAGATAGAATTTCTCCTTGCGAAATAAATTTGGAGACTGCGGAGCTCTGCAACGGTCGTCTTGATCCATTTTATGGCATTCGCCAGAAGTCGTTTGCTTTTATCGCTGGATACTCGCTTCAATATAGACTTGCAGTTAGTGGCTCCTACGTTCCTACAGGTAACGGATATACTGCGATTCTACGTGCACAGGTTCAGATTGATGGCGCCCGGGAAGGCGCTTTTTTTCTATCAAATGATTGCTGTGTAAGACATATCCGGCGCTCGGAATAGTAGTTACTCCGAGGCCGTAATAAACTCGGAAATGTGCGATTCCCAAGTTTCATGTTCCTCTGAATGACAGACGCTTTACGGCCGCATTTGCTTTTAATTACGGCGAACTTAAGTGTTTCTCTGATATTAATTGATTGCAGCAATAAACTGAGCTCTTTCGAAAATTAACGTAAACTTCAAACTAAGATTCTACACTTTGCTTGCATAATTTGTTATTTGTAAGCAATCTAAGCCTTCAAATCTATAACCTGAATCACCGCATTTACATAATTAATCTCCATCTTCCTTTAGGGGATTTTATTAATAATCTTGTTCTCTAAGGTCTCTTAACTCTATTAAAGTGAAACTGTTCTTCCCAAGGATATAAACAATGGAATACTAAATTCCATTCTGTCGCAAGTTCATAACTTCTTGTAGGTAGTAAATTCTTCATTAGGCACTGAGCAGAGTGCTTATAATGTGACCGCGAGGAAAATGTTAAACGCCATTTACTTTGTGGTGATATCTTTTCACTCTTAATTTGTTCCCTAAAACTACACTCAGCGGCATAAAGAGTGGCTAAAATAAAGCATAATTTTAGATCATTGTATGAAAACTATTCCGACTATTTTATTGAGGAGTTTGGGGCCATTTGATGTTAATCCAATCCCGTTTAGAAAGTTTTAGGTAGCCCAAGACAATTTATCTTTTTATGTATGGTATATCTGAGGTGTAGGCACTTTAACAAGTGATAAAATTTATAAAAAAAAATGGAAAAACGGCAAATATGTGCGTCCTTTTGCCTCTAATCAGCTGGTGGGGCTACCAGAAGCTGATTAAACTCGAGAAATGGACGCTGGCGCCTTTTTCTGCCAAACAGGAATTCTAACAAATTGATAGTTTAGCTTTTGGTATATTAAATTCAAAAGCCAAGAAAGAGTAAATCCTTTCAAGGCAATCCGTCTCGCTATAGTGCTCTTTCTCTATTGGCTGTAGTCCTGATCTAGGCTGTAAACAATTGGTACGACTCAATTGGGAATCCAACTTCCTTCGGACTTTTAGATGATAATGGAAGCTATTTCCAATCTCTACCCGGATTCATATATTCATCCATTCATATTCCAAACGTGCCAAATTTCTTGCACCCGGAACTCCTGCGTCGACATACCATTTTAAACAATTTAAATATCTTTAAAAAACAAACGAATAATAAGAAAATTGTGTGGTTTCCATTTTAAGTAATTTTGTTTTGAGCAGAATAGCAACATACCACGCTTTAAAAAAATAACGTTCTACCCAAACGGCTCAAGTTGTTCATCGATATTACTTTTAAACCCACCGACGACGCGACGAAAAAGGGAAGGCATTTTAGGCCCATACCAGTATTTTCGTGTCTGGATTTTTTTTAAATATCCTTACGATCTCCGATAGTCGGCCTTTTTGATATTTTATTAGTTTGCATATAAATTTTAGAAACCCAAATAATATAACACGAAGTGACACTTTTAGAATTAGATGTGATTTCGCTCATCAAACTAGTTTTTTCACTTTCCAGTGCTGAAAGCTTTCAGCGATATTTAGCTATTTAGATTTATTTAGCCGCATATCGCACACAGTCATAGCCGAAATACATCTGCAACGAATTCTAACTATTTTCCCGGTGCTCGTGCCATAAACTACTGAAATAAACGTCTATGCAAAAAGAAGTGATTTATTTCCAAAGACCCACTCGAAATGAGCCCATTACATCAAAAGTAATCTTCCATGCCGACGCTTGTATTTTCCTAAGGCGGTGAGGTGAACCTGAAAACACTAGTCGTTAGAAAATATACTATTCACTGAAAAGCTTCTGTTTTCTCGAAACGTAAAAGAGGAAGAGGAATGGATTCCGGGAATCGCATCAATAAATCTGCAAATGGCTTTAGTGCTCCCGCTTTAATTAAATCCAAGCACAGAGGCATCAGATGTTCTGCTGCACTGAATGCAACACACAGGGAATTTTAGTAAATTGAAAACGACTAAAATTTATCCAAATTTCCCATTAATGAGAGCTTTTCCCGTTGCTGCTGTTGACAAGATGTTTGTGTTAATAAAAAGTCAAAGCAATATAAGGGTTTGTGAAAGTGCCGGGCAACAAGGCGGGAAGGCGGGGCAAAAATTGTTGTTCAAACGTCTCCATCAGCATGCCATCCTGGACGAAATTCTCCTAGGCAAGGACACAAGAAGAAATGTGCGCTATCTAAATGCAAATTTTGCCTCAATGACGGCTCCATTTACAGTTCAAAAATTGATGTAAAACTGCGGTGAATATAAATGCAAATTTCCAGTGAAAACGACGAAGGCGCTCGCTGCATTTTATTCGGAAAGACTCAAGGACAAGTTTCAAGAGATTTAGCCCCGGGCTTGTACTGACTTTGTATGAAAGGGTGAACGGGTGAGCAACGGGAGTTGTTGATTCAGCAACAGACAACACGAAAACACTGTTTTGAATGCAACTAAATGTATGCATGTTGTGTGACTGTTTTACTTGAGTGCGGGGCACTTCACTACCTAAAATTTCTAAGTTGATGATGAATTCAGATATTCAGTAATTTTTGGTAAGATCCCACATGGGACCGTCCGCAAAATTCGTTATAATAATGTTTAGAAAGTTGTTTAATCGTCTATGGGTGGGTCCCACAGACCTGACTTTGAAAAAAAACTTCAAAAAAATTGGGAAAGATGCCCCAAAAGGTGAATCCGCAGCTTCCCGGCGGCGCCAGATTTTGTTTCCAAATCGTGAGATGACAAGATTGGGGAACCTTGTTTGCATCATTGTTTCAAGTGCGGTGTGGCAGGTCGCACCAACCTGTTGAAATCACTATTATGTCCCTCAATTAGGGTCGCTTTTCTAAGAATAAAAGCCACTTTTGACTTAGGTATATATTTGTTGGAAATACAATTACAAAAAAAATCGTACCACAAATGTAATTTATGAATCTAATCACCATATCCGTCATCTCGAATTCCGACATTTTGATGACAAATTCGAAATTACCATCTCGCAGACTTACACACTGTGTAACGTTTTTTATGTGGCTGCTGCTTATGTTTCCTCTTCCTACCAAAGTACAAAAAATATACCACCTGCAGTAATCCCCCTGTCACTTTATGTAAATTATTTAGAATTGAATGCGCAGTTCTAGGTTATGTTTGCTGAACTATCAGCTCATTTCCTTCTAATTATCTGAGGGATAGAGAAGCACCACCCCGCCGACCCAGCCACCATGGGAACAAGGGCAAGAAAGACAAATAGGTGCGAGGGCCAAAAAGAGAGTCCGCCCTTGGGCACTCTGGAGGCAATGAGTCGGCAAAATGCGGAAGGCAAAAGCGTCAACCGGCGAATCGTCAAAATTGGGCCTATTTGCTGCAGATAAAATATGAAAATCACACACGAGGAAAGTAATTTCATTTTAAGGGTTCAAGGGCGTGTAGCTTTTGCCTTTTACTCTTTTAGGAGGGTCAAATCCCCGGGGAGCGTGACAAGCAGACTCGAGGAGAGCACCGGCAAAGCAAAAGAAGAATTTCGGCCCAAACAGAAAATGTTTTTATTTGCTTTCCTCGGTACTCCGCTCGCATCCAAATCGCTGGAGATCGGGTCGGGCCCGTCGCAGGGCCTCCCCCAGTTATTCCCATAGTTGAAATCTCCGATAATATGATAAGGGAACTCCCATTCTCACGAGGGGATTTTCTTCCTTTATTACTTGTCAACAGAGAGGATAATAATGAGCTTTGTGTGGCTGCGATTTTATTGATAATTTTTTCCCTCTGACGTTTTATGGAGGTCGAAGAATTGCCTGAGATTTTCATGACCGTGAAATGAGCAGTGCTCTGTTCCACTCCTATTTCAAGGCTGAGAGCGCTCCATCTGCCTCTCCTTAATTCCTGCGCCCTCCCGTATTTTTGCAAGTGACGCCTGTCAGCAACAGGACGAGAGGACACTTTTGATAATTTACTTTTTTGCAGCTGTTCTGCAATTGCCCCAATTCTCCTCCTGCTCTGCTCGTAAAATTTTAAGTGGCAGCGCTTTTGTCAAAATTTTCGTTGTGCGCTTCACGGCACCTTTTTTCTGTCTGGATTCCTTTATTCTTCTAACGATTCTCCCACTTCCTTTTTTAAGAAGATTATGCCCTGAAAACTGCCTGGGGCCCTTAGAAGAAAGTTAGATCGTGGAATGTATTTACAAAGGGCGCAGAGAACTTGTAACTTGAAAAGCAAACGTTCGAGGGGTACGATTGTCTGTGAAATTACCTTACAGTACAAAAGAGCAATTCTGCATTTATGGAAGTTATTTGAAATTTTTAGAGCTTAACAGTTGGAAAACGTAAATCCCAAAAGGCGTCATTTTACGACTTTTTATCAACTCAAAGCAGAACTGTGTAGTTATATTTCTGAAAACGTGTTCATTATCACTTTAACCTTCATGCCTTGCATGTAAGTATTGTGTTCTCTTTTTGCGCACTACATCCTACCTCTGCTCGCGATTTTCATTGGAATCATTTTGTGCTATAATTAAGTATCTACATATGAACTGTGTGAAATTTCTTGAACAGATTGAGCGAATTTGGACCAACAAAGTCTTTTAAATAGCTACAGTGGGGAAATGGGACTCATATTAAATGTAAAACAGGCCATAAAAAATGCAGTGTCTTGCCATAATATTAAGCCCAAAGAAAAATCATGGAATTATGTACTATACATATAAATAAAACACAAGAACGTTAACTGGCAACTGCGACCCCTTTTGTTGTATTGTCAAGGTTAATGACCGGAATATATGGAAATCCGAAGGAGCAATATCCGGTGAATACAACAGCGGGTGGGGTAAGATTTGCCAGTTCATTATTTCCAAGAATTTTTGGATCGGTTATGCAACCTTGACGACTGGCGATGTCCTGTAGCACAATCCGGCTATTAGCTGCAATTAACCTTATGTTATACAAGCTCAGAATATATTTTAGGTTTAGGAATTCTGCAATTTCCTTAGTGTGTAGTTTTTTGTCCGATCGATATCAATGTGTAGGTGGCAGTCAGCTTTTCAAATGCATCGCTAGTATCTTGTGGTGTTCCCCAGGGTTCCGTTTTGGGTCCACTTTTGTTTAGAATATTTATAAATGATCTACCACAGGTCAATTCATATATATTCTGACGATGTCCAAATATACTTAAGCAGACCAATTGGAATCATGGATGACTGCATTGCGCATCTTAATGATGATCAGGAGCGCATTTATCAATGGTCCCGGTCAAATGGACTGCAGTTGAACCCTGGGAAATCTCAGTGTATTTAATTTTATTGCAAAAAATCGATGCTCTTGATATCCCGCCTATCTACCTAAATGGAGAATCGCTGCCTGCTCTGAAGAAAGTCACTAGCCTGGGAATGTATGATGCTCCGAAGGTACTGGGCTGCGTAGGCTGTGGAGAGCTTTTTGAGCACTAATATTATGATGAGGCTGGTGAAGACGTTAATTATGCCGAGCTTGACCTTTGGAAGCAATATCTTTCCTAGGCTGGACTGCGAATGTTCCTTTTATTTTATTTTTACATTTATCTTTTTAGTAAGATTAGATATTTTTCCAATTTTCAAAAATATATATTTTAGGTGTTTCGACTAGGTGCTCTAGATGATTGTAAATCTTGTGTGCTATGTTCCAATAAAAATTAAAAATTGAAATTGAAATTGAAAAATAAAAAATTCCACAAAAATGTTGGACAAACAATTTTTGGTGACTTTACGTTCTTTCCATGGGACGTTTTTTCCATTAACATTTCCATTCGACATTTTGTAAGAGGCGAATATTTGATGCAAAGAAAAATTAATGGAAAAAATTTCCATGAAAAAAATGCGATGGGAAAAGTGACTTCCTACCATAAGGCTATTATTTAACGTTACTAAAATTAATAATTGCAGCCTTATCAAAAATATGCCTTAATTATGGAAATAAGTTGTAATTACTGCCATGGGAAATTGTCGACTTAGAAATTTAAAATTTTGGATGCCTTTTCGTGCTGGGAAATCTAAATAATCTTAAATTTGATTAATATTGTATGTATGTAAATATCTACATAGATACATCAATGTGTAACTCCCGCCTGCCCGTCATTAAATTAATCATTCATAATGATTCATTCATTTTCTAATACTGCTTATCTTTTAATGAGTCCAAAAGGGTGGAAGCAAGATCCCTCAACACAACAAATGCGAAGGACAAATCCGTTGAATAGGCATGCCCAGCCTTCGGGGCAAACAGTTTGCTTTCCAGGCACGTCTGGGCCAGGTTTGCAAAAAGAAATGCAGTCATTGGTAAGTACTGGCTAAATCCGGGCCCACAAGTGCGATCCCGAATTTCCATTAGGCTCCATTATCTTTAATCGAAGGTCAGTCACGTCTGCCGGAAAATTCGACGGCGAAGAAATAAAGCCATGACATGCATTCGCCCCATCTGCCGTTAAGACTGTTTATTGAAGTGCTGTGTCGTGTGACTTTTAACACCGAAAAGATCTTAACGGGCGGGGCATAATACCATAACACCGACCGAACGGTGCGAACCCCACTCGGCCCCGCGGCACCACTCCAAAATCCCCTGAAGTATTTTATTTGAGCCTCCCGGAAAAAGATATCTTGAGTAAATTCCCTGCTGGCTTCACAGATGTTTTTTAGGTTTCGTCCGCTTTTCACGCTCTTCTGTTCTCGAATGGGGCTCCAGCTGTAAGTGTTCTCCGCACTGCATTAATCCCCCGATTACCACCCACAGTACGATCTGCTACAGGAATATTCGCAGAATTAATCTCATTCATCTGACTCTGCAGTTTCCATGCCAAAAGATTAGACCACTTCAAGTAACAATATTTTTCCGGCCATTGGGCCACAAGCTTAAAGTTCGAACGGTTTTCAGGTTTTAAGGCACTTCAAGCACTGTCCAATCTCAGGGACTTTTGTTCGAATGGTGTTCGAAGCTTCATGTCTTACAGTTGGGAACAAAGAAGCAAGTACTTATTCGCATTTCGTTCCTATAGTTTAATAAATGCTAAGTGCATTGGTAAGGCCTTTATATTTTAATATTGAGCTACATTTCTATTTGTTTAAACAATTACGTATTTCAAGACAAAGTATGTACCAATGCTTAAACTATCAAAAGAGAAAATGTATGAATATTTTGGCAAATGATTTATCATTCATACATATGCGAATGGAACAAAATCGCACTATAGTAAATACATATCCATGTGTGCTGAATTACCATACGTGAAAATGTAGTATTGCATGTATTGTACACGTCAAGTAATATAACATTATGTGGAAATATCCCAGTCGGAAATGGAAGGCTTCTATAAGGCATGTTTCAGGCCTTCTTTTGAATGAGCAAGGCCTTCCCTTCCGCATGACACCTCATATCCTTTTTATATAGGCATGTCATCAGAGGACAGGTCTTCCATGGAAGGAGCTAGGAAGCTATCAGGAAGGTCTTTATTTTCTTCATGTATTTGTGCTTTAAAAAGCTATATTTAAAAGCTTTCTTTATTCCAATTATTTTGCATCTCTTATTATAATTATTCCTCTACTGATCTGTACGTATATAATTTAAGTCCCACAAACTTAAACACTTAAATTTTAAAATAAACTCACAGCACTCTTTCCGCTCCTATCGCTTCGATATGAAACTAAAAATTTTCTCCCAAACGCACGTTGTGCAATGACATCATTTCGATTCTCGCCGGTTCTTGTTTATTTTCTCGCACATGGTTTTCTTTTTAACGATTTGCACACAAAACCAAGACCTTCCACCTGCCTTCTTTGGGAAGCCCTCGTCCAATTTCCGACTGGGATGTGCGAACTTAATTGAATTATAATCACATGCACTACATATGTACAACTATGTACATATAATATTTCCTAGATACCGAAGTATATGTACGAGCGTGAGCTGAAAAACAATCGGCCTAGGCAAGATAAAAAAACATTTACTCAATTTATTTTTCAACATAGTCTCCTTTTAGGTCAATTCACCCGTCCGACCAACGCTTTTCAAATTTTTTGATGTCCTTCGAATAATACGATTTTTCACGGTCCTCCAAATAGGTTTCAGTTTTAGTGATGACCTCATTCTACCCAAATCTCCTTCCACCGAGCCATTTCTTCAAGTTTAGAAACATAATATCCGCTTTGAGCCAACTGTGGAGAATATTATGGTAAATGGGGATTTGAGGAACCAATTCATAGTGCAATTCATACAATTGTGCCATTACGACTGTGTCGATTCCCCAAAAGAAGTCTACTGCTTCGACTGTTCCTTGGTTAATATTTTGGTGTGTGTGATGCATCCATATCTCGTCCACGGTTAACAAACGGCCCAAAAGGTCTTACTTAACAAGGTTGAACACCGCCAAACGCTCCTTCGATTCGAAATGGTGACACGTCCGAGTTTATTGTCGACTGGAGAGCAAATGAGCTTTCTCATTCCTAAGTATTCACGCAATATATTCTACACTGGTTCACGTGAGATGACCACAGCCTCAGAAATCTCGCGCACCTTCACTCATCGATCATCATTTATCATATCATGAATATTATCGACCATTTCTGGTGTGGCGACCTTTTTTTGACGCTCCGGGCGCTCATTATCGAAACTGCTTGTACGACCACATTCAAATTCAGCTGTGCAGAGCCTCCGTAAACATTGTTCAATTCGGTGTTGATCTCATCGTTCGTTTTATCTATCAAAAAATAAGTATCTGCGCGATATTCGATGCTATTCATTTGTGTGAAAATGCAACTGTTGCAAATGTTGTTCAATTTCAATTTCTGGCAAACGTACACTGAATGGCGCAGCTTGCTGAAAATTTTACAACAATCATATGAAATATTTATTCAGACGGAGTGGCGCCATATCTTGCCTAGACCGATTTTATTTTTCAGCCCGCCCTCGTATTTTTTGTAAGAAATTCTACTCATTGTACCAACCAAAATACCATTGATATGCAAAAATAATGAAAAAAACTTGCAAAAAGTTATGTATACGTCTGTAAATAAAATATATAATATTAAAACTCATTAAAAATCCTTTTTACCCACGGAAGGAGCAGATGGTATATGCGTGTGGGATGAGAGATATTTGTTGGCTTGTTCATTTGTAAGCTGTTCTGTTAATTCATATCTTCAAGATACCTCGGAGGCACGATCACTTAATTTTTACAAATAATATCATTCGAATTCATTTGTCTCACGAATATCCTGAATCGGGTAAAATTATTGTGAAAACGAACGATAAGGGGAATATTGTCCAAATATGAAAATCCTGTTTTCCACATTACCCAATGACGTTGGAATAATCTCAGTGCCGCGATCAAGCTAGGTAAACATTTTGAAAAAAATAAATAGTGAGCCCATCCGTTGCTGAATATTTCGGCGTTGTACTATCAAACTGATAACCACCTTTCTTTTACGTAGCCAGTGGGCCCCAACTCCCAAAAATCTGGCCAAAAGTCTGAAAATTTCTAAAGTGGACTATTTTGGGTCACTGATAAAGAATTTGAGGTCGAAAAAACAAAATGGCGGATCTTTTGCACGAAAAAAGTACCTACCATTTTGAGCAACATGAGATATTTCTGGTAACTGATTTTTATTTTGGATTTTGAGCTTGCTTTTCGAAAAAAAAACAAAATAGCGGCTCTAAAATGATGGACATGATTATGAAAAGAATCATTTAGTCGTTGTAGAATTGTTTGTATCTTTTTCGATTGATTTAGGAATAAATTCAAAAACATATTTATTAATAGTCTACAAAGTAAAACTTAATCGCTATTTTTTGAGTAATCAGAACCGCTAACATAGTCTGCGCATTGCATCGTCAAAGTTACTAAATCTACTACTGGTAGCTTGAATCCAATTACATCTGGCGAAAAGGGTTTTGCTTCTTTCAACGGCAATTTTCTTAATTCGGAAATTACAGGTTCAAACGTTATTAAGAGTTTAGTAAAAATATCTTCTAAGGTTTTGACCCTACTGCACTTTCGTGAGAAGTCTTGATGGAAATTTGTTCGTCTTGTTCCCGGCCCGGGTATCAGGATACAATCATTTCTCTCCGTGGTGACACTATACTTTGCTTACTCAACTTGGATAGTTACCACTCCATTAGTCCCAGCCGCTATCGCGAAATTTTGTTTTTGACAATTTTAACATCAGATTCATAATTAGGGACCTGGAAAACCATTCAATACTAAATTTCGTGCAAATTGGACCATGGTTTGCATTCGGCATTAATTTTTTCAGTAAAGAGCGGAATAAAACTTGATTTAAAATTATAAGCTCTTTTCGAAGTGAACGTTTTTCCCAGCTAATTGAGGCGACACTGATATTTCGAAGTATACGAAAGCATGAAGCACGTGACTTTGGAACGCCAGTTTATAAGATATCTGATTTTCCTTTCGATTCATCGTGAAGGTGCATCTACCATATTCATAAAAATAAATTGCCAATTCGAAACTTCATTTTTTCACTTTTGGCCAGCTTTTTAGGATTTGAGCCCGCTGTACGTAGATTAAAAGATATGTCAGAGGAAATTTTGAAACTCATTCAAATCTGCTCAATCCTCACAATCGCATAACATAATTTGGAATTTAGTTTATCGCATACAAATTTGTTAATTCGCGGATAAATATGTACGACACGTGTACACGTGAAATATTTGTAAATAAAAGTGTTTGAAAGCGGCCTTGTTAAATACACGTGCTAAAGTGAACACTTGATATATTTCGCAGTACTAAAATTGTTTTATTATGTAAAACATTTGTCGAAAAGAAATTAACCTTGGTTAAAGATGGAAAGCATTATTCTGATCATATATCTAATCAATACATACTCTAAGCGCTGACATACATGCATTAACAAGGAAGAATATATAATTCGATCTGATGTAAATACAAGTTTGCAATCTTTAAGGAGAAAAACTTTTAATCCGTAAAAGTTTCAGTTGCATGCACTTTGAACTACGTCAAAATGCTCATATTAAATATGTTGCATTTCTTCCACTACATTAGGACATGCGTAAGATATTGCCTGCAAAAATTCTGTATAGGAGGAGGGAGAATTTTGAAACAGATTCGATGTATTCTCTAGAAGCATTTGTATGGAGACTTGCATATAACATTTACTCACTTTATATTAAACATCATATAGTATTACATTAAAGTAAATTAAATGATTCCGTAAACATATGTACATACATTTATGTCTAAGCCCCAGTTATGGAAAAGAAACCTTGTGAGGAATTCAATAAGGCAGGCCATGAAAGGATTCCGCATAGGGTTAAAATAGCAAACCGAGTGGAATTTTTAATATTAGATATAATATTAAAATATCCCTCTATATGAACCCCCTCTCCTCTTAAAGGTGGTTATTGAATGCATGACATGAGCGATGTTCATAAATTCCACATCATCAAAACTTGTTGGTATGTTACTATTCAAAATATACGTCTAAATAGACAAAATTTCCATTCATTTTTTAATACTTGAAGAAGGCTTCTTTGCTTGTTTTCCAGGCCAACGCGGGAACGCGCACACGATTATTCAAAATAAGCCCGATTATAAACAACTGTTGCCGTCCTCAAAATTTCCTGGTGCGGAAATAATAAATACACACTTCAAAGAGGAACTGCCGACTCAAACCTAATGTATCCGAATGAGTCTCCCGAGGGGGCAGCCCGTGGGGAGGCATAAATAAACCGCATTGATAGGCTCAAGCAAGGTAGCACCGAGCAGTCTCAAAGTAGAAAGTAGTGAGCTCGTATAGGCGGACGAAAAAATATGTTTTTGACTAAAACTGAGATAATCGGAAGATAATGAAAATACATATATGTTATACATGCTCGGTTGCTTCGTCGTTTTGAGTCGCGGCCAAAATACTGGAGGAGTAAACACTTCCCCGACAGTTCGGCAACATGTGCCCAGAGCTTTAAACAAATTAATTTTGGAGAGCCGTTGTCGAAGACTTGTTTGTTTTGCACGTGCTCCGGCCCCCGGGGAAAGCATTAAATATATAGCGGCGCTCGCCAGGAGTAGCTGCTGCTTTCACTATTGTTTTATTTAGGCTGCAAAAGGCACCCCACGACACTAAGCATAACTGAGGTGATCATAATAAAAAGAGTCCCACTTGGTGCGGTGAGAAGGACACGAGGAAATTGTCTTGGCATTTCTACAAATTTTCGTGTCCCTGGCATCATTCCCGGGAGTACTTTTGAAATGTGCTCCTCCCGTATATGGTATGTATGTACCGGATATGTTCCACCGTACTACCCTTACTCGACGACCGACACGACGGAGGAAACTCCCCCTCCTTGGGGTACGTTGCACGGGATCGTGATGGATTTATTCAAACATATTTGCTTTATGATGAAAAACCACGTTCTTCGCGGCTTCAGTTCTTCTGCGCCCGACAATTGTGTTTGCTAGGGAGCTGTAAACATTGAAAATTTTTGCTTCTTATAGGAAATATCACGTAAATGAAAATCGAACGCTTTTTGTTTGCTGACAATAAGAAAGGAAACGGTTTGATTTTCCCAGCGAGGGGAGGCAGGCAATTCAACCTAATTCAAGATTAGGGGAACTTCTCGAGAAAACGACTCAGCGTTCTTGCTTTGTTAACCTGAGACATTGGGGAAATATTGAAATTTGTAATTTGAATTTTTTAGGAGCCCAGCAATCCATGTGCCTACTTTCCGCGGAGTACTCTCAAGGTCACAGCCCCTTTAATGCAGAGTTAAATTACGGCATTCTAAAAATTTTCAGAAAATGTAATACTCAACTTGATTGAGGCTGTGAAACCAAATAAGGTTGGGAACTTAAGGCAAGGGGATTGGGCAAGTAATTAGTCTAATGCGGCTAATAAGTTGAAGCAAATGGTTGAGGCGGTGCCTTTGTTTGCTTTGCAGGCCAAAATATGAATGTTTATCTTATTACAACTTGAATTTTCGTGGGTTGTTTACTTCATGATTTTATTTTTTTTAAAGGCAGTTGTCACACTTCTCAGAATGTTTCTGAAAATATTCATCCACCTCGACTCTGTTCTGGTGCACGAATTTGGGCTCTGTTCAGAAACATGGTTAGAGCGAATATGTACATATATGCACTCATTATGCAGTAGAAGGGTCCGAAGTTAGCAATCACTTCCAATAGCGTTGATGCAGTGACGGTGTGACAGTTTTGTTCCTGTGGTCAATCGTGAGGATCTATACCGGTCAGAAAAATGCGGAATTCAACTATTTTTTAATTATGTGACTATTTGAGAACTTACGGTTAATTGTATTGAGCTAAAAAAAATTTGTTCAAACTTCTGTGAAGCTGAAAGGTAGGCACCAAATTTATTTATTAATTTATTAAATAACTTTCATCAACAGCTGATAACTTAAACAATCGAGAAAGATTTACATTATTAATTTTGTTGTTAATAGTTTTTTTTAGATTCATTGAAATCTAAGCGGTCGAATTTACCATTGATGGAGCGTGGGATAGCTGCCACTGGTTCGTTATAACCATAATTAGTACGATGCTGTGGTATTTACTGGTATCTTTGATGTCTTAACAAGCGAGAGGGAACAGATATGTATATTAGAGAAAGAAAGTAGTATGGGAGAATTAATATTCCGCAGTAAACAATCCCTAGTGAAGACAACTTTGGAGGCATTGCGACAAGCTCCAACGTGTAAAGGTTAATGAGTTTTTTCTTGTCTAAATGAAGAGGCAGAATAAATGGGGTTGATCCAGGGAATACTAAGCGTTAATATGATTATTGTAAAAAGACGATCAAACACAGCAACCAAACTCTAATATGGGTTTAACGAAAGTGCAACATAAGAGTCGCATAATGAAAAGCTACCGACCCAAATGGCCACCCTGCGGTACACCGCAGGAAGTATTCTAAATCGCGTTAGAAAGATCGGTAAAGAACCCTTTGATTGCATTCAGACAAATATGATTTGATCCAGTTGACAAAACAAGCATATAACCTTTTCTATCGTATATGCACGGTTTTCCACATATGTTCGTAAGATATTTTACACGGTTATCGTACATACAGGGTTGGCAAGTTTGAAAGATATACGAATCAAATCGGGAGAGATCATTTCCGGGCTGATGCAACCCATGTTAACGCAACGCAACGACCAATTCAGAGCAGTTATAGAAATCGAGTAAGAACAAATGGCTGGACAAGTGGGTGAAATCGTAGGCAACAGGGTGTAAGGCCAGATAATTCCCACCTATGTGAAAAATCTCATGTTTACAGGAACAAGTCCATCGCCTAAAACTCACTGCAGGAACACCACCTAGTGCAATCAGAAGTCTTTGATAGATTCACTTTCGTAAAACATTCAAACTCCCTAAGGTAACAAATTGCACCTCGAAGTGAGGGAGTAGAAAAAAGAGCTATCGAAACTTCCACCTTCAAACCAGAATTCCCCGGCGAGGCAGTCCGGCACATTCATCAACTCGAGAGTTGAGAAGCTGCAAAGACTTCGGGGATATCGATTCTCAACGATATCACTCCCACGTGGATTGAATCCAATCACGCCGCACCGTCCCTGGGTGAAAATATGTATTTGTTGCAGGATCGCCAAACAAAGGCGATACAAGCCCAATTAATTAATGGCAACATTTTTTCCGAAAATCGGTATTGCGTAGCACTGTGGAAGGAGCGCAGAATTAGTGCCTGCCCAATAAATTCGCTTCATCGCGATAATTGGCCCAAAGCCCAGACGCTGCATGAATTGAGTTTGATTCTCACACGCATCACTAATGCGCGGTGCTGATTCGATGGCGACGATAGCGACGCGTTCGCGAGGAGATAATTTAACCCCGAGGAAATTAATCAAACACGCCGACAGCCGAATAACCATAATTAAGCCGCGAATTGTGTAATGTTTGAGATTCGCATAAAATTAGTCGTTTATCAAAAGCATAATTACAGGTTAATGTTGTCGGTGCTGGCGGGTCGGGGTGCGGTGCATAGAACTGACCCTGTCAGCAGAGCCGACCCAAACATGAAACAGGGCAGGCTTGTAGTGATAATTGACTACATGCATGCTGTGCCCGAATTTTTGCTGCATCTGTTACAGTACGGAAGCGCCGCAATTGGCGTCAGTCAATCTGCTATACACGCCCGCCGCGCCGGCCCTCGGAATATGAGCTCCGAACGGCAGCTCTTCCTGCTGGAAATTTCTATGAGCGGAATGGACGGTGACATACCACGGAAGTGGCATATGATTTTCGACCAGAAATTGTCAATAGCACTTAAATGGGACCGGGCCGTTTGGCTAGTCTACCGTGTAATGCACGCACACCAGCCGCCATGCAGCATGATGGGTGCGTGTAGAAGCACTGAAAGGATGAAATTTACTAAATTAACTACTGACAGTCCAGACTCCATGACATGGAACCTGAAAAGCAAAAAGCGTACGTGCCAGCTGGCTGAGGCAAAGAGAGCACCTCCTGTGCCGGAAGTTTTCGACTTCCTGGCAACAAAGCGCTGACACCGGCAATGGGACCAAGATTTGTGCCCTAATTAATTAAAAGCCAGTTTACTCTAACCTGCACAAAGGAAACTTCTTGAAGGAAGGCCGTCTTCGCAGTGACGTCAGACTAGACCTGTTTCCGGCAATGCAAGCGAGTCGAACCTTTGTGCGCTGCACTTAGCCAAATAATTGAGGCGGACAGAGGGATGTTCCCCACCCGGAATGTCTTGGAAGCAAAGAAACTCACGAAATTTACCGGCAACCAGAGATTCGCACATTTACTTAAAGCATCGCGTCCGAGACGAAGAAAGTTTTTATCCAGTGCAGAAGTGCTCCCGCAGGATAGATCTCCCACATAAATTCTCACTGATTATGATTGCAAAAATTTTTATCGCTCCTCGGGCATAGCTGAGGTATGAACTGGGCGCTTATTTGCATAGAAATGAATGTTTATAGACCCGCAGAGAGTTGTTTTCCACTCTTTGGCTAAGAAGATTGCAGGCAAAAATTATTCGCAGTTTATGCAGGATCTTACTATCGGGGGATTATTTTCTTTGCCGAAAGTGATGCAAGCGAGCCGCAGGCCAACGATGCACCACCGACTAGATTACAACGCTTAGTAATCTGCTTACAGCAGTTTGAGGCAGTATTTAAGGGTTTAACGCGCCACCACTCGCTCACAAACAGGACGGTGAAGTGAACAGCGGCTCTAGGCAATATCATAGAAAACTTTGTTCTATCATATCCATATACATACATATATAACATAATAATAAATCTTATGGAGTATTTTGATGAACGGCTGTGAAGAGACCACCACCTCCTGCCTTCAATCCTTGAACTTGCAAAATTGTATTACAGTGTAATGAAAAGGAGAATTACTAAAAGGTGTATACCTACATTGAAATTTTTAACGGTATCTCATTTGCTACAACTCCGCTTTAGCTGAGAAGGTATTCTGAAACATATTAGGCACAAGTATTTAAAAATTAAAAGAAGTGTCTATTCGCACCATGTGTTTCACCGTGTAAAATCCGTGTGACACGGACTCGGGTAACTTCGGCTTTTCCGGATACCAGTGTGACACGGACTCGGGTATAAAGGAATATTTTCCTTTTACAAAATGTCTACTGACTGAAATTTGTCGTTTTTGTGCACGGACACACGTGTGGTGTACTGACCCGAGTCCGTGGCACACGAACTTTACACTGAAACCGGAAAAGCCGATGTTACTTTAGGTACAGGAATCCCAACAATTCTTAATTTCCTTTCCTGTTGCAGTTCTTTTTGCGATTCTTTTAATTTTCTTATATTATTTTCGGGTTCAGCTTTTCAATTGTTTTTTCCTTACGTATGCAAATCGTAGATTATTGTTTTAGAAAGTTTTAACTTAGTAACAGGTGGAATAATTGGTTAACACAAATGCTAGGTTCTCTCCATAGAGGTTTACCGAGTTATAACAGTTAATGTTAAAAACAAAATCTACATATTATATAAATTCAAACATGAAGACAGTTTGATTTGTAGAGGCTAGTATCTTATTAACATACACAAGTGATGAACTTAATTAATAGAAAAATAAATCCAATAGTTGCAACATTTGACAGGCTTCCAAAAAAAAAACCGTTATGAATGATTATCGGGTTGTTATAGAATAAAATCAAAATTTAAGTTTAAAGGAAAAATGATTCGGCTATAGAGGGTTTCGTGATTGGATCTCGTGAATGCTCATATTTCGATTTATAAAGTTTTTGGCCTTCCAAGAACATGAGAATAGAAAAGTCTTATTCGACTTATGGAGTTTGAAATTTTCAAAGTTCTGCTACATTCACAAATTGAAAACTCTATTAGATAACGCACAATAAATATTCGTTTAACATGGGCTTTTAACAGTGGCGGAAAAGAGCAAAGTTTGGGGGGAGTGGAAAGGGGAGCAGAAGGGGGTGCGGTTTATGCTCAGAAGTGCATTTTATTGGAATGTATATGTTTTTATCTTTCTTTCTTGTGAACGTCAGATGGTCTTTGTTACGTGTTGATAAGAGAAAATAAATCAGTAGACACTTTCTATCTTCTGCTGAATTTTGTTTCTGCTTTATATAAGAAAACAAAATAAGTACACTTAACTTATCCAACTACTGGAAATTGTTCCCAAATCTGAGGAAATGGGGTATTATAATGTTTCAAAATATTTTGAATACCTACCTATATCAAACTTGCGTTGAAACAACATTCGGTTAGTGAGAAAACGATTCTACTCGAAGAGTCGAGAAATCGCTCAGGACACTCAGTTTTCATTACCTACTTCTATTTACCCTGAATTTAAGTTTTCATGACCTAAATGTCGAGTTGTCTCCTTAAAACCAATTCTTCCCATCAAATCCAAGTTCTCGGTTGGTAACCAAGGACATCCTCGTCTCGTGCACCAAAACTATCTTGTAGTGCGATGCTGTAACCGTAACCATTTGCATGACCTAAATATTTCAGTACGAAACCAGCTTAAGATGCCTTTTATATCAATAATTAATTTCCATTGGATCATGTGAGAGGCACCGAAAAATCGAAAAAAGGGTGTTGCTATGCACAGCACTTGTTTGAGGATTTCCCATCACATCTCGCCCTGTAATGGAACCCCGCCACCCCGTTTCACCTGCTTACCTTTCGCCCGGCAGTCGGCAGTCGTCAGGCCGACCTGTGTAATTCCATTAAACCCCTAAACAAATATTCTATGATAGTTGTAGCATGACCGAGACCACTAAAAGCTTTCGCCCCAGCCGGTGAGGTAGTACGGGGCTGCGGGGCTGTAGCCCTCGCATAAATAACGCTGATGACTTATTAAATCATCACTTCCGCCGCGCTGTCACAGCGTCCTCCAGCGAATAAATTCCACAGAAGTGAGTTGTTAACTTCGAAATATGAAATTTGTCGGGAGTCATAAAGTACTGGAAACGAGCAATTTTCGAGTTTCTTTTGTGAGCGGCAATAATTGTTGGGCCGGGCTATAAATTAGCACAACTGTAACCGCCGAATACTTTGTTCATTAGGACAAGACGGAGCGACACAATTCCGGCGCGACTAGATATGAGCACATCTCAGATAATGCCGCCCAGGAGTGGAGCTGCTGCTCCCTAATGTGCTGAATATTTATGTGTCACTCACTTAGCCGAAATTGCGTGCGCCCGACTTGCTACTGCCGGGCTGAGCTGCCGAAGGAGCAGTTCGTTTGTGTCTGGGAATAAATTTCGAGTAATGAGTTTTTAATTGCTTCGGCAAGAGTTTTCTCCTTAGAGACTCCCCAGCAACATATTTAACACCCACTAAGTGAACATTAGCAGAAGGGAAATTAATTTGCCCTTTCTCGAGGCGCCGGTCCCCCACTCTTCACCGCAGTGTGTGTTTTTCATTCACAGAGTAAACAACTTGCATGCTCCGTTTTCATAATTTATTCAAAAGAGAATAAATGCCTGCGCGATTTTTATTTCTTACTCTAAAGACGCCTCCATGGGATCCACCACCGCGGGTGAAGCCTCTCCTCTGATCCTGTGGGGCCCCGCACAGCTAATTTCTTGCCGAAAGATAAAATTTCAGATGTGTACACAGAATCTCTTAAGGCCTCTGCAAATTTAGTCGCTAAATCTTATTTACATTCGTAGATTTCAATCAGACGCCTATTTCTCACGTCATGTGGCTTCCGTCAAGGTATTACGCCTTGGGCCGGGCGAATCTGCGGCCTTGGTGTATTAACGAGTATCCCCGGATTCTGTAGGCGGGTATGACGTTTTCAACGTAATTGCTTGCCTTTTAAATTTACATAAGATTTCGCATCCCTTCCGGATTCCGGCCTGGCAGACTTAATAAGCAGGGCGAGCATACTCATGTCGAGTGGTGGCGCGGGTGTCTTTCGGGATGTCTACTGTACCAACATATTGAGAGAACAAGGAAATTTGGGCGTATGTTTGCCGAAAATTCTCATCCATGGAAATTATAACTGTTTTTGAATGCGAAGTGGAAAGGTTTTGCGGCAGGATTATGGGAGATTTACGAGAGTGTCAATACGCGGTATATTGATGTTGCCTACATACTCGCGCGCGTTGGAAAGACTTGGATTTTAAATCGAATTAATGAAATTCGAGATGCTCTTCGAGGAATGGAATAATATATCTGACTTAATCTGAACAACAAGCTTCCTTCTAGATGAAAGTAAATAAACCAATTAGTGTAATGATTTCACACTGGCTATAAGAAAATATATTCATATTGAGCGGCTGTGTCCAACGTTAAACTGAATGGATTTTGAAGACTTCTTTTATAGAAGGTTTAGTCTTTTCTTTAAAATTTTGCACAAATGTTTGAATTGCTACACTGCAACCTAATGCCTTGTAACGGACTTGGTTGTTTAGGGTACAAGCTCATTAAGAAAAGGAGTAGTTTTAAATAGATTTCTATTTCTGTGTTGAATCAAAATATAGTCTTAAGAAAATAATCGCGAAACGAAACGAGGTGACCAAAAATGAAATGTAACGAGCGATACTTAAAAATTACAAAACACGATTTTCGTCATATCACGTAATAGATTTTATTACTACATAGATCTGCATCCCGAGAATTTCCCGAGAATTTATTGACCATTTATTAATCACTCGAGTCAACGAGGAAGTCCATTATACCCTAAAATGTTACACACTCGTTAACTGGGCTACTGAAAAGAACCCTCTGAATTCTCTGACCTACTTTGGAGGGCACTGCAGTCAAACGAAGGAATGAAATGAAATCACAGCTCTTCACAGTCCCTCCAGCCGGGAAGTAACATTTTCACGTACAATTTCATTTCACGCTTGAAATTTTTTTCTTAAATTCTGGACGCACTCCCCCGATGCCTTTCAAAACGTCCATTAATGAGTTTCTGAAAGATATTACCTTTTCCTTCCCTTTCTCGTTATCTTCGCATCTTTGGTTGCCAAGGACTGTCCTAATAGACCTTCACTTCCCGTGCAGTTTGGGCTTTATGGTCCCTCAAGATCACGCAAGATTTTGCCAAACCTCCCGCCGTTATTTATGAACCAGACCGGTCGAAGTAATTTTATTTTATTTTTATATTAAAACGAAAAGTGGGGAGGACGGACCGTGCGCTGCTAATAATGCCATTACACCTCCCAGCCAGGAGTCTTTCACGTTGCCTTGGAGTAATTCAATTAATGTCTTTTGCACCAGGCAACGAAAGTCAATTACCAGCAGAAGCGCTTCGAAAGAATTTATTAATGGAATTTGACAGTGACGGCATGGGAAGTGCCTAATTAATGGGATCATAAATAAATTGAATTGCTCCAATTTCACAGGAATCGAAAAAAGATGAACGAAAATGAAAGCAAGGCAATCAAAGCCGATCAAGAAAAATGACTCCTGGGGTTGCGAGGACAGGTGTGGGCCTCGTTACTGTGAGTACCTGCAAATTAAAACTTAAGTATTCCTAAGCATGTAGGCCGGAGCAAGTTACATCATCACACCACTCATAACTCGGGCTGTCAAGGAATTGGGCTATCCCTACTGGACTGCAACTACTCAGTCAATGAACCTTCTCCGCCGAACCCGAAGCTTCCGCGGATTCTGGAGAGACCCGAAGGTCCAGAGTGGATTTGTGCGTTCGGAGTGCGGGAGCTTTTTGCACCGTCTCTTTCGGAGAGCGCATGTCCTCCCCGCGCACTGTAACAACTTCATCGATTGCACGGCGGGGCACAGACTCCGTCCCGGAATATAAGAGAGAGCCTTGAGCTGAGCTTTCGCGCCCACTCTTCATTTTGCACAAAAAGTTCCTGACAGATGAATATAAAAGGAATAAAAAGCGCCCTAACTCATGAGATAAAGTGGTTGCTCCACTTTTAAACACAAAACGACAGCTACCAACAAAAGGCTTTTAAGCGCCCTTCTTATCCCAAAAAACAATCTTCCCTCCTTGCGGCGCAAGTCGTTGATCTCATGAAACTTTCTTCGATTTTTATCATAGACAATTTTCTCTTTCTGGATTATGGTCAACAAAGACGCTTTTCTTAAATTAAACGTTCCCACGAGATGTAAGAAGAGATTTTCTAGCCGGGGCCAAGTGCGCTCTGTCTATTACAGCATGCCAGGGCCACCGAAAACAAAAAGGCATCCTCCGACTCCGTCGTAATCTGGGCTTTATCGATTTGCTTATTGGCAAACCATGGCAAACCGCAAAAAAGGGACATAAGCCCCGACGATACGGTCCAGCACCGATGCGACACACAGGCTGTAAGCGCCCGATGTTCACACGTCCCCATGACGCGCCCGCGGCCGACAATTACTTACATAATTGCGAATTTTATATTTAAATTAAATGCATTCCGACAGGGCGAAACGCGAAAACGCCAACAATTCCAATTAATAAACCTATCATGATACTCGTAAAAATAAATTAATTTCCGTGTTTACCTAGTTGCATTTCAGCGGGTTCTTCCCAAATGAGATTTTAATTAAAAATTAAAAATGGAGCAACTGTGGCCCATATATTGGCCTGTCGGCGGACCCGCTAAAAATTAAAATAAAGGAATCGGCCCCGACGGTTCATTGCCAGATCCCCAGAAATCATGCGAGCGGTCCGACCGGCAGGTATGGTGCATTCTGGCGCCCATTTTCGACCTTTTGCCGATAAATTCACAAATCATTGGCTTGCGATTTGAGCCGCACTATTCATTGGAGCAATTACGTGGTGACCAGGCTTATTTCCCATTCAGAGTTATATCAGCTATTTGTCGATTCCGAATAAAATTCGGTTTTTCGAAGTGATACCAGCTCCACTTTACAATACACACACGGCCTGTGAAGGCAGGACAGGAATTCTAAAAATTAAAAAGAAATTTGAAAGCGTGATATGACACGTTGCCTGGATGTTTCTGCATAATGCGAAGGTTGGCTTGGGTTGGTTAAAAAGAGCTCGATTCAAAACAAGCCTTCCCCGAGCCGCTGCATGCAAAGTGGGTCACTGTCTACCCGTCTATCTCGGCCAAGTGTATTCGGTGTGGATGACACGGTGGGGAGTTTTCACGCTTAAATTTGCATGGTGACCGAGCAATTTTGAAAACTTCTTCTTCGTCTTTCTCACGAAATAGCAGAGTAGGTACGATATGCTCGTGGGGTTTATTATTCACTGATAGACGGTAATATTGCATCTGCTCAAGCGGCCCAATTTTTTACAGTAGGCGTCGAGTAATTTTATGTACCTAATTAATTTTCCTTCATTTCATTGTGTATTTTTGGTTGGCGTTTTTTTTTCGTGCTATAAACCCGTAATTTGTAAATAATAAATTGTACATCTTAACTCTAAATTTCCTTCACAAGTACCAGAAATCCTCAAAATCCTGACCCATATTTTAAATATCGAACTAATATCGGCATTTCCTAGCAAGTGGAAAAATCCCCTAGTCATTCCCATACCCAAAAATTCGACTCCCTCTCATTCAAGCCATTTCCGCCCAATTAGCCTTTTGTGCTTTCGGGCCAAGGTATTTGAAAAAGTAATTTACACTCTGGCCATGGAGCACATAAACGCTAATAATTTGTTGAGTAGATGGCCATTGTGATTTCGCTCGAGTCATAGTTGTGGAACTGCGATGCTAAAAGTAACGACAGATATTCATGAGGCACTAGATAAAGACTTCCTAACCATCCTCGCCTTGCTCGATTTTCATCATCCTTAGCAGTCAAGTTATTCCAAAGCTTTTACATCGACGAAAACAGTTTGTGAAGGTAGAAAGTGTATATAACATTTCTCAGGCGGGGTGTACCTCAGGGCTCTATATTGGGGCCATTACTGTTTAGTCTCTATACACCCTGATACCAAACTTCGTGGCAATTGGAGTACACTTCACTACTTCCGGTTGTCATTTTGAAGCTGTAATTTTTTTCATGAAATAAAGAACCTCTTATTCGTAATTAGCGACCTAAAAGACCCTCTGATACCAAGTTTCGTGGAAATTGGAATGCATTGGAGTGCATCGAAATTTTAATTATAAAAAAGGATATCAAATTCATAATCAGCGGTCCGAAAAATCTCCCTATACTATGTTTTAAATTAATTGGCTAATTTAGCAAAAGCTTTTCTACTTTGACGTGTTGTGCCTCTATGGAAAGGCAACAAGATGGGTAATTCAGTAAAAATAAAAAACAGGTGCATTAATTACATAAATTTCGGAGATAAATCGGGAAAATGTTAAGCCGGCAGTTAGGAGCTAGAGGTGTGAACGCGTTTCAGTATCCTTTGCCTTCCTAAAATATCCCTCAAGCACACAGATGCTAATTATCCATTGCCCCAATGAGCGATCCTCGTCAGATGGTTGTTTTATCTGTTGAGTGACTCAGGGAAAAGGTTCGCTTAGCTGTGTCTTATGGCTCTTTGTCTGCTCGGGCGGATGGCCACGGGTTGATATTGCAAGTGATAACAGTATTTTAAATTTTTATGGTGTCGTGATTTGAGCGCGTTATATTCTAGAATAGGCGGAAAAGCCGCAGAAACTTGAGTCCATCGCCAGGGACTACGAATTTTTCAGGAAAGGTTCCTTGTGCTCGAAGAAACCTAACTAGCATGGTGCCTAACACCCTTTCCCCTGATTGGTTTCCTCAATTTCCGGCGATTCTCATGAGGGTGGTAAAAGGCAAAGTAGAACTTTTATTTGAGCCCAATTTTATGCTACTACACGAAACGGTTTTTTTGCACCTAAAAATTAAACCATGATTTTGCGGGTCCTCAAAATCATGTTGTTTTTAACCGACTTCAAAAAAAGGAGGAAGTGGTCTATTCGACCATCTTTTTTTGTTTCGAAGAGCTCACGCGTTCGGGTTGCCCACTCCATAACGCTCATCCCTCGCGTCGTACAAGCTACTCCACACAGCACTGAGCAGACATGTACCCTAAGGCTTGGCACCGACTCCAAAAACAATTATTTTCAACTTTTTAGTAGTTTAGTTTATATTTTCGAAGTCGGTCTCTATTTTTTTTAGTTTTAAAAAACAAAACCTATAATTAGCCGTGTAACTATTCAAATAAAAAAATATGATGTTAAATTGGTTAGCATGATGTCGTAAATACAAAACAACAGTAGGCATAGAACCAGTGGCTTACTTCGACAGTAATAATAACCTTAAATGATTTTGTGTAAAAAGGTAATAAATCCCAAGCAGTGAATAAAGGAAGCCCGAAAAGACACTTCTCTCAGATACCTTAAGGCCATGGGCTTTTGTCAAGCCAGCCCCACTGAAAATGCTCCCGTTTCCTCCTTATTATCCAGGCTCAATTTAATAATTGCAAAAGAACTTGGAATACCAGTTTGCAAGATTCCGTGCCGCACTTGAAACACGCCATACGCAAATGTCTCAGGCGAAAACATCTCTTGAGGCGGGGGTGCTGGGATCGAAATAGAGACGGGCGAATGGGGACGGGGGTGCATGAATGGTTTTCATGTATTTCGCCACATGACCCGACTGTGTTTGCCTTTAGAGGAAAAGCAAAATAAAGCGCGATGCTGAAAAAGCCAAACGCGCCGCCCTCTCTTGTCGGCGGGGAGGGTGCAAAAAGAAGCTCAAATTGAAAATAATGTTCCCGGGCTGCTCATGGGTTCTCGTTTCATCACATCCTGCAGCAAACTCGAGGTCTGATGGGTTATGGATGTAATCCAATTTCGCCGCCATTGTGCGCTGCCGGTTCATCAAGATATCTGCAGTGGATTACAAGGAGGAGGAGCACCGCTATTAAATTGGAAAATATTATCTTTGGTCGCTCATCGGCGGCGGCAGGCGACCAGACAACTCTTAATTGCAGCAGAGCAATTGCTAACTCCTGGAGGAGCTATGTAGTTGTTCGTGTGGCAGATCTGGAGATAATAGGTCCCGGATGACGAGCTTTGTCACTTCGACATTCTAAGGAGGTGCAGTGTTGCAAACTGCCGATGCGCTCCGAGTGGCTCAATCTTAATCCCACCCCGTTCCCATTTCCTGTCAAGGTGCTCGGCCCCAGCTCCCTACATTGTGATTTTCTTGATGTTTCGGGAATTTTGTTTTATTGCTTGCATAGTTTCGGCTCGGGTGTGTATCGCCCTCGAAAGAGCCATATCTGCTCCTATTGTCTCGTGCTGCAAGTGCGCACATAAAACGGGAAATTCAGCTTATTCACGCCTGAACTCGCTGCGACTTAAATGCTCACTCGTAAACTTACTCGAAGCAGAGTTACGGCAAAATTACAAGCAATGACACTTTACACTTGAGCTGTAAGCGTTCCGAGTGCTTTGCTTATTGTGCGCCGCCCCCGCCCCGGACGCGGCCCTCGTGATAAGCACTTCAAGGATTCTTTCTCAGCAGGACATTACACAGACGAGCGTTTAATTGCAAAGCACTCCACGTCATTGTCGAATATGACGGCTCATAAAAATTAAAGTGTCGGCCTTGCTGCAGTCACACCCCGGCCGGGCCTCGCCCGAAACAAACACGGGATGCGGCACAGCACTCCGCAGAGATGCTCACGGATCATGTAGCGCCTTCCCGGAGCTTTACCCTCCTGCAAAGTTTTCCCTTTATATTGCACGAGGACTGCAACTTATGCAACCAGATGGATGCACACACTGCACAGCAAGTAAGAAAAAAAAATATTGAGGTGGTGGCTGCTTAGGAAACAAGTCAAGGAACACGACTTTAAGGATAGGAAAGGCAAGGCAAGGTGTGCTATATGCTCGACAGCGCTATTACGATGTAGTTAATCAAATTGAAATTCCGTGCATATCTGATGGCGTTTAGGGGCTTCAGTCAAGTGTGTGTGCCCTGCAAAATTCATAGGTTGCCTGCAGCTGCTGTGGAATGCTTTCATCGCAAAGTGCTCATTCGCCATCCACTTTTGATTTGACAAGAGTCGGGTAAGAAAATTGAATTGCATCGTACGGCGCTGATACTCTCCCTAGCAACCGGATGTAGCCATGCTTCCAAGAGGTAGTATTTTCCAGTCAAATGTAGCGTTTAAAGAGCAGTGCAACGCGTCATACCCGGCTGCAATTTTTCTATAAATCTCTAATCGCTGGATGATGCGAAAAAGCCACTTCACTGCAAGCAACAAGTCGGCTTACTATAATCCAGGCTAAACTACACCAATTAAAGCGTAGCATGCTGTCCCCAAGAAAAGAGCTCAAGGGAAAATGGTACTTTTTCCCAAACAGAATTTTGACAGTAGTTCAGGGAAACTTGACAAAGGCACAAATTGATTGAAAATAGAAAAGAAGTGCGCAAGGTTTACAATTTTGTCATACTTTAAATACCCAACATTCCTACCGCAACGGAAATCACACGGGAATAATCAGCCTAAAACTACCTTAAATGTGCACTTAACTGTCTTTCGCACTCGCTTCGCTTGCGCTAATATTATTTAACAATATCAGGCTGACACTGCCAAAATGGGTGTGAGAACATTTTTTCTGCATACGCGCCTTATATTCGGCATGGGCCCGTAATAGTTCAATCCAAGACCCGGATTTACTCTGGACGGCCCTGGGGATAATTTTAATAAAGTTACAAAGAATTTAACTTTCCCATCTTTAAATCGAATCGAATTTCTTCAAGTACATAATAAAAAAATGTTTTTTTTTTGGCTGGAATGCTGCACACCATTTGACAACTAAAAAAAAGTGTTGCAACATTCAGTGCAAAACGCCGCGCTGCCATTATGCTAAAATAAGAGACAAATATTATTGTATAGTATATGTGTATATTCCTCTAAATTTTCTGTGAAACACTCTATTTACTCCCCATAAATTGGTGTGACGTTAGGTGTGAATTGTGATTTTGACAAAAAAATTTTTATAGCGTATCCGACGTTTTTATCGTGCCATTTGGCCTCCCTGTAGGTCCTTCTGTCGAATGGAAACAGCTTGAAAGATACGATTAAATCGTTCTTTCTCTAAATTTGACGTAGAAGCTACCGAATCTGTCTAATTAAAATATTGCTGGTTGACGCACAGAAGCGGCTCAAAACTAATAGAATAACGGAGATTCCTCTACATTTCTTTAATCCACTCTAATCGATCCCGATATCCGATAAGTCTTCGAATTCCTGTCCATCCATACGGAAAGAATCCGCAGTAGGGATAAAACAAGGCCCAAAGATTCCTTATTGGAGTAGGATGAGCGTGGGCGAATTTCCTGATATTGATTATTTGGCACTTTTGAAACAAAACACAGAAATAAGGAGAAAGAGAGAGAGCTCTTTCGGTATTGGCGACTTTAAAGCGTGATGAGCCCGAATGGTATCCCGGACCCTTCCAATAAAATCCGAAGTACAAAGCAGCCTCGGATTAGATTAAAATTGCCTGGAGGGGAATCCTTTTTCCTGGAGCTGTTAAAATCTTTATCTTATTTCGCAAACCGGCTCGCTAGGCTAGCGTTGCCGTCATCCAAACTTATGAACTTTCCTCTGGGGGCTGCTAGGAAAGGTGAGCAGCATCCATTTATAGATTGATTCGCTCAGATTGAGGTCATCAATTAAATGACTGACCCTCATGAAAAGGGTGGTAGGTGGTACTCGGAGGGAATTGACTCCGATTAGATGCGATTCCTCAGTAAGTTACAAGCAAATCTCCGCCGAAGTTCGTTCTCGGAATTCAGCATTTTTGGCAGTTTGTGTTCTCCGACTTGAATTAATCGGGTGAGTGGGAATTAATTTCGCTCGCTCAGTTTTTTGGCGTTTAATACCTTAAGAGCAGCTCCATCCCGCAGACACATTCACCGAGAGGAGCCGGGATGGCGAGCAAATTGCGTCCTGATAAATTTAAGAAATTCCCCGTACATCTTAGAAGTGCAATCAAATTTAACGACTGATGGCAGATAGCTTCCATTGTGGCTGGAGAAGAAAAGAGGGCCCGGGCACGGTTCCTGCAGCCGGAACGTCCCGCTTATCGTCGGATTTTATCTTTTTGTAGATTGTGGCTGGTTCGGTTGCCAGTAAATAAGCGTCCTGTGACCGCACTTGTTTACTGCTATGAATAGAGAGCACTCAATAAATTCTTTGTTCGGTTGTAATACCCTCGTACCTTTCCCACCTCGCAGATGCTGCGCGACTTTTATTTCAGGTCTCGCAAGGAAAATTTATGTCAAGGAGATTATAAATCCGCTCCTGGGAGAGGGCTCATGGCTGCAGGGAAACGAGGATTTCGCCGGGAACGTATATTATGGATATGACGGCGCTTGATTCTTCCGCCGATAAAATCCAATGGATTTCAGATTTCGGATTTCGATGCAAACTGTATGCTGTATGACTTTTATGCACAGGTTGAGCTCCCGCTAGATTTAGTGCGGCGATGGAAGCTATTATTTTGCACTTGCCGTCGCGGGGTCAAATTGCAGCCTTACTTGCCCACCCAACCTCCCCCAACTAATCATATGCTGGCGGGAATTTTCCCTTGTGTAGAGTTTGCAAAATTGGCTGCAACCATGCTTCAGCAAATGGATGTTTGTGTAAGGAGATAACTCTACGGAGCTTTCTAGAGTAATAACTCTGTTTGGAGTTGCAACTAACTTCGAAATTATACTCCTGTTCGTCGGGATGTGCGCGGAATTCGAAGCGATACTTTTCAGATGCGCGATAGATTACGTGCGACGAATTCAATCAAAACGTGCCGGAAATCGGAGCGAGGGCGGAGTTCCAAAAGATTTAAATTCATCATGGTGCAATGAAATTAAGCATTTTTCAACCAACTCCGTGAAGTAGTGCCTCATTGGAATGATGGAAAGCACAATGAATACAATTTGTAAGAGAAATCCATATCCTGTGGAATGAGTAATGCCTGAAATTAGTTACGCTACAGTTGCTTACCGTTATCTACTGCAAGCTGGCTAGAATATATTAATGTGATACAAAACTATTCATAC
This sequence comes from Neoitamus cyanurus, assembly GCA_947538895.1. Classification (NCBI taxonomy): domain Eukaryota; kingdom Metazoa; phylum Arthropoda; class Insecta; order Diptera; family Asilidae; genus Neoitamus; species Neoitamus cyanurus. The sequence goes on from OX384540.1 coordinate 54,132,471, forward strand.
ATACTAATGGAAAAGATTCGCGCAAATAATAAGAGAAAGTGAATTGCCTCTAAAACAGCAAAAATATATATCTATGAACTGTAGTTATGAACCAAGTAAATTGCAAGAATCGTTAAGCAAAGCAGCAGCAGCACCATTACAAATTCATTCATTTGAAATTTTGTAAAAGAAAATTATTCACTCAATAGATATTTTATGCAAGGCACATATCAGTCCATAAAATATTTTGTGCAAGGTACATATCAGTGTATAAAATATTTCGGAGAACTACGATCAGAGAAGTGAGAATATCAAATCGGAATCAAGAACAAAAGTATTATGGTGTAAATGGTGTCTTACAAAATGCCTATTGAGTGAATAATTTTCTATTCAAAAATATCAAATGAACGAATTTGTGATTAAATATGAAGAGTAGTGACATAAAAAAGTAATTGAATAAAGAAGTAAACGAACAAACGGAAAGGACATTAATTGTTCTTTCTTGTTTGCAAGTTGTTGCATCTTGCATCAGACCTGATTTTTTTGAATAACTCGAAAACGAGGCGAGTGGGAAATTTTCAATATTTGTCCGCCTCGAAGTCAGCTTTAAAATTTAGGGGCTCCCAGAATGGGTGAGTCCCCAGAATACCAATTCTAACCTTAATAAATATTGAACCATAAATCTATTTGATGAACTACATATTTATAGCATTCGCGTTTTGCATCTTCAACCATCCATACCATTTCTCTTCAGCAACGAATACTAAAAGCGGAGAAAGGGTTTTAAAAGTGGGAAATTATAAGGATTCAGCTATTCTCAGTTGATAATGTCTATTTGCATTTCCGTGTATCACACACAACATTTACTAAGTCTATTTACTTTAAAGTTTAATGTTTTAAGAAAGCTAATTGAATACCTTGATCCTATCCGAAAATATGACGGAAAAATCAGACCTCCAACAAGCCTTGAGGGAAGGAATTCCTCTGAGGAATTAATAATAAAAATAATTTTCCTTTCTTACCTATTGTGAGGGTTCCAAGGCATTGTTGCAAAATGTACTTAAAGGAAGAACTTTGCAATAGTATTTTGTGCAACTGGTGCAAAGGGCAATCGGCTAGTTTTCACCCGAGTTGCACACTGTATTTTTCCTCACAAGTGCGGCGGTGGGTTCGATAAGGAGGTCGGGGAAGGATGAGTCCATGGCGGGGGGCGGAGCCCCCTGCAAATAAAAAAAAAACAATTTTTGCTGTAATTATCTCTCAAAAAGATATACGAAAGGTTTTTATGATATCTTAAGGTACAGATGTTCAAAGTAATATACTATTACACTCATGCCCGGCTTAAATAATTTATTTAGGTACCTGAAAAGCATTAAAAGGATGTTTAACACGTGCGAGTATATAAAAAAAAGAGATTTCTTGAAGAAATATTCTGAGTGCACGAGTCTTAACCGTTGAGTCGAGTGCTCCTCAGGTAGATTTCTAGAGCTCTTCATTGCTATTGCAAGTGCAAGCGAGAAATGCATACTCCTGTCCAGTGATCAGTGATGGGACATGTACTCACTCCTTCTCATTGCGTTAATCGAGCGACCCAACTGCACTCAGGTATACGGCTCCCATGAAGGATTTCTTGAAGAATTGAATTGAAGAAGAAAGAAAATATTCTGAGTGCATTTCCATTTCAGCTACCCATGTGTTATTCGAAGTCTCGCTTGTGTTCTTTAAAATTACCAGTGGGTTATTCCCAACAGGCTTTACAGTGGGCAATCGGCGTGTTTCCCCACGCAAACCCGTGCGGAATAGTAGTGGTTTGCGCGCACGTGTGAGGAAAAAATTTCTTTTTTGCTATGCGTTTTGGCAGTCAAATTGCATTTCTATACTCAAGGTCGGACTACTGATAACACAATTTGTCGTTTGCCAGCTTATTTCCAACTTCATCAGGGCTCAAGATACTACTTACATATTTATAAATGAAACACATCCCGTCTCAAAGAAACACAACACAATACTTGAGCATGTCTTTGTCTATTGTAGATTTTCCAACCATTGGTTGGTTTGGTAAATGGTTAAAATCAATAAATAAATAAATATAATAATAACAATTGAAATCAGGAAAGTTCACAACACTTACTCCATTTGAAGAATAACAAACCTGTATACATAGTTGTCTGTCCCTCTTTATTCCTCCAAAATCTCATTATAATTTATAAAAAGCTGTGCGGGCTACAACAGCTGACAGCAATGCATTATTGTTACATGGTATCCTTAAGCTTAATGAGTAAAATTTAACTAAAAGTCAGAAATATCAGTCTTTTGGCAGAGCACTGTCGCTCTTTCCCCGGCTGTAGGGACGTGATCCGCCGAGCATCCGCTCCAGAAGGCTCTGCTTTGACTTTCGCTTCGACGACAGAATCTCCTTGCAGAGCTCGTGAAATGCTTCTGCAACTTGGCCCACATGCTCTGCAGCTGATACCTCACAGAATTTGCATTCAAAGTCCTTCGCGAGGATCTCCCCCTCCTCGGTGCTAACTTGCCTCAGGTGGACCATGTCGACTTTGTTCGCCACCAAGCCCACCGGTGTGTCGGCGTGGAGGTCCGCTTTGGTCCGGCGGATGTAGTTGAAGGAATGCCTGTCAGTTATCGAGTAGACCAGAAGTAAGCCGTCAGCCCACTGCACCAGGTCGGCCGTACTAGGGGGCTCCTCCTCATCTGGCTGGAGAGAACAGACATTACAAATTAAGGAATGCTACAGGAGAGTACCTTCGGGCAGGTATCTAGGATTTCGAACAGGACCGGCTCCCCGTCCACCATGGCCTCGTGCTTGTAGCGATTCTCTGCAAAATTCAGAAATCCGGAACTGAAGCAACTGAATAGCCTGTCGGGGATATTTCGTGCAGGCAGGACGGCGCATTAGTCGGTCAGAGCGTTATTAATTTGCGTCAGGTTAATCTGGTGTAGACTCAGGCCGGGCTGCTTGACCCAGCGTGCCCGAGTGTCCTTATCAGCAGGAGGTGCGAAAATAATTAATTTGCGATAAGGAGCAACAGTTGGGCGTGTTATCCGTAAATCTTTTATCAAAAGAGTCCTTCGTCACATCTAAAAGCGATTTACAAAGCATATTGCCCCGTCCTAGAATGCGAGACGTAAAACACCAGGCTTAACCAGGTGTAGCAAGGGATAACACCTGGGGCTTTTGCGGATTGAATGGCGAGATTTGAAAGGGATTCAGTGACAATTTGTTTGTATTTGTGTGCATGTCACCTGCAGACAGGATGTTCTTAATTCATTCCTGAGATTGTTGCTCCCTCTAGCCCCGTACAGGGTGGTGCTGCTGGCGGGGTCTCGATCTCCTGTGCATTAATCGCCCCCTGGGATTTCCGGTAGTCGATAGAGTTAGAAATCTTGTAACGGTGAAACGCAAAAAGGAAATACGGGACGGACTGGTGCAGAGGATAAATAACGCAGTGTTTATATTTAATACACCGAATGGTGTAAATCCGGCCAGCTATTGCTCAGGAAAGGGATTAGGAAAATGTGTGTTGTTCCAACAGGTGGTGGCATGCATAGCTGCCGGTGGATTACCACTTACCTGTCTGGTGATCGTATTCACCTATGTACCTCTTCGTGAGGAAGCGAACTGTCAGAGCTGCAAAGAAGAAAACGGAGGTGGATTAAAACCTTGCCCTGGAAAGTCAGCATATGTGTAAGTGAATGCAATATATGCAGGTGGAATGCGTGCTTAAGCGATATCCTGAAATACACAAGGGTGCATACTTTAGGATTAGATTATAACGTTGCATCAACCTCCCTCCAATGACATGGGAGGATAGGGTACGTTAGACGCCGTTGTTTTTGTATCATCAAAAGGAATGTAAAGGTTCGAACGACGTCAGTTGCAAAGTTAACAATACCATTTGCATTTGTTCGGTTCTAAGAAAACTTAATGACACTCATTTCCATTTATTCGTTTTTAAAGTAAGCAGGACTGACCTTTCATCCTACGAAGTACATATATTCACCTTCCACAGATGCCCGCTATGAATATCATATGATATCTATCATTTTATGGAAATGGAAAGCAAGAATTAAGTGTCCTTTTTCTAAGCAGTCGCGACTGCATGTTTTTTTTAAATAAATATATTTTGTGGGGCTACCTAGATGTCATTTTTTATTTGAGTATACAATCCCATTTCCCTTTCAACTTCGGACGGCGAAACGACTCTATAATATTCATGTGCTGTGAATGTTTTTTGTTTGTTTTACAGATCTGTTTGCTTAACTGAAACAAGCCACCATCACAGAGGTCGTGGGTTCGATACCCCCCTGGGGCCAGTTCGCGCATTCCTGCACTCGACGAATCGATGAACAACGTTTCGAAAACATCCGCTTTATTTTGTCTTCAATGTGATGCGAAAAGTAGCGGCGAATGCTTTGTGTCGACGTAACGACGTGAAAAGGTCGACGCGTCGAATAGCGTGAACCAAAATCGACGTTTTGTGTATCGGTTTCATTCGACGTCTAAATGCGCTAAGTGGCCAACCCAGACCCACATTGCGGTAGCTCGGCGATATGTGCTGGCCGGACTGCTGAGATCACGGGTTCAAATCTCACTTGGTAAATTGGCCACCCTCGCCCGTTCTCCCACACATAGATGTCCTTTCCACGGCGTTGTTGGTTGGGGTCGCCGGCTTTATTTAACCCATTCGTGCCAAGGACGAGTATACCCGTCTTTGGCAGAGTTTTATGTATTGTCAAGACGAGTATACTCGTCATTATTTCAATATGTTATAACATACAAGCTTTTAAATTAGCAAATCTTTTGTGGCCAGAAACATAAATATACAAATGTAAAAAACTTGAAAAAAAAAACTACAAATAAAATTTATTACAAAAAATACACTTCAATTATTATTAAGAGAATGATCCTTTACAAATTTAAAATATAAATCGCAATGGGAATAACTTCATATAATTTAGGCTTGGCAGCGAATGGGTTAAAAAAAGAAAGTTTCACCCATTTGTGTTTATGCCGTTACATGCACTGTGAACTAGGTGCATATGTATGCATTATAAATAAATATTTATTTAGTCTAACCTCCACACCAAGGGAACTTAAACTAAAGCACTTTAATAAAAGCACCTTTGAAGCTCAAGTTAATCAAAATATTTACTTTTACATTTTTAATTTGATTTTAATACCGTTTTGCCGTACTAAGTGTTTAAAGCAAAACTTTTTTTTTGGCCAGTTTAATGTTCTCCACATATTTACTCTCATATGTACATAAATATATACATGCGTACATATTATGTACCAGTCAGTTCACTACAATTTTGAAAATCCGGTATTCAAAAAAATATTATTTCCGCCGACAGAATATTGTGTGCAGCGAATCATATTCCTTCTGTTTTTGTAAAATAATCAGAGCAACATGCCACATGGGGCTTTTCAGCTTTCCTGGATTAGCTCTAAAGGAACCACGAGGAGCCACTACGTGATGAGTTATTGAAATTATTTCGGGCACGCAGTGTAGGCGTGGCCGTGAATGCCTCAAACTCAGATATTTACACTTAATTGAACTCGGAGCATTTTGTTTATTGCATAATCCCCGCGGATGAAAGTGAATTGTCATGTTTTCGCGTTAGAGAAGAAGCTCATCGTCTGTTTTTGCCCGCAGGGTAGCTGCAGCAGAAGCAGGCAATGATGAAGTGATTATGAATTAATGAGGCTAATTTCCGGAGCGCTAGATAGCCACGGGGGTTTTCTCTTATATACCGCCCTTGCAACCCTTCTGCTCGAATGCGGATAATATGTAATTTACATTGGTCAGTCCACTGAGACTTCAACCCTAATGTTATGCAAACGCTAATGCGGGAGTAATGAACTATATTAATCCCCAACGGGACTGCTGGAAGCATAAGATTCTCGAATGGAATTGCTTACAACTGTTGGCTGTTCATCGTCGGAATTCAATATAATTTATGAAAAAAGGTCTAGTTTGGGCACTTATGTATTTCTGTAAGAAAATAAGTAGAGCTAATAATAATTATAAGAAAAGAGGGCGGGGCAATAGGTAGCTACAAAATGTAAAATGTCCTTTTTAGAAATGTGATTTAAAAGCAAAAGTAGAACAATTAACTGAATTAACGTCCAACTACCACTAACAAGTATAAAATATTTATAAACTAAAAACAAAAAGTTCCTTTGTTCTTGTGTTGAAGGTTTCAGTACCACTGAGCCTGAATCTCAAAGTCTATCCCAGTTTTTCCTCTAGATCTGGACCGAACGATGTAAATATGTATTATATATTTACTATAAATCTAATATAATATATTATTGTACACATCATTCTCTTTTGACTATTACTTTTAGGTTTAGCATTATTCCAGTATAATTGTATTTGAAACTCAGAGCTCAAAACTAAAATCCATAACGTAACTTTTGTAGCGCGATTTCAAGATTATTTTCACAGTTTGTATTCTAATCAATAATTTACAAGCCATATAGCCCACCGCCCGTGGTGTAATATCGCAAAATTTTATTTAATGCTTTTGAATTTTCCTAGGAAGCACTAAGTAGGTTCTCTATACCTCCAAAAAGGTCTCTGTATTAATAAGGGAAGAATTTATTATTTATTAATTATTGAAGTATCTGTCTATGATTTTGCAATAAATGCCTTTTTTAAATTTATATGTTTATTTACACGACACAAAATAAATATTTCTAAAATTTTTGTCCGTCTGTCTGTTTGCCCGGTGTGGAAATTTCACTGGAAGATAGAATATATTGTTGGTCATGATTTAGACTTTAATTTACCCCGTGAATGTTTTTGATTCCCGCGGGAAAAATGAAAAACCTTTTCGAGTGTGGGATAGCTTCATTCATTCAGCAAAATATTTACCGCTCTTTTAGTTTAGTTCTGCAGCAGTTTTAATTTACAATTATGGAAATTTTCGCACAAGGTCGGGATGGGTCTACTAATTATCAAAAAAAAAAAATAACATTCGTAAAGCTTGAATTTCTCAACTTTGATCTTATAGATGGTAGAAAACATCTGTTGTTTTTCAAGTTATTTCAAAACTTCAATGCACTGTAAATTTTTAAATTTTTGGGATTATACTAACTTGAGGTTACATATGCACATAGAAAAGTTTAAACTTCGTATTTGTCAATCCTATTACTAAAAATTCTCTTTTTCTTTGACTGATTTATAGAGATAATCCGCGAATAGTAATAATGGGATTCAAAACAAACGCATTTTTCTCAAGATACAATTTTTCAAATTTTCCACAATGCGTATAGGGATTTTCATGATATACGAAAAGATGTTCTGGTCATAAAAAATTATTCACGTATTTTTGCGAAAAATAGACACTTCGTTTAATGTGTGCTGTTCCAATGGAAACCAATAATTTTTAAACGTCCTTACGTAGGTTTGCAACTATTAGTAAGTCAAATAATATGGCAAAAATTTGGCAAAAATTTAACAACAATTTAAAAATTGGTAATATGCATTGCCCCTACTCTTCACCATATCATTGCAAAAAACCAGTCCAATAAGTGTAAATAACAGCCCCGTATTTGGGTTATTGATTAATTACTAAGTTTATCTTTAATAAAAATTAAATTTAAAAACTGCATTTATATATAACCGCAAACTCATGTGACTGTTTCGTCATTAATTGCAGTCAGTGTCACCACACTAGTGCGGACTGTGCGGATAATCGGGTCAACGATATAAAAGAAATATGTTCTTAATTTATTTATTGTTTCAGACTTTCGTTTTTCCTTTGACTTACGGTAAAGGCATATAAAATTGTATAACCCGAATAGGTATTCTGAATATTAAAAGAAAGAATTATGCGAATAGTAAAATGTTCTTAATTTTTAGATGATTTTCCACAACCACCCGTTTTTTTCCAATGTGCTAGGTTCCAAAGATGCCTCCTCCGATGCGGGCAGCGCAGCAGTGGCTCAGAGGCATACCAGGCCATCCGAAGGTTGTTTTACTCTCGTCTGCCCGCAGTAAGCGCTGTCTGATCCAATTATAGCCAACATATGTTCGGCCATTAGTGCAATAATCGGTGGAACATTCCATGCACACGGAAGAGGTGGATGCTCCTCCGTGCCTAACCTGGAGCCCCATTTCGCTACGGGCCTACTGCTCCGCCCTCTGCATTTAATATCTATGCACCAGCAGGAGTCCCTGAAGCTCGATGGATTGCAGTGAATTGCACCCATCACCGATCCCAAATGCTCCGATGAACCCATAATCCCGATGCCGGCTCCCCTGGATCGGCCGACGGGACCGCAGCAGAGGCGGAAGCAAAACTTGAACGGGTTCGTAGGTACGTATCCTGGGAATATCCCGGCAAAATCTCCTTTACTCGCCGAGAGGTCGAGGATATGACTTCTGCCGTGAACAACCCGCAAAGGAGCTTCCCCGTTGACTCATTGACGGCTGAACCGGGCGGGCTAAGCCTCGTACTAGAGAACTTTTCAATTTTCTTCGCACTTCAACGATTTCATCACTTTTTATTTTGGAAGCCGTGCGCGTCTCGCCTGCCCGCGATATACGAGATTTAGCACGTGGCGCGTAAACACCAAGTCAGAAATTAAAATGTTGTTTACAGCTCGGTCGCGTTCGTCGCGTAAATTACATAAATGAACCCCAGCACACTAAGGGGCGGCGGGAGGCGTCTAGGCTATTTGGGGCCTGTGATCGCACACCGCAATAAGTAACTGCCCTGACAGATTAAATGGCTCACCGCTTTTTCCAACACCTGGGGCGCCCAGAACAGCTATTTTCACTTCCGATAATGAAGACTTTTTTCTTCGGATGCCGCGCGAAGTCATATTTCCCGGCACGCGCTCCTTCAGCTTTCGAACACTTTTCTTGATTAGAAAATCCGCCCTGCGGTGAATAAATCCCTTAGGGGATTAGCTGCTTCGGCTCATCCACTTACGGCTTAATCCGCGCTCGCAAAGGTCACGAGATTCCTTCGCACAGTTCGAAGACGGACTACGGCGATATTATTCTTCGAAAAGGCGTCCACCTCCCGAATGGGGCGCGCTCGTTCTCCGGCGGAAGTTTTATAAATAGATCCGAAATTAAAATTAAACCCGCGAGGGCTGCACGCCAGAGAGACACTTGTCTAGAAGTTATTTGCTCGCGGCCCAAGTTTCCGCGCCTCGCGACGGTGCAAGGTCGCCGAGTGCGCCCGGGTTGAGATTTTTTGCACTTGTTGAGTCGCAAATCGCAATGCGCTTAACTTGGACTCGTTTATCCTAACCTACTTAGCGTATGAATGACCCCCAATTCCCTGCTCGGTGGAGTTCCGAAGATTATTTCTGGCGCCTCGGACATGTCTCCACTTTCCCGCAGAATCACTTTCGCTCTGATGCTCTTGAAGAATTTCTCAAGTGCGTCCGATCTGTTAGCGCCTTCGATCCGCTGCCACTCCACGGCGAAGCGAAGAATGCTATGTCGTCACGATGCCGATCTTGACGAGATCTTTTATGGGTTGTCCATAATTAAGAAGGCAACTCTTCACGCAATTTGACGCGAATTCGCTTTTGTCGGCCGAGGCCGCGCGCCTTCCCTGCGCGAACACGCCTCAGCATTTGCATTTATTTCTGAACGTCCAGGAAAATTAACTTTCGTTTATTTTGCCTCGCCAGAGCTTTCTGCTTTTCCTGCTGATTTACGAGTAATTTTCAATTTTTATGAGCTACAGAGTGCGATGTGTCTCTATTTCTACACATGGATCGCATAATACTCAACTTCAGCTAATGGAATTCTCAGCGGGAGTATTTATGATAGAATGCACCTGTTGGCAATTATGATAAATTTCTGCTGTTATTTTGGACAGTCCATAAATTAGCGTCTTTAGCTAACTTTTATGCAAAACAATCGTTTTACAGGCATCATGATCTTGATCTTCACCTCTATTTTAACCAAAACTAAACAAACGAAAATAAATGTCATAGGAGCTTAATTCCGGTAAAATACAGTCAACTGGCAATTCGACATTTTGTAATAGAGGCTTATCCCCAAGTTGCAGTAAATTATCGCTGAGCTTGTGAAAGGATTTTGGTAATTCTCCGTCCTTGCAGGCGTTGTATAGACATGCTGATTTTTATATTTCCACCCAAAATTTCACCTCTATAAATGGACAGCGGTAGGGGCGTATGCAGATAAAACAGTGAAGGGGTTAAAAAAATTTCTTGTCATAAACATCTTGGCAAATATTTTGTGCGGCTCTAGCCCTAATCGGCTCCAAAAACTTTGTTAACCATCTCGGACTAGTCTGTATAATTTAGTAATAGTATTATAATTTAACTAAGGGGAAGGGTTTTTTTGTGTTTTTGTTTCTTTTCTTTCCATATTATTATATACTAGCAGACCCGATCCGGCTTTGTCCAGGCTTTTCCATACTTGTCAATTAAAGCTGTTATAAGTTGCATGAAAGTGTTTCATGCGCTGAGACGGTTTTCATTCATCTCGCGGGAACCCAAAATATTCCCGGGATAAAATTCCGATAGCAGATTTAAAATCAGCCACCCCGAAAATCCCTATATATTCATTTAAATGGGAATCCTTTGAAGTTGAGAATTTTCAGCCTTTCATACCATATTCACAAATTGGAATGCCCGCTTAATTTAACGGAAATCTATTAAATTAGAAATAGTAGACACGAAAACGTAAAACTCTTGAAATTATAAAAGTTCGATTGCCATTTTTGATCCGCCATTTTTAATTAGCTATTTCTACTATCAAACTTCAAGATCTGCACCCTAACAACCCCTAAGTATTGATTTTCGTGGTATTCATTCGAAGTTTAAAAAGTTAAGTTGCCCGCCATCTTGAAATTTGAAATTTTTGTAAATTTGAAATCAGTAGACTTTAAATTTTTTTCGTATTCATTTTTATTCAAATTCTTGGAAGTTGAAATATTTTGGTCGCTTGTACCGTCATTTTGAATTTTCTAATAGCAGATTCGAAACCAGCATCCTTTAATACCCCTTAGCATTGATTTTGATAGCAATCCGTTGAAGTTTAAGAACTTTGGTAGCCATTATAGCCCCGTCATCTTAAGTCTTCATTATATTAATTTTCATTCAAATTGCTAAAGGTGGAAAAATTTCGGTCGCCATACTGTTTCGGATTGGACATGGATAACAGATTCGAAATCAGCATCTCTAAAAGTCCTCTGGTGTTTACCTTTTTGGGCAGCCATTTTAGGTCCGCCATCTTGAATTTTGGAGGATTTGAATTCTGTAACTCCAAGGACGTCCTCATATTACATCTCATTAAAACTGCTTACAATTTTCGGAATTTCGGTTACCATATTTAATCTAGCATTTTGAATTTGGATATTTTGATGGAAGATTCGAAATCAGTGACCCAGCCGTCTTGAAATCGCCATTTTAAAACCTTGCATTTTATCAAAATAACCTACCCTATACCTATATGTTAGGTTGGAATATGTACTACCTTGTGTGAACAAATAAAGCCTATCGAAGCAGCCGTTTAAGCGTGATTGAGTAACAAACATCCAATCACACGAACTTTCGCATTTATAATATTAGTAAGATTATATATTTTATATTAATTATTTATTTACATACTTATTACTACACTCTAGAATAGTCCTAGATGGTTAAAAAACTTTTTGGAGCCGTTCAGTGCTGGAGCCCCACTTTTACATAACAGCCAAAAAAATTTATTTGTCTATTAAACAACATCCACTCTTCTTGTCTCTTTCGCCAACATTTCGACCATTACCTCGCATTCTACTTCCACGTCTTTGTTTAACACACGTTTAACAGCGCCAAACCGTTCAATCGCTGCTCTCCCGTCTTGCCACGCAGGTACGTTTTTAGTCTACGGAGACATGAGAAAGACCGTTCACGTGAACAACAGAAATAGACAGCGTCGCGCCAATTTTTAAAAATCGAGTGTTTGTATTTTTGCATTAAAATATTGCTTTCAAACTCATTTCTACATATAATAGAAATTAACAAATGTTACTGTAAAACACCCCAAAACCCCCTGCGTATGATTTCTTCCTTTGAAATTTTCCAGATACGCAAAACAATATAATAATATGTACGTAGGCACATATTATTCACTCCTCCATGAAACTATCCCATTACTTGAAAGCCTCCAGAGTCAAGTGCAATAAACTAAACTCCGAGAGGCCATAAATTCTCAAGAAATTCATTCTTGAAACCACCACCAACCAGGATAGCATGATGCTTTCGTTTTATTTAATTTAGTTTCACAAATGCTTCGAGGACAGCATTGCGAAACCCACCCAAAAGCCTTAAATATGCAGGGGATTTACTCAAGATGCTAAAGAGCAACTGAAAGCATAGCTATCTTAGTGAGCAAGTGTTTGCAAGAGCTTCGCACCAAATAATCTAAGTAATCTCATCTATTGGACTGTCCCTGGCACCTAAGATGGCCAGTAAATTGGGCTTGCTTCGTTGACAGTGATCTTTGAAGCAAATTTCGATGAATTCAAAGCCTCAAACATTGATCAGAGTAAATATTGCAGGCAAGGCTTAGATATTTTGTTATGTACATAATTAGTGAAAATCACATCCAAAGCGCTAAAATGCCTTGTTAGTCCGCCACCGTTCTCACAAGATTTTCTTAATATAACTGGTCGCAAAAGGTAAATTAATTATAACAAACCCGTACTCGGTCATACGCAGGCTTCTCTATTATTAAAATTAAAAAAATAAGCAAAAGAAATCGGCCAGCAATTGGATCGCCAATCGCCTTCGCCAATTTGAATTCTCAAAATTATACTCAATATATAAACATACACCGTAAAAAATTTTCGTTGAAAATTCCGCTACGAAGCTAGGCAACAAAATGCCTACTTAAATAGCGGAAAATTACATCTAGAGTACGCACGACACATATTGTTCTGTTAAACGAATACATAAGATATGTACGTATCAATAAAGCATGTATTAAGAATGCTTGGCGCTATGTGAAAGTCCATATATTAATGAAAGCAATTGCATATGGAATGTAAAAATACATAAGCTGAATGAAACGAATTACATAAGGTGTGTAAAAGTGCAGACACAGGCTGAAACGAATTACGTAGAGTATGTAAAAATACATATTTAGGAATATTTATAGGGTATATAAAAATACATACATTACTTGAAACACATTACGTAAGTATTGCACTTTTTTACACGAAAACATGGATTATTCAATTTTTTATGTAATACACCATTTTCAACCAACATTTCACGTTTTCTCACGCAAAATATCTTATACCATTTCTAATGTATACAAGTCCATTGCAAAACCAATAATGAGCATCTAATTTGGTGTAAAATTTTGGTACTAATATTTTTAAATTAGTATACTTGTAAAATGAAAAAAACTTTTGCAATGAATTTTTTTATATGCATTTGAAATGGAATAAGATATTTTTACGTGAGAAACCGTGAAATGTTGCTGGAAAATGGTATATTACATAAAAAATTTAATAATTATTTTTTTCGAATGAAAAAGTGCTCTACATTTACATAATGCGTTTCCGGAAATTTAATTTTTCAGGATTGCAAAATTAAAATGTCAAATTAGTTTAGTTCTTCAATAATCTTTTATTTTTATGAAGAAAAATATTACTATTAGTACACAGGTAATGAAAATATATTACATGTCTCTTTACGACATCATCTTATTAACTAAATAAAATGTTAATAGCCTACGTTAGCAATTTCACATTAGGAACATAAAAATTAGAATCCAATTTTTCTTAAAAAAAGCCGTGCTCTATTTCTACAGACTATATTATATATATTAGGTATACATAGATTGGCGAATTTTAATGTACATATATTCACAGTTTAAGTTTGCTTAAAAAGCATAAAATTTTATGAATAGATTGAACCATTTAAAAGAATTAAAATAGAGGAGCAAGACAATTATTAGTACAAACAAACATCAGTTTTTATGCATATGTAGAGTCTGAGAATTTCAATAAAACAATTATTCGCACAAAGATGAGTTTTCATTCATAGAGGAAGAGTATTTCCCCTAAAATTTTAAAATTGAATGCATTTGTTTAAAAATAATGATAATAGCTAACACTGAAGTTTATTAATGAAGGACTGGACCCTATTAAGGCTATTGATGTGCCTTTTTTGTCCTCTTAATACATCATGCTTAATATTACCGAAATATTGCTGCAAAAATTCCATAGTTAAAGATACCTTAGCATCGTACTTAATGTTGAATACGTAATGGACTGCAAGCAGTTGTTGTAAACCTTCGACAATCGATGCAGAAGAAGAATTGAAAAGTTCTCCATCCACAAAGAGGTGATATCTCTTGGACAGGGAATCAAAAGACAAGTCCACAGCGGCGATCCATGGTGTTGCGACTACTGGTGAAATATTTGAGATAGCTGTTCCGATCTATTACAAAACAAATTAATAAACAAATGGTAACATAAAATATAATAATTAGTTCACCTCAAATTTTCTAAAAATGTTTTCTTCGGGCTCATCAAAATATAAGCATATAAACCTTATGGTTAAAATGTCCTCATTCTCAGACAAATTTTTTGCGAAAAATTCTATTATTTTTCTTCTTTTTAATGACTTGCCAAAAGCAAGTATTTTGTTCCAATTCTCAGCATAATTTTTTGAAAATTCCTGAACGGACCTTTCCATTAATTTGTTAAAGTGAGCAAAAACAAATTGTTTTTCACAAAGATATGGCCACTCTGCTTTAATAGTTGTTATTGTTGGAGTTGGATTTTGTTCGTTTAAGAAGCTTCTGATTATTGCAAAGCATGTATCCATGTACTCTTCTGCTCGGCGTTTTTCATGCTCTGTTAATTCTTTGCCCCAAATATTTTTTAGCCATTCTCTTTTTGTATCAAGACTGTTTTGATTTTCACTTTCAGGAAGAATTTCCGGTTGCCAGTTGCGACATGACTTTTGTAAAATATTTGTGATCCTTCTTTTCTTCAAAGGAATTGTGGGACTTAAAGTGGAAGTTTTGGATCGGTTTAAATAATTGTTATGATTGACCATTTTCGTTACTAAGTAAATGAGGGTAGAGTTTACAATTTCGCCATTTTCGTCCGTATGACCAAAGGATTCAGGATATTTACAAGCTATTTTCCCAGCCACATTTCTGAATACCGCCATGGGAATATAAAATGAAATTTGTCGCAATTCATTTACGACAATGTGGACAAAATCGTTAATTTGTATACCAATTCGCTTTTTTTCCGTCAGTATCGATGTGATATAACAAGGCATCTTATCCCAAGGTATTTCAAAGTTGAAAAATGTTGATTTTATAGTTTCGGTAGCATATGGCCCGTCGGAAGATAGGGCGCCGCTACTCATTGTCATTGTTGTACTCAAGGATACATTTTCGCACGTTGAGTTTGTATGAATTTTAGGTGGAGATCCGATAGGCATATCAAGCAGCCACTCGGTCACCTTATTTGCAGGAGAAATTGAAGAATTTGATACCCATATTTCTCCCTCTCCAAGAATTAACAGCGTCTCACCAGCGCAGTGAACGAGGATATCCGAATCTTCTATTTCAGTTCCATCTGATTCAAGAACAAGTCTGTCACCAGAAAGACCCACAGATTGAGCTAAAATAATTTGAAAAACCAATTACACTATTTTTCAATGAAATTGCATTACTGAAGAATTTGTTTTTATTTTGTAATGAACTTTTAGGTGTAGGTGAAACAAAACGGAATCAAGGGTTTTTTAAATTTGTAATTCTAATTATAGTGTGTTAAAAAAATTCGAAAACTCATTCAATCATTCCAACTCCCAAGCCTTGGGATTCATTTTGTTAAAAAATTGTGTCTAAATATTTGAAAACTAATAATAAGATTGTAATTTACCGTATGTCAGACGAGGTAATAATAAATAAATAACAAGTTATTGATCTTTTTTTCCGTATGATCGACTGACTCTGTTTTGCTTCACTGTGTCCTATAAATTATATAGCTTGTTTACCTTTGGCTATTAGAATTTCTAAAATTGGTTCACTGGAAATAAACTTTTTGATACTACGTGTACAGTCCCAGATTTTATAATAATTAATAGATGCCATCTAAAACAAAAGAAAGTGTCTTCGATAACAATTTTAAAGTTGGGAAATTCGCATTCTATTACCTCTATTGCTAAGGGCTCTAGGAAGAAATAAGTAATGGAACGATTTAAATGTGTATATTCTTAAAGAATCATTCATGGCCATATTGATGTTTTCACATAAATTGTAGTTAGAGAATTCGTAGTGCTTTGATATGTTGCAAGTTTATAATTATACCACATATTGATAGTTTTACCATAAAACAGTAATGACGTGAAATTTTCGCTTATAAAAATATATTCTATTTTCATTACAGTTATGTATAAATTAGAAGTATGTTTGATTACAATGTAGCTATTATCGGAGTAGGATATACCATTTAAAGATGCTTTGGTAGTAACAAATTTAAATTGTGTTGGAATAGAAAAATTAAACATGTTTTCTGTTAATAGTTTTGTATTGGTGGATTTAACAAATTCATCAAATCGATTACCAAAGAGACTTGCCTGTAACAGCTGGTGGTTATAAGCTAACATATATTCGACATTTTTAAAGTTCTTTAAATGACTAACGATATTTTTGAAATATTTATGTTTACTTTCAAACCTTAGGGTCCATAGATTTACTAGGGGGCCTAATTGCTGAATTAGGTATGGGTAATGGGTAATGTAATGATGTTTTGGTGTTAATTTTTTTTGAGGAAAGACACTTTTTCTTAGTAAGAAATACTCATTTATACATTCTTTTAAATATTCTATTTGATTTATAGAGAAAGATCTCGCGCAAATAAGTCTACAAATTTCTATAAGACCCAAAAGCATACGCCATTCAGAAGAATCATAATCGACGTCCGAGTTTAAAAAGCAAAGCGGTAAAATTATTAAGAAATGCCATATATCATGAGCTTTTCCTCGTACTTTAAAATACTTTTCCTCGATTGTAATGTATAAATTTAAGCGCATTTTTTTCTGGATACTATTAAATCCAGCTATTAATGCTGATAAACTTAAAATCTTGTTTTTGACAAATAGTTGAATCAGAAGTTGTAAGTCGCGGGGGATGATACCTTCGAACAAGTCATGCGCTATACAAGGCGGGACACCAGGTGCAGAAACATGAAAATATTTTAAGTTGTTCAATATCGAATCAAATTTTAAACCTTGAAAATTAGTAATATTTAAATTGACTATTTGCTTTAAATCTTCCTTGTAAGTATCTCTTGTTCTAGGATTCTTCGGGGTGAAATCAAACCTTTCTAGATCATGTTTTTTTATATAACAAAATCTGCAGGGATACTGATTTGAGCTGAAATTTTCCAAAAAGCCTCCAACTTGATGAGCTGCCAAATTATCACCTAACACACAAAATATACTTCCGAAAAAGGTGGGGAGATTTGGTAAAATAAAATAAAAAGGATTGCATAAATTAAACGCGTCTAAATATAAACATATTTCAATTTTATGGTTTGAATTAAGAAAAAATAAATTAGCTTTGTAAACAGAGCCATCGCAATAATCTTTTACTACATCTGATGTATTGGATTTTTGTAAGTAATTCATTAGAACAGGATCATTTAGCAAAGACTTTAGAGTATTTCTGATAGGAATATAATAATAAAAACATTCTTGATGTTGGTTATTATATCCCAAAAAGATTTTAACCGGATCGATGAAATCAAATTTTTCACAAAAGTATTTTTTCCGTTTGTACGAACTCTCTAATTCTGCAAAATTTTGTTTTAAAGTGACATCACTCAATAAAGAATCCTTAAAACTGTTTAAATTATTTTTTTCACAATATCGTTGCAATTGGAACTTTAAGTCATAGTTAGAATTTTCAATAATATTTTTCATTTCACTGATAATAAAATCTAAGACACAGTCAGGGAGTATGAATTTTGATTTTAATTTGAAAAGTAGCTGAGCAATTGAATCCGTATTGTTTTTTGCCATTAATGTTTCATTATCACCAATGGGAACTGTAAATGAGTAGTTATCACCCAGTGAGGAGCGAGACGTACTCTCATTCTTTAAATTTATTTCGACATTTTTGGTATACTTATGTTGGCGAAAGATATGACTCCTAAACGTGCTCTTATTTTGAAACCTAACCGAACAAGTCTGAACCGGACATTTAATGCTACAATTATTCGGCGTCATATGCTTTTGGACATGCGAACATATTGATTTAAATTCACACGCAGTGTATTTGCAACCAGGTACGGTACATTTGCACAGCTCCTTAACTCTTTTAATAAATTTCCTTGATTTATGGTTCCTATCAATATGACTTTTATAGGCACTGAAACTAAAAAAAATGATTCCACAATAGCCACACTTAAATCTTCCATTATTTTTAAAGCGATGCGTGTAAAGGTGCCGATTGTATTCCCCCGGGGTAGAAAGCGTTGTATCACAATTGAAGCATTGCATTTTTATATGCAATTGAGCTAAAATTACAAAATAAAATTTATGACTTACCTCTAATTGTAAGTACTTCCAAATTTGTATTTACCGTTATATGTAATTATTTTCAATAACACTTGCTCACAATTAGACCACTGTACGATCGCTGCCGAGTGCACTGCGTTTGAATTTCATCACCAGAATGACTGACTTAGGTACTAACAAACACAAATGAGTGCGCTGGGCACGTAGGGCAACATGAGGAATACACATATAGCTCCGTGCAGTATATGAATCAAGAAGAGTATAAGAAGACCCAACTGTGTTCCCTGTACAAAGGAGACGATGGGACCAAACGCCACGAAGCGGCGCGGGCGGTCGTATTTGGTCCCACTCGCGGCACTCGAGCTTGGTCGCCTTATTTTCTAGCCTTCTTAGTATGAATTTCGCTTCAGCTACCAATACTTACCTAATAACGTCGTTCTATTTTCTCAATTCTCCATAGCTTTTATGATTTAGTGTGTATAAATACGGAAAGAATTTGTAATTTTTAGGTTTGTTATGTAGACGTGAAGAATACAGTACGGAGACAAATTTTCCAACTTACTTTTGTAAGATTACTTAACCCTTAGGTATTTAAATTGAAAAGAAAACATATGTCTTATAGAAATTTACATAACATAATGAAAATGTTTGTAAATATTATTACCGTTTTACATAATTGTTATGGAAAATTGGATTTAGTTGTTTTTACATATTTCTTATGTAGAATTGCGAAAAAATTATCGAATAATAATTATGCATTGCAGAAAAATAAAACTTATTACATCAACCTTATGCAAAATTGTCACACTTTATTTAAAAGTCCCCAAATATTCGCAAAATTGTGTAATTTTACATATACATGTAATATCCCGACAAAAATTCTAAATATTAAATACCAAAATGTAAAAATCCATACGTACAACAAATTGATCACAACCTTTTAGATAGTAATTCTCAACAAGTTTTATGTACCTTTTTTTACGGTGTATAATAATGCGTTACAATTAGCATTTGTGGCATACCGAAAATTGCCTGTTCGGATGGAGCACAAAGTTCAATCAAGTAGAAATTAATCGAAGCAGTCAAGGCACGTAAATTTGTGGTTCAGTTGCATTATAAAATGTCATGTCTAAATTTCTAGTGTAAAACCTAAATTAAAAACTAAATAAAAAATTTGATTTTTATGGACAAGTGTAGCAGCTCAACTCTTCGTAAAGAGCAATTAGAAGAAAGCTTTCGTGAGCTAACTGTTTTATCAAATATGATCGATGCTGAAACTCATTTCGAAATGAAAAACAATCCCAGTTGCACCGCACCAAGAGAACAAAGAATAATAGCTATAAAACAGAATCCAGATGGGTCAATGTCGAAAATCTATGCTCTTCGAACAACAGTCTCTTCATCAATAAATGCGCGGAATTCTGTTAAAGGGATCAAAACGGTGTGAAAAATAAAAAAATTCAGTTTGGTTATTACAAAGTTCTCATTTTTAATATTCAATAAAGGGATTTGGCCCACCACGTATTTCTGCAGGATATGATCCCAGGCAGTGCCCATATACAACTCCAAACAGCAATCGTAATGAGCGTAGTTTTACACCCGGGTCAAGGGATTGTCCGACTGGCAGATCACAACTGAGACCACCTTGTTGCAACCAGCCTCAAACTCCACCACCCCTTCCGCGTTCACCACGTAGTTATGAAATGTACCAGCAGGTGTGTTGATTGCTTTGACACAAAAGTAAGCTCTCATTTACTTATTCTTGCTCGACAGAATGTTCAACCAGTACTCAGTCGCGGAAGTCGCGGACAAGCATGCCAACGAGCATTACCAGCAAATAGACAGTACGATACTCCGGAGGGAGCGTGGGGGCCAAAATCTCAAACTCCAAGAACACCAGCCTCACCAGCCTCACCAGCCTCACCATCCTGTCCATGGCCCTCAGTTAGCACCTACAATAACTTACCTAGTTTAATTCAAATTCAACCGATTTTAATTTAAGGCAAACGGGCGTGACCCTTTAGTGTCATCTCGACCATCACGAGGATGTCCAGCGCTACAGTCCTTCTCAACGGAATCAGAATCAGACGTTAGTCCTTTTTTAGTGTTCCAAACCAACAAATTTTTAAGTGCTCCTTACAGGAAAATTATTCTTATCTATTCGACAATGAAAGCAGCGAATTTTTTGACATTCCAGAATTTCATTGTAATTCGGGGGGTCAACAACAGGGAGTGGTTAATGTAAGACCACCACCTTGTCCATCTCCATCTGTATGTCCTAGACAACCTAGTCGAGCAACAGGAGCAATTCCTAAACGTCTACCCCAGAAAAAGGTATTCATTTTATTTTCGTATAGGTCTGCAATTTACACATGACTGGTTTTAAAAACAAAACAAACCAGCAAGTTCGAGATAACTCGCTTTGTAAAATTGTAATCGACATTACACATGTATATCAGGTAAGATCACTTAAAACTACAATTCATCAAAATAAGAAGAGGCAAACCAAAAGCGTTAAAGGTATTACGCCCCAGTGTTATCCCTCACTTCTTTTCTAACTTGTTTATTAATTAATGACTTTAATATTATTCACTATTAACTTATACAGAAAAATCTCCTCGTCTATGCCTGATTCCCTACTCGTGTTGGCAATTTCACACTCAAGGCAGAACTGTCCTTGTTAGAATTGGGACGAGCTTATCGTGGCAGACCGGTAGTAGTAGACAGCAGAATAGTGAATATAACCGCAGAATATTTTTGAAAACAAACACCAAACTACTCTGAGTCATTGCCCTGCCTTCGTGTGGAATGATCGCAGTTAATGTATTAGTATAGATAACGGCAACCACAGAATAAATAGGGATCTATAGTGTAGCTTGAAATCATCGATTTTCGATTCGAAAAAATATTGTGTACGAAATACGGGTAGCAGTGACAGAAGACAGAAAAGGCTTTAACCTACAAATACTATTTTGGGATCCTAATAAGAAGTTCGAGTTTTCGACCTTAACACACTTTCACAAGCTGCTGCTTATAATATTAGTGTACCAAAAAAAAATATTTCTATAAATATCTCCTCACCAATTTGATTAAAATAATTATTTTCTATATTCAAGAGGTCATAATTACCTGCAACTTTTGTCTGAAGTACGTTTTTGTGTATTTATCTTAATAGGCCTGCGAAGCGAGGGTGTGTCGTAGCCATGAATCGTTAATTAATTGTTTCATGAGTTATTTAATTGACTGCAAAATATGCATCGTATTTCGTAGCTGTAAGTCCTATCAGTTTATTCCTTTCTCTGGTGTTCCACGAGGATCTATCCTCGGTCCGCTTTTGTTTTTGTTATTTATTAATGATTTTACTGAGAAAGATACTTTTAGCTGCCTTTTATTCGCTGACTGGTGTTGTAGCAACCGTGTGTTCCTTCATCTTAACACATTTTGAAAAATCATGTCTACTTTTAAGAATATGTGCCACATATGGTTCATACCATCTTCACTCAGTGACCGGGATGGATTCAAAAACGTCAATTTTTTAACGCGAAAAAGAAGAGGAGCAATAAAACGTAAATTTCCAGAAGTATTTGAAATTTTTGAACTAACCCAGACCAAATTTGCTTTTGAATCCGCCCTTTGAGAGAAGTTGATGGATGGATTTTAATGTAACTTTCGATAAAATGTTGACTTTCAAAGTTCATATTTCCCAAATTTCTAAGAGAGCGTTATGATTGGAAGAATTTATTTTGCGAACTTCTAGGTACTTGTTGTTACAGTTAAAATTGTCTACGCAACCATCGTTCATAGAATTCTTGAGTATTGTTCGGCTGTTTGGTCACCTTATCATATTTCCAAATTTTAAAAAGTAGAATCTTTTCAGAGAACACATTGACTAACTAAAGCTTTTGTCACTTGCTGATAGAGGACTATACGAGTATCTTGATGAATGCTGTATTATTCGGTTGTCTTGATTCACTGACATTTAAAAGTTGTGAATTCCAAATATTAGCATCTTCAGTCAAACTTGTTGTCGGAATTCTAATTAGCTCGATATGATTCGCCTAATAATCACTTTGATATAATCGACTTGAATGACTACATACCCAGTTTTTTAACAGACTTTCCTAATGATATTTTGATATTTTCACAACAGGTTTTTAACATGCCCTTGAAATCATAATAAACAATTCTTTCAATTTTTAAAGCAGCTTATTAGCAGTAGAAAAATATTTCCAGGAATCGACAAGTAATTTTGCGGCCCCGAAGTATACTTATCTTTTAGGCACAACATATTGTTGCAATTTGTTTTGAAGCGAAATTAATCGCATTAAATATGAAATACCTTTTATTCCTCAAATGAGGTAAACCATCCTGATTATCTTGACAAAATTCGTGAAAGTAAGAGTGAGTCACCTCGTTTTTCTTTTGAACAACAATTCGACAACAAAGATTCGAATTTTCTTTTCTGTGTTGCAACAATATGTTCAATGGATCGAAAGTTGAATTATTACTTCAATAGGAGAATAGGATTACATTAACCTTCAATTTCATGAAATCCACGAAAATTCAATGAAACAGGAAGGTTCAATGACATGTCCACTATTTTTTTAAATTTTTACAGACCTTAAAAACATTATTACAAATGAAATGATAAAAGTCCCCTCCGATTCGATAAACATCAAAAATTGTATTCAAGATCGAAGGTCAATGACATCGGTTTTTCGGATATTTCTCGTAAACGGTAAGTGTTATCGTAAATGTAGTTCATAACAAAAGTTGTAGATCTTGATATTATCTACAAAAGTGGTTCATACACTTTTTTACCTACGCATCACCATTCCTGAGATATCGCGATGCCAAACATTAAAAATACTAATATGCACTCATACGCCCCCGTCATCAAACGTGACAGTTACATTGATTCATTTAATTTATAATGATGTATTTAAGGTCTGTAGAAATATTCAGCTCTGTGGTAATTTTGTCTTGGGTTTATCCTATCATTTGAGACATATTTTAAATTTCTCGAACGCCTAAAACAACTTTTATGATTTTAGGAAAATCACCCAAATACGGATTTTTTTTCCACTTTTCTCAAAATCTATACGTGGTGTAATGTTTTCGTTTTCAGATTCGTAATCTTTAGAAGAAACTCTGTCGGTATCGGTATTTAAAAGAGAAAATCCTTTTCAACTAGTGTAATTTAATATATGGTTGGAGTTATATGCAGATATGATACTACTGTGTAATCAAAGAGAAAATGTTGCATATATTAAATATTTTGGAGAAGACAGATTTCGTAAAAGGCAAATATTCAGTCAGTAGATATTTTGTGAAAGGGCAATATTTCCCTCGCGCAGCTAATTGATTTCTACAGTACCTGTACTTAACATTTAACGCCTACCTACCGTACCTGCATATAAGCACATCCATAATTTATTACTACTAACTTCTAATAAATTTGTTCGTGCTCAGTGATACATGCAGTCTGTTAAAACGGAGACCAATAATAATACTTGACAAAGTAGAGTTCGCTGCACAACCAGACTTATACCATAGATAATATAAATAAATTCAAATATTGAGAGAGTTCCTGTAGGTGTGCTACATACACATTTATAGGGTGCCAACGTATACCCCAGAGGCGAGCTCGATTTTAGCCACTTTGCAACTTTTTTATATTTATATATTTTTTGCTTATACCCTGTGGTTCTCCCGCTGGGAGAGTCTAGTCGGACACCTTCCGAGTCAGTCTGCGAAGAACCATAGCTACAGAAACAAATATTTTTAAAGATTTTGAATTAATAACTTAAAGACATGAAACCACTAAAGATAGTCGTAGCTAGTGGTTATACAAGTTGCGTGGTGAAACAAAGGATGGAGTAGGAAGAACATTTTCACTCTCCCTAAAGATGAATACGTCATTTTCCCAGTATTCCTATATATAGAAATTCACGATATTCATTTTCTCCAGGAACCTGCTGAAGCGACAAACCAGCCTTTCAATATAATATTCTTGAGTCCACCGCCCAATCCTGCGGAATTGGGTTTCCAAAGCACCCCACTACCACGATACCAGAAATATTCTGACACATATAGACGACCTAATTTTGACGTGTCAAGCTTGGACGAAAGTGATACTCCGAATCAGCAAACACCTGAAAATTGCGGTGTCCTGCCATCACCTAAAACGCCGCCACCAATGTCTAGATATTGTCCTCCTGTTCGTGGGGAAACCCAGAGAAGAGCCAGGGGCGAAAGGCCAGGATTCGCCCAAGCACGCAGAAAAGTGCTGCTTGATTGTGAAGGCGACGAAGCTGAAGATGTTGAAGAAGACCCTTGTCAACTGGTCCCACCTCCCTCACGTCCAAAGGAAGCTGTCAAGACACTCACCGTCACGTCGCGCAAATGTGAGCCGGGCGGCCAAACTGGTGAAATTGTAGAAGAGGACATATACTCTGACGATTGTGAAGGAGATGTGGCTGTGCGAAGCATGGTGAGAGGGACAATAGATCCATTTGCGCATTTACAGCAGAGAATGCCGCAATTTGCAAGGACTGGAAATGTGCTTGAAAGACACAGGCCTAGAAGGCAATCGACGGATGGTATAGGGGAATTACTTTTAAAAAGTGGTAGGGATCATAACATTGAATTTATAGGTTGTCCATGTCCAGAAGAAGTGAAGAGGAAGGGCAATAATTGTGATAAGTCGGCAAATGACGCGTTGAATGAGGTCATTGACGCCACCATGAGGAGCTTCGAACAAATAGCGAAACTTATCACTAAACGACGTATGTCTTGTAACAATGTTTGAATAATTTGAAATTAGCTATAATTCGTATAACATTTTTCGATTTCAAAATCATTTCGAATACGCTTGCGGATTATTTGAATATATCAAATAACTTATGAGATTTGGAATTAATTCGAGTACTTAAAATAATTCGAATAGTGTTATTAAAGCCCATAGCGAACTTGACATAGATGCCAGAAAAAAATTTTCATTCAATGTTGCAAAACATTTTCTTTAGTTAAATAGCGATCGAAGGCAGTATCGATAAAAATTTTAATATTTCCATTATTAACTATTTTACTGTGAACTGCTTTTCATATTATTATATAATATGAAATAATTTCGGTTGATTCCTTACCATGAAATTGACTGACTAATACCGGCGACCAACGGACAAGTCAAATGATACTGTTCCGCAAAGGCTACTTTATATTATAGTGTGTCACCCTCCAAATGCTACTTAAGAGCTTTGAGATTCATTTGGAGACCCATTTGCTAAGTAGCTTGTATCAACTTCATTTGCTGTGTATGAAGATGAGAGCATGGACTTTTCCAATTCCTTTTCCAGAAGGATATTATACAGGTGACAGACGGACGTCTCAAAGTACAGTTGCAAATGCTACTTTAGCATAAAAATTGTCGACAAGTAACCAATTATGCATAAGGGACTACTACGTGATTCATTGGTTTCTTCTAAAGATTAATCCAAAAGCGGAGGAACAAAATGGAAAATATTATTATGAAGAAAGGATTTTAATATAAATTTTGTCGGCTTTTGACAACTCTGACGGCTCGAAATACTGGAAAATGCCATACTCTCATCCTCTCATGCCTCATTGTGGCCCAAATCCCTTTAGCAATATTTGGAGGAAGTCATACTACCGTATGAAATAGCGTTCGCAAGCAAGTATACTTTAAGCCGTAGGTGTACCTATTCTAGTTGTTTGGGAAAAATAATATTGTGTTTGGGAGACGCGTTCGTTTTATTCGAGTAATTCCAACTCGGGCTATTTCGAATAATTCTATGAAGCGCATATTCGATTAACCTTTCGAAGCGAATAGTAATTCTATTTTATTCGACTCAGGGTTAATAATCGCAACAAAACAAAATAAACCCTTTCCATTTCAGCTCCAGTTAAATGCATCCTAGATCTACCAACGGACCGCGACAAACTAAATAAGTTAGTTCAGCTTAAGCAGGAAAAGTCCTTACTGCATTTCTGTTGTTTTAGACTTCTCGAGGAAAGCATTGCCCGAACGGAGAGCGACTTGTCCTTGCTCCGCAAGAACATGGGAGACACCTTAATTGAGTTATCGAGTATCTTTGCTCGACGAGCAAATCAAAACGTTCCAGAAATCGCCTGCCTTATGAAACACTTCGAGCGAAGGAAATGTCCTGGAGAATCCGATGCAGAGGAGCCTAATCGTGACGGATCCCGAAACAGGGCTTCACAAGCTTCGCCGTCTGTAGCAAGGGCTTCACAACCTGCGGCCCCAGAAGCGCCGACTGCAGAAGGTGAATAAGCACAATTTAAATTAACCAATTTTTACCTTTCTGTGGTTTGGTTATTTAGCTCCCACTGCAGCCCCTCCAGATGAAAATGTTGCTATTGAGGATGTGAACGAAGATCAAAAAGAGGGAGGCTGATGCTTTTACGAAAGTCCCAAAAAAATCCCGCCCGAGGGCAGAGGCTCTCAACACTTGAAAAGCACAAAGCTTATAAAAGCGCAGACACCAGCCACAACGGAGCTAAAAACTAGAGCTTTGAAGCTTTCGGACTACAGTCGCTTACATTAATATTTCCAATCATTTTTACAATTTAATGTGTAGTAACGTGCAAGTAAGTGTAGTTCCGAGTGATGAAATGAATATTGCAGGAACTCAAATTGGTTTATTAATGCATCTAGATGGAGGATGTCTCGTTTGAAAGGCGATTACCGACATTTGGGTATATCTATTTTGGCATTTCAGATTTACTTTCATATTAAACTTGTTTTTCACTTTCAAATTCATTTGATTTGACTTCTGCCCAAACAAAATTCAGTTGCAGGTTACACAAGATTTTTTTAACTGTGTGACTAATTAGGTGCAAAACTTCCTAAAAGGTTCGCTGTGTTGTTGCAATGCTCTTTGTATTATATTTTAAGCGCATCAAATGAAAAATGTATCTTTGGGTTAATTATTTAAAACTTGTGCCTTACATTTTTTGCATGATTTGGTTATAACCGGTCTGGATAGATGTGACGAGATGCACCGGTTCTTCTTTTTTCATGTGATCTTTCTTTTTTTGCACAAATATTTGTTCAATTTTCTCAACTTCTGTTAAAAGAACGATAAAAGTGATGGTACTAGCGGAGAGGGCTATTCAAGAACTACAACTTTGAATATTACGACTTTTGTCATAACTCTCACGGAGGGTCGGGGGGAGGGGCAACTAGCAAACATGGTTTTTTCCATTTTCTCGGCTTTTTTCGCAGCTACGACGAAAGTGACGATATCAACGTAGAGGGCGCTTCGAGTACTGTAAGTTTACTTATGATGTTTGTCTTAACTGTCACTGTTGTCGGCGTGGCCGTTTGAGTGCATATTAGTATCTTCGATATTTGAAATCGCGATATCTCAGGAATGTTACTTCGAAGGAAAAAAAGTGTGTGAAGCATTTTTGTAGACAATAGCAAGATCTACAACTTTTATATGAACAATTTTTACGATAACGCTTACTGTTTACGAGAAATATGCAGAAAGCCGGTTTCATTGCCTTTTGATCTTAAATAAAGTTTTTAGCGCAAGTCGGATCGGTGGGTACTTTTGACATTTCATTTGTAATGAAATACATATTTAAGGTTTGTACTAATTTTGTCCAATTCCATACCTATTTTGACTGGACTGCCTACCCCTCACAATAATCGACAATTGAATTGCTGCACCGGCATATTAACTGTTGGAAAAAATACATACGCGATTTAAAATATAAACAAAAATGTGTACCCCGCTTATTTAAAAAATATTTCATAATCATTGACTGTCGAAATATGTACAGGCCACGAATACCTCGAATACCTAACATCATGTCAAATTTCAGATTCCTACGATCCGTGCGTCGTTTTCGAGCAAAACGACTGACAGACAGAAGGACGCACGAGTGATCTTATAATGATTCCGTTTTTTCCTTTTAAGGTATGGATCCCTAAAAACATCTTGAAAGTATACTGATGAGAAGTTTAACTTGAAGGCTGTCATCCAAACTTATGACGTTTAAACTGTTTGTATAAATCAAGTTTGCATCTTTATAATTTCCTATTAATTTACTCAGCTATGTATTCGCATAAATCAACGTCACTATGCAGTTATAGTAACAGCCAGCTTTTCTCGCACGTTATAAGCCTTTTCAAGAAACAAGTGAACAGCACGTGAGAAGGCGATTTGTAAATCATATCCAATAACTGCAATTCAAATAGTCCAACCTTAAACATTTCAAGAAGCCGTAATAGCTTCACCAATTAATAAGCTATGCATCATATTGTGATTGATACCTGCCGCAACTATTTCTATAGCGCAATATTATTTCAAAGCTCACGTTTTTAATATTACTTTCCTACAACCAGGAATTCAAAGAACGAAATAAATCTTGTTCTCATAATTATGCTTCATTTTCGATTGATTGTTGACCTTTAAGATGAGGAAGGTTCTCAAGTGTCGGGTTATTTGTTGCCGTCCATTAACTGAAGAACTAATTCTTCATACTTGTTGCAAGGTGCAACAAAGCAAAACTTATTGCGAACGGCAGTGGAACGCACCTGGTGTTTCCTGTATTGCTTTGATGAGTATGTTGATTTTGTTCTATTCTTCTTATTTAAAACTTAAGTGCACGAGCCATAAACTTTAATGGCTTACTATGCATAAATTTATGTAAACAAGTGAACAAAATGATTGGCGGAGAGCTGGAGAAAGATTTTCTTGAGGTAGATCAAGAGACGTAAAGATGAGTAGAAAAAAATTAAAGGTCCATATTTCGAGAGTCGAGTCGTCATTTTATCGATTCGACTTTTTGATGTCCACTGCAGGAATTCCTTGTATTGAGTAAGCTAATCGACTGATGTAAAGTAAAGGTCGTAAAGGAGGTAAAATTAAAGTCGTGTTGTGTTGGTTTCTGAATGGTGGTTCTCTTCTCTTAGGGAGGCACGCCTACTTGAAGTCACCCGTTGTTAGTGAAGCGCTAATACCGCCCTGAACCACCTCCGTAAATACAGAAACTCAACTACGTGGTAACCCTGACCAAATCACCAAACTACCCCACTTTAATCGCAGTATTCAGCTTCATATTTTAAATTGCTGAATGTTGTGATTGAAGTGCAAATGAAATAACATATGAGCGTCTTAGCGCTATTCGGTGAAGATGAAAGTGGCGATGAGAGATCTGAAGAAGTTCCAAACCTTATTTACAAAGGAAAGCGTGTTCGCGATGTGTTCTTGTAAGCTATAAAAGCTTTTTTATTTTAAATTTCCAATCGACTCATACCTAAAAGCACTTATAATTGTATGCTTAGAATGAAATACTACACTTATAGCTTTAGCACCATTCTTCAGGAGTCTTAAGAGATAACTAAAGCTGTTCATTATTCCACTGCAAATATTGTCCAGTACCGAATCGCTTCTGATTTTCTAAAAGCCCTTCTATGTAGTTCCTAAAATTTTTTAGTGTTTTAATATGATAACATTACGTTTGATTTATAATTGGAAATTTTGGGCAAAATTTTCCCCCCCTCCGTCGCAGAAAAATTATAAGTTGGCAGCTTTCATACGAACGACTTGAGAAGTCGATTTAATCGAAAGAAGTCGTCACTAATCGGGTTTCTCAATTCCAATTTCTGAAGTCGATAAGCCTTTGAAATCACGATATTCACAATAGGGGCCATATTGATTGAATTTATAAAGCCACCAATGTTGATCGACATCTACCAATACAGGTACAGTCACTTACGAAAATGAAAAAAATGCGCTAAAATTTCCCAAAATTCACGCTTCTTCCAATTTTTCTCCGAAATTCATGTACCTAATCAAAACACTTCTTTTTTATTTTGATTTAATTGCCCATCCTGTTACCTTTCGAAAGAGGTGCAAGATGTCCAGGTGAGAAAGAGTATACAAATTTATTCGTACAAAACCTTTTGAGAAATGTTACAAAATCTAAATTAAAAACAAAATTGGGAGAACCGTGAATTTAGAGTAATTTTTCACTTTCGCAAGCAACTGTAACTGAAGTGGTGGAGTTGTTTGAGTAAGTTTGATGTTGCTGCGGTAATTATATTAAAAGAAAAAAATATTATTATGTGCATCCCGCATTTATTAAACACCCTGTAACTCCCAAACGGGTGAGATCTAACACTCCATTAATTTTTGTCCCCTATAGATGAAACACCCTGTATAAGATAACTTTTTGCACTTACAACTTTTCATAGTTCTATCTGGAATGCATATGTATAGAACCCATTAGGCGCGAAAGGGTTAAATATACATTTATATTAATCTATAGAAAGCAATATTATTATAACAACAAAACTTTCTCAAAAGAAATATTTCAAAGCTTTCATAAAGCTGCCTCCTGACGCTACCGGCTGCCTTCTACCTTAAGAGCTACATTACATTTGAATAGAAAGTAACAAATACTGCTTAGAGTCATTAAAATAAACCCTGAAAATTTCACATTGATATCATTTAAATTGACGGAGTTGCAGCATTTTTGGTGAAACGAGTTTCAACGACCGAAGGAATAACTTGAAACTTTAAACGCGTTTTTCTCGAAACGATGTTTTCGTAGGTCGTGCCAATGATATCTCGGGGTTCGCAGCAGATTGCTTTAATATGCGCGGAAAAATGTTAGCTGTGTTTAAAAAAATACTTAATTTTGCAATAATTATTATTTCTCATGTAGAACACCATAATTCAGTTTTACTCGTGCGCATTTTGTAAATAAAATCCAATGTTATTTATTGCTATAGATAGATGTCTAAAGTCTATGGCACAGAGGGCAACAGGCACCTCCTATGACGTATTGAGTAATTTTCTGGCGGCTAATTTTTTTATTTTAAATAATTGTTTTAAGATTTTCTTGGAATAATGCCAATAAATGTACTGATTAATTTTTAAAAAAAATGTTTTAGTCAAAATTAGTAGTGTGTTAGTAGGATCCATATTGGATCCGTCTTTTTGATTTCCAATTCGAAATCAGCGACCCCGAGAATCTGAAAGTAACCATTATTATTGCAATCTGCGAAAGTTGGAACTTTCAGTCGTCATATTAAATCATAATGTTATATTGTCGTGAGGACTGAATAAGTGTGTCAGAATCGGTGATGGAATTCAAAAATCGGTCGCAAGATATGAAAGAAATATATGGAACGTGAAGCTATCGTTAAAAAACTATTCAGTATTTAAATGAAAATTTTCGTCTGTGTACGAAGTAATGATTTACTATAATGACTTTTAATGTATGGAAGTATAACATGTACCGCCCCCTTATGACTTGATAGATTTGTGAAATTTTTTTAATTAAGCTTGCAACCGAATATCAAATAAACAACAAAGAATCTACTGAAAGTGTAAGAATAGTGTTTAATAACCAAAAACAAATTTTTAGTTCAAAAAATTTAACCGGAATATTATTGAATGAAAATATTTTAAGGCTCTACAAAATATTCTACACAATTAAGCCGACTAAATTTCTGTCATCTAAATGAAAATCATGAAAATTATGAGCAGGTTTTTTTCCACTTTTTGGAAAGTCAGCTTTTCTTTTTTATCAATCGTCTTTCACCAAACTAATTCGTTGAGGAAATGATTTTGTATAAAGCACTAGAACTCATTTGGATTTCCTTTTATACCACCCAACGAACCTCTGTCCCTGTTCATGTTCAACTTTGTTTCAGAATCCTTTTCATTCGATTTTTATACCCAATTTAGTGAACAAAAGTTTTCTCCATTTGCAGTCTCTGTAAAAACACAACACGCCTTTTGAACGTTGCGCAAGTGCCAGATACAATGAATCAGTGTAAATAAAAGACATTGATTTAATTTTCAAAAATTTACTCAAATCAAAATAAATAAGAATAATTACAGACAATAAAATAAAATACGAGTGCGCAAGGTGGGGGTTAGTTAAGAAACTCTTTACGAAAGAGGTGAACTCGTGCTCATTAAATAATTACTTTCTTCACAATACAAAATAATCCGTATTCGAACTAAGCTACAATAACACACGTATAAAATAATACAATAATTATCAATAGAATTATAAATAAGGTGTGATGCTTAGGTTGCAACCAACAATCGAGGAACAGCGCAGTCAGTGGACTTCACATTGATATTGTCGCCAATCGAAAAGTGCAGAACGCAGAGGATGCCTTATGTCTAAGAATTTTTGGTCCGATAATAAATAACAAGCAAAAACGTTTAATTTAAGGAATTTGTGGTTATCCAGGTGGAGAGGTGCTCCACTAATTTAGAAGGGCTTTCGGAGTTTTGAGATCGCGTTTGTCAAGTGGAGGATCTCTGTGTTCAACTGGGAGACGAGGGTGTCCAGCTTGTCGACGTTGTCGAGAATCTCGACACGCTCTGTATGTGGGTTGAAGCGGACTTCGAATGGGCGGGACATGGTTGATACCCAGCGTCTGAACTTGTCTTTGGCATCTTCGAAGCTATCTGCTACGTAGTAGATTGGCTGATACTCCTGATCCTGGTAGGGTTGAACGGCTGTGGAGGCTGGTTCGAATGATCGAAGCTCGGGCTTGTCGCTCAGGGCGTGGAGGAGCTCTCCGTAGGATGAGAGAAGACCTGCTCCGTAAGCCTTGATTTGACCCTTTTCCTTGCAGAGACCGAATTCAACGGTGAACCAGTACACCTGTAATAAGAAAAACCAATCTTTAGGAATATGGTCTTTTGTAGCTCTTTGTATTCTATCACCCATCTAAGTCAATAGCGAGAAATACTAAATACATTTCAATATAATTTTTAAGAGCCGTACTTAAACAGTATGCTGGGTATATTTTAGGAATTGCATTTTCGTTTCTACGGATTTTCTGAAGCGTTTTATTTACTCAGAAAGCCTCGCATAAACGGCAGAAGCTACAAAAACACAAGTCAGCAATTTTGCTGAAGAAGTAAAAAAGAATTTTCCGCATATCTGCTATCAGACCGCGAAGTTCGCGGTGTAGTTACAATTTTTAACATGAACTTGCACTTTGTATGCGCCCGGGGTCCGAGCAAGAGATAGTAAACGAGTATGAGTTGCACTATGATGGCAAGCAGGTAAGTGACGGCGGCAGCCTTGAGTAGCTCATTACGAGATCACTTGGTCAACTGGATATCTAGAGCACTCGACTATAAGACATGTACGGAGGAGACATTGGCTTTGGCTCTTGGAAAAATAAAAGAAGGCCTGCTCGTCGCAGCGGTGCCGTCAAGTGGATTTTTCAATGTCTCCGACAATTGGCAGTTAGTTGCATTGTTGGGCAGCGGAATGATCGCCGCCAAGATCGCACCGTTCGTGTAAGAAATGCACTACGATCGTGGAGGCAATCGGCCAGGCCAACTATGACGACCTCGACATCGTCCATCGAAGCTGCTTTTAACAGCCTTTTGCACTCGTAATGCGATTTTCGCTGCTATCTTGGCTCCTATAATTCACTTTACGTGGTCCGTGCGCTACAAGGTGAGTCACGTAAGCCAGCTATAACCCAATATAGCGCTCGATCGAGTGCCGTAGCAATGACTTAGTTAAATCTCGCTCGGCTAATTAATAAAAATTTTCAGAGGAAAACAGGGGCAAAGCCCGACGTATACTTACAGTCGACAGCTTTTCGATTTCTTCGTCAGATGCACCAAGCGAGGCGAGACCAATCTCTTGCGAGAACTGCGCGAAGCTAGGATCGGCCAACAGCGGCATGTGTCCAAGGAGTTCGTGGATGCAATCACTGAAAGTACAAATGCGATTATTTAGATTGGCCATTGTCCAGAGCACTTTATCAGCACTGGATCAAGTCGATGGAAAGCACGCCAGTCCCGTCCCCACTAATTGCGTTACCAGCCCTGCCATCAGGACTCTAAGCTCGGCAATCAATTACCCTAATAGCACCCAACTTTTATAGTCTAATGGCCAATTACTGGCGCTGTTCAACTAGAAAAGAACTTGCAGCTTCCGTGCGAAACTTGGAATTCTGAGGCGGATGCTTCGCACTCACTTCAAAGGCGTTCGCTTCGGCTGCACAATTGAATTAGGTGGCTGAAATGTCGCAGGGGGAAGGAAACTTTCTTCGACTTGAGCCCTTTGTGTGCCTCCAGATTCAAAGAGGATGCAAAAGAAGGCAAGTAAGTACTTACGGTTCTGGGGTGTGGTAAGGTGAGTTCACGTGCCTGACGTACTGGGTGCTCTGGAAAATTCTGAAGGCGAGCGATGCCAAAAAGTCACGAGCAGTCAGGAGGCCAGCAGCTGGACGAAGGGTGAATCCGGTATTCTTGCGCAAGAAGCTGCTCATCTCCTCGAGCTGTGGGATGCGATCTTCAACAAAGATATTCTCATCTTGCAACATCTTGAAGACGGTACGATATTCGGCGCAGGCGTGCTTGGGCATCAGATCGAGAACAGTCCTGAAAACGGACCTCCAGGTCTTGTTCTCAACATCGGTGTAGGTGATGTGTGGGATTGGGTCACCGTACTTGTACTTGAAGGCAATCTCAGCGATTTCCTTCCTGCGCTGGCGGTAGACCTTATCAGCGAACCCTGGATGGTTCATGTCAAGCTCTGGCTCGTATTTGGTCATTAGATGATTGCAGTTGTCCAGTTCGGATGCGTGTTTGGGGAACCAAGGGGCCTTGACGCTGATGTTGTTCTCGGCAAGCAAGTTAATGCTACCGAAGGATGCTGACTGGCGAAGAGATCGGATCAACTGGAGCAAGTTGGCACGGGTCATATCAAGCTTGATCAAGACATCGTGCTGAATTCCATCAGCTTGGGATGGACGAGATTCCAAGTGCAAGATCACGCCACGATAAGTTTCAATGGCTTTCAAGATGCGGCCAAGGGAGCTCATGCCATCCTTTAGGCAGACAACCAAAGCTGCACGCTGTACACCATTTTCAGCCTCTGCGGATTCAGATACTGCATTTGCCAATACGACCTCATCTTCGGTCAGGCCTGCGTCTAAAGTTTTTTAAAAGAGAATTCTTTTGTTAGATAGGGAATATTTTCAAAAGTTCAGACTGAATGTTTAGGGTTGATATTCATGTTAATTAGGGGTGTTTAGAGGATCGACACACTCGTTATATTTCGTTCTCTGAACTCATATAAGATCTGAAGCAGGAGTAAAAAATATTTAAATCATTCGAACCGGACACTTTTCAAATGGACACTTTTAAAATGGCAC
This sequence comes from Neoitamus cyanurus, assembly GCA_947538895.1. Classification (NCBI taxonomy): domain Eukaryota; kingdom Metazoa; phylum Arthropoda; class Insecta; order Diptera; family Asilidae; genus Neoitamus; species Neoitamus cyanurus. The sequence continues at coordinate 54,168,215 of OX384540.1, forward strand.
CAATGAAAAACAATTTCTCGAAACAATTTGGCGAGAGGTTTAGCAATTAATTAAAAGTGATCTACTTTTACAATAGCACAAATCATTTAAATTATTTGTTTCTGAATAAATTTTTTTTACAAAATACACCACTGGAGTCAGCCGAGCACGTGATGTCTTAAGAGTCCACTAAACCTATGCTAGAATTCAGTAGCTTTTTTATTGTGACAAACTTGAACGATCCCAGACGCCGCGTCGATCATCAATTTTAATGAGATCTCTAGTTTTTTCGATATGCTGCTCATCTCACTGTCATATAAACGGAAAGATTCTTTGATATTTCCATTTCTCATTCGTTCGCCTTTCGGGGGTTTTTCGAAGCGTTACATTGGAAACAAGTTTGATTTGGATTGTCCAGTCGCATTTTAAAGCTTTTGACGTGATGCTCGTGAGTCATTAAGTAAATTTGATGTTATTATTTTTTATGCGATGTTATCATAATGAATGATGTGTGCTGGTAAGATAACTGTTTAAATCAACTAGGTGCCATTGCCCTTAATAGACTGTGTATGCAATTTTATCGCTGGTGCGTTCTAATTTTAATTTTTCCCAAGAATGTCATACTTTCTAATTTTTTAATGAAATATTGATTTTTTTGATTGTCTTGTGTTTACCTAAAGCTCTGTAAAGTCAATGTTTCGTTTGAAATTCTTCATTTCGTGCTCCAAAGGTTATGAAAGCTTTCCTGTTTGTTTAGGACATTGACCATTGACACATGATTATTTGCTTATAAATTGCGTGTTATGTCATAGGTAAAATATAATCACTTCACAAAAAATATATGCGAAATTTACAAAAATGCAGAGCATTGGAAAATCCCCCTCAATGTCAGAAATAACTTATTTTTCCCTGCAATGGTTTCAAGTAAAACAGCCAATCAGGTCAGGCATGGAGCAAATCTGTTCTCAATTTTTCTGTAAATTCTATAAGTGCCGAGTGACTCGTATATATGAAATATACACATTCCGTTCAAGGCGACCACCCACAAGTGTAGCGCAAGGATAACCTCTCCTTTATTTTTTATATTTTTATTTTTTTATTTTTTGATTATTCAATTCCACGCACGGTCTGAGCATAAAACTTTTTCGAAAAGCGGACTCAGCAATAGATGGGGGAAATGGGAACAAAATAAGAAATACCCTGCTCCACAAGTGAATTGTGAAAATATTGTTAAGTGTCGCGTGGGAAGTCGATTTTCACCCTCCATTTACCCTCTGATGGATTTTCCCTTTGTTATCCAATAGAATAGTGGAAAAGAGCGAAGAAAAAGTGCCGTATGAATTTCTGTATGAATATGAGCAAAAATCACACAGTCGACAACTTACCATTTGAGTTGTTTCGCCTATTGTCCTCGGAAGATTGCTCATTTTGTTCTTGTGTATCTTCAACGTCTGTTTGTTTATAAAAGCGAACATGCAAAATAAAATGCAAGGAAAAGAACGAAATAAATAAAAACATTCTCGTAATTGCCATCGTAATTAACAAACCTTCAACAGTTGGTTCGACAGGATCGACTTCCTCGATTTCAGGTTGCTCAATTTGTTGCTCATTTTCGAATTCTAGTTTTTCTTCTACGCAGCCCATAAAAAGTTGCAAAAAAAAAACGAAAAAGTAAATAAAAGTAACAAAACGAATAAACGCATTAAATCCTACCTTGAGGAGCATGGTGTTCTTGTGCCTGAGCTTGGAGGACGCAAGTTTCGAGACTGGCATCTTTTTGTACAACAGCAACATTCACAACATCAAGAAAAATAATTAAGAAAAATAAACGAAATTAAAAAAAGGAATTCCAAAATAAATAAAAAAGCAAAGATAGTTTTTGTGTCTTAAGCTTACCATTGGCACGCTGGCGGGCCTCCTCCAAGACAGACTGTTTGGTCTGCTTCACGACAAGTGTCTCAAAGCGGGCATCGTCCACTAAAGAGCGACGGCGAGATGGATATCCATTCTGCAAAGAGATAGCAAAGAAATGCGTTTTAGACGAGCTTCTAATCCGATAATAATTTTGCAGCCACTTAAATAAATCTCTCCGCCAACGAGGGATGTGAGTGGAAAATCCCTTTCGCATCTGCTAAGACGAATTTATTGCTGCCGCGCTATGTCTGCGTGTAGCTACTTTACCATCCAGCATCCACCCTACCAGCAGATTATAGGGATGTCGTTAGGGGTAACCCCACCAACTTAAGCGGAAATGGAAGGAAATAAGCTTTCACGAACATTTTTCCCTTTGTGACTTTGACTTATCACCCAATCCTCCCACACCGACTAAGTTCTGCAATGATGGCTTCTCGCCTTTTTTGATTGATAACCAAGAACCGCGCTGGAGGCTAGAGGTCTTTAAGACCCAATGGCAGAACTAGAACTCCTCTGAAGGCAAGAGGAGCGAAATCTGAGAAATCAAAGTTAATGTGAAGGGCGCCTGCCCGAGGAAGGGGGTCACCACTGTTTTCCACTGCAACTTCTTTGCGGGTTGGGATTTTTTCTTTTGCTTTTTGTTGTCTGTGGTGAATGTTTTTATTACTAAAAGTTGAGATGTAAGTAGATGGAGAGTTATTGACGGTAACCAGTTGAGATACATTTTCTCAAGATCATTTCGATTCACTGGCGAACAGGGAACTGGTTGTAGGCATTCAACTGTTGTCGCCATATTTTATAAATGATTGCATTTTAACGAATTGGATATGTTTTTATTAATTTATTTGGAACTGTAGAGGATTATTGAAGATCAGAGATAATAACCCGGTATTTTACACGATCCAAAATGTACCGATTAATATTGCAGTACTTCATAGTTTTGATATTACTTTTTGTTTTAAAAATGTATAAAACGGAGTTGGGTCTAAAAATTGTAAAGCAACATCTGACCAATTTCATTTTCAATCTTTTGGGATTCATGGTTTTTTGCGGTCCAGAGATCCAAGAGGTTCAGATCCCATAGACATAGACTCACAAAATTACCGACTAAATATTATTCGCAAAGTGGACCTCATTGACACTCATTGTGCGTTATGGAAAATATACTAAAAATCCGTCTATATCAGAAAAAAGTCATATGTTACAAAAATAAACTATATAGTAAGGCGTTAGAATAATCATAATATTCATAAATATTCTTTTAAAAGGAATTGATACCAATGCAACATTTCAATCAAAATAAGCTTCTCGAAACATTAGTGCGCATAACTAATTTGTCAATTATGCAAGAGATAAAATTAACGTACAAAATACTGGCATTGTTCTGAAACTCTCAAAATGCATAACTGATTAAACGCAATCAATTGGGAATTCCAATTAAGTTATCGCTGCAATTTTATCAAATGCAAATTTTCAGTACAACAATGGTACGTGCTCAAACCAAATAGCTGCTGCCGGATGCTAATGTTGTTTTTAAGTGATTTTATCGTATTTTCTGTGATTATTTAACGATTTACTTTAAGAACTTATAACGGTAAATCTGGAAGTCGATTTTATAATGGGAAAAATGCAAATTTTTAATTTTTTCTCAACAAAGCTTCACACGTGCCTTTTGGTTTTATTCGTGATTGAAATATGTGGCAATCTTTTCGCTTCTACAGATTTTAGTTTCTGAAATTATTTATTCGTATTTTTCTGAAATTTCTACAATTTTCAATAAATCGACTTTAAAATTTTCGAGCTATATTTCATTTGAAAAATTAATTTACTTACAAAATTGAGAATACAGTCGGAAGATCAATAATTCAATTTTCACCTTCCTTCACAAGATTTGTTTTACGTCTTTAAGAAGAACAACAACAGCATATTCAAATTTTAGCCATCTTGCAAAAATAAACAAAGTGCTTCCAATAAATTATACTAAAATGCTCCATCCAATAAAAATCAACTCGAAAATTACCCCCAATATCACAAGACTTGATCCAGTCAAAATCCTCTACAGAGCGCGTGATTTCAAAAGCACAATAACAAACAGCGAAAAGCACCTGTTAGGCAACTTAATCGGCTGTTATCAAACAAAATGCTCTGCGCTACAAAATCTGAAGGCGGCAAAGAAGAGGAGGCAAAAAATGCCACCAACACCGCTCGAAGAAAGTTCTCTGAGCCAAAGCAGTCAAAACAAGACAAATCAACGTCTTGGGTAAGTGTTGCTTCGATAAACATCTGACGACAGCTTGAAAGCGGCCACTGCTGTGGTCCCGTCCGCTCGCCATCATCCACTCATGTAACAGAGGAAGGAAGGTTTTGCGGAATTACCCAATATTTAACTTTTTAAAAAAATTTTCAAGATGCGCCGTGAGAAGCACGTATTCAAGAAATGCTCGTGGTAGCCATCGAGCGACGCGATTAGCACCAATTTCGGCGACTTTCACCTTTATCGGATGCAACAATAGGCGCACGGAGAGTTCCCACTGTTGCTTTCAACGCGAGATATGCAGCGGATGGGACCAGATTGCTCCCAGCAGCATCTTACGCACTAACTAAGTCTAAAACAGATTATTACACTATTTACCTCGATGCTATATGACTTCTTAATGGCGAACAATTCGCGATTTTTCTGTGCTGCAGCGACTGCCATCATACCGGTAAAGGATATAATTTGCACGACAGATAACTTCTTGACCGGAAATCACTTAACACTGCTCGGCTAATGGGCCAGTTGACTGTTTTCCGGCGGGGACAGTAGGTACTGTGTCTTATTGCTTCTTTAATCCAAAGGACTCGATCTGTGTCTCAACTTCCTGCGGTTGGGCGCGACGATTTGCACTCGATTTAAGGATACAAGGAGTCACACACAGATCTTGAGGAACGATTTTCACAAGCTTTCTTCAACTAACTAGTGAAGCTAATAATTACACAGCGCTACTACTTCAAGAAGTAAGTCTAGAGCGGACGATAGCTAACCAATGCTTGGCTCTTCGGGGCTGCAATCACTTTAAATACCCGTCGACCCCAGTGGCTTGTTTCGTACGCTTGCCGGAGCCGCGGCCCCTGCCCTGCCCCACTTAACGCCAAAGGTGAGATACATTGGGGCTGCTTTGGGCTTTACCCGCCAACGGCCTCACCGGTTCCAGCTTCTTGGTTTGCACCGTGGGGCTTTCTTGTCTTCAGCTTGTGCCGTGTGTGACGTTGCACGCGTGCGTCACAGAATTTCCGGTTCTGATTGGCTGACGACGATTTTGGAGCGCCTCACCAAAAGCTCCCAAACGCCGGCCACCAGTGACCGAGATCTGTGCAAGTGCGTTGGTTCGGTGATTTTTTCCACTCAATCGTTTCCTTGAAACCATTTGAAAAACTTTCGCGCCGTCCAAGGAACTGCTGCTCCTTCTGGGAAACAACGCGGGACTTGGAAATTTTCTTCTTCTACGATGCAATGGGATCTCTGGAATTGCGTTAAAAGTTGTGTTTCCATGGAATCTGTGAAATTGTCTTTTCATGGCTAGATCGCGTGCTGCGCCGCGTAATCGACGGAATCGCTAATTTGTGTGCAGTACGAATGTAACCACTAACCAGTTCTAACCGGGCGCGGACTTTTCTAGTTTTTCGTGTCAGGTGCATTATTAATTGTGATATCTCAATTATTGGGCTCATTATGGAAAACAGCGTCGACAGCTGGCTACCGCAAATTGATAATTTTAGCATTAAGTGAATCTGTCGGGCGCGAAAGGTTGACCGGTAATTCAGTGTTCGAGTCATTCCTAGAGGATGCGCTACAGTACAGATGGCTTTGTTTTCGACAATATTTCTATGTGGCTTTAAAATATGTACGCAGATGTTCCAAATAGTGGAAAATAAATGATTGTTTTCAATATGCTCTGAGTTTAATTGTATCTCTGCCTTAAAAAGATGTTGCTTGTCGTTTCTTGATGCTGCTCTGCTTCTGATGATTCCTGCACCGTTGTTTTGTGAGCAGATTTTGTGGCGAACATATGCATCTCTTTGTTAAAAGTTTTGGTGCATTGATTGCGTTTATACCCAAGATGAATTAAATTAAAAAGGATGCAGTGCTCTAAATACTCTTAGAAGAGTTAATAAATGCTGAATAAATCGGTTTGAAATTCTTTGACTTCAGAAATAAATGCCGGAGAATGTGTTGAGTCGTTAATATATGTATGAACAGATTTCCATTAAAAAAAAAAAGGATATGGTAGAATAAAAAAAAACGGAAGTAAAATAAATTAAATGCCTTCTACTTCAGGTTAAGTTAACTCAGAAAGCAAATTGCAATTGATAGCTATTTAAATAATATATCGTTTATTGCCTAACGCTAAAATGGTACTGCTTATATCATATCATTCTATGCAACGTGGATTAAACAATGCTAATTTAAATATTGAGGGGTATCGATAAAATGAACGAAATAATACCAGAAATTTTTATTTTTTATTGAAAGTGTCCATAATACTGAGGTATAAGAATATGACTAAAATCTTTGTGTTATTAGTACAAGTATGACATACTATACTATAAAATTTAACAGCACAATTACTTCTTTCTTACTGGTTTGATACAAATACATTAAATGTATTAATGTATTACTTTGCGAGTTTTTATTTAGGCATTTACTATGCATTTATGAGGCATTATTTGGTAGCCTTTATTAAGTAAGTTATGTAACCAAATTTTAACATTATAGTTATCATACTAATTTGCGGGCTAACCTCTCTGAAATCATATTTTTGGAAATAATACAAAAAATCATATGACTTCTCTTTCGGTTTGTCGGTCAAAAACTCCCATGGCAAGTCTTTTATCTGTTCTCGTGTAAATTGTCATACCGTTTTAATTTTTTCCGATGAATTTTCGTGTCGTTATTTGAGCGATGTATGGCTTTTCGCACCAATTACTCTTTTTAGCTGAAAATATGTCACCTCACTCGGTCTTAATATTTGTTTTGTTCACAGTGCCTAGTTCTTAAGGTTAATATAACTAAAGCATATAATGATTGTTTTAAATTGATTGCGAAAAGAGTAAAAAAATTATCATCTAAGTGATTAGTTTGGCCATTACTTTTAGAAGATGGCTGATAACTTATACTGGTACTTCCAAGACATTTTAAAATACATGTAACCACAAGCGATTATGTAATTTAAAAGTTATGCATAGCACAAGTTACAAATTGTTTAATTCTAATATACCCATCTTATAGCAATAAATGTCGCATTAGTGATTGGTGGCAGCAGTGGGATCTCTTAAGTGGACCACGAAAAAGTTTAATTGCATGTACATATTGTAACAAATAGTTATTAAATATGTTTTTTAATAATACTAAAAGTTAAAAAAAACACTACAACCAAAACTGGACAATATTTAAGTTGTCTAACCTGCAAAAAAAACAACAGCAACATATTCTATAAAATGTTTAAGTGGGTAATTTTATGCTAGCTTGCCTGAAATACACTGACATATAACTACTATGGGCTGCACATATAATTTAGTATTTCGTTCTACATACTATCCCCTAAACTTTTCAAATATCAGTAACTATTTTGTAACTATTTTAGAGAGCCAACTTGAAAGTTAAGATTATATTAGTTTATTTGTGATAAAATAAATGTATTTTGTAATTAAATTTAAGCAACAATTTTCTAACTTAAAAAAGCCAGAAAAAAAATTAAGAATGTATTAATAAGAATTAGGCGCAGAAAACTTGTGCCATGTGAGTTAACAAGACAATCACTCCAGGTATTTATATAATATTTCTTAGATACCTGTAACAACTTCAAAAATAAGTAGATTGCACGAAGTGGTGACGTTTCACCTTCCGAAAATTAGCTTTACTTTTATATTTTCCGTACTTTGAGACTATCCGCAGTTTCATTTTTGATGATCCCTTTATAGGATTATTCCTTAGTATGATAAGCATATCCATAAGTTTAGAAATTTACGTAACAAGTTGTGGCAGGGGTACGGACTAGTTCAAAATCATTGAAATTACATTATAACATTTTAATAAAAATTTAAAAAAATTCAAGTGTCTATTCGCGGAGTTCAGGATTCTCTTTGTGTTGATCCTAAATTGTTGTGGAAGTTCATAAAGAGGTACTGGAATCCAAGCGATTCTTTGTTGCAACTAACCATACATATAAAAGTCATGTCACTATTTCAAAAACGTACCGAGAAATTGTTCGAAAAAATTGTTCGGCTGTAATTAAACTGTTTCATAAAAACAAAAGATAAAAGTTAAGTTCTTTAAACATTAAAATAGACTGAGAGTTCTGACATGATAGGTTTACTCATTTCTGTGAATTTTGAAATGATTTAACCATCCATGACTACATTCAGTAAATAATTTCAAAATAGTGGATGGTGATGTAAGTGAGTCAAACAAAAGTTTTACGATTGAGCTATTTCCCATAAAAGGAAAGTGTAAAAAATCTTTTAAATAATTCCTCAAGAAAATTAGTTACTTTATTTTCAAGCTGGCGGCACTCGCCCTAGTGTATATTTTGTATTGTCAACTTAATCTCTTAATGTTTGAAAAATACAAAAAGACTATGAATATGCATATTTAATTGTAACTTATCTTCTATTCAACAATGAATTGATTAACAATTATCTTAATAATCTTATTAGAAAAATGCATTCAATTGAAGTTTACATCGTTCTAATTGATGGCTAACAAATTGAAACGTCGTGCTTCAAATCGAGATTTATATGTTCAGGAATAATAATGCATAGAGGCAGTATGTAAATTGGTTGGTGAGGAGATATTATAGCTGAAGCACGCTTAAGGGAAGGCCTGTTCGACAAAAATCTTACTAATGTTAGTGTAGTTTTTGGCACCGAAAATTTCGTTTGATTTATTTTAAGAGTTTCTATGACATTTCTTTATCTTTACACAAATTTATATTATAAAAGTAGCCAAAATGCGGGTCACGCGAGAAAAAGGCCCGGATTAGCGAAGAAAATTTTGTTTCATCACAACAGTGCGTCTGCTCACAAAGGTGATTTAGCGATGGAAAAATGGGGAACAAATTGCAAACCTGGAAAACATCTTGGAGATAAGTGATTTTTATCGAATGAATGGGTGATTGGTGCTGTGACAAGTATGTTGACGACATTCCGGAATCTCAAAACAAATATCTTTTGAAAAAGCATTCAAGCAAATGTATACTGTTACATGTTAACAAAGATTATGAAATAAAATTAATTTTACTACTGTAGACATGTTTTTTACTTTCCACTCTCAAAACAATTCTTGCTGTCACCTAGAACATATTTGCAAATTTCTTAACGAGGGAGGTATGGGTAAAAAGTTTCAGTGGTTAAGGGGAAATTCTAGATTTTTTGGAGAGCAAACAATACATTTTGATATTTTTTCCTCAGGTTGATTTATGAAGTGAAGCAATACAATTTTTTGAAATGATGGAGCAATTTGTGTTTTCTTTTATATTTTTTCATTCGATCGTAGAAATTGCTGAAGATACCGTCGTGATTTGTGTTCCAGGGAAAGTTTTCACTTTGATGTTTGTGAACAAAATAATAAGACGGAATCCTGAAATAGAGATTTAATACTAGCCTTTCAACCACTAAAGGCCAGATGGCGGGCGAGGCAAGTGAATTAGTTTCTTGAGTTTGGAGAGTTCCGGGGCAAGTAGCGTTTTCACGTGTGGCAGGTCAGTTGCAAGTGGGTAATAATATTCATCGAAATTTTAATAAAAATAATAATTAATATGTTAGAAGCGTGAATGTGAAAATGCTGATATATCGGTGTTGTTACAACTAGTCAAGTGGAAGTTTATTACGATATTTATAAGTTTACACATGATATGTAAAAAGGCAGGTTACTTACTTGCTCCTGGTGGTGGAGACGGCAACTTGGGTGAAAAATAGAACTTCGGCCAATCCACTTGCCTTACCAGCCATCTTGCTGGGCAACTTGCCTACAAAAGCCATGCAAGTGAGTGTTCACAAATGGAAAGTAACTTGGAGCAAGTTACATCCTCACTGGCCTTACCCGTCAACTGGCTTCGTGTAAACCGGCCTTAAGGGATCAAAAATATAATAAGTAATAAACTGGCCCGAAAATGAAAAAAAAAACATCCACTAACGGTCTGTTTTTTACTTTAAAAAGCAAAACGAGGTGAGTAACTGATCTTTAGGATTAATAGTGGTTCAAGGACTTGAAAATGGCATATAAAAAATATTCAAAAATAATTTTACAAGTGGGACTAATAATTTTTTTTAAATCGGTGCAACCGATTTTTCGCGTGGTTTGATTAAAACCGCATTTACACTTGTTTGTAACTTTTTTGGGATAATTTTGAAAGTGCCCAAATAACGGTCAACCATAAGAGGTCATAACTTTGCTCGAGCAACAAAATGCCGCCATTACATGCGGACTGATTTAGTAAAATGCGTACTAATACCTGTAGTGTACATTTAAGTATGTACATCTAAGTATATACAAATAACGATTTAGAATTTCGCCATTACATTTACACTACATTTCCTTGCGACATGAAGCCAGTATTTAAGAAACACAATACAAAAGCATATAAATATGTATATATGTAGTAGAATTCGTTCTTAAGGTGTCATTCTGCTTTAGCGGAAGAAGAAAAAGGCAATTTGTACTTCGGATTATATTTATTTAAAAGAAATGAAAAATGATTATGTGCTAGATTTTTTGTTATTTCACTTATAAACAATGTAAAACAATTGCTTAAATTTTGTTTTGTTTATTTTTCCAAAATTTTGTCATCAAAGTTAAGGAGGCCTCCCATTTCGGTAGCGTGAATGGACATCTCATACCAAACACGTCTGAAATTGAAAAATTAAGAACATTATTAATTACGAAAAGAGTCGCTATACTCTGACCCATTAACAATGGGCCGCAATTGCGTCAATTTTTGCATAGTTAGTTAATTTCCCGCCAGTAGTTCTTCATCAAATTAGATTAGTGAATCGATAGTAAGAATATATTCATGTACTGAAGATACCCAAAAATTGTTTACAGTGTGTGTGTGTGTATGTGTAGGTCAACCATGCAGTTTAATGACGCTTTCCCGTTGAAGTTATACATTCACTCACTTCTGTATGTCCGAGAATCATTTGAGTTTATGTTCTTACAACACAAAAACAGAATGAAAGAAGTCAGTACTCATGTGTATGTAGCAAAAGGCTCTGCCGCAAAATTGCGTCTTAAATCTGAAGTGCGGCATTAGAACTAAATGAAAAAAATAACTTCCACTATTGCCACTGAGATTCTTATGTAAATCTAAATATGTCAAATATGTTGTCACATTATGCTATTATCATTAATTATAGAGAACAGAAGCTAATAAAGAATTTTCCAATTATCTGCTTTATGAACAACAATCCTCCAAAAGTTCTTCACAGATACCTGAACCACCTTGAGTTATAATAGGCCGAATAAAATAGCCTACTTCCCTTGTGCTTGGATCTGTTAGTTATTGAATCATTGCATGTAAGTATTTCGCACTTTCATTTTCTTGAATACATTAATGTTCTTACACGTAAAATGTAATCATCATCTTGCAATTACACGTTCAGCAATTACAAATTGTGAAAATGTGCAGCTCTTGACATTTTTAAGGAATTTTAAGAACTCGAGAATTGATGTTCTAATGAATTTGTATGTACTTTCAAGGTGCGAAACAGACTGTTGTACAATGTTATCGCATTTCTTACTCACATCGACATTAAGTGATTTACTAGATGAATGTCATTCAATTTTTCATGATTTTAAAGCATTGAGACTGTTTTAATTTGGAACTCGCAATACACATATAACTATGCGTAGTACTAGGAAGGTAAAGTGAATTAACTATAATATTAACAATTAGACCAGATATCTTATATTGAATATGATCTTATTATTAAGTGATGCGAATATTGCTATTATGTTTATCAGTAGCAGATATAATGTCCTGGTGACTCGTTGCTATAGATAATAACTCCTTATCGACTTAAGTTGTTATTTATCCATTCATAAGCATCTCTATAATCTAAATTAAAACTAGCTCACGTGCAAAAAATAACTACTTAGACAAAGTTAACACGTTTTATGACAGTCGACATGCATATACATATATCAGGTGTAGATACCAGCTTAAACGAGCCTAACTCTTTAAGTTTTTGCAGATATAAGACGAAATATGTACCTTCAGAAGTTGGAAAAACCATAAGCAAACAATTCAAACAATTTTCTGCATGAAGTAGTGCCGTCAGATTAATTTGATCGAAAGTTCCTGTTCTCTTTTTTTTGAAAATTCTTGAGAATTACCTTTCTTATGATCTCAAGTTCCTAACAATATGTTTTTCCCAATATTAATTATGAGCGCAAAAACAGTAAAATGGATATTTAATAACAACTTCCAAATCAAATTAATGGTACGTTTGCGGCTGAGATTGATGTTGTGACGTGTAGATATTCCTTCATCTGATCTGATGGTAATTATAGTAAAAAAGATTTCTATCGCGGAATATTAATCAACGGCCGCTCGCCGCATCTTCTAGTGTGGCAAGAAAAACCCAAGGAATGCCAAAGCAAATAAAGCAGCTGGAAGTGCAATTGTTATTGAAAATTTTCCAGAATTACCATCGACATGGGAATATTGAACTCGAGTTTCCGTATAATTTTTAGTTTGTATTGCTCACTGTGTTTCAATGCCTCATTCAAAGTCATTCAGTGATATTACAAAAACTGCAATATCTACGTATTTGGTTTCAACCGTTTTAAAGACTAGTTCCAATATTTTCATTGATTCATACAAAATATACTTCAAAGTGAAACCGACTTACCAATTATTTTTAATCACTTGTGCTGACATTTTTAATTTTGCCGTAAAAGAAAATAGTATTTGTCTGCTGTATTGAATTTTCTGTGGGGCCAGATAAACTTCTAGCAGTTATTAATGGACGATATGATGTAATCATATTGCAACTATTTAGCTCCGCTATTTCTTAACCTAACGCAGTATTATACACCTATCATGTTTAATCTTGTCAATATATAGATAAAAGATAACTCAAGGTGAGTAATATAATACATCCCAATGAATTTTTGTACAAGAAATATATAAAGGAACGTAGAGGTACACGATGGCACTTTTTTGCCTCAATCAAATATATACACCAAATGTTACCGTGCGTATAGGGTCTTAAACAATCTCCCTACTCTAGCTGCGACTTCTATGTAGACACCCGATTGTCGTTTCGCGAGCTGCACATAGGTCATGACTACAAAATTCTCGAAATTGACATTTTAAAATTGTCCAGGTCACATACTGGTTACTCAACTAGTTAGTAATGATAGATACCTATTAATTTATTGTACCACTCTTCTCCGCATCAACGACTGATTTTTTCCAATATCTCGCTTCGTGCCAACGCCAGATCAAAGATCTAAAAACAATAAAGTAGATATTTAAAGTATCTATATCTTTCGTTCCATGCATTTTTACATCCTAGAATGAATATCCATTACTCTATCCAGAGCACGTAAAAGTTTATACGTGAGTTATACAAATGTTGTTGTCTGATTTATTTCTATATCCATTAAGGTGCAAACTGTTAACTGTAAATTATCGCAGCTCCTGATAAAGGGTTCACATCGAGGTCCGAAACGTTGAGCAGATAAAAAACTTGACAAAACAAGATCGGTTTTATTCCTAAAAAAGAAATACATCATACAATTAAAATCTGTCCGACAAAAACTCGAAACCAAGCTGTAGCATAAAACAACTGCCCTACAAATTAAAAAAAACTTGTTTAAATAAAACTTGTAGATCATGCGGAAATTCACAACTTTTATAAACATTATTTTTTCATGGGATTAATATCTGGTCACACAGCAGTCTGTTAGCCAAGTTCGGAAAAAAAACGCGGCGCACTGACTGTGTTATATTATACGAACCATTTCGAGCTACTTTCGATGAGCTATAATTCAAATTTTATTTGACCTGCACATTTGTAATTTTGTTTATTAATTATGGCGCCCCCTAGTTATGCAGAATCCTAAATTTAAATAGTTCCCGAGATACTGCCGCCCGTATATCGCTTTTTTTAACACTCACTCACTGACTCTCTCATCAAAAACCTAAAAAACAGACAATTATACAGGGTGCATCAGTTAACGCATGCCAAAATGATAGGGGATCTAGACAAACACAAAATCGCATGGCCGGGGATTTTATCTCAACCGTTTTCGTTACTGGGTGATTCATAAATTCGGGATGCACATTATTATTTTATCTGTTGATCTAATTAACGAAACGACATCAAACTCACGCAAACAACTACTATCTTAAAGTGATTTCCAAAAATGCCACAAATGCTTATCTACCTCTACCACTGCAAGTACAGTCACTTGAGAAATTAAACAATATGTTCCAAACTTTCCTAACTTTCATGCTTTTTTAAATTTTTCTCCGAAATTCATGTCATTAATACCCCTTGAATTACCCATAATATTGCCTACCCAAAGGGGTACAACACGTCTAGGTAGAGAAAGGATAAACAAGATAGATAAGATAAGATAGATAAGACTGTGCGGAATATTAAAACATCTGAATTTTAATTTTTTTTTTCAAATTAAGCCTTTGTAATTTCCAGCAAAACAATTTATAATAAAAACCACCTACTTAATTAAACAATAAATGATATATTTTAATAATACAAAGAAATGTCACATCAATATTGTGTTTATAAGAAAATATCATGTGATTCTTATGGAATTGTTGTTTTGTGGATTTGTAAACACAAAAGGTTACAACATATTCAAGCGAAGAAGCTTCCTGCGATATAATTAGAAGCCAGTAACGCAAGACCATTGAAAACGAGCATCAAACTAATTAGCATCACATCACGAAGTCCGATGATGAGAGAGATATCGCCCGTACATATCGCATATAATCACCATCCGTTGTCTCAGCATCTCCTTCAAGCTGCATCACTTTTACTTGAATGTTATAGCATATTCCATTGAAGCAAAAAACGAACTTGTATGTTCCGTAGCAATCCTTCGAAATTGGCTACTGTGTGACATAACCCACATAAAAAGCTATTTTTCAATAGAAGCGGAAATCCAGCTTTTAGTGACTTTTTATGAGAATTAACCATTTTATTAGCACGTGTTTACTGCTTAAAAATACATAATCATTAAAAAAGCTTCCCGACACCAAAACGTCCAGTATCGAAACATGTCAGGTGTCGGCCTCAGATACGCAAATGCACTAATTCGGTCCGATCAAATAACTACGCACTTAAAGACAAATCTGCCTTGAGTTGGTCAATTGAGGTAAAACAGCCTTGAGGTGATTTGCATCTCGGACGGCATAGCAGACAGCATAGTAATTATTAAAATTTTCTGCTTTCCAGTACGTCATCGAGGATGCAGTTGTGGTTGGAGGACTCTACGTGCGTTGCGATTCAATACAGTTGAGTGCCGCCCGATTCGGACTACCATAATTCCCTGAATTTCTAACACTACTCACTTGGGAAATTTACCCGTTCTGACTTTCCTTTTACACCAAACTTTTAGAAAAGTAAGTTACTCGAAGTGGCAGTGAATTGATCTATAAATTGGAACAAGTTTTATGGGCTGAGTAAACGTGATTC
This sequence comes from Neoitamus cyanurus, assembly GCA_947538895.1. NCBI lineage: Eukaryota > Metazoa > Arthropoda > Insecta > Diptera > Asilidae > Neoitamus > Neoitamus cyanurus. Next base: position 54,183,815 of record OX384540.1, read on the forward strand.
TTAGTAAATATAATAAACGACCGGTTTTCCTTGTTTTTTTTATTCATTTGTTTTTGGAAAAACGTCCTGTGGTGCCTGTGCCGGTAAAGAACCGACGAATTAATTAGAATGCACGTGAATCATATGAATTCATCATGATTTAGTTTACGAGCAAATAATTAGCCTTTCTTCGGAAAGAATTTCTTTATGCGTTTTAATTCTTTTTTTTGTACTCATACTATAGAGTGAGTTGTGAAGTGACAGGTTTTCTGCCAACAGAAATCGAAAGTATGGAACACAAATGCACAATGTTGGTGAATATTAGAGGCCGGGATTAGAACAGGAGATTTAAATAAAGTTATGATTTATTAAACCTCCGGTTCTTATCCGAAAGAAAACCCTTGATAAATACTGAAAAAGGCATTCCCAAAAACTCCTTATAGCATACAATAGATTAAAGGTCAAAAAACGAAAAGAAATTCGAGAAACGAAGAAAGACTCATAGCTAGAATATGTGAAGACCATCAACTTGAACACTTCAACTGTGAAGTCTGGGAAAACTTAAAACGAACCTATGAAAGGAATTTACATTAAAGCTACTATACAAGAAGAAAGCAACAACCTAACTTTTTATTTAGATAATAATCAGAGTTAGTACAGGGTCTTTCAATAATGACGGTAAGAAGGTAAATAAAACAAGTTGTGTATGAGATATCTAGTCCATTTTTATTTTATTTAAAAAAATATGTTATGGTATTAAGTATAGCATATAACATGGTTCAAATGTTCGCCGCTGCTTTTCTTGGTGTCAGGTATTCAGAAGTGGACTTAAATTACGCCAAAAAAACTGAACTGGATGATATGGACACCGACGACATGTGGTTCGAACAGGACGGCGCTACATGCGATTAATATTTTGGAACTGTTATATATTTTTTTGTTTATTGTTGGACTATTGTTTTTGTTTTTAGTCAGAAACACTTACTTGCAATAATGCTGAAATGATAGAGAAATTAATGACGTGATTGTTAGTACCATTATTATATATATTTGGTTGTTTATTACTGGAGCTTGGATAACAATTCATTTGGGGAAGAATCCGAAGAACGGTGGTAGTCCTCCTAATGACAGTAGTGATAATATCAATAAAAAAAATGAAGTTAATGATTACTTGATTCTTTATTTTATGCATTTCCTTTTGACCCACCCGCTTACATTGGCTTCATATTGTCAGACTTCTTCGATTGACCTCTCCTACTCCAATGTCTCCAATGCAAAGGCGCGCTCTATTGGAGTGATCCTCAATCTCACAGCCTGCTTCACAACCATTATTATTTGTACAGTACACCAGAGATGAGTCGAAGCACGAATGTAACTAAATTGGTACTCCAACAATAAATACTCCAAAGATGGCAAAAACTATTTCGTCAATCGAAAAGATGATTGGGAATCTTTTACGAGATTTTCTTACGATTGTGTTGACGTTGACATTTAGACATTTATATGTAAGTATGTTTTCTTCTTCAATTTTAATGCAATTAGGCAATATCAAAAGGAGACTATCTCTAAGACCCACGATTCCAAAACAGTTCAATGTCTTTCATATGTTAATGTAGGGCTTCAAGTTACGTGAAAACTTATCTTTTCGGCTCCATTTAAAGCCTGGCCCTCTGGGGTTTTTTAAAAATAACTCAAGAACACGATCAAACGTCAATTTTGCGTGTGCGTGTTCCAAAATTTCATCAAAAGGACACCTACCAACAAATTGCATGTCTAATATCACCAATTGCACTTTACAAATCGAAAAACGAAATTTCGAAGAATTTCATTTAAATAGGTATTATACTTTCTTTTTTCTTAATTTAAAATTCAAGTTCAGATGGAAAACTGCCGTTATCCAAGTTAAGTTATATTGGTCAGCCAAAATAGGCAAAGGATTTAGTACCAAGAAAAATATTATACATACATAGAAATAGTTTACATCTGATTGGCAAACATCGTTACCTATAAAATAGAAGCTTTGAAGAATAAGATATTTATATTATTTTCACAATTTTAGTCAAGTTATAAGAGCATTCACCTTTCTATAAAGTATCGCTCTAAGGTAACTGCTCAAATTGCAATGAAGGCTACTGAAACGCTCTCAGACAAATCTTATTCACTTTAGAGTGCAAAATAGCAATTTCATTTACGACATCTAAGAACAGCTTCACGATTTTCTGAAGGAAATTGATTTCGTTTGACTTCACTTATGTCGGACTTTAGTCCATAGGTACCCATGCCCCAATTTGCACTACATGCTACTTGGCTGATTTGGGTTGCTGGATTTACTTGAGCGTAAGCAAAAGTCTTAAGACGTGCTAACGAAATCAATAGCAATCTTTTACTCACAAGATTAACCTAATTACATACATAAATCTACTACCGACCGACGACAGCAAATGCTTTGTAGTGTAAGGGGGTAACCTCATAAATCCAGGGAAAATGTTGGTAACAATTTTATTGATTGAAGAAATAAGGTTACAATCATATTTATTTTTATGTGATGTCACCTATTTGTATTTCAAGGGCAAACTCCTTGTCGACCAGTGCGATTAATGAGTGAGCTAAATACAAACCAACTTACTTACCTACTTATTCGGTATTAATTAAATTTTTCACGCCACTTATTTAATCAAAGCTCATAGCTATTCTAAATATTTTATATTTAATTACCTGTAGCATTAACTCTTTTTGTATAAAAGAGACTACCAGTTTTAATATATTTAATTGGTACAAATATTTATTAAACGTTTGCAAGCTTACGGCAAATCGGTAAAGGATGTTGCGTTAAAATACTTTGGTGAACGGCGACTCTGTACGAGTGAAATTACCAGAAAGAACTGGTATAATGCTACCATTTACAAGGACGTTACTATAAAATCTAACTTTTCTCTTACAAAAAGTTCCTCTCAATTTCTGTTGCCTAAATTTTCAAAATAACACTGGAGGCGGCTCAATTTCTTCCGGCAGTTGTTAATTGTTAAAATTGTTCACCTCTAGCACTACGAACTGCTAATTCATCTTCTCTGAAGGTATTCCAAAAACAAATACAAACGAATCTCAACGATGCTACGTTTAATTACAGTTTAAGAATAAATAGAAACGGTTTGTTATGAAGCAAACAGCATAACAACTTCGAAACTCAAAAAGCTAAAATTAATTACAAAACCAGAAAACATTCGATGTCTTATACGTTCGTTTTTCTTAACGAAATTACGGGTTTGGGTTAGCTCCCATGCTTTTTGTCTCAAACAACCCCCAAATTATTGTTTGTTTCTAGCAAAAAATAAACGTACGTGGCATTCCGCACTGACCTTAATCACTTTTGGTACGAGACACGTCAAGGAAGAGGAGATAGTCCCAATCCACTGGAATCACGTCCGAGCAAGTCTTTAAGCAGATAATAAAAGAAATGTGACAGCTGATTAGATCAGGTGTGAATGATGCAATAGCAGTAACGAAAACAAAAACAAAAACCGTCCCGGGGAAAAAGGCAATTCCATAATTTAAATAGCCGTCAACAAAAAAGTCGCGATAAAACGATAAAATCGTAAGCGCCCAAGGAATGATTGATTGCTCGCACAGAGCTTGGGGAGCAGTAGAAAAGTTGACAACTTCCGTATCGAATCTGTCCAATTCCCATGATACCTTCGGTAAACAATGGGCCGCGGCGAGTCAATGAGCTCGGCTTGGAGTTGGAGCTCCATCGGGGCTTTTCGAGTATTCAGAAGAAATTGCTCTCCCGGCGACCTTCGGGCGATCTATCCAATAACTCCCTGATCGAGTTTGCAAAGAAAAACTACAAACCGTTATTAATCGACACCTCAAGGGCAGCTCACGACGTAGCTTTTGTGTCTTGATTTCGGCTTTTCATTTCGCACAAAGCCCGCGAACTCAAGCAATTATACGCCTCCGCATAATTCCGCCCATTGCGGAGTTCGTGCATTTGCCCAAAACAAGTGCAACAATCGTCGGGTGGATGGGTGATTGCCAACCGAGTCACCGTATGCGCACCAAAGTGCTCAAAATATGCAAATTAGCTTCAGAAAACGGTGCATCTCAGCGAAATGTGATCACTAACCGCAATGCGTTTACAGTGCGTCACCACTGCCCCAGAAAGACAGGGAATTCCTGCAGCAGTGACGTATTTGGAGACCCCGTAACATTTAATAGAAATACGGCAGAAACCAGTCGCGCTATGCGTAACGTAACGTCCAAGATGCGTTGACGTCGCTAAAGGTGAAATCTGACGATTTAGGTACGCCGCCGCCGGCCCGCAGCTGGTTGGCTTGGCACCTGTGCGGTGTCACACTCTCCGCTTTTGTCACTGAAGAGCTCCTCAATATCGACCAAATCACAAAGCCGAAAAGCTGCAATCACCTCGTCCACATTGATTTCATTTTGGATATGCCTCTGCAGGGCGTGATGGCGTCTGCCCCAGACAGGTTCTTCACAATCGAGAGGACGATTGATCCCCTTGTCTTTTCTAAGGCTGATTAAACCGGTGGGCCGTCACCACCAGGTATGCCCCTACAGTCAAGGGGGCTCGGTGCGCAGCTGGGAACTGGGGAATTTCACAATTTCACTCTGTTCTGGTAGTAACTGGATGGACTGGACAGTGTACTCATGCGGTCACTGCAGCGTGCTGCCCAACGTCATTTCCGAGATACACCGCCACTCAGACGGTTTCCACAGGTGATTCATGCGGGTCCGCTCACTTGTTGGGTTTTAACGACTGCGCGGGGCTTTTTCGCGATTACATGGGTGGAGAGCGCAGAGCTCAGATGGTTTTGTTTTTCCTTGGACTTGGAATTCTTGTTTTTCGGTTGAACAGTCACCTGAGACTATTTACGCATATAAGTGGAGCCATTGTTCACTTCCTCATTATGTGCTGATTTCCAGAATCAGCTGGTTTTTTGAGGATTTTTTTTCTTTCGCCCATATGCTTACTCAGTTGAAAATTAACTACTTCTGGGCGATTTAAAGTCAAATTTATGGTCTTTAGGATTTGCAATTGGTCTTTATTGACTTTTATGCGAAATATCTTTTAATCCGCGCTTTTTCATGCAAATTTCAGGGAGAAATCAGAAATCGTATATAACACTCTGACGCATATATTATATTTGTCAGATTTTGAAATATGACGGCTATTATATTTGATGGATTCCCCTGCGACTGACCCTGTCTTTTGTTTGATTTCCTTTATAAAAAGTCAGGAATACAACTTTCAGGCATTGCAAAATAAATAAAACAAAATTTAAAAAATAAATCAATGGGTAACTATAAGTTCATAATACCTACATAGTAGGTAATTCCCCAAAAAAGTTGCAGTGGACTAAAGTTATGCCCCTTTATGGTTTGTGGTCCAAGGCCAACCCTAACTCGGCAGTGGGCGTGACAGTAAACTTATCCGGATGCGATATATTTATACATTCGATATACGGCACATTATGAATGATCTTTGGTAGTGAGTGATCGTAAATTTACCGTGTAACATTATGAATCGCGTTAAAATGAGCATTACAACATTTCATTCAAAATTTATTCAATGGAGTTATGGAGTCTTCATTAATGAAGAAATGCATTCGAAATTCAATAAGTGGCAAACATTCAAATGGTTGTCTCTCGTCGGTCAGTGTTGGGCAAAATTTAATTGCGATTAACAATTAAAATTTTTAACTAATTGTATCTTCTACAATTTAAATCGCAATTAAATGTTTCCCAGAACAGTCGCTGTTGCGCATTATGGAGAAAGAGCCAGGTAAAATAAAAACAATAACTCAAGTAGCCACAATGACGCGACGATGGGCGAAAAACACAAATGATGTTAAGTTTTAAAAATGACATCCTCGGTATTTCCGAATAGGTTTGAAGTGCAATTGTCAAATGCCCGTTTATCACCAATTAAATTATTACTCATAGAATGAATTGCGCATTCAATTTATGATCATTTGCAGTGTGTCTTGTACTAAGGTTATTAGTTCAGCATTTGTTGTATAAATCACAGGTCAAAACTTAAAGCTCCTGCTCCTTAAATGTACAACAACAAAGCACATTTTACTGTGCTTCACCTTTTAAAAGCTGCTACCTTCCTCAGAAACATTCCATATTGTACCCGTACCATCGAAAATAGTTTGGTTGGACAGCATGCTACTGCAGTTGGGACGTACATACCAACTCCTATAGCCCAGTCATGACGTCGAAAAAATGGAGTCTGCAATGCCACAAAGAGCATGTTTTTTGTTTAACAATTTCAGATTTTTTTTCTGAGTCCAAATTTAAAATGGCGTCATCATAACCACACGGGAAAATTTCAGAGTAAATAGAGACGAGCTAAATTCTATCTCTCATAAATATTCTATAATTTTTGTTACCCGATATTTTTCTGTGAAGTACTTTATATTTATCGAGTTATTCGGCTTTTACACTTTCATAGAATATGTTTTGTTTTTTTGCAATTATCTCTTTAATTATGTAAAATGACGTTTAAAGTTAGCATAAATAAATTTTATCTGACACGCTTTTTTATAATATTAATCATTTAACTGCTATTCAGCTATAGGCTTTTTACTAGACAGATAATTCTGGAAATTTATAGTTGGTCAACAACAATTCGTTTGCTCTTTTTTAGAAATAGCAGCTGAAGTATTACAAATAAATAACATATGTAAATACATTTCGCTTTATTTATTGCAGCAAACACATCGAGTTTAAAATTAGTACACGTGTATAAGTCAGGTGTAATGCAATATAGTATATCCAGTATTGTTCTAAATCCAATAGGGCAGAATCCCCAAGATGGCGCATTATCTTTTTCTTCACAATTGGATAGAATAGGATAATATGTACATATACTTATACGACGTCATTCTAAACTCAATAAAGCGGACGCCCCCAAGGTGGAGGAGGATTACGTCTTTCTTCACAATTCCCTTAACATGGCTATGAAATGAAAGTGTTTGGCGAGTAAAATACGATAATCATATGTGACGTTACTCGAAACCAAAGATGGCGGACGTCCCAATGTAACACACTACCTTTTTCTTCATAAGCCCCATGAACAAATGATAGGGTTTAACAAATAGAATATAAGAACCTACATGACGTCATTCTAAACAAAAGATGGCGGATCACGTTTTTCTTCACACCTCCTTGACATGGGTAGCAAATGAAGGATGTGATTTACTATGTGACGTCATTGCAAATTAATCTGAACCAGTTGCGGAATATGTTGCAATTTGATACCCACATATGTAGGTAATAATCTGGTGGTCTTGAATTAATGCTGTAGGCAGTGCAGCGTGCATACTATCAGACTCCTCAATAGCTTACAGCAGATAAAGACTAAAAATTAAATAATAAAATTCTACTTTCAAAAACTAAAAAAAATACGTTTTTATGAGCAGCGCACCAAAAATTTTAAAATACCTAATTGCTTCATATATAAGTTAAAAAAAAATTTATTATTTTACGTGATGAAATGTCATTCATTCTCTCCACAAAAATTTCCATATTTTTACACTCTTCGCATTTCCAATATTTTTCCCAGATTCTATAAGATTCCACCTTTCTTGGGATATTTTTCATTTTTAGGGTTCCGTTGTCCGTCTGTCTGTCAGCGGGCTATATCTCATGAACAATAATAGGTAGAGAGTTGAAATTTTCACATTTCTATTGCCGCTATAACATCAAATATTGGAAAAACCAAGATGGTGAGTTTCAAAATGGCCGCCATGGAATTAGAAAAATAAATTTTTGATTATGTTATAGCGCCTCTCTTGTTTCTTTCACAAAAGTATTTAAAAAGTATATAGTGTTATATTTAGTACGATGGTACGGAACCCTTCGTGTGCTAGTCCGACTCGCATTTTACCGGTATTTTTTATATGACCCCTAGCAACCTCTGAAATATTTTCCCCAATGAATAAATGTTTTTTCAATTGTTATAGAATATTTAAAAAAAATCTCACTGTACGATAGAAATAAATAGGAACAAAGTTGCAGTACATACTTTTAAAAACCTTCAATACCTTTTTCTTAATAGCGTTCAAGTTTCAACGGTTGCCGAGTTATTTAAAAAAAAAACCGCCGGCGACATATTTTTCAAGATCGCGGCGAACCTGAGGACCCTATTTTCCCGGCAACTCACGAGTACACCTACAAACACCCTCAGGATTCCTCGAAATTTACATAATGACTGGACTATAAACATGCGATGAAAAAAACATCGTAGCGAAGATTGTGTTTTGTTACATTATACCGGAGACAGACGGGTAGCTCAAAACATGTTTTGCTCTCAAAACTTAATATACGGTAGTGTGCCGCGTATACGGATTTGCAAATAGCAAGTTGTAGACACTTCATGAGCATGAGAGAATGGGAATTTCCAGTATTTCGAGCTGTTAGAGTTGTCAATTTGCCAACTGACAATCGGTTAAATTTCAATTTCAGGACATATGATTTCTGGAGGTACATCTCATTGGTCTATGCAGAAATTGCGCAATATACAGCATGCCAGCACAATTTTCTGCGCATTATCCACATGTACCTACAAATCTTTTCCTATCCTGCGGAATCTAGATTTTAATTGACCGAGTAGCTTTATGCTGTTTGTGACGTCAAAACTTAATTTGCCTTCTTAATTTGAGGTGCCCGTTTGTCTCCGGAATTAGACCGGGCGCGCAAAGGAAGTGAGTATGCCAGAATATGAGGGACGGGTTTTGCCAACGGATATCAGTTTTGTTGGCTCTACACTGTATTTAGCTTTAACTTGCTAAACAGTCTTGCTGCAAACCTATTAGTTCCAATACTTGTTTTCTGCTATTCTTGGTTATTTTTTATTGTATTAAAGAAAAGTATGCAATATTTACATCCCTTACCTTGAACGTATATTTTGTTTTCAATGTCTCTTATTTTTATGTGAAGCCCTTTTCGTAAACACCCGATCATCCTTTTTTTCCACAAACAAGTGAACTTTCTTTACCGATCACGCTTGGCATTTAAAATGGATGATGAAATTCACTTATTCCTCCGTGCTCAAATGCATTTCAGCAGATATCAACTAATAATACATTTTGGATTGGCCGTAATCAATTTTATCAGAAACCTACTCCCGATTATTTCACAGAGAGCCGCCGCTGGCAGACGCTGATATTGCCACGTAATGTTTTTGTTGTTGTTTTTTGTTTATTGAAAAAGATGATGTGGGCGCTCTGTTCCAAAAATTTTTACCGGTAATTTGAACTTTCACAGTTGTAGGAGCAGTGAAATGCCAAAATTACGGCATAAGGGGAAAATATTTAACTATTTTTAACGCGTGAAGCCAATCTTCCTGCACGATAACAGATAATGCGAAAAGGAAGCAGTGTGACCAGTTGTGGCTTGCAATTCAAAGGCTATATAGTGAGTAGAAGAACAACTTTTGCATATAAGTACATAAGTACTTTCGAGAGCTCGCTGACAGCCCTGCGCACTTGACCAACCCCATCAGCTGAGAATGCACTTAAGTGGGAACTGTCGCTAAAGAGCTTCCTTGACAATCTCAGCTTTCTTTGTTCGGTTTGTACCACCAATTAAGCGAACACTTAGGAAGGCGACGAAACATCTTATTAGTCAAGAGGAGTCAGCACCTTTCCGCTTTCGGCTTTCGGACAACACTGTGACACAATCGGTTGTCTCAATATTCAGAATGATCCAGTTTGTGGCGGTCCATTACTTATCAATAGGCGCAAAGAAACGGCAATTGCCAGGTTGGCCTGGTGTGCAAGGTGGGTAATTATAAGAAATCTCATTAATTACCGGTGCCAGTGAATAAGTAATTACTTAAAAGCGCATTCTTTGAACAGGTAGCATTGAAGTCGAGGAAACGAATTTCACATCGGCCTCTGTAATTGAAATCCATTAGCTTTAACAAGGCCTTGAGGCCGAAGCACGAGTCCCCCCGCTTCTCTGGACGAAAAATCATTTTCTAATAAATAGCGCTAATCACTCACCTCTGCGGTGGAGATCGACTGAATTATGAAAAATTGCGCGAATTGTGCCACGAATTGAGCCGCAAATTTAGCTCCAGGTGTTACTTTATAGACTAGAACCATTCTAGCACCCGCTACAGTATGATAATCTAGGGGGAACTTCCGTCTGGTGCTAGCCGTCTGGCCATTGTGTCGCTTGCCTCCGGCTAAGCAAGTTGCAATTACCAGCCTGTAAGTATTATATAATTACGACAAACATCTGGGGTACCCGGAATGATCGCTCATGCATTGATTATGACTGATCGGACCTGATTAATACCTCGATCGCAGCAATTAAAGCACAGGTGAAGTCTAAGTCGGGCTTTTGCAACATTTTTGCATAAATTACGAGCACCGTGAGCAGGACTCTCACAGGTTTGTCTTCAAAAGAAGTTTTTACGCGCTTTGTTACTATCTGGAAGTTAAGTATTTTAATCAAGCGCTTTTTAACGCGCACCACGGCTTTTGCGATATTCTTAAACGTTAATACGTGCTGTAGGTCTTGGCACATACTAGCCATTACTTATGCTGATTTAGCATATCAAACTGCAGACAGTAGGACTATTAGCACAAAACAAGGTCTTATTACGTTGCAGAATAAAATCACGCGAGAGTTCTACCCACGTATTTATGTCTTTTGACATTATGCTCGCATCCTTGTCCTGTGGTGTTTTCTCTTTGGGGCTTAGATTGTGAACCATCTACATTCGTTGACGGGTTTCTAGCACACTCTTCAAACGATCATTGCAAAACAACCACACCCCATGTACATTAACATTTATTACCAGGAGCAAAGTAATCGTTGACCTGCACGCCCCCTAGAAAAGCATAAAACTGGTCCGTTCTAATCCAATCGCAATTACCTGTGATGGCATAATAATGGCGGGCGCGGAGCGTCTTAACAACACCAGTTGTCTGTCGTCTTATTGTTTGTGCGATTGTTCTTAACGACACCCCATAAAAAATTGCATAAAGTGGAATAATTTATCGTAATTTATGTAAGGTATTTTAAGTATATGTCGTTTGACATTGCTTGCAGGACGAAAAAGCATATTTGGAAGAAATGGAAGGAATGTGTTACGACACTGCAGACATTGCTTGGATTTTGCTCTATAGATGCTGACAGAATATTCTTATCGAAATAATTAATTGATTTGGAATAACAATTCTACATATCGTACAATGGAATGGACTGAATAAAAACTGGGGGTACGGAGGTACGAAGGTAGAAGATAATGTATTTTGAAAATATTTCATTTATTTTTAAACCTGCTGCCGGATCTGAAACCCGCCAACCATCAGTGAGTTGAATATTTATTACTTCGATTAGAAACAATGGCAATGGTATCAGCCCTCACATCTCAGTAATGGCAAATCACCTCTTAGGAAATAACTTGTTTGTCTAGACAATTTTTATTGATTTTTTAGGAACATTGGTATTGTTTGTTTAAAAAAAAAACTTTTACAAACGGAATTAATTATCTTCGGATTAAAAATATAATCTTACAATTTTTTATGAAAACGTTTTCAGGTTTTCCAAGGTGAATTAATGGCAACAGGCTACAAATGAATAAGCCGAACAAGGCAAGGCATACTGAGGTGTATACTAAGGAGATGCATGGAATGACAACTCCCAACCTCCTGCTAATGCCATCTTTCATATAAAAATTTTGAAAAACAATAGGGTGCCTCATATTGAGGGGTGTCCGAATCACACCCACGTATGTTCCGGGATTTTGCGTAGTTTTCGAGTTACAGGGTGATTCATAAATTCGGCATACAACTTATTATTTTATTTTAATCTTTTGATATACTCAACGCAGCGACATCGACGCCAAACAACTACTATCTTAATGTACTTTCCAAAGGTGCCACCAATGTTTATCTACCTATACCACTGTAGGTACAGTCACTTGCGAAAGTGAAAAAGCTATACAATTTCCTAAATTTCAAGTTTTCCCTAATTTTTTGTGATGAAACACCTCTTTTTTTTTTATATTGAATTTCCCATCTTGTTGCCTTTCCAAGCACGTGCAACGTGCTAACACCTCTGTAGAAAATTTTAGTAACAAAATAACATTTTTTCAAGGCCATAATCCATATTTAAGAAATTGCCATTAATCCCAATAAGAAATTCGGAATAAGCGAAAACACGTGATACAGGGCTCGTGCTGTAGAAGCAAAAAACTCCTAAAATTCCGAAAGCATGAATAACACGTTCCCGCAGCTTAAACCAATTCCCTGGAGTGGCGGTAAAAAATGTCTCTCACAGCCGTGACCAAATGCTTAGAGACCTTATGAGTGTTTCGCCATAAATAATTATACCGCTTGGCAGAGGTGGGTGCGAAACTCACTAAATAGTTTTTTCCCTGCTTCTGTTATTATTTTTTCTTGCTTTGATTTGAATTGACTTTGCTCCCACCACACGTGCTCCAGGCTTGACTTAATTCGCCAGCTAATTTCCACTTGACTTATTCTGAAAGGCAGAAAATGGCAAGAACAACAGAAAAACTATTTTAAATTCTGCCGACACTTAAGCAAGCTTGAAGGTGTCCCCAAAAGATACTATGGGTGGCAGGTTCCCTAGCCAATCGGTCCAGCCAATTCGCAAATCACGTTGTTTACTCGATTTGGTTGGAAGGCAAAAACAAGGAATTAGACCGCCGAGCAAAAATCTTTGTTCTGTTCTGGGCGGCTGTTTGAGCCTGTATTGGCTCGCGGAGCATTTATAACATCCTGGAAAGTAAAACCGGTAACTGGTCTCAAAACGCTGTGAAAGGTCACTTCGTGGTACTGCAGGTTTGCAACTAAGCAGCAGAAATAACTGCAAGGTCAATCCTCTCGCACTCACTGAATAATTTTAAGTTCAACGAATTACAGCCGGAAATTGAAAGTTATCCAGGACTGGCTCTGGTAAGTCACAACGCCTAACGTAGTCTTTGGCCGCATTTATTTCACGGAGACGGAAGCCCCGATCGATTGTGCTCGCTCTATACATATATCAATCAGAAGCTGTCAATAGAATGATGCTGACCGCAGTGATTCAAGCTTAGTAAGCCCGAAAGTGACTTGCGTGGATCACGAGAATTTACGTAACTTATCGACATTGAAAAAATTTCATTAATAACTGCGATCGCCTGGTCGGGACGGGACTATGCTACTTCATATGTACATATGTAATCTAGCCGCAGTGCACCGAAAATAATCGCTGCACGAGGTACTGAACCGCGTCGAGGTGGGTGTTCATCATGCACCTTAGCTAGTTTCAAAACAGCGGACCAGATGCGAAGCTTACCATCGCGATTGGTTTTTACAATGAAGCCAACCCTGAATTAGTAATTGTTGTGTACTCAAACAAAACGCGGTAATTAACACGTTTCCCCAGGTGCAATAATGGTCCTCACTTTTACTGCCCGCTGATCAATTAGCCATGTAATCTGCCGTAGAACCGGCCGTAGCTGTGACGCCGCAAAGTAGCATCAGTGGTGAATCACTTCATTCTCGATCTTGACTTTCTTTCCCATGAATTTTCTACCAGAAAAAGAGAAAAGTGCAATGACTTGGGCTCGGGAAATCCCAACGTGCAGCAAACCCGTTTCGAGGGTTTTACCAGTAACTTAACCGTTGCGATGTGTTCCAATTAAAATGGTGTTTGCACTAATGGTTTCGCTGCATGCTGTCGCAAATCCATCAAGCGAGATTCCAACAACATTCTAAAACCATTCACGTGCTGACGCAAAAATTCGTCTTGGCTGGACGGAAAAATTAAAATTGGAAACCACACCATCCCGCACGGGTAATCACATCACAAGATACCTGAAGGCGAGTCATTCGCTGGTGCAAGATGAAGGCTTTCAGCGTAATTAGGGACCTGTTTGCGATACCCACAGACAAGCCCGAGGGGCAATCAGTTTGTATTCAAAGAAGTTATTGCCACCAAGAATCTCGCAGGGTTTTCTTTCTTTTCTAAAAATGCAAGATCACAAAAGACCACTCGAAAATGAGTGATAGAATGACAGCCAGTGAAAGCAATGACCTGATGCGGATGATGTGGAGTCATGACCCAACCTTCCACCTGAACCATCCTCCCAAATCTATTTTTACTCGTCACCCGCTCCAAGAGCGGATCGTCGACATTTTCTGTAGGCACGGACATATGTATGAAACCACTCTATAGAAATCGGTAGTGAACTTGATCTTGAAACCAAATTGGAATTTGCGAGTGGCCTTCGAGCGAACTGCTAACCGCAGAAAATATTTCTTGATTATAACCTTTTTTTTTTTTTTATCTCTAGTTTGAGCAGAAGTCACTAGCGAATGTATTGGCAGCGTGCAATGTCCGTTCTAATGTCAAACTCATTCAATAATTCTTCTGCTTAATGAAGAACTAAACGAAAAGGCGGTTTATTGGCATTTGAGGCCCAACCAGAATGTGCATTAGCTTGCTAAAGTCAACTTATTTAAATGCAGGAGCAAAAGAATTATAGTATAACAACCCGTAACGGGAATGCCATTACATTCATTAACTTTTGTTTTCTTCGGGCAAATTTTCTTTGTACACCTCCGAGAGTAGTTTGTATATGCAAATTTTGCATTTTTTATTATTTTGACATCTTCATGTATGTTGATTTTTCAAGAGTTTTACATAAACACAGTTGTTTTTTCCTAGTTTCTATTTATGATTGCATTCCGCTGTGAATTAGTAAAATCGTGTTATTTTGAGAGAATTTGCATAAGCTGCTGAATGTGCATTTTGCTTAGGCCTTTAATTTATATCGAGCCACACTACTTATGATAATCGGAAAATAGAAATTTACAAAGGTACAGAACATGGTATATAGCCTGAATAGATCACGAAAATAAAATAATTAAAAAATCAAAAAGTCCAACTGCATTTTAAATCAAGTTCGTTTTAGTTCACTTTTTCCCACTATTTTTATGCTTTCAATTATGCAATTATATGTATATTTGCTTTCCTTTTTTTCCTCGACTTAAAAGGTATTTTTTAAAGGTGCCTGTTTTGAATCCTTGTACGCAGCCCTTTCCATATGATGAAAAAACGCAAAGATCTACGTTTTTAGATTTGTTGCGACGAACAATAGTTTCACTATTTTAAACTTTTCTTATATATGTATACATGCCTCGTCGCCTGGAGGTGAAATTAATGATTAACTTTAAATTTTGTTAGCGAAATTCTAAATAATCCGGCTGTTACTGTATTTCAAAGGAGGGCGGAGCCAGATAACTAAATATATGTAGGCCAAAGAAAACTTTCCAACTATTATTTACGGCCTTCAACAAAATAAAATCGTCAATATTTCCTAATTTTTGGGCCTTTTGATCAGAATCACCCCTTAAGACACTTTTATACCACACTCGGTGGGTTTCATTGACTTTTCAATTCCCGAGTTGAACAATCTGTGCAATCTTCAGTGCACTCGGAGGATTAGCCAGAACTTTCAAACTTTATATTTTGTTGCAATTAAATTATGTAAAATTTCGAAAATGCTTCTTTTCTTCTTTCTTCTAAATCCGAATTCTTAATCTATCGAATTAACTTTGTCCAGTTCAGGAAAACACATGAAAAATTACTAACAAGGAGAGGTCCAATTGAGGAATTTTAATTTGAACATCGTATGATGATAGTTTATCTTTAATGTGTTTATATTGTTATTAAACTGATCATTTGTAGTGTTTTTGTTTTGGTCCGCGAAGAAAGGGCGAACGGACAAAAAGTGAAGTCGAATAGATCGGTACAAGGTGGGCGAGTGACGACGTGCGACAGTTTTTCCCGTCACTCATTGCTTACAATAGCTGACACAAATTTATTTTGAATTCAATTATGATCTTTTTGTGAACCTGAGCCATGATCCCCAGACAAGACGTATGCCGTTTTTAAGCAGCGAGGCCAACAGTCAATTTGGCCTAAGGGATAGACGACCGACTTCCCGTCCAAGGTGATATCAGTTCGAACCCTGATCGGAGTTGATGCACTTTTTTACTTTTTGCCAATTACCCACTCAGCTGGCAAATTTTGTTATAATATACTAAAATACTAACGCGCGTTGTATGTATATCTGCATTAGAAAGAAAACGGCTAAAAGTCACTTTGATTATTATTATAAAAAAATAATTTAAAAGTTTGGCTTTTGGCTCCCAACAGTTTCACGTTTTTTTTATTGGTGTAATAATTTTAAAGTTTCCAATTTTTAATTTTCTTCCGTTACTAATATTCGTATACTACTACTCGGGGAAAATTAACTGGCGGAAAATCGGCACGGTGAACTTGACCCCTAATCATTATAATGTACCACGAAAAATAAAAAATTGTTTGTGTAATATGGTAAAATTAAAAAAATTTGAGAAAAATATTTTGAATACATAAGTGATATTATTTTCAGTTTAAAATCCTGGCACATTTTTTCATGTGACAAATTTTGTTTTAAAACCCTTACTGTGGTAAATCCCATAAACCTTCAATGACATCAAATAGAAAACGTTGAATCAAAATTTTTGAAACAATGTCAACTAGAAATATTTTTGCTGGAATGAATCAAGCAACAAGTGATATTTTCTGGAAAGTGATTTTTCCCAGAAGTGCGACAGAAGTGCTTGTTGCTCTTTTCCGTTAATATCCCCAATTAGAAGTCGTTTTAACTAGGTACTCGTATAAACGAGGTGTCTTTATAATATTTCTCAAATAACTCTATAATGCTACTTGATCTGCCAGCGGTAAACAAAATTCCGTGAAAATGAGTGAAGTTCTTGGCTTTTAAAACTGTTCCGAGTTGTTTACGCACTTGCGGGAAACTCTATTATAAATTCACTCACTGTGCGAGAGCCTGCTAACCTTTCCCAAATTCATACTGTTGAATGTAAAAACTGACCCTGGTGGATAGTGGCTACCCCAATTAGCACGCCATGTGACATTTTTCTTAATTAAATGCTAATTTATGCTGTTTTTCTAATGTGTATATATGGAGGAACGCGTGGGCAAAATACATTTCTGCCTCCCCTACGGGGACAGCGTCACAAAAACCAGAACTTCTATGTAGACGTAGACTGTATGTATGCTTTGTATTTTAAGAAAAGTAGCGCCATGTGATCGATTGGAATTAACAGCTGATCCACGTCTTTGTGGTTTAACCTTTTATTGCCACGATCCGATCGGCATTGTTGCATTGCAGTCAGTTGTCCCGCGACCAAGCTCGATCCCAACCTTTCGCGAAGGACGTCTTATCAACGATGCATGAGATAAGGAGTAGCGTTTTCGTGAGCGAGGCTATTACCAACCGATTTCTTACTTACTGGTCACGATCGATGCCACAGCAACCTCTCACCTCCGCAGGAATCGTCCACTAACTACGTCGCCTATTAAAACAGAATTATCTAATTGCTCCGCGATTATATTCCACCTGCCCATTATGCATGCATATTTCGTCGCCTATGCTGAACCGGTTGAATCACCTGCAGAATGCATTTATCTGTATCAATTATGTCACCACATCAGCTCCACTGTTGTCATGGGCGAGCCGGGCTGTCGCTGTTTCCATGCTTTGCGGTGCCTTCACTGCAGACGTGAAAATACCTAGACAATTTTCTAATTAGATGACCAGCAAGCTAGGTTGGGCGGTAGATGCAGATGCAGCAACTGAGAACAATTCGATGGGAAATCCAGGCCAAAACGGAATTGCTGTCAACGTACACAGGTATGTCGACATCCGTTTTTGCTCGCGATCGCTTTAATTATTCTTGCACAACCTTGAACCTTAAAGTGACCACAAGCTGCCTTTCACCTACGAACGCCGGAGCTCTGTTTATACTGCCATTTCTGGCAATAATAACTGGGCGTAACGAAGGAATCGTAAAATTGGATTGCCCTAATCAAATGTGGTTGAAAGAAAACTTTCGGTTTAATTGTTGGTAAGCCAACAGGTGGGCAATTGTAAGGAGTTATTTCAGTTCTAATCCGCGTTGTGATTAGTCATTAGCCGTCTTTAGAGCGTATGTAAATCTGTCGGCCTTGGTGCGTTAATGGATACAGGCTTAAATCATTTTGGCGAACTCCTCGATCAGATTCGATCACCAGGTATTCATGGGGAATACCTGCAATTGTTTCAACAATTTACACTCTGGTACGCACATAGAACTATTTTTCTGCCCCAAGTCACGTATTCACCTACTCGTGGCCAACCCATTCTGGCAATATATCTTTATCAGATCTGTTTCTCCATCCATACGCATTGATTAAAAAAATTTTTTGCCCGGCCAAGAATTGTGTTCACAAGAGCAAAATATCCGTTGTGCAAGCAAAATCCTCTTTGGATTTTATGCTTGTAATTCTTCTGCCTCAGTCTGCAAGCCTTGTCCTTCGCAGATCATGAACTTGAGAATTCCAAGGCCTCACTCTTGGATTTCCCTACGAAGCAACTCTAGATGCTTCTTTTTATCGTTTTACTTAACGCCATTAAGTCCATCACCACAGAAATAACTCAGGCATGTGCACATAAGGGACACTCTTGTAGTGGGGTTTTCCAAGATCCACATCTAATGTCGAGCAGAACGAAGCGTCGTCATTTCTTGATTCTAGAATTACGAGCATCATGCAGCTTGAATGCGCGTTCTTTCTTTAAAAACAAAATGTGGCTAAATGTCTAAAGAAACAGTTCTATTGAATTTGTATTAAAGCGAGACATACACGATCAAGGAAATTTGGCATGGAAAATGGATTTTCTTTTTTTGTCATATTTCTTGGATAATCGATTTACCTCACACGATTCCAGGTAGCTTGTCCGAATTCGATTCTATATCCAGTTTAATACCATGTAATGAGCTAAGTAACTTGTTAATAATGAAACTCAGTTTGTTTTATTTTCAGGCTTCCAATATCCATGACAAGAACTTGGAAGTACCTGGGCTCATTTTTTCTATTTGCATTTTATTTGCGGTAAAGTGTCTTAAGAAAAAGAAAAAAAGAAGTAACTTAAAAAATTCAGAAGTTACGAACTTTTTAAATTAAAGGTACCGGTGAAAATTATTTTTGTATTATGTGTCTACAAAACTACTAGTCGGACTTTGATGAATGTTTTTTTTAAAGTATACGCTAATAAATACTTTATAAGTTTTAATAAAGAATTATTGAAAATTTGTGTATGTCAGGAGTAAGATGTAGTAAATAAAAATACAAAATGATAATAAAAAAGAAAAAAATTACTGTTCTAAGCCTACCTTACAAGGGGACTACTAAACATGGTAATAATCAATTTCACTCGGGCTGCATGTATATGTGTTGCGCTCGGAAACTAGAACAACCATTATACGAGGTGCTTTGCAAATTCTGCACGAAATCAGAGAGGTGGCAACACTGGTTCCTATAATGCGATTATTTTCAGTTAATAGCATTTCTTTTACGAATACAACACGTACCCAGTTTCAGCCAGATCGGAATATTTCTTTGTGTTTGGCTTTCGGTTAAATCGAAAAAGTTAAATGATGTCGAAAAAAAAATATTTAGATGAAAGATTATTTAGGGTGTTAATGAACCAACAAATAGAAGCTGCATAGTGTATAGTATAGTAAATTTACACCATCGATTAGATTTGTTTATATGTATCTAGGTGGTTTCAACTTTTTCGGGGAGACCATGTAAGCACATATGACGTTAAACGTCCTGGACGCCCTACTTCAGAAAACATTGGAAAAATACTTAATTTGTAGATAGACGATTGAACCTATTGGTTTTGTTAAATCCCACATGTAGGAAGCGCACAAAAAAATATTATTAAATGTTTCAAGTTCACTAGAAACCAAAGAGTTTAAAAATGGATGAGTGCTCCGATCCGAGGAACTAAGTTGATCTGATCAGCTTAAAACTAACAAGTGTATTTTTCACACTATTCGATATTGTGAACGCACCAAGAGTTTAAAAAGCTATTCCTTTTTGGAAACTTACACCGCTATACACCTGAGTCCAAGAAATAGGTCAATAATCCTTGCTGACTATTTGGAAAACGGTAAACTGTTTCAGGTGCATTTTCTCATTATTGGACCGATTTTTTGAATTTCAAAACACGTTAACGATTAGCCGGCCCATATAACAGAATTATTTTCCACGCTCCTTCTCAATGTTGTGGGGATGACGTTCCAACTCTTTTCCAATAGGGAGGAAATGGCGGGAAGGATATTATCTTCAAACAAGGAGGTGATTGTGGAGTTGGACCATCTTATTATTATTAGGAGGGGATATACAAACTAAAGTAGTGTTGAATGAAGTGCATAAAATTTGAAACGATTTTGAAAATAACATAAAATAAAATATTCCTTGAAAATTTAGTTGTTTCCAATTTTGCATGGACTTTTAAAACCGCCTGTGTATTCTTGGAAAGGCATATAATACGTGCCACTTTGTTTTTCGAAGAAGGTGACTAATATTTTCACCCCAATAATAAAAATGTCGTGTGGAAATTTATCCGCAAGTGCCAATTCCCGACTCTGTGTTGTTAAAGTGGTCCAGTTACGAATGATTTTATTAATTAATTTGCACCAATTAGTAACTAATTGGCAGAATATATGAATGTATAAACAAAACTACCTAAAATCGATAATTCGTCCTTCAAAAGCAGGTTATTCTGATCGTGCATGATATAGTGTTTTTAGTGTCATCTAGGTATTTAGGTATATTTTATAATGTCACTATTTCTATGCAAGAGTCGGATATTGAAATATTTTCACAATAATCACTGGGGGAAGTACTCTAGTTAAGGTTGCTAAAGTGGCTCCGCTAAGTAATTTTCCCCGTCATATCCCATCGCCGAATAAATTAAGCATAAATACTAAAGTAATGAGTAATTCCTGTTGATTTCCTACAATAAAGTGTACTCGATGAAATCATTGTGATTTGCGACCATACGATAACATTACTGTCAATATATTTCCTTTTTATCGCCGCACATTGGGGAAAAACATCTCATTTTGGATGCAACACGCGTCCCTTGGTCTGAAACTTGGCTGAATTAGACTGTGGAGAATGGCGTGGACGTAGAAAATTCGAGGACTTGTTACACAATTCTCCAATTACCTTATTGGTATGTTGTTGAACAATATAAGTCATCTGTTATTAATTCAAAGAAAGCAATTACACAAAAGTGGCGGGTGCTCCCGCTAAATGGTGTTAAAGTAACTTAACACGTTAGACGCATATGGAAGGAATTAGGTAACACCACCAATATTAATTGAATTTGAATTTACAAGGAAGTCTACTAGCTATTACCACCGACAACTCTACCGAGTACTTTGAAGCATACCGAGAAACAAAGGCTTTTCGTAGAAACTGCTCAATATAGAATTTCTCCTTAATAGTTAGACTGAGCAGCGTGAAAGTTGGCATTGACTTCTTTTTACTGAGAAGTCCCTTGAAAATTTATTTGTGGGCCATAAAAACGCAAAATGCTCATGAAAAAGAAAACGCGAATAAGTTTATTACCTCCAGGTGATTTTTATTAATCTTCTAGTTCTGAACCCCCGTCAACTGGAGACACCTGGCCACGAAACGTAGCCTTGACAATATTTTGTCTCTTTGTGATCACACTCCGATGCAAGTCCGTGACGGACAGGTCGAAAATTAGCTGACAATTCGTCATGTTAGGCGACAGAGACACTCGTAATGGCTTTACTCACGCTTAATGAGCCGTGAACGTTAGTAAAATGTTTTGATGAATATTCAATAAAAATACAGTGACATGATTACATAATCTGGAATTGCAGCCACTTAGTACTCTCCAAGGGTAGCACATACCTCAAAGTCAACTTCTTTCTTCCAAGACGTTTTTTTGTTGTCTTAATCAAATGCAATTATTCTACTCTAGAGGCTTCCACCGAGTTCGTGGCATAAATCACGCTACATTGATTTCAGTTACTTAATAACTCATTTAAAGATTCTTAAGACGCTTATGAGAAAAACTGCTTTACCACAACGCGCGCAACCATTACGTTAAATAAAAAGAAAACAAAGATATCTTATTTTCAGAAATTGGGCTATACCAGTCTTTAAGAACATTATTTTATTTAAAGTCTTCATTTCTTCGAGCCATACACATGTTTCAAGACATTTTTATTCAACTTCAAATACACAAAAGCTTCGGCGATGTTTCGGAATTTTATCCAGATTCAATTCTATAATATTAAATCGAAAGAAGTTTTCCAAATATAAATACATAGGTAGGTATATTAATTGAAGACTAAAAAATAAACGTCCTAATTCTATTCTATTAAAAATTGTTTGGAAAATACTCTTACGCAATCTTAAGGAGCAAAAAATATTTAAATTATTCAGATGTTTCTATTTCTTGCAGGTTGTGGAACTAAACAGTGTGACAAATTCTGGCGAAGATAAAAGAGCGATAAAAAAGACAAGAAGACTTTGGAACTATAGTCTCCCCTTCCGGCTACTTACCTACATACATATGTACATTGCATACTTGTTGTGGATTTAATGTTCATTATAAGAATTAACGGGCGACCATTGATGCAATGAATGGACTTCATTGATTTTAAGAATGGAACTGATTGATTCTATGAATGAATATAATTAATTTAAGAAACTACATTCATTGATTGATTCTATGAATTACGTTCAGTCAATTTATGAATTCAATCCACTGCTTCAGTGAACTGTAATTATCGATTCTGTGAACACTTTCCATTAGTTCAACGAATTTTTCATTAAGCAATTCATAGATACAATGAACAAATTCTTCCGTTAAATAGTAATGTGGAACTGGAACCAGTGTCCAGTTGTATATTCACTTATTCAATGAAACAGTGTCACTTAGGTTTAACTTAGTTTTATGACATAACTTCAAAAATTGGTCCTTGCGAGTTGTCTCTCTTTACAAGTATTTAGTATGTATTTTATACAAAAGATAGTAAGGTACCTGTAGGTGTTATGGCCTAAGGTTAAGCGATTATTTTAGCCGTAGTCATATTGGATTAAACCCAAAATATTTTTGCTGACCTATTTTGTACAGTTATCTGGCTATCAGATAAGAATGATCCCATTATACAAAAATTCTTTTCAGTACCAATAAATTACAATTTGCTGAAATCTTACCTCTGAGCCATAGTATCAACTTAGAGGGTAGGTGATATAACATACATAGGTACCTACATACATATATTGCCCACATTTTTCAGACTTTAAAAAAATTGCAAAGTTGTCGGGCAATATAAAAAATTACGTTAGGGAATGTGTAACATCAACGTGAAAAATTGCAAATTTAGTGACAAATGTGTTAGAGAAAAAAAAACCGCGAATGACAAAAATAAAAGACACGCTAAATGTGTTGTAAAAATTAATTAATTTAAGAAGAAAAAACTTTATTTATTCAAACTGAAACCAAACAAAAGCGTCTTTGTCATCTTTTGACAGCCCCACACACTCCTCGTGAATGTATTTTTGAGCAAACAATACCATACGCATATCATCATTTATCTTTATCTTTATCTTTATACATATATATAATTCTACTGTACGTGTGTTGTGACTGAACTCCTCCTAAACGGCTGGACCGATTTGAATAAATTTTTTTGTATGCGTTTGGGTGGTGCCCTGGATGGTTTAGATTTACAAATCAACCCGGCAGATGGCGCTGCAGTTCTAAAAATTCATAATTATACTATTAGTAATGCGTGTGCCATGTTATGGGTATCGTTGGAAAGGGGATGTACTGTAGAATCTGTTGGTAAAAGAAAGGTTGGTGAAAAGTGTTAAATGTGGGAATTATTGGTGAAAACGTGATTTTGTTGTGGGTAGGGGTGTGGGGTGACACCCCCAGAAGTGTATCTTAGGGGTAGGAAAAAGAGCCACTATAGGAAATATGGCCGGGTTGGTAAAAAATGGTGAAAATAGTGAAAACTTGGTTTTTTCGGTGGGTGCCGACAAAATTGAAACGGCTGTGGAAGAAAAGTGTATGCATGAATTGGAATAATTTTTTCACCAATCGATAGCTAAGGAAGCAGAGTAATCTATACATATAAAAATGAATCCCTTTTTCCCTTGGTCAAGCCATCATGCGTGAATGGCTGGACCGATTTCGCTAATTCTTTTTTTGTTGTGTTTGATTTTGTCAGGAGAAGATTCTTATGAAAGAAAAAATTAAGAATATTGCCGGAAAATTAGAAAATTATGTTTTTGGTTTGGGTTTTTGGGGTAACTGATTTTGAATCTGCCATCAAAATTTTGGAAATCAAGATGCTGGATCAATATGGCGACCGAAAAATTAAACTTCAAGGGATATCCCTGAAAATCCGCGCTTGGGGATTTTCGGGATCACTGATTTCGAATCTGTTATTCAAATTTCCAAATATGAGACCACCCCCCACCCCGCTGGGAGATATCAGAGAAGGGGTGCAATAAGGAGGTGGTGTGAAATGAGGAAAACTAAATTTAATAATACTTTACAGTTTACAGTTAAAAAAGTATTAGGAATAGGTGAAAGTGATGTATGGGGTGTATTGTGTACGAATTTATGGTTGATTTAATAAGACCACCCCCACCCCGCTGGGTCACATAGAAGAGGCGGTTGTGTGTTTAATAGTATCCCGGGAAATGCCGGGTCCGGGCAAGCTAGTAATAATATATAATGCAGAGGGCTTCCACAAATTCTCTCCGCTGCGATACTTTGGTTCAGTTTGTTTAATTGTTTTATGTTCGCTATGCTGAATGATTTACTCGCAGTAGCTATTCTGACTGATGGGACTACCTATCAGGGAAAGCGCACCTCAATTATGTTTCGAGCCAGGCGCGAACAACCCTGAGGTGATAGCTCAGCGTACTTACCACTGAGCTATTAGGTCCCTTTAATTATATGGCCATATTTTGATTATAGTGAAATAACAGAAAATTTTAAACGAAAACCAATATCATCAATCGATATAGGGGCGAATAAATATTTAAGTCGAACGGTTAATTTGATCATTTAAAAATTAAAAACTTGCTTTGATTAAATAAGAACGAGCACCCGTGTCATGACCAAAATAAAGATAATAACTAACTACATTTTATTGCAATGGATGGATCAGTGCTATCTGAAAAATTTCGCGAAAACTAAGGTCACGATGAAAAGTGGGCCATATCACCAACCGGGCGCACACCCTCCTAGTCACATTGCGTCTGCTTAGTTCCTAGCTCGATGTCCCAAAGACTTCAAACTCTGTAAAAAAATGAAATTGCTTTAATCAATAATCAAAAATTGTTCAATCAGTTTAATGGTTCTGCTTTTTATTCGGAGAAAGTTGCAATACCTTTCGCTGTGGCTGATATTTTCAGATATCGGTAATATTTAAAAATTTGTAAACAGCACCATTTCACGGATTCCAAGAAGGTCGTCGCACCTGCACCCACATATGTTTATATAACTATTTTATGGCTGTTTTTGTATCACGAAATGTTTAAATAAAATCTGGAATGCATTTATGAAAGGCAAGAGAAAGTCAACGCGGAATATCGAAATGCTGAATCCCAATGATCCCCCAATTTAAAATGAATCCTCTGTCCTCTGTCCTCTGTCCTCTAAACTTAATTACCACGAGACATGCATCACGAGATCAATTCAGCGAACGATAAAAAGATTGTTGCTAAGTAGAGGCGAGTTTTAAACGAGAAAAGAACACCTGGGTAGAGGCACATTGTTGCACCACTTCAAGGATTGTCTTGTCCATTCTATATCCAGCTCATTTGCGGAAAAACACTAGAAAATCCGCAAGTGACAGTGAAAAAATGTCGCTCCCAATGCTGGGCGCTGCTGCATGGCCAGAGAAGCGATTGGTATCACCTCCTACTCGCGAACAGCTGGCCGCGTGTTACTGTTCAGTGCCGCGACGGTCTGAGTCTGGACCGCGGCCGAGAATAAATATAGCCAGCCTCTCGAAAAGGTGTCAATAAATCAGTCGCAATGATTGAAGAAAGCAATAGAAGCCCACCAAGCGAGCCAGCAAGTGCTTTGCACAGCATAATTCTCCACTTTCAATTTTATCGATATCGTGGCCATTGCCATTGTCATGTCATTAGCACGCGCAGCACCGCACCAATGGTGCAACCGGTTGCGGTGCTCTCGGGGTCCGGTTGCCTCCCCTGGACTCGATGAATTTTGCGGTCGTCAAATAAATACAGACTGGATGCGATATCCTCAATACTTAATCCGAAGTGATAATTCTTATGTGTCCATGGGTCCAGTGGTAATCGTTTCACAATCACGATTGGAGAATACTTTCGGGGCCTAATTGGCACCTGCGATACCTTGCAGACGAATTTTCAGTTAATAACCGCAACTGAAGGAGCAATGACTGCTATTAATTATTCAATTGAACTTACGCACCTACCCAGCTCAATCTAATTCCAAAAATCAAACGGATTCCGTTGTCTCGTAACATTCGCCTGCCAACCTAAAAATAGTTTTCCAACTCACATAAATATCTTTTAACTGAAAGTGTCTAGCTCCAGCCCATTGATAACTCAAGAACTTTAGCCTAAGGTTTTTTAAACATTTCAATTTTCCGCTCGCCTCTACTTCCGCAACTCCTCGCAAAAATGACCACCGAAAGTAAATCAGTAAGTCGCCTTCTCTTCCTACTGTCACTTTTGCAGGCTATCAAGGCTACGTGAAAATGTCTTTTCTTTTATTTCTGAGGCTCTTTATCTGAGCCTTTCCCATCGCGCAAAAATCATTTAACTCGAATTTCTAGAGCAAATCCAGTGACCTATATTGGGGCAACGCAGCTAACTACATAATAAGTGCTAAGTATGTAAGTACGTCGTGTCGAGGCCATATATGAGCAGCGCCTATTCCCCCCTGGGAAAATCACAACAATTCAAATTTTTTATCGAAGTAATTTTCCTTGGTCATAAGCTATAGCCAAGCCATTACCTTACTTTTTGGGGTAATTGTTTCAGCAGTTTTTCAGAGTGTTACAACAGAGGTTCCAATCAATTAGCAGCGCTCCTCTCGCATCAAACGAAGTCGTTCTTAATAATAGAATTGAATTAATGCGCGGAATGCTTGTTAGCCGTGTCCCATTTCCACATGCAACTCTCTAATCGGCCGAGTGGCTCAAAGCGTTAATTGTTATTAAATTACTTCTCCTCATTAATCCGCAGCGCAAAAAGCACGTTCTAGATCAAGAACCGATCTTTCTTGCAAAACATCCTTTGTATTTTACGCCGCTTGTTTCGAAATGCGCCGCAGTCTCAGCGAGGCACGCAAAATTACTGAAGCTCGAAGGGTCACACTGGGGTATGCAAAAAACCGTATAATTCTAACGTGTTCTGCCATTGACGAATTGCCTCCAATTTTCCGCCGGTAGAAGCGACTTTGCTGCGGATAGTGTAAAAATACTCAATGCAAGCAAGCACAACCACTTACAATTAGTGCCGGCGCTAGACGTTCTAAGTCTAACGCCCGCTAACGAGCTTTAAACAAGACATTTCACAAAAAATCCGTCTTTGCGACAAAAAACAAGTGAATTGTACTATGCTAATAAAATGAATAAAAAATAGTTACACATGCGTGTGTTTTATTCCAATAACAATGTAAGAAAAAAAACGATTCACTAAATTAATATGAAGAAATTAATCTTTGTGGCTTCATATTTGGAAATTTCGTCTAGATTTTCTGCAATTTAAAGCAAAAATTCATATTCTTATTTGCGTCTGTGTTTCTCAACTCTCCATGAGCGGACGCTTGTCGAGTGTGTAGAGGTTGACAAGCTTAGCACGATGTTCATAAGGTGGAAGAGATGTACGATCCTTCCATGGAAGTCTCCGTAACGCAGAACGCACAAATTTACGTCAAACACATTCAATACTGTTGGAATGAGTGTCATAAAATTTGGTGTCCATTTTATACAGGAGCGGCGGCGTATAAGTCTAACAAGTGAGACGTTCAGGGATTTCAGTACAAAACAAACGGGCAGAAAAATTCTCTGGCTCAACGACGTACAAAGCCCAAAGCAAAATTAGCACGAACCTACATCCAGTCAATATGGCTACGATAGTTAAGCTCAGCGTGGAGAGTAACAACAAGGTATTTTCTTTAATCTTGTCGTTTTTGTAACATATGTTATGATGATACAATTTAAATTCGCATAGGGCTGAAAATTGGTACAGGTTTTAAATACACTATTTCAAATGAAATATCAAAAGCCCTCACCGATCCGAATTGTGCTAAAATGGTTATTCAAAGCCAAACGACAAAAATATCGGGTTTTCCCATATTTCTCTTAAACCGTAAGTGCTATCGTAAAAATAGTTCATACAAAAGTTGTAGAACATGCAATTGTCTACAAAAATTGTTCATATGCTTTTTTCCTACGAATCACCATTCCTGAGATACCGCGATTTCAAACATTGAAAGTACTAATATGCACTAGACGGCGGAGATTTACTCTACGGTATTATGACAAGCCCACCTACCTCGTTGATAGCATACGCTTTAAGCCCCCGTTAGTGTCCCAAATGCAGAATATTCAAAATTTTGTAAGGCCCGTGGGGGGGCAACCAGGTGGAAAAATTCAATTTTCCCGGCTTCTATTAAAGCCACGACAAAAGTAATGGTACAAGCGTAGAGGGCGCTTCGAGTACTTTGCTTATTACCAATTTTGCCGAGGGGCAGGTGGAGGAGCAGCAAGTCTAAAAATTGTTTTTCAAGCGAAATTATGTATCAAAAAATAATAATCGATCTTGTCAGAATAGAAAATCCAAAAATATGTAGGTAAATCAGAAGATTATGAACACTTCGAAAAGTATCAAACATCGCGCAACTTGGGATTATTCATATATGTAGATATTAGGGTCCTCTGTTTAGTTTTACAATTTTACTGTCTCTGGTTGGACCAGCCTGCACACTTTATGAGCCTTAATTTATCAATTTTAGTACTAACTAAAAGAATGCCATTGCCCTAAAATCGGTCTTATCAATCCATCTGTTTTAATTTGTCATTCTACCACAATGGATTTTGAACTTTTTAAATTGGACACCATATATTTCATATTTCAAATGAGCCACTTATTTTGAAAGTCAGTCATTTGTACATTTTTTGCGATGTTTTATGGCTTATTGTTTAAGTGGATTAACCATAAAAAATTGTAAACAAAATATTTATAAAGATTGATTGTAGATATATACTATATCAATCCGATACGTCTCTACTATAGCATCCGTTACTGCATTAGGATGTTGGTATTAACACCAAACCAAAACAAGCACATTATATTAGCTGAATATTCTTTAGACAGGCGGATTTGTTGTCCCCTGCACTCTAACTCTGATAACATTTAACTGTTGCGTCTGAGGAAATGGAATCAAACGAGTTTGCCGCAGTGTCACTTAGCAAGTTATTTAGAGTCTAAATGTAATAAATGCAAAGTGCGTACAGGGGCGCTAACATCAGCTTCTGTCTAATCTGTGGAACGACAACACCTGGCAGAAAGCGAGCAGCACCTGTCGCAGTACGCCAACAGTCGTTCGACACCCTCGTTATTGTCATAAATGCAAATGTGATTCAATTGAGATTTCAGATCCAGTTGAGACGCCTTGCGATGTTTAGTGGCTGCCGTCGGCCTCTGGAATCCCAGGCTTTGCGACAGGTGCTATGCCAAGTGAGCCGCAACGCAATCGCAAAACGACACGGCTGGGCCAGCGCAAGCGTGTGGCAAAAAATGACCCAAAAGTGTCCAATTGATTGATTGCCATCAAATCTGAACTTGAATTAGAAATTCCTTTAGTGAACTTGAATTGCGCCGGTGATCTCTCAGTAAATTCAATACCGCCATCTCCCATTTTACACCTGGTCGCGTCCAAGCGATTGCCTTTTATCGGAAAATCTTCTATCATTGCCAAGAGTTTCCACGTCATTAAGCGCGGTCCGGCCTGCTTGTACTATTCTTCATTTTTTCTTCTCCGGGTGAGTATCGCACACCATGGCAAGAGGTGCGTGTCGGTTTAACGCGAAAGCAAGTCAAGGGTGCCTATTGCACGATTGTGCCAGGGCTGATTTATTCCAAGATTAAGCTGCTCTATATCGGAACTAGAACTTCCTTTGCTCAGGTGCCGCAGATCCGCACAAAGAGTTATCGTGTCCTTTCCGCAGCTCACTTTCGATCGGGCTGCGATCTTGGACGGAAATATCGGATTTGAATTAAGGAACAGCTCTTGATCCGGTCTACGTGACACATGGCTTATGTGGAAATTAATTCACCTGAAACTGAGTCTAGGTGACATGAAATGTCGCAATGCAGCCTCGTGAAGGATAACTCTTAGTCGCCTCGTCTATCATTGTTGGAAACGAGAACCATGTTGGCGACGGCTGATCTGGTAGGTGACGAAGCAATGGATTGGAAATTTAGTGGTGTGCATTTCTTGGATTACTGGCGAAGAATTAGCCTTTATGTTTACCCGTAATCTCAATTACCTCCATGGAAACAACCTGTGCTGTATAATCACTACCTTAGGCATGATTCAGCCATAGATATGTATATAGCATTGGCAATCTCAACTCTCAAGTGCACCTGCACATATTCCAGGTTTGTATTCTATCATCAAATAGGAAATTTAGGAAATAGAAAATTCAACTAAAAAACACTGTGTTACCTTCGGTTCAGCCTTTTTTACCGCTTTACTAGTTTTTACTATTTTTATTTTTTTTTTGATTTTTTAACAGGGAGGTTATTACAATTTTTGCGATTTTTGCACAAAATGAGGCATAAGCAGATTATTAGGGTCAGACTCCTGCACTGAGAAAAAATTAAATAGATTAATTTTTAATAAATATTCTACTGGTTATGAAGACCTTTAAACAGCATCATGTTTGATGCAAGGTTAGTCATGTTTTTGAATATACTTCTATTTAATCAAACGTAATTCTCTTTCAAGATGCTGTAAACTTAAGGGACCTCATTATCAAAATCAGCCAAAGAGTGTAGAAATAAAAATATAAAATATTGTGAAAGATAGAAAAAGCCTGTAGAATGTATAACACATAAATAATACTATGTACGTATAATATAATACGTTTTAATGATCCAATAACTCAGTGGCAAAGTGGACTATCACTCCCGGGGTACCCGGTTCGAGCGTGGCGCGGACCGGACGTAATTGAGGTACGCTTTTTCTGATAGCATTAGAGATAGTCCCATCAGTCAGGATAAGCTCTGCGGGTTAACCACCTATAACAGCGAAAATGAACGATTATAGAAACTGAAGCAGAGCTTCGAAGTAGAGAGGCTGTATGTACACAATCATCTCACACACCCCAGTTTTTTTTCACTGCAGAGGGAACGCGCTAATCTAACAAGGTAAGTCCCGATCGTGAATAAAATCAAATCTTTATAGGCGGAAAATTTGCTACTTCTGGCTTCTGCGTTGTCAGTCACCAATCTCCTGGATGTCGCTCTTTGGCTGTTGTCTGTTTCAATGATTCTTTTCAACAAATTCAGCCAAAAGGTTGTGTCTGCTTATGTTTCGATTTATTAATAAAATCATTTTTATAACGACTGTCTGTGGTCTGGGATACCTTGAACCAACATTATCATTGCGTGACCAGAAATAAGTTGCGCCACTGAAATCAGAATATTGGGCGAGGATCAAAATTGCATGCGTTTAAGCGTGTTGCGGCGTGCCTCAGGACAGTCATGTTTCCTGTGGAACGCCCATAATGATCTACACACACCTATCTCGGAAATCCTCCATTTTTTTCAGTATTCCGGCCATGAGAACTTTTGATCAGGAGGCTATATACTGGAAAATATCATAAATTGAGTCAATTCAGTGAGGTTAAAAATCCTTTCATTTTGTGCCGAGCCCTTTGATGTTATAGATAGATTGAACTAGTTTTCTAGGAGTTTTAGAGTGTTCTGATCATCAACTATCTGGAAAAAGGATTATGATTGGCTAAAGGCCAAATATCATCATTAAAAAAACACCCATCAGAACAATGCACCCGTTCACACTTCTTCAATTGCGCTTGAAAAGTAATTTTAAATAATAAATTAATATTAAATTTATTTAAAATTCGTGTTTTTCATGGTGGACCGTAAATCCACTTATTCTTACATGCCACGGGGTCTGCTTAATCAGAGAGCGTTGGTATGTTGCCAGTCTAGCCACCCTATATTTACGCCACTGAAGTATAGCACAACTTAAACTCAAAATGCCTGACATTACTTTCCACAAACTGATTTGTCTTATTAGTGGTAACCCTACACCTACCACACAAC
The DNA here is from genome assembly GCA_947538895.1 of Neoitamus cyanurus. Lineage (NCBI taxonomy): Eukaryota > Metazoa > Arthropoda > Insecta > Diptera > Asilidae > Neoitamus > Neoitamus cyanurus. The sequence continues at coordinate 54,216,113 of OX384540.1, forward strand.
CAGGTGAGAAACGTAATTAAAACGCCGCTTAAGCTCGACTTAAGCGCCCAGCGAGACTTCTCAAGGATAACTCCCAATCGCACGTAAAAAGCATTTGGCGCACTCATCAAGCTCAACAGGTGCAATGATTGGAGTAGTGCCGGGCCGACTATTTCGCCTGGCCTGATCACTCCTCATTCACCTGTATCGAGCACTATCGAGCCGCAACGGGCCCGCTCCCCTGCTTAACCGGACAAGGTCTGTGTTAGAGGCAAACCTTGTTCGTAGTCGAGTGAGCACTGCCAATCAAGGGCAGGTGGTGCAATAGCTTTAGGTACGGCAAGAAATGCAAAGCTCAAAGAGGGTTACCTGGCAAAGTGACAGTATGCTGCGTGTGCATGTGATAAGCATTGGCTCACCTGGCACAGGTCTTGTTCGGGCGGCTTAATGAAATCATAGCGGTTTTTTCCTCTTTGAAAAAATCTACATAGGCCGGAAGAGTGACGAAGACATTTTTGGTCAAAACAGTTCTGCGTGATTAATTAAGCCCCAGGCTAGGTCTGGCGTGATCTTGAACTTACCCGATTTCATTGCTGAGGTTAGTTTGTGGTCCTGAGTTCAAGATTTTGGCTAATTTGGTCGATTCGATAGTAGGTACAAGTACATACTACCGGTAGCTAGATATCTGCTGATACATCGCACGCGCCGTTTTTTCTATGGCACGCTGTGATTTACGTATAGGCGTATAGCCTCTGCATCATCTATAATCTGCGATTGTGCAAGAAAGCAATTGTTTCCCAAGTGAAGGAGCGCATACAAGGCTATCGCAGATGGTCTGATAAGCTCACCTGGATTGCACTATTGTATTTCTAAACTTTTTAACCGGAAAACCAGCCTCGCAGATACGATCGTCGCGCATACAAGTTTTCGTTTGTGGTTGATCTGCAATTCCTCCACATGCCGATAACATCGACCATCGTGTTCTTCATGTGGCCACAAAGGGCACATTATGTGCGTTTGCGGCAAAATACATTAAACTCTTACATTGGCCGTGCAAGCAGCTTACTAGGGTAACGATGCACCAAATAAATAAGTAAATAATAGTAAATAATAAATCAGAGTTCTTTCCAGCCAATTGCTATTAAAATCACGTGTCAGTGTCTTCAAGTCAGTGCTCGTTCTAGCGCCTATTTTACGTGCTTGGAACACCAATTTAATTCTTATTAGCTGTCAACTCCAACTTTTTATTTTTTGTGCTATACACCTTTATTTAGGGACTTCCCAGCAGGAAAATAATCCTGAGAAGCAATGCACATAGACTTCATAATTTAAAGTAAATTATTTGTGCGCACGCACCAACCTCACGTGTAAAACGTTATTAGATTTCATAAATGCAACAACCTCGTAAAGCACTTAGGCATCGGGCTGCTTCAATGCCACTATAATTTAATATACCTACTATACATATTTCGCTTCCATAGCGTATATATAGTATAGTTTATTTGAAATGGAACAAACAAACGTACATACCAAATTGTATAAAAGTTCTCTTCCAAAGATCTCTTAATTTATACAAGCTCTTACACTAGTTGTTCCTCTTACAGTTGAGACAGTTGGAAACTATTGAATTAAATTAATGAAAAGATTATTGTCCTCTGCCGCTGGCATCTAAAGATTGCATTTGCTTTAAATTGCTTTTGACAAAAACAATCTTTCAAAAGACATCTGAGGAAAACTTTTTTTTTTTCAATCGAATGAGATTCACAGGTGGCCTCCCCGAATAAAAAACCTGAGCGCCCCCTATAAATCAGAAAATTAGAGGCGAGCAAAACACCATCGACTAAACGCGAATTTGATCTCAACTAAGATTTCAGATACTTATCAGGTGGGCGAACGTAAAGCATCCTGCCGTGTCATGCAAATTTGTACGGCAATTATTATAATGTGGCTAACCCCATGAAATGAAGCAATTAATTAACATTTTTGCTTTTTCTGATTTGTTCCCTGGCCATGATCGGAGATTTTTTCACATTTCAAAAAGGAATCTATCGACGACGCGGCATGGGAAGTTCCCCTCGCCATTTGTTGTTAATTAATTAGCTTTTATCGTCTTCAGTGCGCAATTATCGTCTCATCATAATTGTTATGTAACGAACGCGATTAATAAGCTTCCTTTTATGAAAATGTATGAACTCACTCGGTCTTGCGTTCTTAAGTCCTTGGCTAGTCAACAAATTACGAGCTCGTGTGATGTCTGCTTTTTACTGAACAGCTGTCGGGAAGCTTCATACAAAACCGTGGGAAGGAGAAACTCTCTGAAACGCTAACTAGCAGTTCAATTTCCCATTTGCTTTGGTTTTTAAAGGTCGGACACAATAAGCATTTTTTTAAAGAGTGAGTTTGAAGTTGTGTAATTGTCAAGTAAGACGGCATATTGGAATGTCATTAATGTCCTTATAAGAGAGCATTGCCAAAAAGTATGTTAATTGCACAGCTCACATGTTGAAATCAAACATTTTCAAATATAATAGTTAGTTAAGTACATTTATAATTTTTTTAATTTTGAATTTGAGGAACAGTTTGCGTGGGAAAAATCTCAGTAGATTTTCCTTTAATTGCCTTCTCTGAACCTGCCCTGGAAAATGTTGCTAAAGATTTCGAAATCGCTACACGTGATTTTCGAGTTGTGCAGTATGAAACATAGTACCATAGACAAATAACCCATAAGTCCAGTGGCAGTATTAACAAGGCGCACTGCTTAAAATCCGCTGTAGCGATCGGAGCTTTCAATGGGCGTTTACACACCAGCCGATACATTTTCACACAGAACGATATCGCCAAGCTTCACAATTGTCTATTGTCGACGATAACGATAAAACTGTTGTACTGACAGACTACTTTTCATAACGTGTGTGCCAGCAAGACAGCCATGCAGTAGCTAGTTTGTTCGGTGTTGCATGAAAATTTAATTTAAATTGCCTTTGTGCTAAATATACGAAATACAAATTATTAGATTCGGAAAAACATGATTTTTATTGAAAATAATGGCCGTGAAGGCAAATCTACACTACGAAATAACACTGTCGTGTCGTTATCGGTCAGTCGCCGTTATCGACTAATGTGAAAGGCTCAACGATACCGACATGCCGTGTCGTGGTGGCCGCCGCACAGCAACCCTCCACAGTCAACGCAAGTAATCAGCAGTGAACAGCATAGTACAGTCAAATGGTCCGAAAAAACGAGTAAACTGAAGCATCTTTTGAGGGGTCAGTGGTGAGTATAGAACTCAGTTTCCGGGATCCCAATACCTTTCCATTTGGCCACCATCTTGAAAATAAGACCGTCAACGGTTTTTCAGCGATATCTCGCTAATCGTTACTCGTAAGTAAATTTTCACGAATAATTTGTTTTTAAGAATCTAATTAAAGTTAGTCCTTTGACTTCCACCTGAGCAAATCTTCTCTTAGGAGTATCCTGCACCGCACCTCTGAAATTTTTCACGTATGTTGCCCCTCTTTCTTGTTGTTGTTTACATTAAGTTTAATAAATATTGCGTCCCTCCTGTTATCCCTAATTCTTAGGCTTCTTCCCCTTTACTTAAGTTAGTTAGTTAGTTTAATTTAAGTTATCTTTTGTATATTTTTGTTTGTTTTGCTTGTATTAAGTGAACGAATAAATAAATCAAATTTGTTTTTAATTCATTTTTTTGTGAATTGAAAAATTTATAGCGTTCCAAAGATTTTTTTGGTCAATTATTTTTGCCTTTTCCGGCTTCTAACTTGTTTACAAGTTTTCGTGAAAGGGTAATTTAAAAGAATTGTAGAGAATTTGATTCTGTTCGGACCTTTATTTTCAATCCCGGAAACTGAGTTTTATATTCAACACTGGTGCCCCAACAGAAACCAAAGAGAATGAGAATTTCAAACAAACTTGTTATCTCGCGTAAAACTCTTCTGTTCATCTTTTTCGCCTTTTTTTCGTTAATTTATGGGGCGGCAAATCTTATAGGCCCAGGGCGCCAAATATTAAAATACGCCACTGCCTACTGTTTTTAAAGACGTATTCACGTCAAAAAATCAGGGGCCTCAGAATAAAGTTTGCCCCGGGACCCCAAAAGTCTTTAAACTGATTCACAGCGCTTTTCTGCATTTTATGTACAGTAGCATGACAGAATCAGTAGCAGTATGCGTCTTTCAGCTGTTGCCTAGTTGAACTTAGCTGGATACATTGGGAACCGTATTGGCCTTGGTCGAACCACGTTTACTAATCCTGTTGCTCTCGAACATTGGACCTTAACGTTACTTTTGCGCCCACAAATATTCTAAGTTCCTTTGATAAACGGCCAGCCTTCTATTATCGTCATCGTCTATCCTGGCATTATCGATGTTTCGTGTGACATCTACTTTTCGATCCTGAAACTTTATCGTGTCGTGTTTGTCGTAGCATTTTCAATCTTGAAATATTATTACTGCTCTGGCTCAGTCATTTATATGCTTATTTGTTGGCTAAAGACGTAGAGCTTTATCAATAGAATATTCTCCAGTCGCCTCGTGAGTAATTCAATGTTGTGAGGTGCTCAGATCTCAATTCTCCAACTCGAAGTGCATTGAGAATATCGTTGGAATCACTATCGCCTCGTTGGGACATATTTTTAGAAGAACTCATCATCTGTACTTTTGAACAGTCTACGCTTTGAGTCAGTCGCGGTCATGCATAAGACCATAGTATGTATCCACTATTAGTCTTGAGGAGTTCCAGCACCAACCGTTTGGCTCCATCAGACCTTGGGCACCACATGTGATAAATAAAGCTCGTCAAAACAATCCAAATGAGCCGAAACGGCAGGTCTACTATTAGCCATTGAATAGTTCCAGTGTCCGGTCCACTTTCCTATTTCATCATCAGATCGGCTGTTGCTTTCTATTGTCCTCCAAACCATTTACACTCGTTAAATTTGAGCGTAATCGGGTAATGTGAAAATGGCTGGTTGCAAAATCGATCCCACGACCTGTTGGACAAGTCACACTCCGTGAAATTCCACAAATCCATCTTCATATAAAAATAGAAAAAGAGAAACACGAAATTGGCCAAAGTGTCTATCGCAGTGAGGAAGGAGAAAGAAGAAATTTAACTGCAAATTAACGGAAAATTATCATTCTTCGTTAACTCTGCAGAGACATCTCTCTGAATTATCTTAACATCAATTCCACTGTTAATGTGGAACACTGCTGGAAATGAGATTTGCTTTCCTTTGGTGATAATTTCCGCAATTAAATGAGGAAAACAATTCGTAATATTAATATAATCGTTTTAGACAGGAAATCGTTGTTTAAAAAGCGGGAAAGTTAAATTCAATGAAAAATTCACTATTTGGAATATTGGTCGCCATCTACCAACGAAATATAATTTTATTCCAGTTCTACACCAAGTCAGAAATTAAAATATGTTGCTTCGTTGAAACAACAGATGGCACAAGTACATCCTTGAATTCCGATATATTTTTCTAATATATAGGCAAAATGGCGACTGAGTTGTCAGACGTGGGAGTGAATTGAGGTGTCTTGTAAAAGTACGTATATGACCGTGATTTTAGCAACAAACATACGATAAGTGCAACCCTGTGATTGTGCGAGAACAAAAACTAGTGAACGCGATCTGCCTACGCCAAATCGAGGTGCAGAACGGCGGCCGAGTGCAATGTTATGGTACCGTTCCGTTTTGACATGTCAGTGTTTTTATTTTATGTTCGAAGACACTCCGCAAAATTAGCCGTCTGGGTGCAAGACTGCTGCGATTTGGAGCCGACTACAGTGCAAGCGGTGAGTTGTGTTCCTGTGGGGAGTGAGTACGTTTGGAGCTGTAGTACTGGAAAGTCCCTGCATCCCGACGGTGCCTGAGGCACTATTGTCACCTTCGGAGTGCCCTTCAGGCTGTTTTTGCCCTGTCAAGCGGTCGATTGCGACGACTCCACTGTCTGCCGCGACTACTGCAACCAAAACAGCTGCAGAGCCGCTAGCTGCAGGTAGAGTCCCTGGTGGCCCGCATCGTAATCCGCGGGTCACAAGACATCGCATTTCGCTTAATTGCGAGCACTGCTTGTCGCGTCTCATCTCAGGTTCCGTCTGCACTGATAAGTCTCAGGCCGAGCGTTGTAATTAAGGCAAAGGGGATCGGGTATCGGAGGATCTATTGGGTGACAATGATAGAATGCTAGCCGCACTTAGCTCAGACATTCTAGCAATTTTGTTTACATAGCACCGGCAGCTCACCGAACATAACTCCCCAAGAAGGGGGTCACGTTATCAGACTAGTGGTTCAATACAATTCTTTGTTTACCGGCTGTGCCATGCGATACCTTCGCCTCAAAGCCTCTGTCCCAGTCCCAGCGGTGAGTCACTGCTGTAAATTCGTGTCCAGTGCTTTGAGGGAGCTCCGAAAAAACGCCGGCGCTCTGTCATGTCAGTGCTTCCTCTTTCAGGTCGGGGCGAATTTGGTGGATTTTTCGAGATTACAGTACGGCAATCGTGTTGTCATCTACTAATTGTAGGCACGGTGCCGCTGGGGGAATGCAGCGGCGTCGCTTTGCGTGCCATGGATAAGTTGTTTACAGGAACAGTCGGAATATGGAAGCTAATTGCTTTCTGCGCGACCTTCAATTTTATCAGCCGGTGAGACTTCAATTGCGTCTCAGCCGAATTGGCCGCACACATCCAAAACACCGCGAAGACGCGCAATTACTGTGTCAAGGTCTTTGGGAACACATTAACGAAGGAGTACCGCCACCACTCGGACTTCCAAGAGAGCCAGAAGTTCCAGATATTGACACAGTAAGCGAGCTTACCACCCCGGGTTTTTAAATACCCCGACTCAGGCCAACCGGCATCCCCCTGTGACCTTCAAATCTTGCTTGGAGTGCGTCGATGAGCTTTTCTCTCACGCAATGGACAGATGTTTTGCCCTTCGGCTGTCGTCCACCCACAAGCTTTGGCTGCAAATGGGATTGTGTTGGGTCTAGTACCTACGTGAATTGCCTACGATGCGGAGCCCTAGCTATGCAGTATTCATTAACCGCGGGAAAAAACATGGTTGGTTCTGGGTTTGTCTATTTGGAGTATTCCCTAGAGAATTGCTCGTTCCGTAATCCAAACACGACACACCAAATAAGCTTTCCTAAAAAGTCCACAATTCTATGTATTGTCGTGCCATGTGTAATTTTTAGGAATTTAGGTAAATATGGGCCATGCCAAGTGTCTTGTCCCGACATACGACAGCGAACACAACCCTGTCATTTGTTTAGGAGAATTCATTGTAGCCACTAGTGGTATTTCATGCACTTTTACTTTCCAGCTGCAGATTTGAAACCAATGACCCTAACAGTCCCAGGTAGCTGTTTTACTGAAGATTCCAAAAAAGGTAGCATTTGCCATTGCGTATCACAAGGCGCAATTCGTAAATTCTTCCTCCTGCTACTAGTCGATATCTGGTTTATTTTATTTAATATATATCTTTTATGTAATTTGAGTAATATAAAAAATGAACAAATCAGTTAGTGAATATGAATAAAAAAGCGATCCACTGCGAGTCGGAGTTGGATCTGGATTCCGTGTCTATAGAATTATTATAACGAAGAATTCAACTCTCAGATAAATCTAAAGCCCATTTACAATTGTAGAAAACTGGACAACAAGCAGGAGCACAACGCGGCAGCTTGGCTAATGTAAACGGTTCAAGCATTAGGCAAGAACATTTTATATTTCTATGTATATCTAAGTCGTTACGTTTACGTTGATGGCTAAAAATAGTTAGATTCTTAGTAGTGTGGTAGTAGTCCGGTCTAAGGTCACTATGTGATTAAAATAGACAGGCCCGTATGATATAACATATAATACCGTGTCAAGTGAAAGCTTCTATATTAGCCCATAGGTGACTATTTTTCAGACCTCCTGTGTGTGAAAAGGGGTTTAAGCCCTAAATTGTCTATATTTGAACGGATTCGAACCCTGCCAGAATCAACAATACGGCCCACTATTTGATAAAAATTGTATTAAGCCTTTTTCACTTACATACGGTTTCCGTCTAAACCTAAACGGTGCGGTATGAAAACAGAAATGCATTGGCTATCGTCACCGTATCGTGTTAAAACTTTCATTTCTGCCCCTAGGTCACTATTTTTCACACAGAAACCGTATGTGTGTGAAACGGCTCAAGTTGATTTACATCAAATAGAGGACCTGTTGATTCTGGCAGAGTTCGAATTTGTTCAAATGTAGGCAATTTAAAAGCATGCTGGTAAGTTTCAAAAGTTCAACAAGCGACGACCTTTCTGACACCTCCAGACTACTTTTAAATTTCCTTCATTTGAACAGATTCGGATTGCGTTGGAATCAAAAATGCGGTCCAATTTCAGACAAACGAGGCGGTGTGTACTGTGGTGTAGGCAAGTTACTTTTATTTAGTTGAACCGATTAAAAAAAGGAATCATTCTAGTGAACATTATTTCTGAAAAATGAATTTTAGGAGAAGTTTATAGATAATTGTACATTCGTAGTTCTGGTATAAGGGGGCGATGTGTGCTGTATGTACTTACTATGGAGCCATATTCTAGATTTCAACGGAATTCGATTCCGTTCGAAACGTGGTTAAAAACATACTGAAAGTATCAGAAAGCTCGCGGAGTACTCGAAAAACTCCAATTAGCAAAATTGAGGGTACCATGATGTGAACATATTAAAAAATGAAATGCCTTGGGCTGAGGAGAATTTGCTTGTAATTTGGAAATTCCAGCAGCATTATCATCCAAAGGCACACGGCTAAGCTAACAAAATAATCCATCGACCGTGGTCGAAACGACTTACATGACCACACTCCAGACTTGCAAATTTGTGGCGCTTGTGCTTTTCGAAAAGTTAATTCGTCTTTGCTGTACTCGCTGCTGCTGTTTGAAACTGAAGTGCTGAGCTGGCTGCGCTTTTGAATTTTTATCAAATGAAATGCTGCTGAATGTTTGCCGTGCTATTGGCTATTGCTGCAGTACGCTATTACAAGTTGGGGCATTTCACGTAAAGCGGACAACCAAAAGAAGTTCATGTTTCCGATTTTGTTTAAATTTAAGTATGTTACAGCTTTATAGTTTAATGGTGAATCTTATAGAAAAATGAATGCTTTTTTCGACATGTTATTAGAATTTAATAAAAGACTTCTTTTCACTAAAAAAAAAAAAAAAACTCTACATTTCAAAATGTTACTTTACAAACTTCGACCATTTAATAATTTTTTATAAATACCTAGGAAATAATCTAATTGTATGTAGACAATCCTTCCCTCGTTTGATAATGGGCAGCGTAGTCGTTTACAAGCTAAAGGAGTTAAAGTGAAGCGGCGCGAGGCAAACCCTCACTCGCGCGCCTCTTCTAAAAAAAAAGAGAAATGCGAAGCGCTCTCCGGTAGTCTACGTAGTCAACCGAGTGAAGCTCGGAGAAGTTTAATAATTTTTTTTTACCTTCAAACCAATGACCACTTATTTCGCTAAATATAGTTAATTTTGGTCGAATATGATGACTCATACACATTACAATTTTAGGAAATGTTGCATTCACCACATAATTTTCGTCCGAGAGTTTAATCACTCTAAGGCGTAGGCGCAATGAACTAAAAAGAATTTGAACCTTTTGAACTATAATAGCTCAAGGAGAACCGTTCATTTACATTAGTTGTACATTATGCTGCAGTGGTAGTTCCTCGAACGGACTTTGGGGCATTAAGTTCCCATTAGCATTGCATGAGAAGTCCATCAAACATTAGTACCTATCGGTCATTACCTACTAACTTGCAAAACTGACGATAATTAAAATCAAGTTTACTTAACAGTTCACCTATGTAATTTGTTTTGTATGTCGCGATAATAAAATTGTTGTGTGGTATATTCAAAGTAAATGCTTATCTTCATCCAGTGTGGTTGAAATTGCTATAAAAAGATCTGGACTTGTATAAGCCACTTAGGGAATATATCTACGGTGAACGTGCCCTTAATTTGGCACCCACGAGAATCGGAAATGTAATCAAAAGATATCTCTCAATCGTCTGCCCCACTCCATTTGTAATTCTAATGACAAAATTCATCTTTATGAAGATGTGAAAAAATACCAAATGGCTTATAAGTGGACGATTTTCACCTGGAGGAGGAGAATGCGCAATGAATTGGCCTTAATTTTTCACAGCGGGGGAAGGTTTTCTCCCGTACTGCGTGGCCCTACTGCTGTGATTTGTGCTATTATTACTGCCACAATTAGACTTCAATCAGGTCGCCTTTTGTTGGAGCACTTTTGTAAGAGCATTTCATTTTCTGCTAATTTGCCTGTTATTCGCAATTTGATTATTTGCAGCCCTTTTCATCACTCACTAAGGACAGCAAATTGACTCAAGGAGCTGGCCACTTTCGGCTGTTTGCCTTTTGAAAATATTTTTAGACGCTTTACTATTATTGAGGGCATGTGCTGTCCGTTACTTCTAATGCTTGTTACAAAATATAGCTAGTCTATTTATCTAAATTTAGATCACCTAGGCGAGCCCGTAAGCATGTGTATTTTTACATTTGCGGCTTTTCAACCTGCGGCTTGTTTATTATACTCGCCGTAAAATATTCCGTTAAGGTTATAGTCGTTAAACTTTGAAACGTAAATGGAACAGGTGGGTGTTGATATTTTACTCTGTCAAATCAAAAATGGAAGAAGAGGAAGCGCCTTAAATTGAAATCTATTCTATTTTCAAGACAAGAATTTATTGACATAAGAAGTCATAAGCCCGACATTTATAAACATAATTATCTTAAGTAGCATATCTCAAACTGTTCAAAGGAACACGATACACTATTTTCATTTCTATCGACTATATGTATAATAGAATGATGTAATAATTAGCATAAAGATGTGCAAGAAAGCATATTAATACCTTCTATATTTTGGTCTATAGAACACTTAACATTTTCAAGCCAACATTCGTAATCAATTGCAGTGTACCAACAGCTAATAGTTGCATAACAGACAAAATCTTACATTGTAAAAGGTACCTCTACGTATTAGCGGTAGGTACCCACAACCTGTCAAATTTCAGACGTATTTTGCTGTCGTATATTGTGAAACATATTGCGAATTTTTTGATAAAAATATATCTATTAACTATTATGACACAAACTGGCGAACTACAATGGCTATCAACTTTCAGAAGAACACATATAATATACATACACATCTACGTAATTTTATATTGTTTCATTTTCGGTCGAGAGACCAAACCGGAACGAGGCGAATTTGTGATATCTAAGGGGACGCTTGAAAAGTAAATAAATACCAACGTTGGTTTAGGATAGTTTCCAGTGGTGGTGTTGATTTAGCTGACAGTGTTTGATGTGGTCGACTTGCAGAATTCGCTACAGCTGGTAGCTTAAATTCGAAAGATAGGCAGGTTTTTAATGCCTTCAATGTAAATCGTAAATAAATAAAAATATAATTAAAAAATATTGTCTGCCCACCAAGACTAGAAAGAATAATTATAAATAGGATTCCGACATTTTCAACCTGAAAATTATTTCGTATTTGCAAAATCTAAATTATAATACAGTACACTCCGTTAACGTTAACAATGTAAAAAATTGACTACTCTAAAGTGTAAACAAGTTTTGAGCGTTCTATAACGGGAGCAATCATTTTTGTCTTAAAATGACAGTAAAAATCCAGATTTTTCGCAATCCTGCATTCTAACTGTACCATATATTGTATGGCAATCCCCATCGTGTTTTTCAGAAACCATTTCTCATTTCGCTAAAGTGCTTACTCTTTACCTGCTTTCGCTTTAGGCTTAAAGGCTAAATCGAAAAAAGCTCAAGGATTTAATCTCTTAATCGATTCACTTAAGCGTTACAAATGTCAAATGCGATAAAAATAACGAAATAAAAAATAACTAGCTTTCGCACGGTGCGAAATCGGTTCAAAAATTTGAGCTTTTCGGCCGCCATATTGGGCCCGCCATCTTTAATTTCCAAATAAAGGAACCCGTTTTCATATAAAATCCTTTGAAGTTGACCGATTTCTGTCGCCATATTCGAGCCGTCATTTTGCGTTTCAAAGTTTTATTCGTGATGCTCCAGGTTCAGAAATAAACTCACAAGAGGAACCACAATATTTCGCGTTAGCGTTTTAATTAAATTAAACAGATTCTTCCTTTTTTTAATTATAAAATTCTGTGGGCACGCCAAAAACGTTAAACAAGGTCAAAGGTCGCGAAAATCAGTTTTTTTTCGAATATCATGCGTTAGTAGCTGCGTTCTTTTGTGCACATTGTTAATAAAGGACCATATATTGAACAGAGTAAAAAAAAGCCGTTCACCTAGTTTATCAATTAAAACGCTAAATTCAATTTGGAAAAGGCTTTTGTCAGTTTTCATAAAGGTAGTGAAGTTAATTGTGAAAATTCGTTACTCCATATAATCAAGTTCCTCTGTGTTCACCAAAAACTTTTTTCCATTTCAGTATAAAACTAGTCAACTCGGATAATTCCCTTCAAGCGAACTTTTGTTCTACTTCCACACTTTTGTTCTACCGGCCACAAAATACGCAGTTATTATCAAAAATATTCATTATAAAAATTCTACCCAAACAACTTTATATACAAAATTTAGGCTTTATCGACTCAAACCCAAGGATAATAATTGTTCGAGAGGAAATTTGCAAGTTACCTGGCATTTGTAGCATAGCGAAAATTACATAGCTCTTGGGATTTTAAGAAAAATTGGATTATATTTCAACAATCTGAGATAATCTCTTTGGTTTAGTTCAAAGAAATGAACTGTGGCAGTCTCTTTTAAAATTAAGATCCAGTAAATTACTGAAATCATATTGTATCAAAGGAAGAACTTTGTGTGTGTGTATATTTTCCGCTTTTGTGGCATTTATTTAAAACCTATAATAAATGAGTTGTGTTGTGAGCGAAGACTGTATTAAAAACTACTGAACTTGTTAATAAATAAAGCAAAATCTAATCGATATGGCGAATAGATAATTTTGAAATTATACATTAAATTCATACTGCAAGCCTAATCCTTATTACAACCATTGAACTTCCTTAATTATCCAAACCATCCACAAACATTACATAATTAAAATAAGACAAAAATATAAGAACTTGGCTTGTCGATAATTACGGAAGTTTCCCCTTTTTTCGTCTACCCAAAATAAAAAAGCCCGACAACATTTTCCTGAAAACAAAATAAAACACAGAAAGTGCGAAAGACTAATGACATCTATTTAAAATTATACATCTAGTGAAGAGGTGGTGTTTAACTAATTGACTGGGAAAATGTCGCAAGAATGACTCATTAAGAAAAGATGTAAGCTCATCTATTCATGTATTCTGTGAATTTTGTAAGCAAATGTCAGTAAGTTTGCGCGCGTTTTTGAGATAGTTTATATGCGTGCGTGCTTCATGTGTTTTACAAAATGCGGCAAACATGTGTCAATGACATTTATGATTTTATAACTGTTTATAAATAAATTATAATAAAAATATTGTGACCGAATTTTCGAGTCAAATGAGTTGCAAAATCAAATAGAAGAACCGGAATGCAAATTCTCTTTTTTTAGCAGAAATATTTTAGCCTGTTGAGCACATGCACGTCTTCATGTATTCGCTTCCTACTTAATTTTATGCAAAACGGCTAATCTTGGTGACATTTTCAGCAAAAGTAAAATTCACAATCCCTCTACATTGTTGCATTCAATTTTGGCGTTTTGCTTTTAGAGGTGAAAGGAGTATTGAAAATAGTCTTGCGTTTTGTTTAAATTTATAATTATTAAAACACAATGACGCAAAAACTCATCCAATTATAATGGCGCCATTTTTGCAATTCGGCCATATTTGAATTAAAAATTGTATAAGCTTGTATAAAAATACTAATATTGATAATTTCTTATTTACAACACTTTAAATATTAGATGAGTACTAGCTAGCCTTAAAATATTCACAATGACATATGATTATAATGAACTATAAATACGTAACGTGTTTACGCTTCTTATTCAAAAACCGGTCGCGGGTCGGACTCGCACACGAAGGGCTCCGTACCATCGTACAAGATATAATACTATGCGCATGCTCAATATCAGCTTAATCGGATATTTTTTTTCCTGATTTGCGTGGCGGCCATTTTTAAATTCGCCATTTTGGGTTTTCATTATTTGTTGCTATAGCAGCAATAGAAATACACACTGTGAAAATTTCAACTCTCTACCTCATGAGATACAGCCCGCTGACAGTTGTTGGTAATAGGGTCCTGTAGGGCACCCTTCGGGTTCGGAACCCTAAAAATTAAAAACGCACTACTCTACCTAAAGATTTCCGACACATTCACGAGATCTGCCAGCACTATTTTTTATCGCTTCATATTTGTTTGTCTTCTTTTAAGATATACATATGTATGTATATCAATCTATGACAAATTTTTATAAATTCAGATAACATCATCTAACCAGTCTTTTATTATAATTTTTGCTCATTATGGGGAAACAATGATTAATAGCTTTAGTTTATGCTATAAAAAATCGGGTTAAATCCACTTTTTGTGTCCGATTTTGTTCGAAAGAGAAAATTACGTCGCGAAGAATTACTGAAGCGTTGTAGGAAATTAAGCTTTAAGGGATGTTAGGTTAAACCTGGTATTATTATTATTATTACAGAAACACTTAAGCGATAGCTTGCTGGTCTATTGCAGTTTATGATGCAAACTTATAAGGTGCAATATCGCTTAGTACAGATTCCAGTAGCAGACCCGTCGACTCGCTCGCCTTCACTACAATTTCCAGTGCGTTCGCCGACCAGCCCGCATTCTCCCTACAATATGCATCGTATCGCAGCAAAAAAAAACTTTCACTAAATACTCATAACTAGGTACTTAGTATTTTTTCGAGATCGGCTCGACATTTTTTTTTATTTAACAAACAGTTTATTTTAAGATTCTAATTTAGATGCAAAAGGACCAAACAATATCAACTATAATTAATCAAGAAAATATCGATACCTGGCTAAACAGTTCAGCACAATAACAAAAGCGCTTTGCTTTGTCTTCATTAAATAAACGTTTTTAAATGAACTCATGCGATTAATCTCGTGCATATCTGCATGTCTGTTGCACATATGAAACTTTTACCAAAATGGACAAAAAATTGCCGTCAACGGGTATTTTGTTTGAAACCCCAAAGGCAAGTACAACAAGCAATTTATTGAGTATTTAATATTTCAATTATTTTGAGTTGAAATCGGAAAACTTGCAAAAAACTGATATTTCCTTCTCTCTGTTTGTACGCTTTTTGTTTTTATAAAGTGCATAAATTTAATTAGAGTAAGATATATTTTTAAAAAAAAGTTCGTTAGTAAATATTATTCCGGCTCGCAGAATCACAATAACAGAAACGAACGATTTAGCAGCGAGGAACGTTAAAACAAAGGGGGACTGTAGTTTTTTTTAAATACAATTAAAACAACTGACTTTTCCAAAAGGTTCGAGATAATTTCATAAGCATTCAAAGCATCGATATATTACTTTAAATCATTAGAATATATTGTTTTTAACAAGCAATTAGTATGTGCCTCGCCTCGCCAGCGGAGTTGTGCCGTTGTGTAGCCGAAAATTCCCAAATTTGATCTGATACAGAAGGAAACCAAGCAGGTTGTTTGTTAGGCTTTCGATCAGTGTTATAACCGGTGTAAAAAAATCACAGGAGGAATCAGAAGCTCTCGCGTTAAGGTTTTAATTACATAATATAATAATATAATTTTTATTTGTTGTAATTAGTGATAAAATAAATTTTAACAATTCTTTTGAAATTGAGTTTGTATATTTTTTCTCCATTAAATTATCTTGCAAGTTTTGGAAAAGTCAGTTCTTTTAATTGTTAAAAACAAACAAAGAATGACATTTTTAGCATTTTAAAGTAGGTTCCCACGTAGGACGTATTTTTTATTTTTGTATATTGCAGAATCGTATGAACGTGTTCTCAGTAGTAGGAATCGAAAAAAATTAGTTTCGTCGATTACAGCGCCATCTATCATGAATCGAACAAAATGTGCAAATCCTGTGTATTTCTAGCCGCAAAATTCGAATCTGCAATAAAAAATAGGGGTTTATATTTAAGATTTCATTGTCACTAATTGGACTAATTTCAGCACTGATGTATTTCCTCCGCCGAATAATTAAATTTTGATTATGGACATTTTTTTCATAGAGTGCTTATTATTCGAGATATTTCAAAGTTTCAGGTTAGAAAAAATCACCTGGTATATCAAGTCGCAAGGAACAACTTTTAATGGTCAGAACAAAGTAAGACAAAAATTGACCTGCAACTGAATAATGAATAGTTTTTAAAATACTTAACCTAGTGAACCATTATCAATCAAATGACTAGGGGCTAATTTTACTGTTTGATAACAATTGCATAACTATAGATTGGCCATTATATTTGATATCAGCTACAAGCTACAATGTATGTAGAAAGAATAGTTGCTTTTCACCCCCATGAGGCAAAGTACGTGGGGCATGATTTAGCTGAAGTGCATTTTGCCCCAGAGGCCAGTTCCGCTCAGAGATGAGTGATTGTCGAATAGTGCCGTCAATACAGTGCAGCGCAGCGTAGTGTCTCTGCTATCACACCTACTTACACAATGATTAATTTAACCAGACAAACCGCTGCGCATCGCATATGTTTACGCAGGTCCCTGTCAATTAGCTCTTCGAGCGGACACCTTTCATTTATCTTCACTTATCATTGTCATTGACGCTGCGCATTTTTTACCTGTACCCTTTTAAATAGTAACACAAACTATTCGAGAAGAATCCCGCGATGTCTGGCTTTCTCCCAAGTTTACGATATTGTACTTTAGAGAGAATATTGAGATTTCGAGATATGTTTCGTCTGCTTTAGTGAATGGGTCTTTGGGGTTATTGACTGATGTTTTTTTTATACTTTTGCGGTTCGGCGACCTACCATTCAGTAGACCGTATTGACTTGGCGAAGAAATTAAACTGAGAACATTTATTATTTATGCTTTTATTTACGCCAATAGTTGCAAAATGGAAGTGTAGCAAAACAATAAAAGTAAAATGCGTCTGCAACCTTACGAGCAACACTAGCTTTATTAATTTTACAATTTGACGCTTCAATAAAAAAAAAGAACTCTAATTAACTCAAATGTTTTTCCAACTGAGACAAACGAACGTTATCAGATAAAACTTTTTTTAAGAATTGATTTTATCTTGAGAGATATGTTGATATGCCTCCAAAACAATGGCTTTTTGTCACTAGTTGACCGATTGACGCTCACAATTTCCCCCATTAATTGAATTGTTGGAATTCATGTAATAAGATGACAATTGAGATTAATCCACTAAACTTAACGAATTCTGATTTGCTGATATTCTCATGTGTTCAACAATTTGATATTGTTTTCGCTCAATTAGTTAGGCATTTTTTATTTTAAACCGCAGTTCAAAGTGCTATGTATGTAGGTGCGATGCAAATACTAGATCCTAAATCGGGTTTTTGTTTGAACTTTTAGTGAACACGAATGACAATTTACAAACTGATTAGTATTAGTAAAAGTTCATCAGATAGTGCACAGATCTACAGCCATGATCATATAGTAGATAGAGAATGATTTAATAGTCTTTTCTTGAATAATATTTCGCAGAGCTTGAAGAAAAGCTAGGAATTCAAAGTGAGACTCTGAGACTTTTTTCTCCTATCGCAAAATTGATGAATACAATTTTCCAGAACTTCACTATCGACAAAATTTTGAAATATGTACAATTGAGAATACAATATTCATAAAGTTCGCAATGTACATTTAAGGAAGCTAAGAAAATTCCTGTTCCTGCTAAAATTATCTTAGATGCCAAAAAACAAGCATACAGAACATCTACAGTATTCCTAAATGTCTAAGAAATATTCAATATTCAAATGCCAAGCATAATTAAGAAGTAATTTTCGGGGTATTCCATATTAAAGGAGTAATTAGCTCCGGCATAATCGGAGCAAAACAGCGACTGGTTGCTCCCGAGAGTACCTCCAGACAATTGAAAATTTATGTTGAAAGCTCAACTGGGATGAAAATTTTAATTTAGTGAACACCAAAATGCCTCTAACCAGTTGAAATAAATTTGGAGACTCACACCACTTATAGGTTTAATTTCGTTTAATCAAAATAACTTATTGATAATTGAGTATAAATAAAGTTGATTTAGATTTTTACAAACCTTATTACTTATATCTATTAATACTTAATCATTTTTTCTAACATAACTAGAATCTTGTTTTTTGTAAATACTCATTATAACACCATTGATAAAAAAATAGCATATCGAAAACATGATTGAAATCTAGTCTCCGCAATATAATTCATTAGGCGATTATTTCCCCAGGGGAAAAATAAAGCAGGCATATGCTATGTGCAGTAATGGAATGCGCCAAAAATGTACCTGTCTTGCCATACCCAGTAGGAAGTCTCCGGAAACGAAACCCTAAATTTATATGATGCTTCTTAAAAATATGCCTTCAGGGAAAACTCCACAGGCCCCGGAAATTACCCGATATGTGTCTTTTAATCTTGCCATTTTTAATAAAGTAAATAAATCGTACATTTCTAAATCTATTTGATTTTGAATTTGAGGAACAGTGGCATGGGAAAGGAGTCTCAGGCAATTTAGCCTAGTCTTATGTAAAGTCTATGTGTGGTTTCCGATGACATTCGAACTCGGGACGCCGGGCTTCTATGTAGGGTGGACGCGTCGGCATTACTCTATTAGACACTTCATATCTTCTATACTTACAATTTGACTCTTTATGTTAGAAAGAAAAACAATCTCAATCATGTGAGATTCGAACTCGGAACCACGCCTTGACTTTTAATTTTAAAGCTGGTTTTTGCTCTCAATGTATTTCACTGTACACAGGTACTATATCATACTTGTTAATATTATACATGTATCTACTGTTATAGACTCTATCAGTATTGCATTTTTTGAAATCCTTTCTTAAGTATCACACATCATACGAGCAGCCCCGTCCCACATTTGCCCGGGCTTTTCCATACTTGTATATTAAAGATGTTTGCAGAATTCCTAAAACTTGGGAACTTGCAATATTCCCGGGATAAGATTTAATATCAGCTAGCCCCAAAACCGCTGTATATTCATTTAAACGGAAATCCTTTAAAGTTAAGAATTTTCGGTCGTCAGATTGGATCCACCGATTTATGAATTCCATTTCGATAGTTGTTTCACGCTGAAACAAAAACTAAATTGGCCCCAGGGTTACTGTCTATAGCTTCAGTAGTTTTCGAGTTAAATCCGTTCGTGCAGACAGACAGAAAACAAGTTTTTTAATGTTAAATTCGACTTAGTAATGGATTATGCAAACGATAAAAGTATTTAAAAGCTGAAAATTCGGAAATCACAGACATGCTTTAAATTTGTAGATGTGTATTGATTACAGATGATTTGTTATTTGTTGGCCGAAATTCATCGCAGCAATAAAAATAAATATGTAGTAAATCTTTAACGTTACCGGCATAACGGAAATCGCAGGCATTTATAGCACATTTAAGTAGAAGAAAGCCATTTTGATAGCCAAATGGTTATTAAGGTAAACTTTGTTGAAATCGTATAATTTGTAATGATCCTCTTTGAAGTTCTCATCGAAATAACGATCCATCTATGGACCACTATATAGAAATGGTGTGAAAGGGAGACTTCATAGAAAACTAAAGAAAGCGAAGAGTTATCATTTGTACTGCTCCACATTCGAACTGCTTGTAGAGAAGAATGCTCATCGGCTGAGTTTCTGTATGGATAAAAATTTACTGTAAACATTTCATCCCATCCCCATCAGATAAAGATGCAAATGAGCTCATGCAATGTGTTGACAAAACTTCACATTCAAATTCGGTGCACTGTGCTACAGCCCCATAAGCTTGAAATCGCATAAATCATCCGTACGAGAGACCATTCGTTACATTACTTGTATAAAAATGTAAATGTAAACAATTTGAAATATCCATTAAAACGTATCAATTTCTGTTCATATATTGAACTCTCCTATGCCGCTACCTCCAAAATATGACAATCAAGAAAAAAATTGTCGAGTTGTATAATATACTTGAATTTTTGCAACAACGTTTTGTTATGCATGACTGTAGGGGAAGAGGGCGAGGCGTAGTATTTCTCACTGTATTTTTATTCTTTTGCAAATAATAGCTATTGATAAACGATTAAGCAATACTCTACACAGTTCCTGGAACTCGGGTAAAAACCTATAAAGGTGTATTTGATATCAGGCCCAAAACACAATTTCAAATTAGCCTAGTACAATCGGGAAACATTATTTTCAAATCGTACTTCTTCCATCTTTTTAGGGTTCCGTACCCGAAGGGTGCCCTACGGCACCCTAATACTAATCCTCTGCTGTCCGTCTGTCAGCAGGCTGTATCTCATGACCCGTAATAGGTAGAGAGTTGAAATTTTCACAAAGTGTGTATTTCTATTGCAGCTATAACAACAAATAATGAAAAAACCAAGATGGCGAATTTCAAAATGCCCGCCATACATATTAGAAAAAAAAATTCGATTATGTTGCTTTTACAACCCTCCGTGTGCAAGTCCGACTCGCACTTGACCGGTTTTATAATGCAGTCGAAGATTTCTTTTTAACTAAAAACATGATTTACAGGATTAATTCTATTTTTTTACCAAATTTTACCACAATTCATTGGGAACTTCTTTGGTAAGTAACCTCCGACAAAAATTAAATGACCACAAAATTTCCTCTTATTTCGCTGGATAAAGTGACAAAGCAAAAAACTGCCATCGTATTAATTAGCGAAACTTTTAAAGCAATAATTAGCATATCCCTTGGAATGCGAAACAATTATACCCCTGAGATCATCAAAATGAAAATTTAAAAAAGAAATTAATTAATTAGTGTTACTTTTTTCAACTTCGAATGAAAGAATAACGACCGTACTGCACAAAAACTAATTAACAAGAAATGAAGCTTGAGGCTAGCAAAAAACTAGTTTATTGTTTTTGTGTTCTAAAGCGATTATAAATCTTCACTCATACACCTAATCAAATTTGCGAGCATTCGTTGCTAAAACTTCCAATGCCCTGGGAGTTTCCCAAAAAACACATCCCTTTTCCAATGGAATACATACGAGTATACATGCATACTGTACATATGAGAAAGAGGATTGAAGGGTGGTGGTGATCGCTTCGACCCAAATAGAATTAGGTGACTAGAACGGAGCAGAATTACAATGATCTCCGGAATTACTAAGAATTAAAAAAAACAAATTTTCAGGCAGTCAAACTTGTGCGAAAGTGGAATTTCGAGTTTGACTTACCCAGATACCTACAAACCGAAACTGGTTAAGGCGAAGATAGAAAAGCAGAAATAGAACCGCATAATAGCCAAATTCAATAAATTCATCCAAAATTAAAACTCAAGCAGGATTTATTTGTTTTCCCGATAATTTTTTATAGGAACGGGGATTCCAAAAACGGATTTAGCGGATATTGATTGGATATTGCATCGGGGCATGTACAACCAGACTATGCATATGTAGATCCATTTCTATGATACATATTGGTGTTTTTTGAAATTATAATACAACAAATTTTCTCTCATAAGTTACATCTCGATATGAAGTTTTTGTTTATTTTTTAATTCACTAATAACAAAGCAGGTAATGGAACAATAAATTGACAGGTCTCCAGTCTCCACAACAAAGTTAACGAAAGAGGTTTAATTAAGAACTTGTGACATTTTATGACATTAGTTTGAAATTTTACTGATTATTTAATACAAGCACAAAGTATTCCAGCTATTGCAAAAACTGCTTAGTACATTAAATATTAAGAAAATAAAATACTGAGTGAAATGCGAAAAAATATTGTATGTGATGAAAATCTGGAAGGTAGTGATTCCTTTATATTCATTAATCGGTAAACTTAAAATTTAACGGCTTTTTGTTAACCAATCATTTGGATCAAGAGCCCTTAACTTTTACTTTACGACGATAACTTTTACCTTATTTCCAGTGGTTGCGTCCTACTATCCCGCTTATAATCACAGTCTTCACGCCCAATCAATAGGCTTTCATTTCTATTAATAATTATTGATTTTGACTATTGAACTGAGACACATACTGTACCATATGGGAACGACACAATTTCAGCTGGTATAAGCTAGTTAAAACTGGCGCGCCCTCGTGTCTTTCAGAGTGAATTACTGCCATAAAAATTATGGGAAAATTAATTTTAATATAATTTACATACATACATGGAAAAGTAGAAGTAATATTAATTCATGCGCATCCCACACAGCGAATTGCGACAATGTTGCTTACACTATAATTGTTCATATTGAGTTTGATTTTAAGCAAGTTTCTTCAATGTCCACTGGATACAGTTACAGTTTCGGTCAAGTAACCTCAAATCGTATGTGGGAAAAACATGACAAGGTTCCTTGATCGTGTATGGCTCGCTATATTCCTTTTATTAGTAAACTAGTCAATCGTGCACCCCTAATGACATTTTTCAGGCCTCAAGATTTAAAAATTTTGTTTTAGACTAAAACTTTAAAAAATCCTAATCGTAATAAAATCCTAGTTAGCTCGTGTGCACTCCAAATTATAATCCTACACGTGACTTGAAAAAATGAAGTTGCCTAAGTTTTAATTTTAACAACTCGAACAGCAATGAGGAGGAAAATCACGACATTTAAAACTGTCAAATACCACAGCCGCAGATTTGAATAACGAAGAAATTTAAAATTAATCAAAATGAGTAACTTACGAATACCCAAGTCACTCCTTATTAATTGCACTTAAAATTATGTAACTGTGAAAACTTTTTTATACTTTATAAATCACCGATTTGGAAAGAGGGTGGTGAACTCTCAAGACGATTGGTGAATAATATTCAACACGAAAGTATTCGTAAAACCCGCACCTACATCATGAACTAAAGGAACTAGGCTATCAGCATTTAAAGTATTTTTTAAATCAAAAATAATTAAAAAAAAAATCTCAACTAAAAATTGAAACAAAATTTTTTTTACCTTGAGATTTTTTGCAATGGTTGATTCTAGTCTAGACTGGTGTCCACTTCGTGAGTCCGGGCGGAGTCAATTCTCAATTAATTTCAATGTTCAGATATACTGACATAATCCTCTAAGATGCACCTATTAAAGCCCAATTCAAAGTTTGGTTCTACTTTAATTCGTATTTTGGTAATAAATTTTCGAAAAGCATGGTTTTTTGGTGTTTTACACTAGTCTGCCCCCTTAAAAGGCACACTAAATATTCTAAAGGATCTTATTCCTTATCTTATCTTATCTATCTTCTTCTTATCTTATTTATTATATATATTAAAACAAATATGCCCTCTGTTGTTTTTTATATGAAAAATATAGCTTTACTAACACTGAAAAATCAGTTTTTGTTCAGTCGTCCCAAAAACGTATCTTGAAGCCGATGAAGGTCAATTTTTGTGACATTTGCCCTATATGGCGTTGCATTGTCATGCAGCAGTAAAACCTTTGTAGTTCCCGGAACCTTTGGAAACACTTATGACGCGTGCCAATTTCCAATTTTTTCCCTAAAACAAAATAAATAATTTTTTTAGATTCGACACCATTTTTTCCAGTTTGAATGAGAACAGAATACATCATTATCACTAAACCCACATATACGCACAATCACCATATGCGTGCGATAGCAAAAGAGCGCTTGATATGGAATTTATGGAACTGTTGATGCTAATAGGCCTTGGTTGACGTTAACGAAAGTTGATATTTTCTTCCGGCTTTTTAGCGAAAGAGAGATAATATAGCCTAATAATGCATAAGTAATATTGTTTTATTCACTTTAGTAAGAAATTCTTAAGTTGGTCTTACAAAGGAAAATAGCGTAAAGCTTGTCTCAGATGGCTTCACTATAGCATGTCTCGTTCTGAGTGAGGAAGTTAAACCCACACCCTAAAAAAAAAAAGTTTTGTTGATTTTAAATCGATGTACTTTGGCTATGAGCTATCCGGTGTTTTAATTTTTTCACAAAAGCCACATGGCCCATATTGTCGGGAGATTTTTGCTAAGCAAACTACACCTAGATCAATAAAATTGGTGTGGCCGTTAAGGCTCTATGAGGCTGATCTCGAAAGTACTGTCGCAATTTAGAAATTAAAGAGGGATACAATATGGCGACCGACACATCTCAACTTCCAGAACCGATTTCGACGGGATCCGCATTGTTAAATTGTTTTGCACCGTATATATATAGTATACCTTTAATTTGTAAACGTGTAGTCGTACAAAGTCAAAACACATCAATCTTAATAATATTTGGGGACTTTCTTTTGCAAACTTCAAGTCCGAATGACAGCATTACAATACATGTCTAAAACCTGTGACATAGCAAATATATCAGCCATGTGTGTGTCAGCTCATATTAACATTATACCGGCTGAGCAAATTGATATGATGCTATTATTAATACGGGGATTTTTACCAATTTCCAGCAATCAGAAATAAAGTGAGTTAGTTGTAGCATGTGAATTAGAGATTTAGAAATCATAGAAACTCAATATTCTAGAAAATAAATTGCACAACTGTCAATTGAAGTGCAATCTGTCTTTCACCTAGCAAAATGTATGTAGAAGAGAATACCATGATATCAAAACTAGCGGTTGTGTCATTAGATAGAAGTCGTAAATTTTATCTGAACTGAAAATCTAAATTTTTTCTTAACTATGTGTAATTACGGACAGAGGATATATTAATAAAATCAATAAGAACTAGGAAAAAAAAACGGCGTGCATACGAATTTTTAGTCTCGAGTTTAATTTTTTTTTTAATTCTATTTTGTTAGTATATGCTTTAATGAATTGAATTTACTTCAATTTACTACTACTAATTTTACTTCTTCAAGAAAAAATTAAATCGAGAACTTATTGGGTTCAAGGCCTAGACAAGACAAATTCAGAAAGCGTTGTTTCGAGAAACGCACGTTTAAAATTTGTCTGTAAATTTTTTTGCGATTAGTAACGAAATATGCTCCTTGCGGTTAATCAGTTATTCCAGTGTCATATAGTAATCCTTCCTTCTCCTTATACTGTCCCCGTTGTAAGATTTGCTTCATTCATTCTTTTTGGAGGTTCATGTATCTGAATACCCCTTTTAGCGTATAAATGGCGCCTTTAAAAGCATGAGCAGTTATAATCCATAAATCGGGTATATGGCATTTTATTTATTTATTTGGGTAATAATTTGTGAATGATTTTAGATACATGTACACAATACATACAATAAAATTTACGTTTT
This sequence comes from Neoitamus cyanurus, assembly GCA_947538895.1. NCBI lineage: Eukaryota > Metazoa > Arthropoda > Insecta > Diptera > Asilidae > Neoitamus > Neoitamus cyanurus. The sequence goes on from OX384540.1 coordinate 54,241,510, forward strand.
CCTGCTTTTGCTGCCTAATATTAATAAAAGGTTATGCATATAAATTCCATTATTTACTTTTATTTGTACTTAGAGCACTTGAAATAGTCTCCGACTGCTTAGTGATAAGGAATTTTTAATTAAATTAAAATGTGAAAACTCACAAGTCCTGTAGCAAAGATTTATTTTCCTACATTTCACTTCACTTATACTTGTCCATTTACACTTTACAGGCAATCCCCATTTAACAAATTAAAAATGAAGAAGAAATAAACCAAAGCAAAAGGGTCACATAATTTCAATAGAATAATTCTGCTCCTAGCTACATACAAATTTAAGATTAAGGCAGAAATTAATAACTTGGGGTAGCTTTGCTTTCTCCTTCTTTTTTTCATAGAATTCACAATGTTTCTCGAGCATTCATTTAACCCGTTCTCTCTTGTTTGCAATGTTGTATTGACAAATTCTCCGCTCGAGTAATTCCTATATATTTTATTTATAATCTGGAGGTGACGGAGGTACATTCATATGCAATTGTTTTGGAACATTATAGTTTAAACATGTTTTCCAGTTTTCAGCACTTCCATACAACTGAAACCCTTTTGTTCATATAGTCGTTTGTGAACTTTGGCTTTTTATGTCCAACATTCTGATGATACCTTTTGAAGTTAAGGGTAGAAAACTTTTTGAGAAAATCTATTTTATATTAATACCAATAACGTTTTAAAAATAATGGCTGAATAAGTTGATCCAATGAAAGATGTTAGATATATGTACATATACATAGATATATGACCACCACTGTACATCCCTTGACCTACTGTGAGTGGGTAGTGCAAAAGCTCCTTGCATCTCGAAATGACTCTTTCAAAGCCAGTGACTATTGCTACTCAAAAACCGCTCGAAATTGGTCGACTCATCTAGCGAGGACACTAATTTTTTAGTATCTCTTTGAAAATGTGTCTTTCCTAGTCGAGTTGACCAAACTCGACATTTACATATAATTGGGCCCAATATGAAATTTTCCAGTCGTTTAAATTTAGACACAAAATATCATTACTTCATTGAGGGTTTCATTTTTCAACCTTAAGGGTTCATCCTAGTTTACCAACTTAAAATTTTTTTTTTTTTTTATGGTGAATTTCGAAAGTAAATCACTTCAGAAATATCATGTTAAAATTTCATAAAGATAGGAGCAGTCTAACTATATTTTTTCGATTTTATTCGAGCGCGCTCTCCGGCGTGCTATTGAGTATATGAGCGCTTGTTTCGCCTCTCTTCGGTGCTCTCGGCTTTGTAAATGCAAACAACTTTCCTATTTATACTTGAAAACAAGTTATATTAGTCTATTCTAATACCCAAAAATCTTATATGTATGTTATTTGAACGTTAGTCTCGTTTTGCGTAAGTACAATTTTTTCATGATATTTCAACAAAAAAACTTTACACGCGTTTTTCTCAAAATCACTTTTTTTCATACGGTGTTGTAGTTTTCTCCGAAACGGTTTAACCGATTGTTCTGAAATTTTTACCAGACATTTGTCACATGCATGGGTATCGTGTATACTAGGATTATTTCAAAATTTTAATTTTATCTATTTTTTTTAATCGAAAAATCATGAAAAAAAAATGCTTTTTTCGAACATTTTTTTTAAAATAGCCGCCATTTTGTTATTTTTCCATAAAAATTAATAATTCTAGTATACACGATAGCCACTGGTACACTGAATCTAAATTATCCTGGATTTTGTATTTCAGGCAAATCTTCACTAAAAAATCAACCACACCGTTGACATAGGTTTTTCTATATGCCTGCACGAATTCCGCCATTTTGATTGTATCTATTATGAAAAATTAAAAAAAAAATTGTTTCGCATTTATTAAGAGTGTATTTAATTAACCTAAAAAGAATTGAAACGATATATAATTTAGGAGCTGTAAAATAAATTCTCCAAAACAGCTTAAATTCCAGGCCTTTAAACTAGGATGAACCCTTAACCGCTTTTCTTTTCAAAGCGTTCTTCTAATACAGGCTACCGATGCTGTAGTTGTAGATAACTCTGTTAAAAGTTAATATTTCAAAAATAAGCTTTCTTCAATATTCATAAAATGCTACTTAATTACATAAAATACGATACAAGAAAAACTCACATGCGCTGCCTCACAAAACAAAATCATAAAAAAGTGCTTTTTGTTACTTTCTGACAAATTGACACACCACACAAAGTCTTTCTAGCTAGTATATGAAAGTATTTATTAGTTCTTATTCATATACGATCCAATGCTAAGATGGTAATAATGGTAACCTTTACCGCCAATTACAGGCCAATTGATGATTCAGCTATTGCAGACGGCGGCTATGTAGCGATTACGTTACCCATTTACATCTCTTGTTTTTTTATTGAAAGATAAAATAATGTTTTCAGTAATCAGAAAAATTATGGGTGCCTTTTCCCAATTTACTTAAATTAGACATTTTAGTTAATAACAACATAAAATAAATATAAGAAACAACAATATTTACTTTTTTTTTAAAACCCAAAAGGCCTTACTTTAAGCTCCTCAACTATAGCATTAATCAATTGACCAATGAGTTTAACCTATCTATCTATATAACGCAAATTTGTACCAATCCAAAAATAATTTTAACCCATGAAAAAACATTTAATTAAGCTTCAATTTGAGTTTATATTTATTTTTGGTTGTCATGCCTTTTGCTCTCTGTCTCTTCAAATTTTATCGCACAGGAAACATAAAATAAAAATTATTAAAGATATGAGTTAAAGATAATTTTCAACAATAGTCGGAGTGGTCTTCCTTGTGTAAGAATTAGTATGCCTCGTAAGCAGGATCTTAGAATACATTATACTGAATATTAAAATCACCTACATCATGTACGTAGTAGATTCAGACAAGGGCAATTATCTAACGCAGTCTAAAATTTGATTTAAAATATTTACCGCGTTTTAAAACAAAAATTCTGCAGATATCTGCACACAGACGAGCAGGACAATCATTCATTTCAAAGTCGAATGTGGTAAAATTTGTGAAATGAAATCATTACATTCAATTTAAATAAAAATCAAGTTTTCGCTTGCTTTAAAAAATATCGCTTGCAATCATTGTAAGGCGACCAATAAGCAATCTAGCAAAAAATATTTTTACGACATCGATAACCAGCCATTTGGTTAAGCACTCGTTCAATTTTCAAGTTCAAGGCTTTGTGTCTCCTAGCCTTGACTGCCATAGCGGACAGACGAATTTTACGATGAAGTCATGAAATCAGATCTCGTCTTCACGAAGTTTAAAATGATAAAAAGTGGGCTACTAGACACTGCTTCGGAAATATATAATCAGCGGGACTTTGTATAGGGGCATTTGTTAAAATTAATAATTTTGATATTTCGCAAGGAGAAGATATTATTTTAGCATTCGTGATATATCAGATGATATTCATTTCTGAAAATATCACGAGTAAATAAAATTAAAAAAATGAATTGACTCTTGAAAGTATTTAGTGCTGATTTTATGGAATTAATGAGGTATTTCTTAGCGTGCCGCCGATATGAGTTCAATACGAAGAGATGCTCAACGATCTTCCGCGAAAAGATCCAAATATTCATCTATTCAGTCTTTGCATTCAATCCCAAAAGAATTCTACTTCTCTGATAATACAATAATTCTTTTGTGTACACCCCTAAAACGTTTGGGGCTGTAACAATGGCTGTCTCCATTATATCTTCCGACCAAACATGTACAGTAGTACATAATCTTGGCAACTGAGGAGCCAACGAAAGGAAAAGCTCTACCATTTAACTACACTCGGAGCACTACCACATATCATCTGCCAATTCCGTTGTGTAAACTAAGTAAGTCAACCTTGAAATTTCGCTACCGTACGGTCTGGACAAAATGTAAACATTTTTCCGCTTCGGCAGTGGTGGGAAATACATAGTACGACCAAAGGTACAGGGGCTTAGATTTCCATTTTTGTTTACTACTTTTGCAGCTTTCAATAAAACCTGAACAGCCGGGCCGCAACATCAGTACCTCGCCGAGGTGCTACAGCTGCCTGACCTTGAGCTGATAATATGACTCGCTTGTCGAACGACGTCACATGCTCGCTTTTCGTTTTCGCAAAAGCTCAGCCAGCTTTCCTCTAGATTTAGGTCAAGCTGAAATGTTCCTTAGGTGACATTCTGGAAAACATAAAACCTTGCGCTTACCTCGGAATTCCCATTACTACCGGGCAACTCGCGTGGGTTACTGTCTATTATTGGCCAAATTTAACGAGTAATTTGTGTCCGCAACGAGCGACAATATTAACCTATTTCCACTCACTAATTTTGGCCAAATGTTGAGACACTGCTGTTCTCATAGTTAGTGCGCTTCTAAATGGTCATCTATTCTCAGCAACGTTGCTCAGGTGATTCATGTGGGAAATTGCAGGCGCCAGGTTTGTGTTAGAAATTGACACACCTCAAATTTATTTTATGAAAGATACCCATAGAAAGATACAACTGATCGACAGGCTGAAATGGATGTTAACATTTGATTTAATCCGGGAAATATTATTTGCTAATTAGATTTGATTGGAGAAAACAAATTTGAAGAGGAGGAACACCTCATTATGTTGCCCACTAAAAATCCGAAAATGGCCAATTGGTTGTAAATAAGGCAATACCAAATTTGGGGAATCAATATTTAATACGCAAAAAGTAAAAAAATTCAAATGAATAATTTTAGAATATATCACAAAACAATTACACAGACCCGCAAAATTTAAGTCATAAATACCTCTTTCAGTTTGTTGACTGTTTTTGGCATTTGTTGGGGGATTACGAAGCTGATATTCAAAAAATTCTATTGCATACGCTTTTTGCAACAAATAGCATTTTAAACGGCGAATCTCCAGTTTTTGGTGTTTCTTCGAATATGATTTTCGTAATCAGCACCCAAATCACTACGGGATTCAACATTTTGATCTGAGACATGTTTTTATGCAGGTCTGTGTTTTTAAATGTTACAAAGCCGGGCCGGTAAATCGAAATTTTGGATGGCTGCCAGCTCTGCTACATACCTAATAGGAAACGAGCATTAGTGATAAGTTGAAGAAAAAGTATATCTATGTGTTCTCACTTGGCTAAACTACTACATATATATGTAGGTATATAAAACTATTTACTTAACCAATTCATACATATGCACATACTTCATTGTAAAAATATTAATCTGATGTTGGTAGACGTTTTTTTGCTGTGACGATTTAAGGTGTACCATATCTCGATAGTCTCGACTCGACAATAATAAACCTGACGAATGTTTAGACATCAAAGTACGGAAAAACGATTTGGGATTTCAGGAAGATTGCAACTTTAATATCTTATCATTGAGATCACTGGGTACCTGATTAGTACCTAAGTAGATTATTTAAAAAAATACGAAATTCGATAACGAATGTAGGTGACGCAAGGACTGTCAAAAATATAATCTGCATACTGATAAATATGAGCGTGTCTCCACAGACCATGAATATGACGTAAATTTAAATATGCATGATTTGCCATTTTCTGGAAGAAGCCTGCTTTGGAGAATATCTCTCAACAGTAAAAGCTGGGATGCAATGCACGCGATACGATTTTGTGGCACGACGGAGCAACGAGAACAACAACGCTGCATTCCATGCTTTGATCTTACCATATTTCGGCATAGTAATTTTGTCAATATTGTTAGTTGATCTTCTATTTACATAGTAATACAGTTGATTGAATTTGCTGGATTTGTTGATAGGCGCATTATCAAGCATAATTTTTGGTTGATTTTACCAACTTTTTCTTCTGAGTGCATTATACATACGTTTGTAGGCTTATGGATGTCTGAGTTTGGTCTGTCGGTAATGAACATTAATAATTAATATTGCTTTATTTAAATCACGGATGAATTGAACAATATTTATCTAGTCCAAAGTGCGCACAATTTTTATGTTTTAACACGGTCAACCTGCCGCACTTTTTCATATTCTGCATGATGGGTTAGTGTATATGTATCGTGCCTCCTGATGGTGAAATAAAAATAAAAATTAAAAACCACACCATGGATCTATGGCAAGTGAAATGTTTACTACATATTCTAGGTATGAAAAAATACGGCTCGATCGAAGGATCTTTTTTATCAAAATCTTTTTTAAATCAACAAACGATTTTATAAAATTTATAAGAACACTTTCAGTGGCAGCCATTTTGTTCAATTTGAAAAAAAAAGCACGAGAAAAAGTTTAAACTCATAATTTTTTATAAATTATTATGAAGCGCTGATTGTCACTGCAAGTCAACATTTCTAAAATAGCGTTCAACAATCCAGCAGATAACTTGGTCCGGAATGAAAATATTTCTTTTAAATTATCCTGAAATTTACTTCACATATGTATATGTGTAAATACTTGGTACAATATTGAGAAGGAAACAACATACAACGATCAAATTAATTTTAAATTTTAACAAAATGCCTATTTTGCACACATTTGAGTTTCCCCTTGCAATTGAAGTTGAAAGTGGACATTAATGGTTTTCACAAAATTACTTTCAAACCAGTTTGCAGACAGCACTAGTGTCAACGATTTCATCAAACGGCAGAAAGCTTCTCCTTAAAAAACAATAAAAAGTGCGTATATAAAGCCTCGAAAAAGCAGACTACATGTTATTTACTCCTATTCTTTTAGAGGTGAATGCTACACGTGTATATTTTCAATTTCTGTCATCTGTTTAGGAAAATCCAGTGAAAGGTGATTGAATTCGACAGCCTAAATGAACGCAATAAGTAAACAATTAATCAAATAAATGAGCAAACAGATCAATCGACATCATACCCTTAGCCCTAAGTTTTCTGTATAATTAAATGCTGTGACTGTCACGTGGTGCTGTAGGTTCTCTTCATTTGTTGCCCGGAAATTATGTTAAATAATGCCTGCAGCAAAAATTAACGGTATGGTATAAGTTTACGTGACTTCTTCTCGGTGCTACTGTTGCTGTGTATGCTTTTAAAAACAAAGTTGAGCAAATCATAGATACTTGGTCACCACCGGGTGGAAGCCTCAACAATTGAGTAAACTGAATCGATAGCGTGTTTACAGGGTAATTTGAACAGACGGCTTATTGTCATAACATCTCAAAAAATTCACAGCGACCTAATAAAAATTCAATCGGATTTATACATACAATGAATGCTTGCTAAATCATGTAGTTGGATCAAGTAGTTGCCGAAACAATTAAAACATCCTTTTAAAAATTTAAGATTTTATAGAATTTACGGAGTCTTTCACCGCTTCAGAGCTTTTGCGTGTCATGGTGCAAAAAGCTGAAATTTGGAATCATGATGGATATTAGTGCTTATTATGAGGGCTCCATAGTCGATGCTGATGCCTTGTTTTGATGATTTTGAACGTCATTAACAAGAAATTGTTTTTGGCAGTTTTCGTTGTCAATTGTTATTTCTGCCGGCCCTGCAACTCGTAAAATAACGCTCCATCATCGACAATCATGCTCTGCTTTGACACATAAGATGCGTTCATGTTGATTTTTTTTTGACTCACCATATGATGACACTGTAAATGCGTTTTGGCGATGCTGATATGATGCTGCATCATGTGCGCATCGATGCGTTTTTGAATTTACCCAATGGTATAAATATAGCTTAAAACTAATATTTGACGAAAATTATGTATCCTGAAAGTTTCACCTGCTTTTGGGTATGTCAGTCTCCACTCACTTATTCTAAATCGGTTGCTAATACCCGAAATATACATTAACAAATTTTATACTAAAGGAAGATAAGGTCGGCACTCCATGATTTTCTGATTTCTATTCAAATTTATTATTCAACTGTCTTCCACGCCGCCCCTTTGTATTTCCCTCTGATTCCTCGCTTATTATCGTTTTATATCACTGATCCACATTCAGCTCTTATTGATTTTTAATTATTTGTCAGCAATCTCCTGCCGCTCCGTTTTAATTAACGATTTAAATTTATTATTCATTGAAGTAGAGATGCTATGGATGGTAAGCCCATATTTGCCCAAATACGTTCCGACGGGAGCTTTATGACTAAAATTAAAATAAAATTTCAAGGACGTTTTCCAGGAAGCTCTGATTATAATTTTAAATTGCCACGCCTTTTTTGTTCGGTCTGGCAGACCAAGGTTTTCCGGACCGATTCCACGAAAAATATAACAACTTTTTTATCCACTCGCCTTGGGAATCCAGCATGATTCCCTAAGACCACATCGGTTAGCTTCGAATTTTTAAAGGATCTTCTGTTATTGCGATTACTTCAGTTGTGTAATTTTGAGGTATATAAAAAATTTTGTTTTCTTCCAGAGAAACAATTATGGAACGGGGAGTAATGGTGAACCAAATGACTATAAAGGCAGAGTCATTCGACAACGACATGAGCAGCCAGAGCGAGTGTGAGGAGTCCTCTACCGAAGTAGTTTCCATCAAAATCGAAAGAAACCCCGATTTGCAACAAAAGTTGCAGAACGACAGCAGGGTGATAAGGTAAGTCTAACACGCCCCTGATTTATTTGATGAGGTACTCAAAAGAGGACGCACTGGGGCAAAAAGAGCACCAAAGCTACGAGCTCCACCGATTCAAGGTCATGTTTGCCCCCAAAAAAAAAACAAGCAGTGGTGGGTCGGAAGACTGTGAAATACGTTCTGAGCATCATTTAAAATTTATATTTGAACTCGGCTGTGCTGCTCCATCAGCGATATTTCCTTGGATACCTTCACCCGCGGCGCATCCTGCCGATGGCAGATCCAGATCTACATAGGGAGATACGCCCGAAACGCCCTAATTGGGCCCTTATCCTTCTTGAAGTTCAATTGTTGCGCTGCTTAATGCTGGAAGTAATGAAGCGCCCTCTCAGTGCCTGGCTTATGCGCGTGGCAGTTTCATGTTTATTTTGGTACCGTGTTCGGCACCGGCACGAAGAAAGCTCCGACAGGAAAATCTGCTTGTTGCCGTAAACGCCGTAAAAGCTCGCCCCCGTTCAAAGTGCGTCTTCTCCCAAGGAGCTTCTATTATTCAGTCTGCAGCTTACTAGCTCTTCCCCTAAGGCAAAGCAGTCGAGCTACGCCACTTTCTGCTCGACCTGCCGTGATCTGCGGCTCTTCAGAGCGCGAGCATTCCCCACCTTCGGGTAACGCAACTGAAAATGATAATATTAAATCTGCGATTGTTGTTTTGATTATTCCATATCAAATGACAAGGTCGCGAGGCAGTCATCTTCGCGTAATTAGGCAAACAATAAACGATTTCCTCTTCTTAATCTGAAGTTTTATATAAATTTAAATTATGAGAACAGATCAAACAAACACCAACTGTGAGATAAGAAATTTGTACTAAAATAAGCTTAACGCGGTTTGATCAACTCACATCAGGATTTTGTATTTAAATGTAAATACACCTTTTACCCACAGAAAATTAAAATCTATTTATCGACGAGAATAGCAATCATTATGTAAGGAAAATGCGCCCATGCTTGTGAACTCATTTTCCTTAAACGTTTTACAGCCCACATATTCAAATTTCATCAACCAACGTGTTTCCTTTTTTAAATCCTCCTATTTCACTTTTCTTTTCAAAGGATACAGATGTAAAACAAGCGGTAAAATGTGTACCTTGTTGATTGAATGTCTCATTGTTAAGATTCCATACAAGGTTCAATTAGGACTTCATAGAAATAAAAAATTACCTCAAAAAGCATATTAAATCCTCTTTGGAATTTTTACAGAAGTAATTGTATGAGAAAAAGGCGAATTTATTAGTTAAAGCACAGTAATAAATTAAATAATGTTATGCAGTTAATCTTTATGTTTTGCTTACAAAAGTTTTTTTTTTTCAAGAGTTTAGTTGTAAAAATTAGACTTCGATATCGTTCTAGCCAGTTTGAAATTAAAAATAATTCGAAAATTTTTGTATTATTTGAAAAACGTTGGATCAATTAAAATAGATTTAATCCTAATCCTACTATTTATGAATATCGTATCTGATCGAATTGCTATTTCCATTTGTTAATCCAATATTGATTCGAGTATTATTCGCACATCTTTAACTAGCTCTTCAAAAACTGCATTGCATACGAAGATAAGATCGTTTATCTGGAATTTTGCATACAATAATAATGGCAGCTTACCTAATCAGTCTGTAGACGTCAATTTATAAAAGGTAAATAATTTAAGCAAGTAAACAATTTGTAAAAGGCAATTAATCAGTCAGTAGAAATATTTAATACTGCAAAAGTGCAAACTATTTTATGAATTTTGTTCAATAATTTCCCATTAATTACGATAACAAAGTGCCTCGAAGCTCGTCTTCAAATTTAGGGGCACCCCTTACGGATGAGTCCTCATAATAGTTGTCACCCTATGTGCATATATTAATAAAATTATGCGTGAACCATACCGTTCATAAAATTTCCCTAATTTTGTTGTCAAAACCACTAAGGCTTTTTATTTATGAAGCTCTTGATCTAGTTCCTGACGTCAAAATGACATAGCGCATGTAAAATTCTCATTGCTGAAGTATGTTAGTTCATAGATCCGCACAATTGAACTGCGTGAGTATACTTTTTGCAGCGCCAGTAGCGGAAAAATATGTTACTAAAAAATTATCAATGCTAAAATGAAACTTCTTTTCCAATGGTGTTTAAAAAGAAAAGCACAGAAAATGAAAAGAAATTGTGAATTAAAGATGTGATTCGATTTTTCAATAGTCAGGGACAAGTTAACGGTAACTTTAAAGATTTTTATAAAACGCCAACAAAGTGTCAAACGAGAAACTGAATTAAGTAGTTCAAAATAAATTGGGTGTATCACGGCGAGTTGAACCAGTTCCCAGATGTCAAACGTGACGTTATGTACTCGTTCAATTGCTGTCTGTTTAGGGCATTAGTTTCTTTTGAAATTACATGTTATTTTGACGCATACACCTCTTTCGCGCTCAAAAAATTTACAGAAGCACAGTATCATATCTCCGCGGTATGAAATGAATAGATTTACGCGTGAACAACCTTGAGAGATATTGAAAACTTGTTGCCAAAGTGAGTGCTGTATGTAATATATATAATCAATAACATTTTTCTCCATAGGGCGATTTTTTTGCGGCCATAATAAAAAACGATACACTCCTCCAAGCTTTAAGAAAAATCACATTTTATTATTCGACACAATTGAACCACTTTTGCCCATTGTCCTTTGAATTCAAAACGAAAGATTTTCGATTTAAAAGAAATTTTTAATGGTTCATAGCGTAAACGTATTTGTATACAAGGAATTGTAGACACGTACATATGGTTTCTGATTTTTCTGTGGTTCCCGATGGGATTCGGAACCACAGAAAATTTCATAGTTAAGTTGGAACAGGTACATATAAACTGGCCTTTTAGAGAGCAAAACAGTCTCATTAATGGGGTGTTCGAACCGGGAACCTCTGAAACAGTAGTCCACAATTCTCACCATAGATCTGCATAATTTTTTGGCATCTGTTTACTTCAGTGGGAAAACAAACACTTTAGCAATTGATTCAAACAAATTCGTTAAAGATGGATTCCATTTACTAGATAGAATGTTGTGTCAAAAGCGAGACGTTTTGAATCACTAACTTTCTAGTTTGAAATATACCAACATTATATTTTCTCAGTGTACATTTGACATTCTCGCAATAACTCTGTTAGACTTAAAATAAAACATACCTACTTTACTATCTTATCCTCATATTCTACAAAACAATTTGTTTTTGATTAAGCACCCAATAATGTCATTTGAATCGAGACAATTTCCACAATTAACGACCAAAAATAGACTGTGTGGGGAGAAGTTGCGAGAATTTCCAATGTCACAATCACAATTTCTACCAAATATTTCCTGAGTATATTTGTTAGCTAGCTTATTTGGTATCAGATTTTTTAGAATCATGATAATTTTCCGTTCAGTTGGGACAGATCAGAAGGGGGCAATTTTTTGGGTTCAATGAGGTTAGTATGAACTAATAAGTCGTAATCAGTGTTTACAAAGTTGCCTGTTATCAAGAAATTAATTTATTATCATTTTATAAATAAAACTTTGATATGAGACATAACATGTTCATTTTATATAACACCTGTATTAAACATTAACAACAGAACCTAATTATAATTAAATGTAGCACCCCTTCTAGAAAAGTTTGCAATGTCACATTGGTAAGTAACAGTAATAAATACAAATATTAGAAACTGATAAGAAACTAGTAATTAATATGTAGATCATCTGATGTCTTATTCAGTTCTAAACTTAGCTTGAAGATTTGCGGTCCCTATACGCAAGGTGTCACATATCAAATTTAGCCACTAATAATGAGTTATAATTATAAGTGTCAGGTGAATTCGTACGTGAATGGCTCCTGGCCTCACTGCGACAACACATTACGTAATGATCTATTGTACAAACAATTAAGCAAATATTGAAAAGACAACTTGTAAAATATTTACTTGCTGCACACCATTAAAATAAAAACTATTAAATTTTTAATAATTCATTCGCTGAGTCCTATTTAGGAGAAATTGTGTTAGATTTCTATTCATCTATATTTTAGTCTAACGGTTTGTTAATAATTTTAGACGTTGGCTTTGTATTTTTGAATATGTAGCTTATTTCGATTTATTAACTTGTAAATTAGTGTGTCTACTTTTAAAAAGCTCTTTAATACGGCTTAAAGAGGAAGATGAAGATTCCCACCATTCGAAGAATATTAGTAATATATCCATGCCTCAAACAAGGTTTAGCAAAGTTACACATAAAAACTGAATACGTTATATTCATTTATCATTGTAAAAAATTTAACATTTAAAATTAGACGTTTTTCTTTTTTAGTCCAGAGAACGCGAGTTGTCAAAACATGCCCGTGTTTCTTTTTTAGCTCAGACACATCAGGGCTTCAATGTTGAATTTCTGTTTGTGTTCACTATATGATCAGAGTGCGTACTATGGGCTAAGAAACCGAGCACGTTTGACTAGAGGCTAAATAGTGCACAAACACATCAAAATGATGGACGAGGGTGGTCGTTCTGGCGTAGAAGATAATAAAATATAGCAAGTTGCTATTTAAGCCATATAATGACATACAAGTGCTCTAATGTGCTTCATAAATAAATCAGAGAGATCTGAGTACATTCTGAACTATGCATACATGACGTACTCGAGGCTCGAGCTCTGTGCAGAGATTTTTTACCCGACAACAGAAGGGTTATGTGTTCATCAGTCTATGGATGTTAGGGCCTAGAGCCCCACTGGATTTACCAATTTGTATAAATGAGGTCGTTAGAATCGTATTAATCCTCCAGGATCTTAGGCTATATAACATTACAAAAAAAGCAAAATGGCGTCCACCAGAAGTCAAAATCTCTGACAATAAAAAACAAATTTCAGCAAACAACATTAATATTGATATCAAATGAAAGCGCTGGAGGATTAAAATACGACAAACTATGTAACGTCATTCCAAACACAATATGGGGTACACCCAGAAGAGCCGAATTACATTTTTCTTTACAATTCCTTGACATGGGTATCAAACGAAAGGGTTCGACGAGCAGAGTACGACAAGCTATGTGACATCATTGTCATAGGATAACAGAGTCAATTTCTGGACGTAGATATTGTACTAGCATCGCGATATAATGTAAAATTACTAGTATGAGCTACCTGCTTGATCATGTTATGACGTTACTAACTAATGTTATCGCAAACTTAAAAGCTGTAAATAAAAAACATTATTATAGAAAACAAGAAACCCGTCAACAGAACGAACGAAAAGTATGAAACAAAAATATATTCTTTCTTTCTTTACTATTCAAATTGACACATAGGTACGGTGATGTCGCTTTGCCCTACTGACATAAATACGCGATTATTGCGGCATACGACCACGACTATTCTCTGAACATCACCGTACCTATGTATGTGTCGATTTGAATTATGTAAAGAAAGAAGGAATCTTTTTTTGTTCCATACTTTTCGTTTCTTCCGTTGTCGGGTTTCTTGTTTTTTATTTTAAAAAAATTTTAAATGTGGGGAACTATTCGGTTTTGACTTTTTTACAACGAACAAGAGCTAACCTTAAAATGTTGTTCAAATATTTATATTCAGCGCCCTCAAATTAGTAAATACATTATTTAAAAGGCAACGAAAAAAAATGTTCTATAGGACTTTGTCAGTTACATAACGTATGATAGCTGTCCACTATACTGCTATTTATCGACTAAGTCTTATTATAAATTCACGGACGTGGGTCAGATTTGTTGTGACGTAATTTCAAGAGGAGGGGCAGTTTTATTGTGACGCAAGGGACAAGAAGGATGGGGGTTTCAAATGGGCGAAGATAGCGTGAGGTATTAAATGGACGATGCCTTATTAATTAATCCTTAAGCTCAAAAACACATTTTTCAAATACAAATTGTATAATACTTAGATTATATGAGTATATTGAAGTTTTTTTATGCGGTTTGAACGATAACTGCACATTTTTTTTTAATCTGCGAAAACAGATTCTCTGTAGTCTGTCGAGGTATTTGTTTGATATTTCATCATATGTGACATCGAATTTAAAAAAATTGGTTCGACACACTACTATCCTACTCAGAATCTCTAAGAATGAGAATATGTTATAAACGAAAGCGCTCACTGTCTAAGGCCGTCAAATAAACAAACTAGTTTAGCGGTAATTATAAGATCCGTCCCCGTCTCCCGAACAACAACATATTTTCTTAATTCTCGTTGATGGTAGTCTGATCTGATAGGGGAACAAATTACTTGCAAAAGTTGGTTGATTGGTTTGCAAGCTTGGGTCGATAAATTCATGGAACCGACGAGTGGTCAACTAATAGCGCCACATCAACATGTACTCTGAAGGGTATGTCAAACAGAAAGGCGCTAGATAGGCAGATTTCTAGATTACAAAATAACACCACGGGACAAGTGATCGCGTTGGTTACTGAGCCTAAATCCCCGTAAATGTAGAGTCTGGCAATACCGTTTTGCAAGTGTGTTTACAATATAATTCGCACAATTCTTCAAAGTTTTGCGGCTGCCGAGCCGGACTATCTAAAAACGTGTAGTACGGTCTCCCCCAGACGAAAGGTGCAGATGACATTGGCTTCACATCCAAATTGGGCTGATAACGAAACCGGGGCATATCGGATAGCGTTCCTGCCGAAAAAAGCGCCCAAAAAAGAAGATGGCGATAAATATATGAGCAAACAAAAAATTATTAAAAGTTCCACTACATGGACATGGCGGGGCCCGAGATTTACTACCGAAAATAATGAAGTAAATCGGCTGGGCGGGCGGCTAGGGGAGCTTTTGTTGCCGACTCGATTTTCGCGTTTTTGTCCAAGTCAAAGCTTGTGTGGGGTGTGCGGTGTGTTGAGACTCGGGTCGTCGCGTCGTTCCGTACTAAGAGGCGGGAAAGCTTCCTGCTCCGCGCAGATACTCGCCTATTTCTGTTTTAAAGGCGGTAAATTGCGGTGAGAGCTTCGGCAAGCTTGGAAGCTTTGCAGTTTGCAAAAATTACGTTTGGGAGAGTATAACGAATTTTTTCGTGTATTCTTCCACTCGGGACGGCAATGAAATAGGCGACCCGAACCTACCACCACACAACGGCCGCCGAAGAAGACATCAAGTTTAGATTTCTCAAGACAGTCGGTATCCGCCTATAACATGAAGACAACCGGAGTCTACTACTGTCGCGCTCCGAATATTGTAACGTCGCACTGCGTACAATTTCTCCATGGACTTTTGGCGCGTACTATCAAATAGAGAATAACACAAATAAGCCGAGTACAGGCGATATATAGAATAAATTTATTCGCTTTTTATACCGCACAGCGCGTTCCCGGCCGCGGTCGAAGTTAGAAAGGATTTTCTTCAACGCCTTTTTTCGTATGACGTATTTTTTTGGTTCGGCTTTCTGTTGAGAGATAGCACTTGTAAATTCGGTTCCGTTCCGCACAACTTTCTCACTGTGTGATGGTGATGTGACTTCATTCGGTTTGTGAAGACATTTATCGGTTTCAAGGATCAACGATTTACTGTAGTATTTACACGCGGCATATTAGTGAAACGATTCCGCCGTTGCGAAGAAGAAGAGTTAAGAAATAGTAGTAACGCTGGTAACTAACCCCAACCTCATGCTGTTGCGAGTTTGCCAGATTCTTAAGATTCGTCAACAACTACAGTGAAGTGCTGTACATTTTGAGGGGAGGAAAACCACAGTGTCCGATCCAAAAAGTGCAATTATTGTAAATAAAAAAGAGAAGTGAAAGTTTCATCTACCGAGAGTTGTGAAGTGCGTGGAGTATTTGTGTTTCGTTCAGAAGGTGCAAGTTTTTTACATAACATGATAAGGCTGGCGGTTCTACAAATAGTTGCCGCCTTTTGTGTAATATTTTCCTATTTTTCCGAAAATAACACGTCAGCTTAGTGTGTATGACTTTTTCTATTAAAACTACGTCGAAGCTAGAACTAGAACGGAAAAATCGTCTCCATTCGTATTACATCCCATTCGCCTTGTTGGTGTTGTGGCTACCGAGCTGTTATCTCAATAATGAAAGACGCACCTTTATAAGTTCAAGATCTCATTTACAGACAACATCCTCCCCGCTTTTGGCGCACACGAAAATTGATACAGCGGGAATTCAAATTGTCCAACTCTCCTGTTGCTGCTACCACTGTTTTGCAATATCTCTCGCCACTGTATTGGCGACGAAATGCTTAAAAAATAAAAATGACGAAAACCGAAAAACATAAAAAAGAATAAAAAAACAAATTGCTCTGCTAACCTACGGCTGTGTGACACATTCGTCGCTACCAGTCTCACGAGAAAGCTTTTAAAAATTTTATGAAATAAAAGCCGAAATCATCGAAAGACCACGACCACTGTAGCACTCGTAGCAGTGGCGGGCAAAAAACTGCGTACAATATACACCTAGTGAATTAGTGAATCTTAATACGTTCTGCTCCACCGGCAGTGGCGTTCCGAAAAACTTCAAAAAAATCCTCACTCTAGGTGTGAATCTTATTAAACCACGTCGATCCTCCGTAAACAAACCTTATCAGAACCATGACATACTATACTTAAATACATACATATATTCCTAGCTACTAGCTAGACTTCTCTAACTACCGCTGTATGCGACGATGACTCTCTTGTAGTATATTCCACCCTATCGCATAATGTTTACACAAATGCACATTGTTCAAATGAAATTGAAAATCCCAATAACGACGCTAACTTTCATTTAATTATTTTATTTTAATTTATTTTATGAAGCGACGTCCTCGTCTCACTTTGCCCCACTTATACCTTGTTGCGTCGTCTCTTATTGGCGGTTTCAATTTGCCCTTGGACTTTTTGTTCATATCAAAATAATTTTTGCAAGTACAAGTAAGTCAATATATTCTGAAAAATGTATGTGTGCCCTAAAAACGCCATTGCACTTCCCTCTTAAGAATAGAAAAACGTTCTAGACGACGAGAAGAATTAAAACATTTAATGACATCAAGTGTACTTGGCTAATGTGCCCTGTTGACACCTCAAAACAACTCTGAAAATTGTTGTCAAATGATTTTGAAAATTGATTGTGGAATTGTGTTACTTTCATCTGTGTATTCTTCATTTTAATTTTATTTCTAGGAATATATAGAGAGAGTATATTAGCTCTGGTTTTCGTCTTTTTTGTGTCTTTTATCTAAACACCAACCAAAAAATATTCTACATAAATCTATAGGCACAGTCGTGAACTTTGTGGTATGTGCGCTTTCTTTGTTATGTTTGATCTCTGTAAAAGTTCCAAACTTTTTTTTATTTTTAAAGTGGAATTTCCCTCTTGTAGGAAAAAATTAATTTTGTTGCAAATAAAGTGAAGATTTCACACTAAATTGACGGCCATACATCATTAAACCACTGCCGTCTATATTGCAAAATCATATTTATCACCGAGTTCCTCTGTGTTGACACTTTTTGTTTGTTTTGCCATCATGCACTGTGCAAATTACTGACCTATATTTGGGACATCGTGTGCCTTTAATTTGTAGCTGTGGTTTTATTGCACAGTCCAACATTATTATAGATTCACGCGAAAATATTCTAATTTTCTTTAATTCGCAGTTGTTTATTTTAATTCTTTAATGTTTATTAATCATCCTATGCACGCGTGTCGGTTTCATATACCGACCACCGACCGCTTGGTAATGAATTTTTTAAGAGACTGATCACAATATGAGTAATTTTTTTGTTTCAAGAAAAAGAATTTTATTTACAATTTATGCTAATTAATTTGCCTCGTTTTCTTAATCCATATCTACAACTCTTTGTTTAAATATTCATAGTAGGTAACTATATAATTTATATTTCCGCGGTTAATATTTATACGGTTAATGTAAAAAATTAAAGTGTGCAAAATAAAACACTGCATAAATTGACGATCACTTACATACATACATACCTAACACGGCGGAAAGAAGCAATTAGGAATAATATCCTGTTTTTTATCCCAAACCAAAACTTTTCACAGATATGTGCATGAATATATATGTGCTTATATATTGGTCAATCGGAGAAATAAAAATATAATAGTAAGCCTTACAATTAGACATAAATAGACTACTGCATGTGCAATTTTATAGCGTTAAAACTAAGATTATTATCGTGTCATTATAAAAAGTTTTTTCGCTTCAGTAGGCAATCACGCAGGCCTATTTTGATCAGCTAGTTTTTAATCTGAATTTTGTTTTGTGTTTTTGGGACTTCTTCGTCTGTTCAATCCTTTGTTCTTCTTGTGCACTTTTCCCGCTTATTAATTTTTAAACTAAATCCCCTTGATATATGTATATTATTGCAATATTAACAACTTTAAGATGCTATTAAAATAGTTGAGAAGAAGCACCTAATACATCTTAAGTTCAGTAAAATTCTTTTAAAAACTCCCCCAATTCATATAGCACGGACACCTAATATGTTATTTTAAAAATATTTAACTTAGACTGACGACACAGATCTGAAAAAGTTACAAAAAAATGTTGTCAGTCGTAAATCAGGTTATCGACACTCGAGTTTATGTTCGTCTATTAAAATCAGACACGGCAATTTTACATAACTCTGTGTGTGTGTTAGAATCGCAAGATCCAGCCATCTATTTAATAGAAACGTCAGCTAAACTCTTATCATTTTCATTAATAAATAAGCACATACCCTTTTTTAGCACTTTGCACATTTCTCTTTGCAATGCACGGGATACCGATTTTGTAATAACAAAGGTAGGCTTTATAAAAGAAATTAATTCGTAAGTGTATGCTTCGATTTAGCTAACCTAAAAAATTATATCAACATCGGACACCAGCACAGTTCTATATTTCCACCAAAATCTAAGACTGTTAGCTTTGTTTAGGTGTTTGTATTGCCGCAATTTTAAATACTAACAAAAAAACTTTTCCCTCGTTAAAGTATACAAGACAAAATAATTTGTTTCTCGATATAAGATAGAGGCTAATGGGTCGTACCTTTGGCGGTGTGATGTGGGTGTGCTTAAAATTAATAAATGGGTAATCGATTTTTCTGGAGAACTTTTGTTGTTTATGCCACCGAGAAATGGCTCTTTAATTTGTATTCTCCTTATATACAAATTAAAATGACACACGCTTCTTGGCAGCACAGAAGTTTTTCTAGGCAATCATTAATCATCGAGACTGATTTGGTGGACAAATTATACCTACTAAATTTGACGATTTTTACCTAGATCTAAGCATCAGTGGAAAAAGTTATTATGGCACTTTTCACGTCTTAATAATCGCGATAGAAATTATCAGCTTACATGCTTTTACATGATTACAGTTACTTACTTCAATATTTGAAGAACGCGCACTCGTTCGTTTAAAATCAAAGTAATCACTTCCTACGTCAAGAGTACAATTCCCACCTGACGTGGAAGTTATCCTCGTTGAAGTCTCGAAATTAAAGCTACACTAGTCACACCTACATCACCACAAACAATTGGCAAAAGTAGAATAAAACGACCTATTAGATCTTAGATCTGTATTTTTGTAAATTATGAATTACAACAGATAAAAAAAAAGCTTCAAAAGAAATAAGAAAAATCGCAAGTCACACTAGTAATTTATGGGGATATGTTTCATTGATTGTCATTGGTGTACATGTATTTGATAATTTGGTAACTTGTAATTACCGCCATTTTTGATGAACGTTTTTAAGGTAGCATTTTGGTAAATATTCTCCCTGTAATCATGCCAAACCGGAATACAAAGCAAAAGAGCTAAAATTGAGAGATCCCGTAGAATGTTTATGGAGATTTCTACCCACACGTGTGCACACCCGCTTGCCTTTTTATAACTCAATGGTAAAGTCAATTTCATGAGTTATTTTAAAAATCAACTTTCTGCAAATGTCCACACCAATGGCTCGACAAAAATTTGAATTAATTTAAAAGAGCTGAAACGAGTTTAGTAAGTACCTATTATAAGTGTTAAATCGTTGGCCAATTATCACAGGCGCATACTTCAGATTGCTTCTGTTAAGTTGTGCGTTCTGCTTAGACACGTCACTTACACTACCCGAAAAATGAAAGAACATGACTGCGTACGCACATTCCACGTGTTAGACTTTAAAAGAGGCCTCATATTTTGAAGCATTTTCACATTTAGTATTATCATTTATTTCATGTTAAGAGATTTGCATGTATGTACCCAAAAGCGGCTGAATTTGGCGCTATTATTATTCCACGCTCTTTGAGAAATGGAAAATTTGAATTTAAGATTGGTACGGTAAACACAAGGAAGTTCAATTCAAATTTGAAGAAATTTCGAACACTGG
The DNA here is from genome assembly GCA_947538895.1 of Neoitamus cyanurus. Classification (NCBI taxonomy): domain Eukaryota; kingdom Metazoa; phylum Arthropoda; class Insecta; order Diptera; family Asilidae; genus Neoitamus; species Neoitamus cyanurus. The sequence continues at coordinate 54,262,405 of OX384540.1, forward strand.
AAATTGTTACAACACAAACAAATCGCACTCAAGCGTGCGTCCGAATATGCAAATCACGTAAAACTTATTATTTCGCCTGTAGCTAAAGTACACCTTTAGCTTTAGCCCACTTTGTAAGTGTTTGCGTTCAATGAAACTGAGCAGGTTATGCATACAATAGTACCCACTAGAGGAGATTTAATGTAACAAAGAATGTAATCAGCATTTGGCAAACCGTGGTATGTAAAGTTCCTGAGTCGTCATAATTAATAAGTTGTGATGGGCTCTTGTGCCTGAACTCAAAGTGCCTCATATGATAGCCTTCATTTCCAGAGAAAATCAGAGCAAATAAAGCACACTCGTCCAGATAAAAGCCCACTATGTTTGTTATGGCTAAGTGTAATTCGAGTTGTTCGTTATCTGAACACATCTACTCTTACCCATTATGTAACTTGTCTTGCACTTTTACTTTTCTTTGGGATTTCTCTAGCAGTGACGGCGTTGAATAGCTCTCGTAGACAACAGGCGTCGGTGAAGGGATTAACGAGAGCTTTAGTAGCTTATTTGAATTAAATAGAGTTTTAGTTGTCATCAATGAGTATGTGTTATGTCCAATTCTCAAGTACATACTGCATTGCTAATTCAATTCTTAATGCTTCATTCAATACATACCAATCAACGAAATTGTTGTATCCCAATAAAACATAATCAGAATTTCATTTACCATATTGTGTAAGGATCCAATCCTGAGATGTTAAACACTTGTAATTTGGAAGAGTGACCGCACTTAGTAGATGCTAATAAGCGCTAAGTCAACACCACACATTTATGTACATATTTTCCTAAGTTGTATATCGTGATTTCACAGCCGTGTGTTTTTTTATAATTTCAATAATTTGCTTGTTTTTTATTTCAGGAGTTTTTTTGTTCAAATTCCTTGATATCGCTTAATCCGCGTGCCATAAATTAAAAACTAACCCAAAAATGTTTTCGATCGCCGTACGATAATGGAGCTTAAATTGATAAATCCTTCTGTTCTCGTATAATTCAGGCTTTAAATCATAAGCCTATGTATGTAGGGAAACACACTAAAAGCAACTTATTGTCAAATTCTTGCCTCTTTGGATATGAGGTTATTCCAGATCGATATTAGAGCAAATATTGTTGGCAGATAATGCCTAATACAATATTGTAATTACCTGTTCTATTTCTAATTTTCTCTATACAAATTCTCTCTTACTTTTTGACTTCATATATCAAGGGTGTAACGGATTTATATTATGTTATCGTTTAATCCCTCTTTGTGCCAACACGTCGTTTACATTGGCGTAGGCGAAACCCTCCATACAATCGAATATGTGACTTAAACAGTTCATACAACACGACGATGGTCTTATCCTATATTTGTAAGAAATTTTTGGTACAATAATGTCGATAATCGATTTTACCTGGATACAGCTTGCAGAGGAAATTATTGCAAATGAGAAAATCATTTATGTTATGTATGTATGTATGTATGTATGTAAAATTATCGACGCTCATACAGAAGCTATTACGAAGTTAAAGTATTTTTAGAAAGAAAAGAATCGACATTTATTCCAGTGTTGTTGTGGCATCCAAATAGATAGCCACCATTCGTAGATAAAATTATATCCTCTCTGTGCATTGAATCCCGTCCCGTCCCTAATCCCAAAAGTAGTTCTTAGCGTTTTTCCTTCATTGTCGGACTCGCATACGAAAGGTTCGATACCATCGTACAAGATATAACACTATGTACTTTTAAAATACTTTTGTAAAAGAAACAAGAGAGGCGCTATAACATAATCGAAAATGTTTGTTTCTAATTTGCATGGCGGTCTTTTTGAAATTCGCCATTTTGGATTTTGCATTATGTGCTGTTATAGCGCCAATAGAAATACACACTTTGTGAAAAATTCAACTCTCTACCTATTACGGTTTATGCGGGTATACAGCCCGCTGACAGACAGACGGACAGCGGAGGCTTAGTAATAGGCTCCCGTAGGGCACTTCGGGTTCAGAACCCTAACAAACCAACCAGAATTATATGAAGACAACAATTCCAGTACATTACATTACACTTATTGAAGTTTCAAAAATTTAAAATTGGCTTTTCAAGGTAGAGTGCGGTTCAAAAGCAGTTAATTATTCAGCATTAGCATATACTACAAATTAAAAAGTATTAACCCTTTGCTCTGCTGGAATGCAAAGGGTATAATTAAAACTACCAATTGCATTCGTAATCTTTTGAAAAAAATTTAAGCGACTCCTTCAAAACTCGACTATTATATGCCAAATTTGTCAGTAATTTAACAATTTACCTTTATTTCACATATTTTATCTTTTTCCCAATTAATGTAGGTATACACATTTTTACGTGAACATCATTAATTTAAAAGCAAATAAGTTAGACAAATATTTTCTTCATTTCCCATCTCTTTTTATTATTGTAATGCATCAAGATTGATACAAAGGGGCCTGGTCTGACGTTCGTATTCGTACGAACATAGTTTATACGATATTAACTTTCTTACAAAACAAGAACCTCTAAATTTGTGAAAAATCGATTTAATATGAGGGTGAGAATAGATCATGTTAAATTTTCTCCAAAATCAGTTAACTTTTAAGGGAATTTGCAACTTGTAAAATTCCACTTTCGTATATTTTGAATTCGTCTCATACGAAAGTCAGAAGAGGGGCTAAAGTTATCAGTTTTGTGTGTGCATCGGTCCGTAATTGTTTATGCATGAACTCCTTAAAGCAGCAAAAATATACTTTTAGTTCCGGAAGGATATTTTTCACCCTGTTAGATAAAAGAAGCATCTTAGCAATATGTACATATATGAAGCTGTACAGGACGTAACATACAGTAGCAGATAATGAGTGATAAATAAAACAAGAAATATTGCGTTTTAGAAGATAAATTTCTTTTACAATAGTCCCGTTTTTCTCTCTTTCCGGTTTTTCCGATATTCCAATGGGATTTGTGGAGATCTTCATAATATCCATTAATTTCAATGATTGGTTCATCATTTGCAATTCATTGCGAATGTCTTTCCAGCAAGTATGTTTTTATGTTGAGAAACAGCAAAAAGTCAACCTTGAAAAATCGGTGGATGTGGAAGCATTTCATAGTATAATTCGTCAGTTCCAAACAATGACTACTCTTTTCCTCCAAAACGTGGTGGTTTTTTAAACGATCGAAATACATGTTTCCTATTGTTTCATTTGTCATTGTTTTCGATGCCTCTAAAAACAATTTTAATTAAAATAGCTGTATACAATTTTGTATGTTAAATTTTTAGGAATGAAATAAAATAAATAAATTAAATAAATCTTTTGTTATCAGCTCTTACTGGGTTATCAAACACCTTCCGTGATAAATCTATCACTATATATTTCTCTATCTATAAATAAAAATTTATTGCTTCAAAACCAAATGAGGTGTCAAAAAGTGCCCAGATGAGTTGTTTTCAAAATAGTTAATTACTGTTCCGATTCCTTTCACAAATAAATATTTTAACTTAAAATTTATTAAAAACCGAGCAAAAGTAAAAGCATCTCCCATTTAGCAAACAAAAGAAGCTGATTGGCAAGATTACATCAGCTATAGTTTTGAAAACTGAAAATATTTGTCGGACTTTTGTGTCCGCAAACACGGGCATAAATGAAAAAGCCGTCATAGCATTGTATAATATTTTTTACATTTTATTACTTGCTGCAGGTATTATTATAAGATTCTTAGCAATATTAAGCCAGCATTAATGCGATGTGCTTACATATCCGCGGAAGCATAAACTCCAAAATATGATTTATCCCCGAAAAGACAAAACTTTCTTAATATCTTTGGTACTCCTGTAGAATGTTTAAATTCCAATGTGATGCAAAGCAGAGCTTCTGTTAACAGAGCTGACAAGGCAGTACAGGAGTTGGACACAGTATTGCAGTCTCGTTATCATTTGTTTTCAGTTTTTTTTCTCGTATTCCTTGGCAGCAAGTAAACTGTTGCTAGTAGCAAGAAGACGCGTGGGGTAGAGATAGCAAATTACATGTTATCTGAAGAGATGAAAAGCTTGGTGCGCCAACCCACCGCGGTGAATCGGTCCACGTCCACGCAAATTTGTTTTAAAGCACATGGGACGCTCTTTCACGGATGGAACGAAGGGGGACGATTTTTCCTTTTATATTCCAAGTGTCTCAGAATATGCCAATAAAGGAGTAATTTTTATATTTATAGCGTCCTCGTTGGAATGTAACCAAACCTTATGTTGTAACGTCTCAGTGTAAACATTCAATGTGTTGCCAGTGTTAATCGTTGTTCGGTGTATCTGAGTGTCTTAAGAGAACAACTCATATGGTTTCGCTAACATAAGTCTGCTGAACACTTTTCTATTGTTGTCCATCTGTGCTTTATCAGTCAATAGCATTTTTACGTAAGGACCACATATTTATAGCCAAGTAAGAACAACTAGTGTAAGGCATTTGTGGAAGTTTCCGAATTTAGAACACTTTTTCCTCGCCGTACTTAAGCAACAGACATTCTACAGAGCATTTACATTATACATACATGTGTAGACAATATTAAGCATTTTACCCGCCCTACCTGAAAGACTGAAAATATTCTCGACTTAAAGCCAAAACACCTGTGGTCCGCCGACCTGGATTACCCCGAAGAATGGGCCGGAGAGCAAAAGCCAAGCGTCGAAAATTTAAATATGAACGAGAATATGGGCACACAGAGCTATTACCCTGAAGTAAATAATCCCTCCACCAGCTACGGGTACTACGGCGGCCCACAACGGCAGCAGTACGTGCCCAATTACTACATGGACGACTCGAGCGACGAGGGCACTAACGGTAATTATCATCACCAGAAAATGTCGAGTATGTCGCACAATTACTACGAGCCCATGTTCCATCCGCCCTCCTCGCTCTACTATTCACACAACTATCCTAGACACAGTGTGGAGCCCGGTCCGCCGACCAACCCTGCCCCGAGCCATTCCTTGACCCATCAGAACTCCTGGTATCAGCAGCCGCCGGGGAATCAGCCGGAGCAAATGATGAGCATGGTGCAGTATTCCAACAGGTAATGTTGCATTCACCTTTGGCTAATTTTTTCCAGCTTACCGCAGAGCCGAAAGTCGCGGCTTCCCGCCCACGACTCACGAGGCTCTCTCCGCTCTGATTGCGTGAAAAGTGAGGAGCCCATTGTTTTTAGCCGATCGCACCTTGACATTCGTACGACTTCAATGTCGTCTGACTGTACATCGTACAACGGCTTTGCCGCTGTGGGTGCTGTGCAATAAAATGCCATGGGCTCCCTACCCGACGTCGCTTCGCTCACACAGACCCCAAGTCAAAGCTCCTAAGATTTTTGCGAGACCGCTGAATTGAGTAATTTCACAAGTGTGAACTGAACTGATCCACTTGGGGGAGCGTTAGCGTGGCTGAAGTATTCGTTGCCAAATTTAATGAACGACGAACGACAACGGTGCTCCAACGGAAGAAAATTGTTAATCATGCGAGCACTTCATTGACTGTGATTAACTGCAGGTTGCCAGCAACTTCGTCGGTCCCTGTATAGTAGCTTGAAAAGGCACACCTCTTTGGTCTTGACTTGGGACAGGCAAAACGAATTTTCCAATTAACGCCTTGAGTGCCGAGAATCGAAATCTTTGTCCTATAAGTAAATGCTCTACTAACGCCTGGTAATGTATAAAATGTAATCAACATATATTTGGGGATGCTGAACATGATCCCGCGGTTTATTGGGTTCCATTTTGCACCCAAGACAGACTAGAGCATTTTTTTCTGTTTTTTTAAAGATATTTGTCCTCACACACTCAAGTTATGTGCTGTATTGTTTTTTATTGGTTTTTTCTTTTTTGTTTTGTTTTTATGCTCTGTGGCTCAAAATACGTTGAAATATGATAAGTCTAGTTAAAGTTTCTAAGTACGTCAGTCAGGACATATTTCAAGAAATTACCGTGGCGTAATAGTTGGATCTGATCATCCAGGGTAGAAAATGCCTACCGTAAGTTATGGTAGGTATGCCTTTGTTTTCGGAGACCCCGCTCAAAACCTTGTAGTTGTGTCGTCGGCTAAAAAATTGAATATTTAATCTATTTTTTTAAACGATTTTAGTAAGCCATAGAGGGTGTGTACCAATATAATTTCACCTTATAATAAGTAGTAAGTGGCAGAAAATATTTGAGTTTAACAATGTTTATACATATTCTAAAATAGCCGACATATTAACACTTTAATGAATCTTCTTCTTGAGAAAAGTCGTATTTTCGGAAATATAGAAAACAAAAACACTTGTATTAGTATCCTCTTTTGAAGAATTTGCAATAAGAATGAGCACGAGATTTGAAATCATTGATCCTACCTATATGCCAAATTTTATCAAAAACTAAACACTACTCTACTATAGCATGCTACAAGTGACCGGTATCTTCTGTTGTTTTCTTTTTTTCACATATCCTCTCTCCCATAGTTGAGAGTCGTGATTCGAATTGATTTTTCTAATTTGGGTCTCACCCATTATTACACGAAATTTGAGGTGTCCTTTTGAAAAATCTCCAATTGTATCAAAACCTGGCAGCGTCGCATTAAATTAGAAAGTGGTGGAAATTTCATGGAATTTTTATTTATTAATTTAAAAGCACTTTCACTACTTTAAAAAATTTGTTGATGTGAGCTATACCATTTGCTCGAATTTAAAGGAGTTTCTACTCTTTTCAAGTTGAAAAAAGTTGTTTCGAGAAAAACTCAGTCGAAGTTTCGGCTAAACTCCCGAAGATGTCGTCCGTGCCTTGAACGCAACTCTCGACAAGACACTAGTTGACGGACTAGCGATCCGAAATTTGACATAGCGTTATAATGTTCGGCTCGTTTCATTGCAGTCAATTTTACGCATTTCGACTTGAAAATTTTACCACCTTAAAGACTTTTTTCAAACATGTCACATCTCTTTGCGAAACCCAAATATAGCTCGTAAGATTGAGATATCTTGACAATCATTAATTTTATAGTAATAATTTAATTTTATAGTAAAAATGTTTATTTATTTATTTTCCTCGCAGGAACAATGAATTCATCTTATTTGAACTATAGTACAGACTTAGCTTAGATTAACCAAAGTCGGAAATATGACCTTCTCATTATTTACCTTTTACTTTTGACCTGCATGAAGAAGATATAGTATTTTTTACCGAGAAAATTGTGTGTGAGACAAATGTTGAGTATAAAGTAATAATTTATGCACCGCAAGGAAAGAATAATATGGGTATGGTAAAACTTAACATGATTTCAAAACTTTGAACATTAAAGTTTCACATATCTACTGTGTTTGCATGCTAATCTTGTATCTCAGATATTTCAAATGCAATATGCGAGAAATAAGGAAACTCCTCCCTTTTTTTGCGCATCAGCCTTCTAAAACCCTTGTCATATATCCTACTCAAAATCATCAAACTATGTCTCGTACCTACCTGATAAACATTTTCGTTTCCGGACTCGGATAAAGTCCCATTGACATCGCCAACCACTTGTTCGGAATTATTATTAGCTCGTCGTGTGGAGCTAAAATCCTCTTAGCAAAATTCATTTACAAATTCAGTTCTTCAAGCGTTCTTTCACATAAATATATTTCTTTGTAGAATACAAATAATAAAAATATATCAAAATAACTCTGAACAAAAATATCTCGTGAAGAAATAAATGTAATCAAATCAAAAATACTAGAGTCTGATGATTGACATAATTTTTTATTAAATGATCTATTTTTAACAAATATCATTTTAACACAGCAAATACTTCCGGTTTTTTTCAGACGAATATTTGTTCTGATTAAATTCGAATTAATTTATTATCATGGAGGTGGTTACATCCATGATAATAAATTAATTCGAGTGTATTGTAAATTTCGCGATAATAAATTGTACGCGCAGCCGTAATATTGAATCAATATGCAGAAAAGCGAGACATTCCCAATAAAAGCGCTTCAGCGAAGAGACAGAACCTGTCACGATACTAAGCCACCTGCTACTTAGCAAAGAGCTGTTTTTAAATACAAAAAAGAAAAGAAACAGGAAATCACCATCCCGCCGGCAAATGAAGGTCGCCAATTCCGAGTAAAAAGCGCTCCTAATGAACACTTTCGAAGATCTGTCAATTAAAATAACTTTTTAAAAAAACCGACCTATACATTTTTAAATACACCTCCCCATTACTTGGCAGTTCTCCAAACAGAAATATACAATTGGCGATAGACTTTGGTTTCAGCTATTAATCAAAGAGGTGTACAGAGAAAGAATTTTCGTGAACTTTTCGACGATGACGGTATTTTGGAAGAGTTTCAACGCCGGAAGGATGACATCCTTGTACCAAACAGCCTACGCAATTTTTTTTTAAAGCCAGACCATGGTAGCAAAAACTAACACCATTGTCCAGTTACACACACACTGTTAGTCACTGAGTCTTTCGAAAAGCGCCTTGTGGCAAGATTGAAAACTTTGGAGCTTTAAAAAAATCTTTGCTTGGTATTTGCATTCGCAAACCCCAAAAGCTGTGTAGAACGTTCCAAGTGTTGTATTGTAAGGAGATTGATTCCCACCTATACGGGTGTTACTCGATTTGCTATTAATTACCATGAGTCGCACTAATCCCCATGAGGCTGTAGGGTTTACTTCTGTATCCACCTAGGATTGAATGTGTTGTCTATCACGTGGTGAAAATCAACCCAAAACAGTGATCAAGTCATGCGTTTCGTGCGTGCTCAAAAGCTGTGGCATTATTTAAACTGGATTTTTGGGGAACATGGAACCGCTGAACATATAACTTTATAGTTGCGCTTATATTTGAAACATGAAAATTAATTTACTGACAGAAGGCATTTTCGTGGTATCCTCGCATTTAATTCGCTACATAGACATTCCCATGGTTTCTGTGATATTCGTCTTAGGGGAATGATGTAAACAGAAGCTGTTGTGTTCTGGAGGAAAATCGATGAAATACATACATGCCCAAAAATAACAATGCCTTCGTCCTTGCTGCTCCCCTAAGGCTCGCTCGGTATTTTTGTAAAACAAAACAGAATGCCTGCTTCATTTTTAATAAACCCGAATTTGCTAAGTTCTTCAAGATTACCAAAGGTTATGAAACCCCTTGCTGCTGCTTCGCAGATACAAATAAAGGAAGTATAATAATTTTATCGCAACTTACATTCAGAACGTGACTGCAAATAGGAAATAAATTATGAGATTGAAAAAGAAAATTAGAGCCCCAAATAAAGAAGTTCGACTAGAATTAGTTTTACAGAATTTCTTATGTATATATTAAATTCAAGTAAGCTCGTATATTATATTTCTAATTTATAAATAAATAAGTGGCTAATTAACTATTCGACAAGTTCAAGTTCTTGTAACACGGTTAATAGTAAAGCTGTTTAAGTGGTTTAGGTATTATATTGTTAATTTATTGTATATCCATGTATTATATTAACATACTCTTATTCGCACAAAAGTTGAAGGGCGACTAACTTTCTAGTGCTAGAGGGGTTTGTGAGTGCTAACGCTATTAGCACATGTGTTCACATTATGTTAATAATACTCCTAACAATGATGGCGCTGATGCATTACTATAAAGTAAATGTTGCTTTAGAATAATTAATACTTATACGGATAGGTAGTAACCTTTAGAATTATTTTTACAATAAATTAATGTTAAAAAAATATTAATGTAAACTATGCCTAAGGTAAGGCTTCATCTTATTGCAACCATATGTGTATATCCAAATCAAAACAAATTTTTGTCCAATAAAGGCATTATAACATTCGTCATCGACTATTTATAACAGCATTACATTCTAAAACACATTGGTCAATTACTTTTTCACTCCATAATGCGCACGAAACATTACAGTTCTTAAATACAATGGGTCCCTCTATACATATTGTTCTTACATTGCCACTTTCTCATCTGTACAAATTGCCCTTTTTGAGTAATTCATTAAGTCCATCGATTACCGTGATTTTTTTTTCATTAGAAAACGAACAGTACTACTAACTTTAGTTTTGGGTGCAATCAATTTTTTTAATTCTTTAAGTATCTACTTTGTTGTAAAAACTGCCAAATGAAATATTAAATTGTTATAAACTGCGACAAGTTGAGTTATTGTGCTCGTAACACGTCCACTGCCGGTGTCGACTATCTGATTCAGATCATCGACAAATTTTCGTGTGCTTGTTGTTTGGCTACCGAGAGTTGCCGCGCAATATTAAGAGGATGTAAAAACAATACTTTTTGACTGTCTGACCACGTTGACACCGAACTTTTGGTTTATTAATAAAAATTTCACTTTGAATTGTGTCATACACATAATACATATATTTGCATTATGAATACATAAATAGTAATGAATAGATCAAAATAAACAGCATAAATTAATCCAGCAGGGTAAAGAATTCATTCGGTGACAAAAAAAGTTTAACTAGGACATAACGAAAATGTTACGCTATCCGACTCCCAAAGGTCAAACGGGATAACTCTTTCTTAGCTTTATTTTCAACATATTGTTGCTAAGTTAATTAAATAATTTATGCGATCTTTAGATGCAAAAAGGCCTACTAACTAAGTTAATTCCCAAAAGAACGTAGAAGAGATAAATTACGAGTTAGCCTGCAATGCCAAGATCATTAAATTTTTTGTATTCGAAGCATAGAAGATGAACAACAAAACGACAAAGCTTTTCAACATCAATTAACATTTGAATTTCCTGGTCTACATTCCGAAGGAACACCAAAACTCATTTTATAACGCCAGTCGCGCACACTATAAATATTTCTTTTGGTTCTTTTCGCCGCCGCCGAAGACTTTCAGCAATCTTCCCCGCTCGGAGCTTTGTCAGGCTTAGTATGCCAACGAAAGTGGTGATGCAAATGTTCGTTCAATTTAAACACAGATCACATTCCACGTTATCGCCATTCGGCTCCCGTTGGATGGACGTCGTCTAATCGAAAACTTTTTTTTCGTCAGCTAAAACATTCTTCGCACAATTGGACGGTTCTTCGCTTGCTCGCAGACCTCTTAATATATTTATTTAAGGAACAAAACGTTGACAGCTTCCTATCCGTATTCTCCAATCATATGTTATTTTTGCGGTAACCAAATTTATTGATACAGTCGAAGCATTTCAGCAATGTTAACCTCTTATGAATGAATTTCGCTTTTTGGTCTGCCGTGTTTCGGCTCATTTGGGTCCCAATCACGTAGCCATGTCATTTTTTGAGCAGCCCATGAACCTGGCGTTTGATGTCTGCAATAAGTAACTGAACGCACATCTTAGGTAAAATGAATTTGGCACGAGGTCGAAGGACGCAAATTAATTGCCCTGATGAATGCTTTGTTACAGTCTGAGTCGGAGTATAGCACCTTGACATATTTGTGTCTCTGGTAATTTGCTAAAATGACTTTGAAATTGATTTGGGAAAGTAGTTGCTGTCTCCAGCAATCGAGCTCAACATACGCCCAAGATGTGTAACTAGAAGCAATTCCTAATCTATATTGAAACATGTTAAATTCGATTTCATTTTACCTGCCTTTTGTCTTCAGCACTAAATGTTTTCGACGCTGGTGGAGAGAACGTCTTACTTTATTTTCCGAATCAAAAATTCATACACTTCGATAAATTTTGAATAATTTACATGTTTTAAACTATGCACATTTTTCACAGAAAAAGATCTAATACGACATTATACGAATCAATTATAAGTGACAGTAGCGGCGCAACCAAATCTATGCCTACTATAATTTTCTATTTCATTGTTGAATATAAGGGACAATTGCGAATAAACTGGGTGGGGCAACTTCGATCGTTCAGTTCTACTAGAAAATGTACTAATCCATACACATCTCTGAAATTGTAAACTTACCTATTTTCCCACTAAAACATCTAAGCACAATATAAGAAAGGAACATCAACAATTTTTACTAGTACATCACAAATTTTAAAGAAAAGCAAGATAACAAATTAGCAAAAGAGCAAAAAAAAAAACAAGTTGAAATTAAGAGAATGAAAATCGAAGGTGAGAAATCTGAAAATATGAATAATGATTGGGTGGATCGGGTAGACACGAACAATAATGATTTTGTTTCTGTTCTAAAAGTTGATGTTTATAAGAGAATTTAATTAAGTTGATTTTAGGAGTACTTAGTAAGATAACTGAACATGCTAATTAAACAATAAAAAATATCCTCAAAATTCGTTCGTTTCAATGGACTGACGTTGTACATATGTGCACACTTGCTTGCATATGTACCTCTATCAAATCCCTACATATGTATATGTGCACATTACAGCGTCAAATGTCGATACCAAAAATATTTTGCATTTTAATGGTACAAGTGAAAGCACACAATTCCATTCATGCGCACAAAACACTTATAAATGTTAGCAGTGTACCATATTTAAAAAATTATAATCTTAACCCTTGGACGTTAGAATTTCCTAAATAAAATTACTTGATATTTATTGAATACTAGAAAAGACTCATTTTCAAAACTGAAATACTAAGAAAATTAGTGTCTTTGTCGAGTCGACTAAACTAGACTTCCGTAATAGGGCCCAATGAAAATACGCCAAAGCGAACATATCTGATGTGTATACTGTAAATCTATCCTTTAAAACTGCCATAGTATGGTTTTAGTTGCGATAACTCAAAAATCAAGAATTGATTACCTCATGAATGTTTATTGCTCTCGTTACCTTCTATACCATTCCATAAAAAGTTAAAATATGGGTAGATCGAGTCGGTGTGTGTATAATCCACTCCCGGATAATTTATTCAAGGGATTGGCGAAAATTAAGTTACCATTTAAATCCCCTCATAATTTGCACATTTAAATCCGCAGTAATAAGCAATGGCTTAAAAACCGTACAGCACCAAAACCTCCCTGCACACTTTCTGCAATTGAAATTTGGTGAAACATGAATTGCTATAAAATCGAAAGCGTTGCGTTGCAAGCTATGTAGGTACATATTTACTCTTCTTTTACCATCATCAAATATCTACTTTGTATGGTGGACAATTACATAATGGACAGGTTTTTATGTGGGTACATTATTATTAATTCTACTCACGGTGACCTTAGCCCAATCTTTAAAAAACGGTTCTGTCCGTGAAAAATTCAAAACCGTTTGATAATTAAATTACTGGGATATTAAAACTTTTCGATTTTTTTTTTTGCAAAGTAATCAATCATTTGCGCAATTACTGTACAATGTAGTGCAGCTTCACGGTCAGACAGTTGGATTGATGTGGAATCCATTTTGAACGCATTTTTTACTTATGGTCAATAGGTAAATGAGTTAGGGTTTTTGTGGTGTCCGAAATTTGCAAAATACTGCTAAACAAACATACAGTTAAATATCAAAAAATAAAACGGGAGGGCGTCAAACAATTATGCCTGTGGTCGTCTCGTTTGAATCGAACTCTAAAAACGCGAAATTCAAAGTTCAATATTTCCATAACAACAACTCACCCCACTCGTACCTCTTCAAAATGATACTCTTTTAGCTTTAATAATGTAACCCTCGGTAGCAATATACCTGAGAATTTGTTCAACATTCAACTGGATTAGAACTAGCTCTGTAGAGTTTGTGGCTTCAATGCTTTTTCCGCACGTCTATCTGATTCACTGTGCAAAAAGTTGCAACAGGTGTACCTCCTGACTCTGTACTGCGCATCATTCTTTCATTAGTTACTGATACAGTTGGAGCATAGTTCTCAAGAGAAAAAAAATTAAAAGAAAATAATGAAGCAGCTGAGTTCCATCGATAAGTGTAGCCGTGAAGTCGAAGCACATTAAAGCTCGACTCAATCTCATGTCAACAACTCTAGTTGCTCAGAACTTGATTTTTCACCTTACCCTTTCCCCGGACATCCTCGTCTATGTAGATGTCGGCAAATTAGAAAAAGAGTAGAAGAACGAAAAAACGTCGGTAACTTCTGTTGCGAATTCATGCGGAGAGAAGCTGGAACATATCTCCACGATCGTAAGCGCTACCGAGCCAAATGAAAGTTTGCCTGGAATTGGAGTTTTTTCAATATTTTGCAAGCTTGCGAACAGCCGCCCGCTGTGCACTTCCATCACCCAAAACCAATTCAACTTTTCTTTCATTAACCCCATCGAGCTAAACTCGCTTTCGTTGAGATTTTATCTGACTTTCTCACGGTCACCGTGACATGGCTTTTGGGATGATAAGCAATCGCCCGAATAACAATGAGATCACAGAACACGCAAATTTTATGACAATACTATTTGCAGAAGGACTCGTTCGCTCCCACAGCTATTTCTGGGAAGGAGCGCCATAAGAAAGGTACAAGCGAGTTATGTAATTGATTTCAGTTGGTGGCTCTCGCATGCCACTGTGAGTACGCGGCATATCGCAAAAACATTTGTTTCTGATGGATGTCACATTGGATTTATTTTTAGCGAGGCTTTTTATGATCTTTTGTGGCAATGCCTGACATTGTTACGCTCCTGCAAATAAACGAGAATTCATCAGATCAGGTATGAAATGTTTGTTGTGGTCCGTTTGCTTCTTTTTGCTTGAGATAGTAATTTTTGGGTATTATGTAACCACAAGTTATGTCCAAACGAATTGTACGACAGAGAGACGAAGAGGATTATTATATTTATTTTGGAATTTTGTTAACATCATCAAGTAAAATGTGTGTACAAAAACACATGTAATGTCGAATATATGTACATACTTGCTATCGATGTTCGTATCTTTTCCTAATGATTTGCTGTAACACCTTGTGGTGACTTTCAGAGTTCTAACAATGTTTGTGCCTGGATCTTGCTCGGTAGAAGTCCTAAAACAACAGATAAGTTTTAGGTGTTTTTATCTACTTCAAATTGAAATAAATAAATTTACAATTTACATTTTGTTTTGATAATCACAAAGGATTTCGGATTTCTAGTCGACCTACGAAAATTAATCTGTTCATTGCTTTTTGTTATCGAGGGTTCCAATACATATTATGGAAGTGTCTATTTTGCCTTTTGCAAAATGTGTACTGACTGAATATTTTTCTTTTATAAAATATCTACGAACTGAAAGCCTTTTGTGTTGTTTTGTGCTTTGTGCCGATGTACGAGGTATTTCGCGATATATATTCGGCACACGGCACACAACCACACTCACGAACACACTTGGGGTGCAAATAGGCACTGCGATATATTATTGAAGCTTCAGTGTTTTGAGTTTACGAAGCCATTCATTATATGCATCCATTTATCTGAAATAACCCAAGAAGTGGTTTTTCTTGGCATCACTTTGGAGAATATTGCTATGCCGGGCCTTCAGAAGAATTTTGCTGGTTATTCCCCAGGGTAGTAACCTGGGCCCGTCACCTTATCATTTTGCAGAATTTTGATTGACATCAATGACTTTAAATAATTTTGTGTATGTACTTAAAAAACACATACATGCACTTATCTAATGCAATAATTAAAAGTGCTACTTACATTACATTAAATCATTCATTACTTCTTTTTTAACTGAACGTGTAAATATGTAAATAGGTCATAAAATCATAAGAAACCAAGAAATAATACAATTTCGGTTCAGAGCTGAAATAGTACTTTGGGATTTTAAAAATTTGGTTCGGACGATATCACAATATTTTATTTGTTTTCAAAATAAAATTTCAGCATCAAAACTTTAATACCATTTATCCAAAATGTATGTGCATAATTGTTTGAACTTGCGGACAGATTTTTTGCTTCAACCGGTAGTGGGTCAAATTTACCGTGGCGATTTTCCCCTTCTAAGTTTCCCTTTAGCCTTTTTCCCCAGGGGTTAAATTTACCCCGGTCATTTTTCTTCTGGTAATTTTTCCCTTTCTACGTTTCTGACTAATAGACTGAAATGTGCCGTTTCAAATTATTTTATACACATTTATATACTGCACAAAATATCTTATAGACTAAAATACTCAAATTAGTCTCCTTTGCGTATGCCGGGATATGATACTAAAGATACTACTTTTTCTTTCTCGAGAAAATTGACAAAATACGTCTATTTAAATTACTGAATTAGGGAAACTAGAGGTAACTTTAAAATTATGAGTGATACTATAGAAACAACTTTAAAAAACATTCATAAAGTGACTATAAATATGAGAGTTACAGAATGGATATTTAATTTATAGCTAATATTCATAAATACCCTGTATAATTACCAGCCTTCTTTGACCCTTCCAGAACAAAGGAAAATTATAGTCTAGTACTCTTTCCACACTATACTACAAAGATCATAGAGGACAGAGAAGTGAAAACTTTAGCTATAAATTGATATCTTAAGTGTATCTTAAATATAAGCCACCAATGCTTTATCCTAGTTTTGGACATACAGTGATTGACAATTCCAAGTCAACACACCCTTACATTATGCACTATTTGTTCTACACTTCCCAATACTATGAGTTACTATGCTTATTCCAACATGTTTTTATTTTTGACATTTTAAATATTCCTACATAAAAAAAAAAATCGATTTTAGTACTGTATATTTGTGTGGACAAAAGCTGTAGTTAATGATATTTAAAAGTATCAGAAAAAGAGCAAAAAAAATTATTAAATTCATTGCATGTTAATATTTCGTGTTTACACTTTTGTTAAGAATCACAGCTCGAAGTCGTTGCGGGATATTGCGAACCAAGTTTTTCAGTGTATTGGGCGGTAGTTGCTCCCACTGAGCTTCCAGTCCCCTACTAAATTCTTCTCCATTTATTCTTTTGTGGAATAGCCTATAGATGTTCTATAGGGTTTAAATCAGGGGATTGAGCTGACCAATCCAACATTTCGATGCCAGAGTTCGGAACATATTGTGTAATCACGCGACTTTTCTGATTTGAATCGTTATCCTGCATTAAAATAAAGTTGCCGAAGATTTCAAATTTTCTTCCAAAGTATGAACGTAACTAGCGCCTGCCATCCTTCCTTCAACCGTCACAAGCTCTCCAACCTCTGATTTAAAAAAAAAACCCAAAGCACAATACTTTCACCACCAAATTATACAGTCCGTTGAATAAAGTGTTGTTGCAGTCCTTCCTCCTGCGCCAAACTCGCTTCCTTTTTTCGGGTTTAGGATTTCAAATTTAGTTTCATCAGTCCATATTATTTTGTCCCAAAACGTGTCTGGCATCTATACGTACTGTTTGGCAAATTCTAGTCGACATTCTTTATTTCTACTTCTAATAAAAGGCTTTTTACACACTCCTTCTTAATTAAGTTAGCCTCTTTTAGTATTCGGTGTATGGTTCTGGTTGAAACTGATAAATTTACGGTGGCCTTAATAAGTTTAGAAGTAGTTGTTGTTTTTTTTCTCGCTTCTCGAATAATAATGACAACTTCTCTAGGTGTCGCTTGCGATGTTTGGTATTCCGAGGTAAATCAGCTACGCTATTATGTGCACTTCTCGCAAATTTTGTTTACGCCCGGTTTGGTAAGTTTATACTTTTTCGATATTTCTCTAAAACTTAATCCTTGTCTTCTGTCATTAACAATGCGTTATTTGTTATCTCACATATAATTGGGCATTACAAAAGAAACAATCACAGAATATGTGAAAGATACCAAATTACTATCCCGTGTCTTCGTCTTACCTTTAGCTACTCCGGACTTCACTATAAAGTACATATTTATTTGGCCTGATGAAACTAAAAACCCTACCCGTTAGCTTATACATAAATGTCCAGATCAAATATTAAATTGCATGTTCACTTTAAAGGCTACCAGCAACTGCGCAAATAAATTCTCAGGATTGCACTTTGGATGCTAAGGGGATATATTAGGGGACACAAACTTTAGAAGCTTTTTCGAAATTCTATCAACTTCATGCAGTTTTCATCACTTTGTTATTTGAAATACTTTCGTTAGCTTGAAACTGTCCAGCTCTGTAAATCCTAATATTTTTAAGAAGAATGTTTTAGTTGTTGACATGAAAAATGTATTTGCACAAATAAAAGATATATTCCATTTGTCACGGTAAAAATAAAGGCAATATATTTCACGAAGTAATGAAGCTATAGCATCACAAACCTATTGGCAGAATAGATTAATTCCCACAAATTTATTAATAGACCTACAAGTAAAATATTATTAAAACATTTAATCTTTATAACAGCTATAATAACTTTCTATTTTATGAATATGTTAAATTGTATTGTGGATAGTGTGTTATGAATTTTTTCGTATATGTATTAGGTTTACACCGTCGTAAATTAGTCGGCATTATTACTTCATTATATAAATAATTTATTCACTGTATCCGTGTAAACGCAGAAATTCGTTTTGGTTTAAATAGAAACTGTCTCTACAAAATAAAATTTCAGCATTATTCAGATTTTACTTTACTTTATTTACTTCCTATAGCAGAAATGTCTATCTATCAACGACATGAAATTATGCAAAATGTTTCGGTCAACAACTAAGATGTTACTCCAAATTAGACAATTTTTATAAAAATATCATATATATAAGTATGTGTTGTAATAGAATTAGAACGGCGAAGGTATTTGTTTCATTTTACTCTATAAAGAAATTATAAAGTTCTTTTTTCAATATTTCATATGATATCTTATTATTGCGTAAATTAAAATCCATTCACATCTTGAAAATAGCCTTATTTTTAAATCTGTACGTTCTTAAAACTGCTTTTCCAGGAATTCAACAGCATGAACTCTGGATTTTATAAAACCGCTGTTTAAGATGCAGACCCACTTTTTATTACTATTAAAATTATTGCAGAGGATGCACCTTTCTTCTCATTGTGAATAGTTGATGAAATATTGAAAGAGTAAAGCGCAGTTGCGGAAGATTACTCTGAAAAATTCCCATCCACCGGTATAAGTAACATGCAAAAGTCGCCACCGATATCATATGTAGATATATCGAAGGTTATTCAAAATCAAAGGCCCGAAAATATTCTGGATATCTCACTTCCTACTGGTAGATTGTATGGATTGATTGGTTTTAGTGGATTTAATAAATTATCCTATTTTTGCCGGCCTAGGAGAAAGTGAGTATCAATTTGTTTCATTAAAAATTATTGTGGAATTAAAATTAGCGTTTAGCGAGCTTAAGTATTTTTATATAACAACATTTTAAAGTTGCAAGTGAGCACAATTCTGTGTGCTCTGTGTAATTCTGGCTGAAAACTCGGTTGTTCATCACTTACATTATACCTTTCAGTTTTAAACTTTGCCATTTTGTGCGAGGGCAAAACATGGCAAGGTGATGAATTCTTCCAAACTTATGTTTTTCAAAATAGAAGAAATATTAAAGTTTTAGAAAAATTGTGAACCTGCTACGAGTTGTTCGATTTATTCGAAGACGAATATAAACATTTTGAATTGGTTAGTATTATTCTATTCGAATATCTAATTCATAAATTCGCGAATGAACGAACGAACGAACGAACGAACTAATTTTGACTAAATAAGCTGAGGCAATGCATTTATAATTCGCACTTATTTTCCACTGAATTTGAAAGTTAAAGCCAACACCAATTTACAATAATAACAACAAAACTCTTCCAAATACTAATTATGCGTAGAAAAGCTGACGCAATAGTCCAAAATATTTGGCAATTTAAAAGTAAAAATCAATAGTTGCTTGCTTGCTTATACCTATACATCTCGCAGAGTTTTCATCAAATATCTCCGAGTGTGTTGATAGTTACACAGTTTCCTTATAAATACAACGAACGCCCACCCCGAGCTAATACTAAAAAACTCTTATAAATCCCCACTTGAAAAATTAATAGCAGAAAAAATCCGGAACCTTGGAAGCCGGTGGTGGAAAAAAAAAATAATTGTGAGCAAAAACAAATAAATTCCTGGGTGAATCTATTTTAGATTCTCTCGACCTTGTATGCTTCAACTTAAGGGAGTCATGTGAGATGTCAAATGTGCCGTGCTGTAGGTTGGAACCAACATAAACAAACACTGCGGCATCTTTATCAGCCCAGAGTTCACAAAACGAAATATGTCGGATATTTGGCGGAGTATTCATTGGGAACCTCGTTATCTAAAGAAATGAGCTTGCTCTGGCTCCGGCGATAGCTCAACACCACCACAATATGGTGGAACGATTAATTACGCACGGAAAACATTTAATTCAATCGATTTTTGTACCCATACCCACTGACCTAATTTCACCTTCACAATCGAGAGTATCGCCGTATAGGCTCCTACGTGTTGCTGAAATTTAGAGATGGCGCTAAGATAAGATAGCCCAGAGAGAGGGTGGTACTTCTGTGCGGCTAAATAAATATTTGCACTGTTGTCCGTGCATCGATATTTTTCGTTAAGTGATTCAGTTCCAAAAAAATCGAAGGACGGCACAAAAAGAGAATGTCTTAAATTTTCATGATAAGGAAATTCTGATTATTCTTTTATTGCAAATAGAAAATGCTCCAAGGAATGCCTTAAAAGTTTCACTTTTACAGTGAATGTCGCGATAAGAGCTGTCGTGCTTTTGATAATTCCTATCGCCTGATAGCGCCGTAGTGACACAGCTACTCTACAGTTTACACAATTTGGGAAAGCGACATTTTGTTGCAGTTAAAATCACTACAACGGAAATTACGCGATAAAGAGCTCATTAGACAACTTTGTTTCTTACGTGTTTTCTTATATTTACTTACGACTTGCGAACACTCTAGATAATCTCTAGTGGCTTCTTGCGCGCCTCAGCGGGAGAATGAATTATTGTATCGATGGTGATAAGTTTACGCGAGGAGCCGTTCATGTCTAATTACGACCACGCAATATGCGCACATTTTTCTCGTTGAAATTTCTGAAATTAGAGCATTTATTTTAGATTTTTTTTTGTACACATTTTTTAAGCTTTTCCTTTATTTCCGACTTGAATAATGTGAAGTGAGAAACACCTGTCGCTTTAAAATACCGGGAAGCTTATGAACTCGTAAGATTCAAACTTTCCAATATTACTATTCTTATTGTTCAATGGGAAAAGTATATTAATCCGTTATCGTAATTACAAACATTTTTCGTATGCTAAAGTCCACAAGTGATGAAGATTAATCTAATTTCATTCAGAGCGCGTCGTCTAAGGCAACTTTTTCGTGCCATTGAATTTGTTCTTTAACCCGGGAGCGATACACCAGCACTACTAGTTTTTTCCTGTTTTATTATACTGTACCATTTCGAATAGAACTAAAATTAAATTTTTGGATATCTATGCCAATTTGCATCAATCAGGTATTGCATGAGATTCACTCCAGTATATGCTCATTCGCAACAAGTCTTTCGATCACCTATTATTATTGTATGCTTCATTAGGGTTTCTCATTACTTAAACTTACGAGCAGATCAAAGATGTTTTCTTCATTTATTTTTTTCAAAAAGATAATTTTTTACTACTATAATAAATATTTTTGTATTCTCGATTTGCGATATTTCGATCGAAAGAAATTTGTTTTTTTAATACATCCTTAGGTATTCAATTGAAGGCAAGTCGAGCAACGGTGCACTGATATATTTCTTCCGTTCTTTACAGTTTTCGTTTTAAAAACTTTAACTTGAAGAAAAGAAAAAAAAAATTCAAAATTTACCTTTTTTAGCATCAATAAATTGAAGCAGCTTTTATAAATATATATCCTTTATTTAAACTTAATTAAAATTATTATATATATATTTTTTTTTGGAAATTGTCAACCCCATAAAGAAAACTCCGTAAGAATAGCCTAACTTCATTTGTACACTTTCGTATCGCTTGAAATTTCACTATCTTATC
The DNA here is from genome assembly GCA_947538895.1 of Neoitamus cyanurus. NCBI lineage: Eukaryota > Metazoa > Arthropoda > Insecta > Diptera > Asilidae > Neoitamus > Neoitamus cyanurus. The sequence continues at coordinate 54,284,242 of OX384540.1, forward strand.
CAATATCATTTATTTATTTGTAGCTCTTCGACTGGGTTAAGCATACTTAAAATAAATTAACAATAAAGAAAAGTGCTACACGATTCCCAGTGCTCAAGAACTCGACTCCACAATTCGTTGATACCTGGCCTCCATTATAATGGCTAAGCTCATTTTGATATGGACTCATACATGCTCAATCGGATTTAAATCCGGGCTTTGAGCTGGCCCACTCTACACTTTCAAGCCATATTTCCAAAATTGTTGCTGTATTTGGGGTCCCTGTCGTGTTGGAACATCAAATAATCATTGGGGGACTGCCGTAAATTTCGTTTGGTAAATTATCTTCAAATTTCCAAATTTGCAAAAAGTGCCCCCCTCTGCTTTTCCAAAGAAGTACTTAAAAAACAAATGTTTACATTATTTTTGTTCTTCATAAATATTGTTTTACATTTGTTTCAAATTTACCTGCATACTTTGGTTTTCCGTTTTTAATATTTATTATGCCTCACTCATTTATTAAATTAATTTTCTCCGACATTTTCTTTTCATTTTCTCACGAGAAATTAATTTTTATGAGGCACGGCATAATCCTTCGGAGCTCAGGTGCTTAATTTGGTTTGTGGGGTGTGACGCTAAAAGTGGTGTGAAAAATGCCGGCAAAGAAAAACCGAGAACTTTTAGTTGTGGACTTAAATAGTCTCAATCGCAAATAATATTTGTTCCCTATAAGAGTCGTTGTAGTGTTTCCTAAAACGCAATATTATCTATACGATTTGATCCTAGAAAAAATTGTATACATATTTGCACTAAAACCTGTTTCCTCGCTAAAAATATAACACAATCAGTACACTTACATAAGTATATCAGGTACTGCCGCTATTTTCACATATGAATTAACATCCAAACGAATGTGACCTCAATTCCACATATGTTTAAAAACAATTATTTGAACCGCGAAGCGAATAACCTAATACATATTAACTAAGTACATCCGCACAATTTACGTTTTTTGGAAGTGTGAGAAGCCAAGATATTAATGATAACAACTTGCTTGGTTCAATCCAATAACTCTTATGTACTTTGCCATTATTGACCAAATGCCTATTTACATATTCATTCTCTAGGAAGGCAGCCTTTTTGGGGTGATGATTATTCCATCCCCTTTGCTTGAGAGCATGTAACACTAAGTATGTAAAAAAATATTTACGATGCCCTACATTGAAATTGATGTCATATCTATTTCTACAGCATACCAACGTAAATATTGCATCCTTTGTAAAGTTTTAAAACCTAATTTTATTATCAAAAAAATTCTCAGCAACTCCTGAGCCATGTCGTTTGGTTATTAAATACTCTGCACTCCTCGTTTTTCGTCACGTGAAGGCGCCAATCGTAACGCAGTTAGAGCATAATAGGTTAAAGTTCTCGGCTTCATATGAAACATTTGTCTATAAAAAGTTTTGCTTCGGCAGACAAATGAGGTTATAATGATTGTTGCTGTTCAAATTTTGTTTTTCCTTGTTTCCGTGGAAGCAAAAACGACCTTAGGCTCTTTTATTTGCAACTGTAATTGAGTTACAGAGGGGCAATTTTATTTTTGGAGGTACGCATATGGAGAATAGAACCTTAGGCTCTGTGGTGATTTTCCCAATATGTGAAATATTGAGTAAATGTGTAACAAGAGCGGGTTTTTACCGGGAGAAATCGATCGCATAAGTATCTAATCTTTGTTCAAAAATAGACAAATTGATTATGTTGTAGGTATACAGTCGCATGACATTCATCATATCAATGGCGGCCATTAGGTCAATTTTATAAAATGTCTGGATTATCTGTGGCATAATAAATTTTCATGAATGGGATTTATCGTTTCGAAGGTGAATTAATCAGTAAGTAAATTAATCACTTGTCTGCTAATTATTTTCAATTCCTATAATTTTAAAAAATATTTAAATATAATACCTTAAATCAATTTACCTTATACGACTGTTGTTCTTCAATAATTTTTAAGTTCTTAAGTTCACTGGAAAAATAAAAAATAAATTCCTAATCAATTATAACGATTTGAAAATATGATTAACAGCACTATCGCGTGGGTAATTCAAATTTTTACTCTGTGCAATTCAAATTAATAGGTTGTTTAGTGTGAGTTAAGTTAATGATCGTTTGAGTTCAGAAATTTTGAAATATTTAGATATCTGCGGTCCTCTGTACTTATTCATAAGCAATTTTAAGTGGTCTTCGTCGTTTGTCAGACAGATTGTTAACCCTGATACATAATCTAGGTCAATTTGATTAACGTGCTGGTGAAATCAATCTCTCTCTCTCTGAATTTAAAATTTTTTTTTCTTTTAATATAAAAAGTTTGAGGTTTTAAAGTTACAAAACAAAAATCTATTACATTAAAAATAAAATCATTTCACTAGGGCAAACTATCATTAGATAAGGTGTGAGTCATATTGACCTCACAATATGATGTTCCAGGTATTAGATAGATTATGCATCTAGGTTTAACGTTTTCCTACTAATTGATTGTGAGTGAGTGAATGATGTTTTGGAATCAAACCTTTTTAAAAATTTTATTTTTTTATATTTTAAAAAATATTTAAAGCAATTAAAAAATAACTTGCCACCCATGTGGCCATGGATGCACCTCCGGCGAGCGCGCTCATTTTTGCGTATTCCCCTAGTCAGAAAAATTGCTATTAAAATGTTCCAGTACCTACGATATTGCTGGTGGTTAACAATCATAACGAAATAACGGCAACAATTTTTCGTATTAGAAAAACAAACCGTTCGCCTGTAATCGTTTACAAAAATATTAAAAACATGATTTTGAGAAAAACGCTTTTTAAGTTATGGAACAGTTTTCTCGAGCATTATGCCATTAAGGACTTACATACGTGCCACATACAGGTGCTCCTTTGCCTCTCTTTCTCCTTTAGCACCCGTACGAAATTACAACAGCTGAAAACCGGGACAATGGATGAGGATATACATTTTTTCGAAAGTCTGATTAATGTGCTCAATAATACACAAATCGCAGTGATTTATCACACTCTGACAGTCTGTTGAATATGCATAAGCTTCCGTTCGTCCAGTTTAGGCAGGTTTCCGTACGGAACGGTATGCACAATGCACATTAAGGCCTTAAGTTTCAAACCCGTTTAAATTTCGCCGGATAGTGTGATTTGTGGAACAGTTGCTTTCGTATTCTTTGCACCATTCTTCACATTCATCGGTACCCTTCTTACTCTTCCACATTGCAGGCATGAGTTGACAACAGTATCGATCACGTTCCCCGAGTATTTGCCGATCTGTGTTGTTACGCTGTGTAGCGTCATATACGGTCATCAGAAACAATCAAATAAAATATCCCCACTTTGCGTATTCAAAGATTTATCTATCAACAGCGTTTCGCAAAAAAAAATCGTAACCCGTTTGTTTCTAGGCAGAATAGTACATTCTTTTCGGAAACTCTGTCACCATGTACTCGTACATTACACTTACACCACAAAACAATGGAAGTCGGCTTATTGTGAATAACTTTCATTGTTTTGAGGTGAGAAGTCTCATTGCAAATACGATTCGACGGTTTATTTCAAAGCTTTTATCAAAGGACACGAATCGATGTACAGGATACAGATGAATTTCAAAAATGGACGAGAACAATAAAGAAAATTACAGGTACCTATCCGATTCATTCCCCTAGCCACGAAAATCGCTGTAGGTACATTCTACAATAATGCGAATTTCAATACAAGCCCCTTTTAAGCCTAATAAACGTTTTGAGTATTTTAGAGTTATTTATAAACGGTATGAACCTAACCTAAAGATATGATATGAAAGAAAGTTTAAGGCAAATAAACTCGTCAAAATTGCTAACCAATTATAAAAAGTCTATTTTAAGCGTAAAACGACCCCCGGAATAGGAGCCTATATTTTTCTGTGCACTGATCAAGTATAAAATATCAAGTAATATATAACTGTCTTTTCATTGTTTCACCTAAATTTCCTTCCGGCGAGATTGTGCAACATCATTTAAATTTTCCTCTTCAATGTTCTCTTCTCAAATCAAAAAATTATAAAGCACACTTTGACTTCGCTATTGAGGGTAGCTTTGTATATAACGATATTGAATTTACTTCGGAAACTGGATATTGAAAAGGAAAGTGATTCGAATATGAGACCCTATTTAACATTCTTTGTGCATTAGGGTTAAATGATGACAGGCTCACAAAAAACTTTATTTTACATAACAAGGAACCCAATATTGTATTTAATAAATATTTCAATTTGCTCCAATACCACATTTGTAGTATTTACAGTGCTTAGATATTAGATTATTTAAATGTCAATTCCATTTACAATTCAAGTATGTAAGGTAATAAACAGATGATAATTAAAAGTGGCTTTATTGTGATATTTTTCAGTCATCTAGGGTTCTAATTATCATACTTCAAAATGTTCTAAGAGGAATAAGAAATACAAGTTGTTGAAGCAAATTCTCAAAAAAAAGATGTTGTGTAGCCATATTGAAAACAACTGACTCCTCAAATCCAAATAATTAACTTTTTTTCATTTTTGGAAAATAACCTCATACAACCACGTTTCCCCGCCGACCGGGATGAATACTTCCTTCAAATATAATGAAGTCCTGAGAATAGCTGCTTATTAGGAGTACTGCTTAAGCGATTATCGTGCTGAGTAATTTCGAGTACCCTTGCTGTTTTAAACCAATTACCTTCAATTATGGGAGTTTTCACTTGTCAAGAAAAATCTTGTCATTAGTGCTTTTCCCAGAATACTTTTATCTCGCATTGCTTTCCAAAAGAAAAGAAAACAAAATCCCGGTCATGCGTATGTACTTCTAATTTCAGGAAAAAGCTCATTGAGGTATATACGATTTTCATAAATTCATACTCCATTCGAATCGGTTGAAGACTTTTTGTTTAGGGTATTAGACATGAAATGTTTATTGAAATAATCCATAATGTAAGTATTCATCAGGCTTTATATTTCCTTAAAGAGTTAAGTGGGCAGTGCAAATGGCCTCAAGTTGGATTTTAAATTAGGAACTCTCGCTTACAACGCATTGCAAAGTTTCCAGAATTAATTTAGCGGTTTGCTCCAGCCACGTTCATCATATTATCCCTATTCATAATGGGCCATTAAGGCACCAAAGCAGAAGTACATCTCGGCAATATGAAAATTAATTCACTTAACCTTTTGCACTGTGTACCTAAGTGTCAGCAATTTCAAGGCGTCTGATATTTCCATAAGAAAAACTTCCATGGAAATAATCCTAAAACAAAAAAATGTATTTTTAAATTTGGAACTAAATAAATAAATAAAATTACGAACGCGATTTATCGGTTATATTGGTTGTTACTTCATTCATCTTTCCTTTTTTTTTATGGAATCAATAAGACAAAAATTTCGGGTGAACTAAATATTTGTTTGCACTGACATCTTTAAACTCAGAATTTTAAAACTGAGAGTGAATGAACTGAACCCGCGATTATCATTATTCGCGGTTGCCTAATCCATACAAATTATCAAAAACCTAACACCCATGAATAATGAGGTCTATGTATACATATTACATTATATATACGTACGCATCAATAAATTGGGCTAGTTGCAAAAACCGATGTATATTAGGATTCTATTGTAGAATCCGTCCCTAGGAATGTTGTTGAAGTTGAGAAAATTGGTTTTTTATAGCACTTTAAAATTGATTTGACTTTAGTCATTCAATAGACTGTGAAAGAGAAAAGTTACTACCTTTATGCTTTAACAAAAGATGATTTATGCGAATTCGTTCGTATATACATATTGCTGAAATAGATCATCTTACTACTCGTTCTCTTAGTAACATGTAACAAACCTTCGGTTTGTAACCGTTGAAGAAAACATAATTGTTTGAGTAATTTAATAGTGTGCTGTCTTTTACTTAGACATGGCAGCATCATTGATTTTCGTATGTGCATCTCGCTGTTATTACTTATACTGTTTTATGCTTTTACCAAATGATGATTCTAAAAATTATTATGAAAACTATAAGAACGTCCTCGCCCATAAGTATTGATTTCTAGTATAAACAGCAGAATGAATTTATAATTAACACGACATGCTTAGAGTGCTCCACCATATTTTGATTTTTACAAAGTTTCCTTCTCCGTTTCTTTGGTGTAGAACAAACAGAATAGGGAATAATTCTCCGGATAAGAATTTCTGTCACGACTTCTATAATTAAAACGCTTTCCGGGTTTTCCGTGTCCCACCCCCTTACAACAAGGACAAGAGGTTAAACATTCACTGTTCATACTTTATAACTCAGTTCGCTGTGTCGTTGCGAATGAATTACAGTACCCAGGAATTTGTCCAGCAGCTCTGATTTATTTGGAGAAAAGACGAAGAGAACAACTATGAGCTCCAGTAGAGTTATTCAAGTTTCGAAGAGCTTTCCCCTGTGGATCTGTTTTCAGTCCAGACCGTGCGCGGTGCGTGCACTCCACCTCTGCTTTCTTTCACAACACAAACACAGTTATTATGTTGTCGTCCAAGATCTCCAACCCCCACCGCAAAGAAACGATATATTCCGTGGTTTTATTGATTGCAACACATTTGAATAACAACAAGGTCATCTAGAGAAACAGCTTACACTGCGACTGTTGCCAGTAATAATAATAGCTACAGCGATTACTTACAAAATCCCACTCCTACGGTGTTTTTTCTTCAACCGTAAATCTTGTTTATTTTTTTCAACAAGAGCTTATTACAATCCTTTACAAAAATTTAATTGAAACACAGTCCCTCTTTGAATGGGTACACAATGGGCGGTATTGTATTGGTGGCACGGGATTCCTATACAGTCGAGAAGATAATTGGAATTTCCTAAATTGAAAACATATTGTGAATAAGACCAAAACAAACAACATAAGTAATTATTGCTGAAAACAAGTTTATATGTACATAATGTAATACTTGGAAAAATATGTTGCGAAATGTTATCGTCCATGAATCAAAAAATTCGACTAGTCCCAATAAATAGCGCGGCTAAAGTATTAGTACAGGCAAATTGGACAAGATTTGGTCCAAGTTGAAACAATTAGTTTAACAAGTTAAAAATTGGTGAAGGTACTCTTTGGATAACCTCGGACAAAATACCAAAAGTCCCAAAAGCCACCCCCCCTGGAGAGCAGGCCTCATCTTGGAATAAAGGTCGTCATATTGAATTTCCACTTGACAATCTATTAAACGGGATTACTCCATACCTATGGGTGATTTTACGAACGCGGTTTGCTCAGAAGTACTTGTATTAATGTCAGCTACAGTTTTAATACCTTTTTTGTCTTGTAGATAAGATAAAAGCATTTAAGATTCAAATATAATTAATAATAAAGTAAAGTATTGAAATTTTTGATTTTACTCATTTTTGGTTTGCTTTTGTCGATTATTTGATGAACTTCGGCGGTAGATTCAAGATCAAACATAAAAGGACGCAGTTTTTTTCGATAAAATGAAATTTGAAAAGTTATTCGCGATTGTAATTTTACACCTTTAGTTCCAATATGGCAGAATGTTCCCCGAGGGTATCTTTTGGGACTTTTGTTATTTTATTACAGGCTATCCAAAGAATATCTCCACCAATTTTTAGCTTGTTAAACTAATTTTCCTGACTTTAGCCTATTCTTCTTGTATCCATTGATTTTTGTACTTTTAGAAAAATGACATTAACACTAGAAGTTTTGGGATGGAACTTAACTTCCGTTTTCTTTTGTATTTTCAGCAATGGGAGAGAGGCTAGAAACCGAGCTGAAAAAAATCGCCGTGATAAACTCAATGGCTCCATACAGGAACTCTCAACGATGGTGCCATACGTGGCAGAATCGCCGAGACGTGTTGATAAGACCGCTATCCTTCGGTTCTCAGCCCATGGACTGCGGCTTCAATATAGTAAGTATAGCACAATTTACTATATATTGACTGACTTTGTTCTTATAAACGAAAAGTGGACAACGGAGACCAGTTTTGAAGCAATATGATAATTTTACAATTTGTTAAATAAGTGGAAAACTTAAAAAAAAAAAATATTTCCTATTTTACTCCAGTTAGGAGCGAAGGGCTTCCACTAAGTCTCTCCACTTCGAGTTCGAGGCTTTGCTTCAATTTCTCTTAATCGTTTGTTTGCGCTATGCTAGGTGACTAGCCCGCAGTAGCTATCCTGCCTGATGGGATTACCATCTAACGCTATCAGAAAAGTGCGCCTCAATTATGCCATGCTCGAGTCGGGGGGATAGCCCCAAGCGTACTTACCTCTGAGTTATTAGGTTAACTTAAGAAAAGAGACGTGGTTTTTCTTTACCGGTGCAAAATCAGAGGAAATAATAAAATAAAAATAATGGGTTGTCCTTAAAGCGTGTTTTCAATTTAAAGTTTCTATTTGAAAACCTAAAAAGTTAGAGTGGATGTGTCAGAATTATACATGCCTATGTCCCATCACGCAGGAGTTCAAAACCAAAATGTGTATTTCCCCAGCCCTATATAACATATGATCACTTTTTTTTATATGATATCGACATCACCCAAAAAATTGGAAAATAATAAATATAAAAAAGAAAACCCATATATGTATGTAACTATTTAACCTCAATGGTGAATTGCGAAAAAAAGAGGCTTCTTAGATTCAGGGCATACCGGTTCTTTACATTTTTCAGAAATGTAGTGGGTTCGTCTTACAAAATGTTGTTATGTCTTGAAAGATCATAAGTTCAATTTCATCAAAATTTGAGCATTTACAAGTGGTTACAGTTTTATAAAATCCAAATAATTTACCTTTACCTTTAAACATCTTCTCAATTTTCTTTACCATAATTGATTAACTAGAGAAAGCTGCCACTCACAAAAGTGATGAAAGCAAACAACCTTCAATAAAATTTTGTCAACAAAATATATAATAATTTCTGGTTTTATTAAAAAAAAAGTTATTGCGGTTATTTTTCGCAAAGAATTTGAATCGGTGTTTTCAAAAATATTGCATGTGTATAATAAATAATTCAAAAACAAATTACAAACCTACTACAAATAAATAAGACGCTCATTGAAACGTCACTTTATCTAGAAAAGTAAAAAGTTTTAATTAAATGCGATTCTCCAATCAAAATCGTGATGCTTATAGTTTATAGTCATACAATCAAAAAGAAATAGTAGTTATTCCTTTCGCAATCAATTCCTTTCGTACTTCTGTAAATGTGATTATATAATTTTTTTTTTATTTCTTTCAGTTTTTGGAAAAACTTTAAGCGCAACACCCTATGCAAAACCCCAAGTAACAGAAGCATTTACGAGACTTATCGACAGTTTTCTGCTGACTGTGACGTGCCGTGGACAAATAGTGCTAATATCTCCCAGCGTGGAACAACATCTTGGACATTGTCAGGTAAGTCGGAGGCCATAATTGCCTCCCTCAAATTCAAAGAATTTCACCTTTTCAAAAAAAATATTTTTCTGCGTTTTATGTTTTCCTTCTATCGAATTTCCGACTGTCTCTAAAGAAACCCTCGTCTGTACTAGACATTTTTTATTTTAATTAATTTTCAAGAGAACTCCCGAACTCGGGGCCTGCTTTGATAAATGATGCCCTGCTATGTATTGTAAAGGTGACGTCTTTCCATTCTATTGGGTGGGGAATTGGGGGAAGGACTTTATTCGAAGGCATAAAATTACGCAAAGCTTCAGTTGCTTATCACCCCTTGTCCCACGCAGTTAAGAATTTTATACTTTTATTAAATCAAAAACAAGATATTCATTCGCCGACGGCCCTTGATGCAGGCAGTGAAACTTCAGAAATTATATCCGAAAATGTTCACAAAACCACTCCCTTGCCGGTGAATCAACCGTTCTGTTGGGGCACCATAGCCTGCGGCAACCTTGCTCAAACTACACCGGGTATATAAATAAATCAGGATGTTTTTGTGTTTTTGCCAGCGTATCAGAAATGGAACGGTTTTGGTTTGTTCATTCCTCGACAAGGTCGTCGGGAGCTGAAAGCTTTTTATCCCGAAATGTGCGTTCTCATCAGGGTTAAATTAAATTAAACATTTACTGTGGTACCTCACATAAAAAGTTATCAAAGATTACCTTGAAATTCATGCGTCATTCTGTCTGTTCTTCAACTGGTAAGAGAACTTTGCAAACTTTGTTCACGAATACATTCGTGAAACCCAATGTGAAGGGTGGTGAGCGGCTTTTTGCAGACATTACATTGAAAGATATGTTTTCTTTTCATTTTAATTATTTTTGGAATTTCAGGTTGTTATAACAACTAGGAAGAGGACGATACATTGTATCTTGCTTGCTTCATATGAAATACTCATCATTATTATGTATATATCTAACTCTAGGCCCTAGGAACTTTAAATTTGCTGAACAGGTATTTTGGTGAAATTTGAAGGTCAAGTTCGAAAATAATTAAAATAGGCAACTGTTTCGTAGTGTCGCCATATAAGATCTGCAGCATTCAATATACATATATATTCAACTTTTTACCCGACTGCGCCAGAAGGAGGGTTATGTTTTTCGAGTGTATGTATGTATGTCTATATATTTCTTTGTCACACTCTGTAGCCTAAACGGCTTGATGGATTTTAGCTTGAGAGGTGTCGTTATATTCGTCTTAATTGCGAGAGTGACTGGATATATCAAAATTATAAAAATTAAAATGGCCGATTTTTGGCGCCATATTATATGTCGTCAAACATTTTTTTTCCCCTCAAATCGAGTGGGTTATCCACATAACGGGTTTTTTAAATGGCTTACAAAAATATATACATATATATGTATGCTTAAATGTAATTTGGAATGAGAAATGCTAAAAAAAGAAATTATTGAAAAACACAACCCGACTGCGTTGATAATTGTAAACTTAAAATTTTCAAACTTACTTAATAAATAAACTGAGAAGATAGAAATAAAAAAGTTAATTTTATTAATTTAATTAACCATAAACCAATCAAGTTTATAAACAGTACCATCGAGCACCCATCCGTTTTCCGTCCCCGTTCATATTATATCTAAGTATGTACCCCTCGCATGCACAAGGACGAAGGATATGAGACATATTTTCAGAAAGCGAAAAGAAATCGTTGAAAAAAAAATAATTCCCTATCAACCTCTGTGACGTAACTGAAATCATAAATAATGAAAGCCATGCCCATCAAAGCTCTAGAGTTCAAGAAGAAAATGGAGATCAGCATGCATTCGTATTCAAATTTAAAGCAAGTAATAAATTTTAAAGAGTTACACAAATGCAAGAAGAATATATTAGGGGTGCCCAAAAGTAGGTAATCAATTGTTTTCAAGGAAGTAAGTGTTCATTAGTTCTTACATCGGCCCTACTAGTATAAATACGTATTACTATAGTTATTCCTAGTTACAAGTTTCAGTAGTGTGGGTTGTGAGTTAGATACGATGTATCTGCAAAAGTGTGCAAGTTTTGTATGTTTTGTATTACCTCGTAACAAAATGGCGGATTTTTACTTTCCGAAGATCATATGCATAATTTTAAGTTGTTGACTTTATGTGCGGAATTTAATGGAACAATGACAACAAAGAAGATTTTTATATATATGGAGATGTATTGAAAGGCAACAAGTAGCAACATTGCTTCAGAAGATTTGCTAACGTTCGAAACTTCACATTTCTAGCTTTAGTTTAGCGTTAACCGCACACTAGATACTTTTTGTCACGGTCACCGTATCGTTGCTGCGGACCCGGAAATTCAATTTTGACAATAGTATATGCCTACATTTGTAAAAATAGAAAAAAATCAAAAAAAGAAGACAAAGTGAGATTAATTTCCTTACGAAACCCTAAAAAGTGATTTTTGAGAAATCCCATTTAAACTAGATCTAATTCTTTTCCTACAACAATTAAGCTGCCTAATCCCGTTGTCAGCCTTAATCACACTAAGCCTTTTTGTTTTACAACAGTATTTATGGTCCCTCACGAAAATCAGCACTGTCTAAACAGGTTTCCTCATCCAAATTGACAAAACCCGCCCATACAAGTATTTATACATATTTAATGCAACTTTTACATCGACGACCTTCCACGCAAGTAGATCCGACCTGGACAATATAAAGAAAGAAGCGAAATGAACAGAGGGTTCCGTAAAAGCACTTTTATTTTTGTACGTCTTTAGGGCGGTTTCAGGTCCCATCATCCCTGCAGAAGGGCCCTTTATAATATTCTGGGGCTCTCTTGTATCATGCACTGCACGACACAGGAGTTCTTAAAGATATCCAAATTTGGAAATGTTGCGCAATTTCTCAGTTCTTGGCTGCATAAAATATTAACACAGGTTTACGTAAGACATCACAGGAATTAACCCATAAGAAAATACTAAACAGAATAACTCAGAGCTTAATGTCGACCTCTGTGCACCGAATGTACGGAATCTTAGAGTGTTCTTGAACATCTTAAGAATTTAATGCAATTACTCGTTAATAGCACTAATTTTGACGGAATGCCCTCCTTCCTTCCAACGAAAGGAAACGTGCAAAGTTACCCAAAGAAATTTCCATAATTGCTTTAAAATCTTGATTGCCCCCAGAATGAAACCGAAATGTATGGTATGAAATTCCACTTTAGGTGGAAAATATCGAAATCAGGAATTTCCGTTCCTTGGGTCAGCTGATCCCTCTTTTGTTATTTGCAATAAATCTGCCTCGAAAATCTATTCAGCTTCTTCATCATGCAATCTATCATGTGTCCATATTTGGGCCCTTTTACTTATAGGCAAATGACTATAGGTCGGTTTTTAAAGTCAACGTACTCCTTCAATCAATTTCCTGGTTCCAACAATAACAAAACTATAAAAACAATATCAATTTTGTATTCTTTGGTTACTGCATAACTCTTCAAAAATGCATATCCACTATTTATCTGACATAAAACTACATAGTTATTCGCCAAAAAAAAAACCGAGTTGACATGAGAAGTCAGAATTTTTAAAAATACCCTCGTAGGCGAGACATTCAATCCAACATTTAAAGCAAGTTCCTTTAAATTCGGTGAAAGCGATGGAAATACTTTTTCATGAAAAATTTTCGTTTCCGTCTTTTTTTTTCAATTTTCGTGAAATTGTCCAGAATAATTGTATGAATTTCGTCGCCAATTTTGAGTATTTGGGTAGAAAATGGCAAAATACCATACGATGTCAGAAACTAGAGAGTCATACGAGAAACTGAAGCCTTTGCAGAATAGTTTATTTCCTGAAATGAAATGTGCAGGTGGGGGTGGGGCCGATTTGGAGAATAATTGCACATATATCTATATATATATATATGTATATATAAGTATAAAAATATAAATATATATAAAACAGGTATAATATTATCAAACTAATAACTAAAGAAGGTAAAAGGGATGGATGCTATTTACCTTCATTCTCTAGTTTAAAGGAATGGACAAACAAATATAATTTGTGAAAAGAGTCAATCGATAACGAAGTCCGTCAGAGTTGCTAGTCAATGGAACTCTTAAGGGGGCCGATACATTGAAAGTGAGTTTTTTTAAAGAATTTTTTTGATAGGGAAGGAATAAGCGGATCGAGTTAATTTTTTTATTAGTTTACCACAAGAGCTTGTACATTATAAAACATTTTTTTCGAGTGCCGGCGTTTCAAAATGGCGGCGAAGCCCGTGACGGAACAGCCCCCTCATATTTCAGTCGCTGCGTTCTCGCGGCGGTAATATTGGTCTGAAACAAAGGAGGAAGAAGAAATTGTTAAAAAACAGTTGTGGCTTCAATGTGAACCTAACTTTAAGACAAAACATTTTTTTTTCCCCAAATGCGACTTGAATGAAAATTTTGCTTGTTTTTTTGGCTGAATTCGCAACCTCTACGGTCGGGGATTCGCGAAATCGGCTATAATTTTAGGTTCATCCAGTAGACAAGGGTCTTTAGAAGCTACGGTAAAATTTTCAGCGTAATTGAACCTTTCTTAATAAAGTTATCGTGCAGCGAGTAGTCGAAAATGTCGTTTCGAGGAATTTGAGTTCAAAGTTTGGGGAAGTGAAAAGACGAATTCTCTACTTACATTTTAGTCGGCTATTCCTGCACCGTAGAGTTGTTCTTCCTCTTGTGCACGCAGCTGATTTACGGCAAAAGTTTTTTCTTTCCGAGCCGTTCTTGCTTCTTTTGAATCGAGAAATGTGTGCCGGGCTGCGCTCGTTACTCGAGAATAATTCGAAATATTTGTCTTCGATTAGAACAATAGCTGAGGAATTTGGGAATAATAGACGAAAAGCTAAGAGCGGGGCGGTCTGGAGCCGGGGCGATGGACAGCTTCTCACTCGCGCTACTTGACATCGCCGCTTCTATGTGAGATTCCATGAGACCGGATTGAGATATCGGGAAACGCTCTTAGACACACGTTCTCAACACCTTATAGAATATATTCCCGACGAAAAAAAAAATAAAAATTTTTTCTGATTTTACATGTATCGGCTTCTATGTGAGATTCCATGAGACCGGATTGAGATATCGGGAAACGCTTTTAGACACACGTTCTCAACACCTTGTAGAATATATTCCCGACGAAAAAAAAAAATAATTTTTTTTTGATTTTACATGTATAGGCTTCTATGTGAGATTCCATGAGACCGGATTTAGATATCGGGAAACGCTCTTTAGACACACGTTCTCAACACCTTATAGAATATATTCCCGACGACAAAAAAAAAAAAAAATTTTTTTGCTTTTACATGTATCGGCCCCCTTAAAGGGGGGCATTTTATTTTTTTGTTCTCTGCAACAGAACAGAACATCATTTACGAAAGTAATAAAAAAAACTTTTGCGTCGATTAACTTTACAGCATGTTTAGAAAGGATGCTTTTATCATCTGACAAATGGGAAATATGATTTATTGTACTTCTCTTTTATTGTGTAAAATTCTACTATTTTCTTGGGCGAAATCACTTTGACTTTGACTTGCTGTAATTTCGCTGAAAAGAACTGTTTTCTGTTCGTTAGGCGAAAACTGTTTCTATATAAAATAAAATTCGGTTTAAAGTTTTTGATTTGAAGTAGTCTATAGCAAGCAAGTAATTGCGGTTGTATGTTTTAAGAAAATCGTATTCTAAACATTTTAACTATTAGTTCGAAGTATAATATGATGAAAATATATAAAAATTATAACTTAATAACTTTAAAAGTTTTTATTTAATAAACTTCCTAAAATAATCGATATTTGGGTAACAATAAATAAAAATATGACTAGAAGCAAAATAAATATCAGCGATGTTGTCTTTGGAAAATCACAGTTCTAACTTTATTATTATTATTTGCGAATAACGCTAGTGCATAGGGTAGGAAACGAAAACCGAAACGTCTTTTCGTTTACCTAAAGGTTTGCCAGACATCGGAATTTAAAGGCTTCCAGTTAAAATTTTATGGAGTAATCTACATATAACACACCAGATATGTATGGATGCATTATGGCAGCTACCCACCGACACGGTAGCGGCGGTGGTAAGTTGCCACTCATGCATTTTGGTATTGTATTAACCTTTTAATGGACGAAAAATTTCTTTTCATAAAAAGTGTTAATATTATATTTTCCATTTTGCGAAGCTTTCAAATTTCCGTCCTCCTTGTCTGATTACAAGTGAATTGTTACATTACAACATGTTAATATTATTCATATATTTATTTTTAATATTTCATGAACTATTGTAAAATTAAAAACTCCACTTTTAAAGTATCGATTTTTGTCTATCGTGTTCTCTTTCTAAATTTCACTTTTTTAAACGTTTCTTATGACTACATAGATTTAAATACGGGAGGGAATCGGCATAAGTGTACAAATATTTGAAAAAGTGAATAAAGCTGAGAAGATGAATGTCAGCAGCAATATCTTCCCAACAATGCTGAACTATACGGGTTTTCTAAAATACGTAATTTTAGTTATTTGACTATACCTGTAAGCACACAGGCTGAACAATTCAAAAACTATCAAATCGCTGAAGACACTCCGTAAGCTCCATATTTACCATTTTTGGTAAGGAACTCTTAAAGTAAAATTCTTACCCACATTCTTATGAATCGCTGTTTTGCTTTGATTCCACGCAATCATATTCATTTTGTTAACACCAAAACTGTTTAATCTTACTATTTATTTGCTCGCTTGCTAAATTAATAAAATTATAAAAAAAAACTCTAAAGCAAGGATAAATAGATATTTAAAAGGCCATTTCCAGGACTTGCATCTCAATAATCTAATTTCCTTGGCAATTTAAAATCTTAAAAGGCCAAGTTGTGCAATATCCGCCAATATAAAGTAGAACGGAAGCAATTTCCTTGCAACAGAGCTGCGCTGGTACTAACGCAAGAGTTTAATGGAAGACTATAAAAACCAGGCGAACGATTTTTTATACCTTTCCCAAACATTGCAAATTAAAAGTGGTATTGTATGTACAGTACAAACAATCAAAAAGAGCGATAAGTAATGAACTGAACGATCGAAATCAAGCCCGACGGATTTAGCATGCAATCGCTTCGATTTGAATAATTGCTCGGATCTGAAGATCTGGTTTGCATTACCTTGAAATTGGTCGCGTACCCATAAAAATACATAACGGAACGTACGCTGGCTGGCGAAGTTACTGTATTTTAATACGACGCTATAAATTATTTCCCATGATAGCGACTGCAAAGAACTCGACACTTTAAAGCATGGGCTGCACGATAGGAAATCAATAGCCACGCAATGAGGAAGTGCATTTCTCAAGCTATTGCACCCGATGAAAGCACGGAGTATCATCCCAGGATCCCCTTTTTCCAGGAATTGCTGCATGCGTCCATTCCTACGTGACATTCGTGATAGTCTAGTCGAGCGAGTTCGTGATATCGCAGAAGTGAATCGTCTCTGCACCGATCATAAAACTACTCAGTTGCAAATATTCCACACGTGCGACTTTGTTTACGGGCCACTCTCGGTCCAATATTTGCGAGTGCAATGATGCAACGATTAATTTTTTTTCCATTTTTTTTCCATTGCAGACCGACTTGTTTGGACAAAATATCCTTCACATTACGCATCCGGACGATCATACGATGCTTAAAAAGCAACTCATTCCCACAGATGTAGAGAAGCTCTTCGACATCCATCCCGAAGACGATTCCGGTGAACCTAGGCCCCGAACGCAGGAGGAAGAGGACGAAATTGATAGAAAATTGCGCGAAGACAAGCGACTGTTCTCTGTGAGGTAAGAAATTGTGATTTTATGAAAGCAGCGACAGAACTACATGCATTTCATGCAATATTTTGCATATGCAGTCGGAAGAGGAATTTAATACTATAGTGCATTTTCCCGCTTTCAAAAAAAATGGTTATTTCTTGAATTTACCTGACTCAATGGCAAAATTATTATAACTTCAACCCCGACATCCAATCCATTTCCTTGTGATTTGAAATGTGATGACCTGCCTGTTTCATATTGTCGCAGATGTAAACAAAATTTGTATATTAAATTTCGTGAAGTAAGTTCATCCGTCTATTGGCTTTTTTGTTATTTGGAGTATTCCGATTTTTTTATGAAAGTCTTTCTGATATTTTTCAGGGACCGGTCGAACACTACATATTTCCGTCGCGTAATATAAACCTGTCTAGAAACACAATTGAAAAACAAGTTGTCCTCAATGAAATCTCTTTTTGGGTTTAATTCAGTCGTTTGAATAGGTGAAACATTTTGTTGTGACAAATTTAGCAGAAATCCATCAAAACTGTTCTTAGAGTAAGTAGATCTTTTATTTGCAACCTTGCTGCACCTTTCAGGGATCTGATTTAAAATTGGTTTACTAGTGATATCAATTTTCTGATGTTTGTAATATATTAAGAAAAAATCCTCATCACTGTGACTCTAAATGTTCGGAATATGATAAGTATTTCGATTCTTAAATAATCCCTTAAAAATATAAACTCCAACTTAAAACGGAAAAGTACAGCAGGCAGTATAAACAGACATCATGTGATGGACGGTCATAAAAACGACAGGGAAACCGTTTTTTTATTTGTTTTTAAAATAATATATAAAACTAAACTCCGCTATGTCCACGAAGATTACAAATGATATGAATTAAAAAGGCGACGCTAAACGAATGACTCATAAATAGTTTTATAAAATTCCATTCCAAGATTAGATTTTGGGATTTTTCGTCTTGTTCGTCACACAGTGAGAAAATGTTGAAAATTTAATTTTATGGATTATGTTATTAGTTGTTGAGTCACATCATTGCAATCAATTTACGTCATTTAAAATTTTTGCTTCTTCTTCTGCTCGTGCTTTCTGCGGCCCGTGTACACGGTGATTTGTTATTTACAAATTAATAGAGACCAAATGAGGAATTCATTGTTAATTAATAAAAACTTATTTGTAAACACTTTTTTTAAACGGTTTTCATATACTTATAGGTTTTGGTGTTTTTATGTTCGCGTTTGTTTTTGTGATGTACGAGTACAATGAGGGATTGCTATTAAAAAACCCCTTGACGCAAAACAATTTTCGTGTGACTTTTTTTATACTGTTTTTATAAAGTTATGATATTGTTTCCGTAATTTTTCTTTTTTATCTTTGACTTTACAAAATAACGAATATGTTTGTATGTTAGCTTAATGGCAAAGTATTAGCATTATTAGCAAAAACTAAGATGGTGTGTTGAACACTTTTTTGTAATATTATAACACAACGTCCCTCAATCTCCGTAGCAGTTTCTTTACGCGAGTTTTTTTTACGCGGCATAATTTGCCTTTATTTACGCGGTCAGATAGATTTCATTTTCTATAATTTTTCATGGAATTTATTACATATCAGAGTGACGCAAATTATTACTGGAACGTGTCAATTACATAATTCAGACCTTTTGTTTTGTCGTGATAATGTTTAAAATTGATCGTATAAATGATAGAAATTGTTGCTTTTCCTTGTTATCCTTTTAAATTTTACCAGTGCCAGCTTTAGAAATTTATGGTGCCTATTCAAGGGTTCTCGAGTTTCTAGTACTCCTGACAGCTACGGTTGATATAAATTCCAACAAAAACAATTCTTGTAAAAATAGGGCCAAGCAAGAATGCTTTCCATTACTGTCTTAGCAAAATTAGATTCTGGTCGATTGACAAAGCCGATTTTTGGGTTTTATATTTTTAAAACTCTGAAGTGTGCAGATTATGCCCCCAAAATGATTTAGCATTATCTACATACGAAGCTATTGGCTGTTGAACACAATCATGCGCCCACTGTACTGTACTGTATGTATTATGTATATGGTATATAATTTAAAACGTGTTTTTCTCAAAGCACATTTTGGATGAAAGTTCATCTATCTAAGTATTTTCGGAGGCATGATCTTATATAAGACTGATGGGAACACCACTAAATTACATCCATCGCGTATTTTATTCGACGGGTTTCAATGAAAGTCGTTAGAATCTGGTTGGCATTATTCTTATTAATCAGCGCTAGCTCAAAAGTTAAACTCGTACAACCTTTTCGTAGCTGGTAGAATCAGCACATGCGAATCGTTACTAGCCTCAGCATTCTCAACAAGCTTTTTAACACTGACGATGCGCCGATTCTTCCTCCTGATTGATCACCACAATATCACCTATGCTTGACTAACTATCAGTGTTTGTTTGGTAGCATTGTCATATAAACTTGCATGCATCGAACTCATCTTTTGTCTTAACAAAGTACCTAAGACCTTACAGAGTACAAAACTACGCTTTGTAACTTCAGATTTCCAAATACGAAAAAGGCCATAAAAGCTGTTTTTAAAGTTTCTACCCTTATTTGATTAATGTCCGTGACTTCTAAAGATAGAGATCCCAGAAACTTAAACTAACTATAGGAGTATAATCAAAATGGTAAACTAAAACTTTGGGATAGATAAAGTATAATTACATTAAGTATATTGTGAGACAGTATATCACATGAGCAAAATGCTTGTGTGTGAGTACTGCTGATTGTCTAAAACAAAAGTTTATTAGTTATTCTAAATGGAAATGGATAATACATATACTTCAGGTGAACACTGTAGCTAGCACCATTGATACTTTTTTTCGTACAAATTCGATTTAGCTCGTGCTGTTTACATTAAATTTCTAGCAGAACAAACCCCACGACCTAACTTCATTCGTAAGAATTCATTAACGCCTATAAATAGCTTTATATAAATTTGTCACTGCCTCCGCCCTTTGAGAGGAGAAATTCTGCACAGTGATTCTGTTGAAGGACCTTTCAAATTGTTTTTCACAGGTGAATACTCGCTGAATTTTATTTGAAGAGACTCTATGTAATCGCTATGGTCGGCTCGTGCAACTGAATTTTCTGAAATTTTGAATTAATTTATCTGATGATAGGAATTAACAAAGCAGTCTGCTCCTTTGTATTACATTAAATTTTTTGTGATTTCTCCTCGCAACCGTAAAGCATAAAGCAGAGCTCGATGTCTTTAATTGGCTGCTCAAGGATCTCAGAGCAATTTCAATTTGTCGTTATTTTTCATTATTTGCAAGCGAACCGAGAATTATTCCTCCTTTTCTATTTCAATAGACTGGCACGAGCTGGACCTCGGTCTGAGCCAACAACATATGAATTGGTCCAAATTGATGGATGTTTTCGACGAGCAGACTCTGCACCCAGGGGAGTCAAGACGAGCACTTTTCCGTCCGGGTTGCAGTTGATAAGGCGTGCACGAGGAAGGGATGACTCGATTCCTTTGCATACTATCAGTGGCAATGACATTGTAAGAACCCCTTATACTGAGCGCCCTTTTATGGAGCCTTTTGTTAAACCTTTTATTGAATTTACCTCAGGTCCTAGTGGGATTGGCGCGTGTCATCAAGCCACCAAAATGCGACCGAATGATGGAACCCAACCATGGCGAATACCAAACTCGTCACCTCATTGATGGAAGAATCATCGAATGTGATCAAAGAATATCGCTTGTTGCGGGCTATATGACAGAGGAGGTTAATGGACTCTCTCCATTCACGTTTATGCATCAGGAT
Source organism: Neoitamus cyanurus (assembly GCA_947538895.1). Lineage (NCBI taxonomy): Eukaryota > Metazoa > Arthropoda > Insecta > Diptera > Asilidae > Neoitamus > Neoitamus cyanurus. Next base: position 54,305,301 of record OX384540.1, read on the forward strand.
GATGTCCGATGGGTCATCGTAGCGCTAAGGCAAAGTAAGTGACTCTACTCACCCCGTTCGGGTTAACTTCCTAAGTGCATGCATCTCCAATTATAAATTCTAAAGATCTATTATATTTACCTCGAAAAGAACATATTCAGAGTTGCATTCATTTCTGAAGTACACCTCCCTTCTCTCCTTGAACACTCTGTGCAATAACTTGCCGTTTCAGTGTACGATTGTAACAGCGAATACGGCGAATCTTGCTATCGGCTTTTGACTCGAAATAGAGAATTCGTTTACCTCAGAACTCGGGGGTATATGGAAATCGATAAGCAAACAAATGTTGTACGGACATTCTTGTGCATAAACACGCTGCTCAATGAAGAAGAAGGCAAGCGACGAGTACAGGAGATGAAAAACAAACTCACAGTAATCGTAAACACAACAATACCATCCACACCTTCTATAGATGCGCCGGCCGCAGAAAGCCCAATCCAGTTGGAAAAGGCGATTATTTACTTGATTCAAAATCTTCGCCGATCCGAGGATGACGACGAAGATGATACGGAATCGCGGGTGTCTAATCCTGAATCGGAGAGTGATGGTAATAGGCACGCAAAATCACCGCCACTTGCACTTATTCCGCCCAAACCATCGAGCATTAAGTCATCAATATCAAAAAGCATAGACGTTGTGAATATTACTCTCACAAGAACCTTGCGTGCACACCAAAGAAGCCCAGCTCGGATTGAAGAGATCCATAGTCCGCCCGGGAAGAGCGACAAAGTATCGAATCAAACTCGACCGTCAGTGCTGCAAAAGAGCAGTTCGTCGTCCATAGAGCCTAATGGATTTAAATCTAAGGAAGACAAGGGATTGACCCCTACCTCATCTAATAGTACTACGCCGAAGCCCAGTAATAATACAGACAGTAGGGTACCTCCGCTTCCTAGTTCCAAAGGGTATTTCGACTTGGATACACAAACCCCAGTAGCCTCTCAAGATAATATTAGCAGTCCGACCAGGTTTCCCTTCCCCACAACAGTCTTAAAGAGAACTCGAAGTAATGACGAAGCTGAAGATGAAAACAGTTGCGAGCCTAAACGAAGAACAATTGAATTAGAGAAGTTGTGTTTTCTGGATCAAGCTATGCAGGACATTTCAGACTCTAGTACAGGTAAGACTCAATATAATTTCATATTTGTTTGCGATAACCTAAAGTTGTTCAGTAGATCTGAGCCAAGTGCTTGTTAACTCCTTTGTGGAGATAGATGAGTCGCTGAACCACATCGGCAACGTCGTGAGTCAACTGCAAGACCAACGCAATGCATTTCCCTTGGATCCCACTTCTCAGCATCAAATGGAAGAAATAATGGTAGGTGTTTGCCATAGAATTTATGGTTAAATAATGAAAACTTTTTGTTTCCCGAACAGGAGGAGAGGTTGGAGCAGCGGGAGTTGCTAGAGAACATCAAAAACGAGTACGAGGCCCACATCCACAGAGTTACGGACCCAGATATTCCAGCGATCGCCGAGACAGATTCCTGCCCGCAGGAGGAGTTAAAGCCGAGATAAAATTAATTTGCCCCAAGTGTTATGCCCACTGTAGCCCTGTACCAGTCACAATGGGTGCGTCAACTATTTTAGCATAAATTTACTATTTCGCTGCTGGTCAGTTCGCGCATTCGACGGACGAGGTCGCCAGGACCGCCCGCACTTCGAGAGTTAACACTGGGGCGGTAGTCGTAATTCTATTTCTAATTAATACTGCAATTTTACTACTGTTAAGTTTCATAGACACTATAAGCTGAAGTTATTTTTACTGAGCTAAATAAGAGCGAACGTTAAAAGTAACAGGCCTTTTAGTGAGTGCTCGCAGCGGGGTTGGGTGTTGTTGCGTTTTAGTAGCTGGTCAGTGTTTTGTCGACTTTCTTTAGAGGTGTTCTCAACTGTTTTGAAAGTGTTAGTGTAACCAAGTACATTGTTATTTTCTTCTTCGTTTTACTTATGCAAATATTGTTGCACTGTGGAATAAAAGGAACTGTGTGAAAGCTGTGCGATTTTCAGCAAAAAGGCTTTAGTGGCAGATTCATCTACCTTCGAATTGCTTCTTTTTTTTTTAATAAACCATCCTAATTTCATTTCATCTCTCTTTTAAACCTCCTTACAACCTGGCTAATCCTGTAAATCCCGTGAAACTTCATATTCTTCTATTATTTAGAGTTACTATTTACTTACATTTCATGCATTGTCATTATCGCTTTAGAAATAGTAAATAATTAGAAACGCACGAAGGATCAGAAAAGAGTAGTCTTGCAATACTAAAAAGGAATAACCTAAAGCTACGAATTTATCTGCCTACTTTAGGGCACATGGTTATAACAGCCCGACCAAGCTACAATAATTCCTTACTGGTTGTCAAGGAAACGTGTGGTTTTACCCTGTCATGATAGTAAATATGAATGTTTCGTCTCCGGTAAAAATTTCACAAATGAATGATTGGTGTTTATAGTGATAGAAGTACGCAAATTCGTTTTATATGATTTGTCCCGAAAATCCTGTGCGGCTCCAATATTGAGATGATCTACAATCGCGTGTAAATGATCATGGCGGGCTTATGTGTTAACTGTTATATTGACCTGAAAACGTTTATATGATCAACATTCGTCACACTACATACTATACTATATACTATATATTTCATAGCCAAATCAAATAGGGCTTAAAACTTGAAAATGACGCAGATAGGATTTGGGACACCATTAAAGGAGAAGAGCATTTTTATACCACTAGAAATAGTCAATATCTTCTAGATGCTTTCCCGGTAACCTTTAATTCCGGGTAAAAACATTAATTTTTTATAAATCTCAGGAAAGAGTTCCACTTGAACGACCATCTCTAATTTTACCAGCAGCAGAAAAACAAAACAAAATGAGCTAATGCTATTCTATAAAAATCGCAATTAAAATCACCGTCAAATTGAACAACAAAAGCAGGTTTTGAACCGTATAAATATCGAAAAATCGTTAAAAAGTAAAAATAGCACGATATGCGTCTCTTCTAAATTTGTAATGTTTGTTTGCCATAACCGTAATTTTTTTTGGTGAAAAGCAAACCAAAACGCATATGTACAGCATTTGTAACGCAAATGTTATGCTACTGACGTTGTAAACGGGAACAGTTAATCTTACGCTCCGTGTATTCGTTTTGCTTGTATGTATCCTGGAGAATTTTTGATCACATGTAAAAGTAAATACAGTGCCTACGAAAATATGAGCACATCCTATAGTTGTTGAGGGAGAGACGGCCTTTGATAGTTATGCCTGTAATCGAGGTAGTTGGAGCTCAAAGGGCTTGTCAGAAGTTAAAGATATTAAATACAAATACGTGTAACCGGGCCGCAACGAAATGACATTCGTCCAAAACAGCGAATATAATTTTTCGATAGAAAGGTGCGCGGCTCATTACTGGCATTGTTTTGTTTATTTAGTATTATATTTACATAAAAACAACAAACAACATATAATATCCAGACCAGAACCAATCAAAAAGTTTTGCAGCAGACGGTCACCGCAATTTCAGGAAAAGTGTATCTGAAATTTAAAAATAAAATTATAATTGAGGTAGTTTGAGACAAACGTTTAGATGTTAATTGTTAAAAATTGTTAGGAGAGATCTCCCCTAACAAGTTACAATTTATTGCTCAGAAAACGGCCATCCAATTCAAATTTGTTTGCTCTTTTTGCTTTTTTGGGTCTAGAGGATAGCCTAGTAACAATAAAACAAAGTGTTGCTCTTGTTTCGAGATTTACTCGGGGACTAAACCGTGCTTAAATTTCATCGGTACAGTGGTACAGAATAGAGACATATATAACAATACACGATATACAGAACTAGTACAATTTATAAAACTTCAAAAATGTAAAACTACTAAAATAGATGGATTAAGTTCAAACCAACGTAGAACGTCGCAAACTGAACGAAGAATTCACAATTTGTGACCGGGTGAAAACTACAAGGTCGTGAAAACAACCAATCCATACTATGAATATATGTATGCTCCTTCCTTCTCATTGCACAGACAAACGGTAAATATAGATCTGGAATGGAATTATTATACAACAATTGTGAACAAAATTTAAATATGTACTGCTTACTTCGTCTTTTCTAAATAATGATAGAACATTTTCAGATTAAGAATATTAAAGAAATCAAATGATTGTGCGCTCTCGATACATTTGCATGCATAGGTGAAGTTGGGTTAGGTGCTCAATGTTCATATGAAATACAAAGTTTAAGTTTCGTGTTGTGTAAAAATAAGTTTTTCTACTATCTTTGGCTCCTGGTCAGCAACGTTAATGGTACAAACTACCTAATTTATACAGACGGAACCATATCGACTAAAGTGTGCAAGTTCTAGACATCTCGTTTGAAGAGCGCAATTATTTACAACGGGGATCCGGTTTTACCTTTAATATTCAATGTTCTCATTCCGTCTGTATTAATTACTTTATGCTAATGCCTTTATACAATGTGCTTTAAAGTCGGTAAGTAAAATCTACTCACTTCTACATTGGTTTTATTTTATTAATTTATTTTATAACTCATTAACACAAGTCACCACATGAATTTCTTCACCCACACAAAACCGGTTCCTTAGAAATCACAATAGTCAGTATTGTTGCAGGAAAGTTTATGATAGAGCCAAGCGGAATGCATTAAGTCAATTTATATCTTGCAACACTTTTTGAAAATAAACACGATATCCAATTCCTAGGTGCAGATTCAGAGTTATAATAATACACAACAATTCAAGAAAAGTGGGATATTTGGATAGAAAAAGAAAGTATATTCCTAACGGTCTAACGTTATACACGAATACAAACATGGCTTTATAATTACATTTGAATTAGTCATTTTTAAGAAATTATGAATGAAAACTGTCGTAAATTTACACTCTCGCTTGAAATGTGTTATGCAAACTTTTGTTTCCTAAAGTCGGCTCCTTGTCATTATCTTTTTAGGGTTAAAAATAATTAATTTTTTTTATATTTTGTTACGAATATAGAGCTGTTTTGCATTTGTTACTGGAAGTATAATGATGTCAGCATTAGAAGCCATCTAAAATCAATTTTGGAAAATGCGAGATTTCAATTATATTGAGATATTCGTTCGACTTGTTTTAAAAAATCGTCCCCTGAAAAGTTGTACCAATTTTTTTTTTATTTTATGAAAAATAAATCCTCATTGAATTGAAAGACTAAGTAAGACATGCAGAATAAACAAAGTCTCGAACATTAGAACTGCAGTTGCTTAAAAAGGTATAGCAACGTCTCGCCTTTATTTTAAGCAACGTATATATTTTTAATTTGACTGAATTATAAACTCAAAAATTGAATATAAAGCTCAGACTTTGAGATTAACTGTATTGAACCAGTAGTTTTCGAAGAAAGTGAGTTACAGGTAAAAACTTTTCTTGGAGCCAAAGTAATAGTTGACACCCCTAAAATATCCGTTGAAATCGATTTGCTCTAAAAGGGAATATCAAATATGTGCTGAATGAAACATTTTACTGTTAAAAAAAAAAATTGACATTTCTCTTCTCCTTATTTATATCTTACAAATACACAGTTAAAAATTTAAACCAAAATTCGAATTATATTAGGCACTATTTCAATTTTAATCAATTGAATCAATACAGGAGTACAAACATTTTTATGTTAATACCTTCCTTCTTTACTTTCTCCAAAAAATCATGTTCTTTAAGGTAACGTATCCTGTCCTACCAATTTCATTTACACAGCACCAATATATTTTATTATTTGCATTCGATTTCATAGTAAGGACTCATGCACTCGAATTGTTCAAATGGAGTTAAGGCAGCAACTCATCGATGTGGTAGCTTTGGCGGTGGCGGTCTAGGTACGCACACACTGACTCTGTAGCGGTGGCCAATTAGTAGTATCATTTCCTATAGACAAAATAAATCAAAAATTATTTAATTTTGACAAAAAAAAACTTGCGGCGGTGGTTATATACAAATATGCACAATACGATCGCCACCGCTTTGAATGAATGCTGCATTGATCGAATTTCTCTGTATCTGATCGCGCTTACTATTTGTGGAGCTATTACATTCAACGTATTACAGTTGACCGTCACCTGCAATACCGCTAGCACGTCGGTGTGTTCTTACCTTTAATTGAAACGTGTACAATCGAAGAGAACATAAGCATAGAACAAATCAAGTAGAACATCCAATTCTTTAACGTAAACGTAGAATGTTGTGAATATAAACACATGCTGCAAACATTTTAATGAGGGAGCTGTTCTTGAAATTAAAATTCAAAAGAGAGGCAGAAAGAATATACCTTTTCAATAGATTCATTTAGATTTTCGCGCTCACGATTCTTATAAATACAAGTGAAATCGTAAAATGGCTTTGGGATTCTAGAATAAAATAATGCGTAATATAGCTTCCGAAAGTACTGCCTTGGCATATTGGTGCCAGTCGAGTGGTGGAGTTAGTCACTGGTTGCTGGGTTGGAAACGCATCTAGGAGTTAGTATCACAAAGACATATAGACTTTATCTTTCAGTCTCTTATCACTTTACATCGCCTTTTCAACTTCATGAATTTAAAACGTTTCCTATCATTGCACCACCGATCAACTAGACACCAATCTAAGCATATAACCTAGGTTGGTGATGCCATGGAAGCAAGCACGTCCAGTATGTTTATATGAAATATGTATATTGTATTGGAAACTCTTCACCATCGACGTAGTAATCTTATAGACCTGGGTAGACTAGGTTTTGGTTGCTGTCTCTATCTTCAAAACCACACTTAAGGCTTATTTTTGGGCCATTGTACTACCACTTTACGAGGGTTCCTGTTGGAAATCGAGCCCACAACTTACAGCACTTAGCTAATTTCGCCCTAACAACTGATACCTCATAGATCTGGGTAGCTTAGAAGTGATCGCGTGAAACTACCATCTCAAAGGATGTAAATTCTAATGCTCCAGCTGTTTTACGTCACGCGATGGATTCAAAGGTAACATAGGCAGCAACCGAAAAGAGAAATTTATATAGACAAAAATAGCAGCGAGGATAGGTTATATTGTATTCCTATTCGTAAAATAAAACTAAAAGACTAACCTTCATTAGTCTAAAGTTTCACAATACTATTATACAATATTCTTTTCGTACTCTGTAATTAGTTGTCTTTCATTGTTACGTAAATGAATTTATTTGTTGATACCACTTCCTACAACAATCCATCCAAATGAACGTTTCAAGCATTCGAAGAACCCTTGTAGTCAGTTAACGCAAATTCAGGAAACAGCTCATCCACCTAGTTCCACACTTGTAATGAAAATACAAATTTCCCTCTTAGTGTATTTGCTCCAACCTCCAATATGGATTCTTATTATTTTGGCAGTGGTCCAATATTTGCGTGTTACGTTTTTCAGTCAAACCCAAAATGGCCTTATTGGGTTAATATAGTTAACACAGTATGAAACACCTAAAATTACACTCTTTTTATTCTGATACTTATTTCTTCTTCATGCTGACTCTAAGGATCCTATTCATCACGCAATCGTAAACTTATAACTGTCTCATAGAGTAATTCATAAAAGTCGTTTTGACTGTCGTTGACCAATTAATTGAAGTCAACAGTGATTGATAAATATTTTAAAACTACCAACATTATCCAGGCAGACAACATAGTTATGATGGTGATGTGTTTATGAATGACGGGTGGATATGGCAATAAAATTCGGGCTTAGTCCTTAAACGCTTTCAACACCTTTACACTTGTAAACTGAGTAGATAAAATGATCAAAAATGCGTATGTAATTGCTTTAAGCGATTTATGATTGACTTGACGTTCAATTACTTGTGCTATTGAGGTTTCTCGAAATTTTACAGATAGTGGAATTGGCCCACTACCTGTAGGGTGGTTTTCATACGAAGACTTTTACAAAATTATAATGCACAAAAATACTACACTTAATTGCTGTTGACAGGTTGTTAAAAGCTGAGGATTTCGTACATGAAAGGGCGGCCCCTTTTTGCTTTTGTGGTAGCAAGTTTAAGGTTACATTAAAACAATTGTGTTTTTGCATTTGAATTAGTAGTTTTATCAAAATTTAGTAATATCAACATAAATTGTTTTAAATTAAAATCTGTCCTCTGGTTTCAGTGCATGTTATGGGAATAATCAACGCGGGACTGTTTAACCGCTAAGATAATTTCATTTTAAAATTCGTTAGAAATTTTGAACGATATTAAAATTAAGAGTTTAATTAAGTTTAATTGAAGATATGAAACAATTGCATATTAAACATAAAACATAACGAATGGGATTGGCAGTCATTGTAGGCCAATGCAAACCGCCCTGGTGGTGCCAGTTTGTTGTACATAAAGCATAAATAACGACCTAGGAGTAAGGAGAAAATGAAACATTTGCTGTTTGCAGAGTTGAGCAGAGATTCCACTTAGAGAAGCATTGCTACCTTTATATTTTCATAGCCATAAGCTGTTTATTCTTCTACTTTGTATTTAAAAGAAAACACAAGGAAGTGAAGGAATTGAAGAAATTGTAAAAAGGATTAGTGTAATTTTCGTAACCTAAGAGAGATTAGCATTGTTACATTGACAGGAATATATTCAGCATAAAAGCAGATGAACTATTTCTATTATTGTACTAAACTTGCAGAGAGTATTTTTTAAACGAAAAACAAGATTATACAGAATTATGATGTCCTACTATTTAAGTGAAGAAAAACTTTAAAGACTGCCCGTGAATCGTTAATTATTTTACAATTTAACAATTTTCGATGAAATGTACTGACAAGACATACACGAAAATAATATAAATTCCGATGAAAAAAAACAAACTTACATATTTTGGAGGAAAGTTGTGAAATACAAAGATTATCAGAAAATTGTGTATTGTTTGGATTTTTACCCACACCTCCAATAAATTTTTCAAATAAAAATAAAATTATTTGAAATGCTGGCAAACCAGCCAGGACTGGCCGAACTTGCTGAAATTTGAATTGGGACCATTTTTCGGACGTCCAAAAGCTGTGTTTCAATATCAGCCAATTACATCGCCGGTTTTATAATTTTATAAACTTACAACTCAGACGTGTCATCGTGGCCGTCACGGGATTGATATCAAGCCTGCATTTTGTAGAGGGGCATGATCTACACAAAAAATTATATTTCGTCGATGGACAACACTTGACCTATTGCACTCATCTCTCTAAGTACTATACATCTATATATACGTTAGCTGTTCGTTAGTCTCGCCAAAACTTGAATAATATTTTTTTTTTTTGTTCGCTATACTACAGGGATGGTTTAAAAAAAAAGAAATATCGGAAGACCCCAACGGAAAAGCCGGTAAATTGAAAAAAAAACGAAATTTGGGTTTTGTGTAGAAAGCGATTTTTTCAACTTCAAGGAATCTTTATGAAAAAGGGCAATTGGAGGTTTTCGGGGTCGCTGATCTCGAGCCTGCATTCAAAATTTTGAAATTCAAGATGTCGGATCCAGTATGGCGTCCGAAAAAGTTAAACTTCAAGGGATAGCCATTAAAATCCGAACTAGTTTTTGGGGTCACTGATTTCAAACTTGCCATGAAAAAACGAAAATGAAAAACGAAAATAGAAAATCATTAGGAGAAAACGAAAGAAAAATATTTATATATATGAATATTATATATATAAAATCAAAGCCTATTTGTAAGTTGTGATATAATGGGAGCTAGAATTTCATTGCAGCTACGCTTTCAATTACAATAGTCAATGGAAATGAAAGCCTCATTAGTACCATATTAATTAAAATGGAATAGGATAATATATAATATTAAAAATAAATGAGCGATAGAGTTTGGGTTCCACAAAATTGTCTTTACAATAGATTGCGCTTCTCATCCGGTTGGAACATCTTCAAGGCTAACTGGCTACTCACATGAATCGTACAATTAAAGCCTGATAACTTGCTGGTTCAACAACGGGCTTCTATCGTTAAAATCATTTTATTCATTAACTAGTATTGAGAACCATAGCTCAGGTCTTTTCTTGTTTCAATAAAAATCAATTTGATTCGATTACCCAACCAGCGAGAAGTACTTCCCTTTTTAATAAATCTGGATCAGACTCAGCTGGCAGCTTCACTTAGTGATAATAGTTGTTTAATAAAGTCATCAAGTCATGAAAGAAAGTGTGTATCACAATATAAATTTCGATATACAATATCGACCAGCTGTTGGTCAGCAAACAGATGACGACTTCAATTTGTTTGCAACAAGATCACCGCAAACAATACACAGTTGGTGAACAGGTTTTCAAATGCTTTTCTGGATTGCAGTACACAGCAACGGCCTGCAGCATTTCAAAAGCAAAACTGTTTCGCTTGCAGAGTGTATATATGTAAGCGAGACTTTTTTGTTATTTTCGTGGTGTAAGCAATTTCCAACGCCGTACTTCAGTAGTCTCACCACAGAACAAAGACAAATAATTATTTTAATCATTTACTTAAAGAGTAATTTATACATAGGTCCCCCGATATAAAAATGTTTGCAATAAATGGAATTTCCCCACTGTCAAAAAAAATGCCTAATTTATTACGTCGATGGAATGGATAGAATGCTCATACTACGGCAATGTGGGTTTATCAAATAAAAATACATTAACACTATTGCAGCGCATTATCAGACAAAACAAATGATTGAAATTTGCAAATACCCTAATACGTGGAGGAAAATGTAATACTGCGTGAAAATGGGAGCTTTACAATGACTCGATTGGTACTGGTTTTGGCGATAAATTCAATTCCTACTCTGACTACGAGAACCTGATATCGAGGAAGGTAATATGGAGCAACAGCCTTTTGTATCCGAACAGGGGATATACAAATATTTTTTGCACATTATGAATCCGGAAACAAAGAAACTACCACGTTTTACAGAATATTAATAAAGAAAAATACTAGCCATTTTTGAAAATTTCGAATCATGAATTTATATTAAAAAAAATACGTGGAACGTGTAGGTAACGCGGCTCAAATGAAAGATTCAAAACCTTCAACTATATGTAGCTCTAAAATAGAATCAACCTATAAACCTTACTACTATGGAAGTAGTAAGCGTGCGCCACACGTAGTCCCCATTCACTTCCATTGCCTCTAACCACATAACAAATTTATTTGGAAAAATGTATAGCTGCCTAAGAACACTCTGAATATCGACGAAGCTGCCATAAACCAGAATGCGATCTAAACTATGCAAGGCCCTTATTTGACTCGCTTTGTACAAGTAAGTATCATTTTTGTAAAACTGGGCGACAACAATAAATTGGTGTTCTGGAACTCGATGTCGATTTGCGACTAGCTCGATAGACTATTTTGTCGATAACTAAATGTCGGGTAAGTACCCTTTGATCGGTGTGCTATGAATTTAATTGTTAAAAGAACAAAGCAGATAGCGATACAATGTCGACCTTACGGTACTACCACGTGATAATTTATTTTATGAAGAAGCACTGGAATTTTGCTAAAGGGTTAGTGCAAACCGCAGCGACATTAAAAAACCGATAGTAGTTTCAAAAATATTTCTGCATCGAGAATGAATGCTACGGAATATACATATAGTATGTAGATTCCCTGCCTCAATGGCACAAGCCCTGAAAGACGTTATTATCCATCATGGATCAAGCGGATAACCTGAATCATCAAAAGATGTTAATTTTGAATTTTCTACAGAATTACTAATTTTTGTCACTTTACCAAGTAGCGAACAGTTCATTTGCTGACCGCGACTCGTTGGGCACATAAGCTATATAAAGGAATCGTAGGCCCTCTATATGGCGCATCAACAGCTCAAATCTTTCTGCGTTTGTTTACAAGCAATATCGGTATCGCTTAAAAAAAGCTTAATTACAACTGAAATGAAATGTCAATTTAGCAAGTCAGGAATATTTTTAAATTGGGCACCATATTTGAAAGCAGCAACCCCAAAATCCTCTGTGCCAAGCTTTTAGCAGTTCAAGTCTGCTAATATTGGGCACCTATTTTAAAATAGCGACACCTAAAGCCCATATGTGTCAGTTAAAATGCTAACTAAGCACCGTGAGGCTTTTCTTATAGTGACGTGGAACAGAAATTATTGTCGCGTTGTATGTTTCGTGTCGACTGAAAATTTTACTTCAATGCGCCTCCAAAAAACTTGAATGTTGTTAACTGCTTTTGTTAATTAATCAAGTATGTACTGTACTGTACTGTAAGTTAAAACAAATTTGCGACGGTATCCATCATTCGGAACGTTTTTGTCTGGACGAAGCTATAGTATGGTATTTTTGTTGTCAAGACAATTGATGTCTATTGCCAGTTTATGTAAATTGTCTCGATAACAGTTACCATCATGATAATTAAACCCCAATTTCAGCAGCGGGTGGCTATCACTTAGAACCTTAAAAAAGTAGTTCTAAATAAGAAGCCCAATCAAGAACTTACAGCACAAATCACAAACATTAGGAAAACAACAGTCGTTTCTTTTATTTACAAGATTTATTTAAATACTTTTATGAATTCTCATTAATAAGAGAAGAACTCAATTAATAAAAAAGTAACAAAGAGCAGTAACTAATCACGTGAGCACATTTTGTAAAAATAACCAAAAAAAGTATTTTCACAGAACAGATATACCATTCAGTACAAACCTAAAATACCCTAATGTAAACGATGTAAAAAATAATTATCATTAAACACAATTGCAATTTCGGGATTAGATAGCACACTTAGTATACAGGGAATCGCATTTTTTTCAATTTTTATATAAATTTCATTGCATGAAATTTCCAACTCGCATACAGTACTCTCGTATCAAACCGTCAACTCCTCCGCTCTATCTACAGTCTTTCTTTTAATAACAATCTTATTTCAATGATAATATTAATATTTTAATATCTTTAAGCGTTCGCCAGATCTTTTGCTTTTATTCTATAAAAGAAAATTCAGTTTTTTTATTAAGAGAAAAGAGGAAGTTTGGCGGTTACACTATTTGCGTTTATGCTATTTATTTTTTGTAATGGATAAATTGTTAAAACTACAAAAATATCTTTCTCTTTTCGAAACGAACGTGTGTCCTTGTCCTGTCTCTTGGTATTCAATTTATTTCGTTCTACGAATGGATTTAACAATATCATTTGTTGAAACTCTCGGAGCTTTAAGATTAACCGTTTGATCTGAACGCGTTTCATATTGCTTTGCATTTTCAAAATCATACAAATAACGTAGTTAAAAGTGTGCAGTTACGAGTTAATTTTAACAGTTCCCTACGAAAAATAATGAAATAAATTATTAAGTAGCAGTGGATATTCGCGACTATTTTTAGCTTCCTTCCCTTGTGCCTTCGCATAGTGGTCCAGAATCACGCACAATTTGAAGAAAATAACTTTAATCACTATTAGTAGCACTTGGATTATGTGTCGTGTTGTTGATTTACTGAAACTTGCTAATAAATAAGTACAGCCTGTAGGTATTTATTAAATTTGCATAATTCCAGAAAAATTTTTTTGTACATATGTAGACAAAATTTCGTACGCCCAATCTTTCCTAGTACTTCGTGAGATTTAAATCATTTTCAATAGTACCATTTTCCAGTTAACACAATATTTTTTAATAAAAGTTAGTCACAATAGATCGTGGACTATGGGGATACCACGTTAAAAAAAAATGCGCCGAGTACACTACCTCACAGATGTTGTGGAAATGTGTGCATATGTATTATGTAAAGTACGACTTCTTCAACTTTTAGAATTGCAATATCTCAGGAATGGTGATTCTTAGAAAAAAAAGTGTAAAGACAATTTTTGTAAATAATTTCATGGCCTACAGCTTTTGTCTAATATATTTTTATGATAAAACTTACCGTTTACCGGAAAAATTGAAAAAACCCATTTTTTTTTACCTTTGACCTTGAATAACTTTTTTTGCAGATGTTGAATCAATGGCGACTTGTAGTATTTTATTTGTAATAATGTCCCCAAGGCATGTACCAATTTTCAGCTCTATGCGAATTAATGCAAACCTACCTCAATTTTTTCGTCTATTTTGACCGGACTAAATTGATTTCCTTCAGATTCCTAGCGACTCTGGACCACTTTTTCCTGGATTCTACGGCATTTCTGACATTCTTCTGATAAAAGGCACAATCTTGATCATATTCTTTTGAGTTTGTACAGGAAAATAAAATCCAGAACGGTTAAATTTCTAAATAGATAGTAATCTACTTTAGCATTCAAATTAAGATTTTAGTCGAACTATATACCTTTTGCTTAATACAGCGATTATTGTATAAGCAAGAAACAATTTCTTGCACTGCTTTCTGGATCATGCGAATTTTATTTCTAATGGCCTAAAAAAAAGCTTTTATAGACGCTTTTTATTTCGGTGTAAGCAAATGTAAAAATGCTATTAGGTATACGGTCCTCGCCAAATATTACTCGATGTTGCAAAAACTATCTTGGAATTGTGATTCAGTACAGAAAAACAGTCGAATATCGCTAGTACTATAGCTGGCAAATTTTTGCGCGAATTCCGGGAAACTTTCTAATAGAGTCTGAAATTGAAAATGAAAAAATCTAGAGAAAGTTCATAAAACTAAATTCCTGATTTTGACTTCCTCAATTCCGATTATTATTGTTGCGAACTCAAAAATTTCAATTTAAATCTAATCCTAAATGAGTGGTTTGACGTGGAAGTGGTGAAAAAACCGGAAGGGATTTCTCAATTCATCAGCCGAAAAGCGAAACGAATTGTTTCGTCTAATCGGTTCTTCAAAGTCATTGTTTGCCAACTATAATACAATAAAGCATAAAAGCTTCTGCGAATTATCTGTGTGCACAATTACACAATTTCTGAATTTGTATATGTAGACATTCAATGATGCTTCATAAGTTGGGATACTTCGGGACAAGCTCAATTATTCCTGGCAGATTTCACTTAAAAATGTAAAACTAAACTAAAACAACTGTTGGTTGCAAATAAAAGATCATTACTATTAATTATGTAGAATCAGGTTTCACTTCTCACTGAAGTCAACGCAAGATAAAGGGAGTGCTTTTTTCTTTTCAACTGTAGCAGACACCAATGGCCTGGAGAATTCCGAGTTCGCACTATTTAAAGTGTAGTGGGGGTCATGTTTGTGCAACCTTTAAAGGAAACTCGAAAAGCAAAGCCAATAATAGCAAATAGAGGAGAACACTGGTATATTATGTCGATTCGGTAAATAGAATAAATATTGTCGTTTTGGATACATATTGCTGAATTAACACGTTCGATTTTCGGTTATATATGCGAAGGCAAATATCTCTCATATAGAATTAGCCTTGGCATGAAAAGACCTATCACGACCAACTCCTTACTATTAAAGCTTATCTACATTATAAAAGTCTTAGGTTGCTTACTATTACTACTTAGATTTTACTCAATGTAGATGTCCTCTATCGGGTATGCCGTCTCGATAAACTTTTGGTAGAACCGTTGGAATGCCCGTCTGAAACAATACAAATCAGATGCTAAGGAATGCTTTAGTTTATCTAATTCTTACCCTACAGCCTCCGCCACAGGTCTTGTCGACTCAGAGCCTTTAAAAACGTGGCAAGCGAAACGCTGAACTGTTGGATGCTTCGTTATAAAACCAATATACCTGTGATCCCGAGGATGAAATGCGCAGAATGACACGTTTTTGAGCGAGTAAAAGTAGTCTATACATGGTTTCTTCTCCTTTTTAATCTGTATAATATTTACAAATATATTTAGCAATTCAAACAACCAAACTGAAATGATTAGGGGTTGTCATAAGTAATGTTGTCTTTTTTGATAATTTCAAAATTTATCAAATTAAAATTGTTTTGTTTAATTTCAAAGAACAAAATTTTAACTTTCAATGCTTTCTCCCAAAATAAAAAAAAATAAGAGTGCGTAAGTGTTTCCAACGCGAGCAAAACAAACTAACGGTGGTTGTACAAGGTTTTCACGGGTTTTATTTTAAAAAAAAAACAAAGTTCTCCGATACCGTCTTTACGCGCCCGCTCATGATACAAATCCTTGGCGGCTTTCAATCTCTCCCAACTTCAGATCTCATTTCGTTGTATAGCTAATTGAAAGCTTGAACCCTGCTTAAGAAACCGCCGTTCGCAAAACTAAAATACATTCAATATAACGGGAGAAATAGTAATAAATAGTGGAATAAGTAAATAAAATACCCGAAAATGGCCATTTTCTGATCTTTAAAGGGGCGTCCCCCCCAAAGGACCTATTTACAGCCGCGTTTGAAAACGGTTATCTGAATGTCTCATCAAGGGTAACATTTCTATCAAGTTTCATCAAAATCGGAAATCTCGGGTTGAGACCCTTCCCTTGTTAGCTGTAAATTTCTTAATGAACTGTAGTTTGTTATGTTAACTACCTGTAGTGAAATGAGTAAATAAATAAATGAAAAAAAGCAGCACGAAAATGAATGCACCCAAAACACGACATTACTTATCGACATTCCCCATACTTACCTGCGATCTAGACCTGTCTACCATCCGCAAGCCCTGATCCGACACCTCCAAGATGCAAGCTTGCCCAGTCGGAGAGTCTCCGTATTCACTAACAATTTTCCTGACCGCTTGGCAGACCACTCCAGTGCCCTTGTGTGCCAAAGTTTCAACAGAGCCGAGATATCCCAACAAATATCTTTCCTTCTTCACCTGTACAGAGCAAGGGTCAAAATCATTGTAGTCCAAATCAACAGCATAGGCAGATGGAAAGATTCCCTGTCGGCCGGTGCGCAAGTTAACTCCCTCGCACCACAAGTCGTCTGCCTCCTTCTGCACGTAGACGGGATCCCCGATCTCAACCTCAATCTCATCGTGGTGCCTAGGCAAAAATTTGTGCAAGCCTCTGTGTGTTGCCTCGAGCATCTCCAGCTGGCTAAATGGGACTCCACCGAAGGGAGGCGGAAAAGGAGATTGAGATCCGGGGGAAGCTAGCTGCGGAGACATGCTTTTGAAGTCTGTGGGTGAGTGCGCAGTACTGTGGCCGCTATCAACGTCTCCGAGGCTCTGAAGACGTTCCGAGTCAGGACTGGAGTCCTCATCTAGCAGATAGCTGCACTTCAAAGACAAGAAGGTCCTTTGATTACTCAAGTTAGTTGAGTACGAGTTGTGAGATCTGGTGCTGTTGAAGAGTTCGTCCGCAAGGGAGTTTTGGCCACAAAGAAGCATAATGGAAGCTGGAAGAATTAGCAACACTACACTGTTCATCTGTTCGCATATTCGTAATTAATTTATTACATTTCTTGTTTTTCGGTATTTCCGGAAGCTTTCGCCTACGGCGCTCACCACCTATGGATTGAACGGAGTTCGTGCGCTCCAAGTGCAAACTGTGTGGATGCTGAATGTTGGTTGTCTCTACGGGCGGTCCAGCCCCCGTCTTTAGACCATCGCCGATCTCATCATCCTCAACCTGTCTGGTTTTGGAGCACGGCAGAGGCTTCTTTTCGGAGACTGATTCCGCTAGAATCAGATCTTCCTGGTCAGAGAAATCACTTTTTGACGAAGGGGAATCCTCCATGTCCTCTATTCCGGGGATTAACCTGTCACAAAATGAAGTTCACATAATCAGCTAAAATTTCTGGGATGCGATAATTTATTTATAGCCTGAAAGTAGGCCACTGAAGTCTGCAGACAAACTCAGGCTCAGGCCAACCGAGAATGCCCTTTATGAATTCCGCCTTAGGTTACTTTTTATGCAAGATTCAACATTTTGTGATCCATGCAAAATGCAGCAACCAGGGCCTAAACACCTCCGCAGGAAAGACGTAACCTGTGATGCACTTTGAGTGATACTCGGGGTGGGCAACATATTTCTAGGATATTTGGACATTCCAAGCCTTTTCACTTACGAATAGAACGGCGCCGTGCTTCTCCCGTAAGTTGGGATCTTATCAAACATCTTGCGAAACTCCTCGAACTCCGTGTCTGCCATTTCTCACCGAAATTTTCAACTTTGCACTGCCTGATAAGTGTTTTCACGGAATCGATTTTACCCCTCCATCCGTGTGGCATTGAGGGTTGCTGAAAAATGGGGTGGGTGATGGGCTTAGTCCGTTCGGCATGTAGCTATGGGGTGGCTTTGGAGGCAATTTTGAAATTGTGAGCTGGGGTGAAAACATTGACATATTCTCAAAAGATTATTGCTTTTGTATCAGTACAGTTTTTGGAACAAGTTCGCAATGCTTCTTTTTTTGAGGTACCCTAAAACCTTATGGAAATGTTCCGTTTATGGTCGGAACGAGTGAATTAGGTAAGTATTGTTCAGGGCAAGCACTAATTTCCCCAAAATTAGCTTGTTTTAGCTTGTTTTAACACCAAAAATTGAAAATTTTGTAAAAGGAAAATCATGTCAGAAGATATTTTTTAAGAAAGGTAAATTTTTATTACGAATTCTTTCGTACCGATGTTTAAAAAATTATTTACCATGTACATGAGCACAAATTTCGATTGTACAAAGCAAGGACGATGCGAATAGCCACTCTGAATTATTTTTATCTCGAAAACGAGACGTCAAAGTCAATTTATTTTTTCAATTTCTGGTGTTAAAACAAGTTAATTTTTGGGAAGGTATTGTTTTTCGACAACAATACTTTCCTAATTCACTCGTTCCGACCATAAATGTAACATTTCCATAAGGTTTTAGGGCACTTCCAAAAAAGGAGCATTTGGAACTTAAGCCTTACATTTTTATGATATTCCAATGTTTATGCTAAGTATTTCCATGCAAAACAGTTTTTGTGTATCGTCAGCAGTTATTTAAATATAACTGTTCTGCGCGGTACCTAATAAGTCTTGAGAACCACTGAACCGATTTGCGACTTATAATTACTAACAGAGAACAAAACCGATCTAGTTTTTGTCACATGATGTTTTTAAAGCTTGGTTTTGGTTTTTCTAGACACATTTAACCTCCGAAGTTTTGGTTTCGGTTTAATAAAAAGGCATAGAAAAAAGGTAGATTTGGATGGCGTATATTAAGTCAATATTATGCAATAATTTTATTTATATTGAATGTTGCAGTGTTGAAAACATCAGAAGTATTTAATTAAAAGTACTTTTGTTTTACATTCTCCAATATGGACATCAGGTTTTATTTCGAATTTTTACATAATAATCCAAATTTATTACGGTATTACATACGTACATATAATTCCGCTGGATTATTCAACAAATTTTGTATTTTATTCTATACTATTATTATTCTCAGTGAACTTGGCAGTTTTGTAAGTTTTGTGAAACACGTCAAATTTAATGTTTACTGGAAACTGCTGATCACATGGGAGTTTTAACCATTTTTGCAATTAATTCTTCCTAGATAAAATTTGAATGTTCGGACATTACTTCTTTTCGAAACTAACGATGAAAGTTCGTAATGTGACTGGTTTTCATCAATAAAAAAAGCGTCAAGTGCGAGTTCGTGTTTGCACGTACGACAGCTAACTTCGGACGAAATCATTAAATCTGAAATATTTATGATTTACAGATGCCATTCATTCTCATCTTATATTATTATCTATCTTATGGGGGAGGTTCTTGTTATTCAGGCCCCAATTTTTGGGAACGGGGTTTCAAACATTTTGCTGTGCTAATTAACGGAAAAATAATGAAAAAATTCTATCTCGACCCGTTTTCGAAATATAGGGCAATTCGCGAGCCACCTAACGTTGGTAACTTTTAGAAAAATTCTATAATATATTATAATTTCCCTTTTATAAACTGCCGGTTGAGTTAATTTTCCTTTTACAAACTACCGGTGGAGTTAATTAGCACAGCAAAATGTTTCGAACCCCGTTCCCAAAAATTGGAGCCTGAGTAACAAGAATCGTGCCATCTTATGTATCTAGAAGAAATTTTCTCCAAGACAGAGTGAAAATATGTTAATGACAATATTTACATAACATCATTTATTCATCTTGTTGAGGGTTTCCCATTGATACATGTCCAAGGTATTTACAAAAAAAAATTTCTTATGGAAACATCATTTTTTAAACGGTTTTAATTAGCTTCACTCCGTACATTTGTTTGTTAGTTAGAAAGCAAACAATCGATTTTTCGACAACTTCTACTCAACCGATTCCGATGAAACTTTGCATACGTATTCAGTCTGTATGGCAATATAATATAGTATATTCAATTTTTGTTTTTTTTATACATCGAATATGACGGCCACTACAAAATGGCGGATTATCTTTTCCTATACAACCCCTAGACATGGGTATCAAATGAAAGGATTTGATGAGTATAATACGACGAGTTACCTGACGTCATTCGAAGTGAAATATTACAACTCCCTTGACATAGGTATCAAATTGACGGGTCTCATGAGTAGTACATGGTTAGCTATGTATTTTACAATGATCGCACATGAACGTCCTATACATGGGTATCAAATTAGAGACTTGAATAAGACATATATAATAGACTAAAAAAGTAGAAAATATTGAACTAGATGAAGAATGGGAAGTTCCGTACTTGCCAATGGATCGGATAAAAGTTATGAAAAGAAAGCACACTAAAAAATTAAAAATAAAATAGGTGAAAAAAACTTTTTAAGTTAAACGGTTTTATTGCACTATTGATGATGTACCAAAAGCTAGCAAATAATTGTGGGTCACCAATCTGTGGTTTTGATCAGACTAAAATAAAGTCATGGGGCGCATCGGAAGTATTGTGTCTAAATTAAACTTAAAAAAAATGGATTTGTTTCCAACAGTGACCGAAAGAGTTATTAGACATACTATATAATAAAAGTCTTACGATCTAATAACTTTATATTTAAGTCAAAGAATGACGCTTTTTTTGGAATGTTTTAAAATCATAATATGATAGAATAGTTATTTATAATTAATAAGTAATTTTATAATTCTTAATTTGTTAAATTTAGAAATTCTCATATAGAAATATAACAAAGAGATATTTAAAATAAAAAGAAAGAAATTGGCCTCGTCTTACACTTGTTTATTGTAATAAAATTACCTGAAAACTACCGCAAACGAAAGTATTTATCTCTATTGTCGGCATTTTCATTACCCATCGGATCAGATATATTTAATTTAATAAAAGTGAAGACTCCAAAGGAATATTC
The DNA here is from genome assembly GCA_947538895.1 of Neoitamus cyanurus. NCBI lineage: Eukaryota > Metazoa > Arthropoda > Insecta > Diptera > Asilidae > Neoitamus > Neoitamus cyanurus. The sequence continues at coordinate 54,326,486 of OX384540.1, forward strand.
AAATATAAAGGTTAACTGAATTGAATATCACCCATAGCAACTTTCTTATAAAGGTATACTTTACTTATAATAATACATAATATAAATTTTTATCATACCAACTTGTTGTGCTATTGCTTTCACTCCGCTATTAGATATTCCTTACAAGCATTTTCCATCTAAAGGCATAGTAAATGCTGCACAGAAACTAGCCTCTCCATGGCACACGTTTCCAACCGAAAGGGATAGAAGTTTGAATAAGTGAAGTATTCCTTTAATGGACTACAAAAGACTCCCACTTAACCTATATAAGAAATCGTTCTCCGTTAGGCAAACACTTAAGACTTAACCACTCCTCTGGCGACAGCAATGGCTTTTCTCAAAATGCAGCGAAGATACTTGTCCTGGGAAAAAGCAACCTTTGAAGTAAGGAAATTGAACAAAGGTCCAATACTTTATCGCATCCCAAAGGAGATAGTTAAATGAGTTTGGGCCCAAGTGGGGAATCAAGACAGTGACTATGCAGTTGCATGAATTAGCGCACCACCCACCAGCCCCTTTGCCGTCAATTATCGGATAAAAGATAACATTAATGGGGGCTGCCAGCCACAGTTGCAGAAAAGCGTCTATCTGGACATATCAAAGTTCCCTCCTCATGCGCTAAAAGGTACTAAGAAAATTAGTTAAAGCACTAGCCCCCCATCACAGCCGCTTGCAATCTTTTAACAAGTGGGTGGAGGCCAACAAATGCTCGTGCGATAAAAGGTGATAAATAAACGTCGACTAAGAGGAGACGCGTTAAACAGATACAGCACTCCAGCCTCATTAAGGAGTTGCTACCATCATCTGATTCACCTCGCCTGCAGGCGAAGGTCGAAGGATGGGGCACCCGGCAGCTAACCCGACCCGGTTAAAGAATAAAGAATAACTTTTAGTGCTACCTACAGAAGTGTTTCTTGAATTGAAGACGGCAGCATGACTCGTGTGTATCTTTTAGATTGGTGTATCTATAGCCTCGCTATACACTCTGTCTCCTACGCAAGGAAACAATAACGTCCTGATTTCACTTGATTCGGCCAATCAAATCCACTTGTCGTGCTACGCTCTGCAAAGCGTTTCCTATCGTGCCCGCCCCCGTTGTCTACCCCTTGATGGCTCTTACAATGGTATAAAAGGCGTGCGGCCAGCGAAGGTTTCCCAGTTGCTCTCTGAACGGTTTTCGGGCTGTAGTTCCACCTGTTGCGCTCCCTAGTATACTGTTAAGGATATCAGTGATTGTCTTTAAATAAAAGTAATAAGTTAGTGCCAATATGAGTGCTTCTGGGAAGAGTCTTTTGGGATTGTGGCTCTACCACAGTGGCGAGCAGGAGTGGGCTATTAAACAAGGAAGTCCGTTGCACAAGAGGAAGGAATTTATTGTACGCTGTTTTCGAGAAAACTGGTTCAATCGTAGTTTTAACGTTTCGTGTCTTCAGGAATCCAAAGCAGCATCCCAAGCGGATCACCCGCCAAACGATCGTGTTTCCATAATTTTCACCCTCAAAAATCAAGTTGGCAATTTGGCGAGAGCTCTCCAAGTTTTCCAGGAACTCGGTATTAATGTACTTCATCTTGAGCTGCAACCAATGGATTCGAATGCTAAACAAGTTAGTAAAGTTGTAAAAGGGATTTACCATTACGATCCAAGTTATCTCTATAACATTCATATTTTATATTACCCCGGTAATAATTTATTATACTAGTAAAACCTTATTAAATCCGAATTAATTAGAAGTAACAAGAAGTACACGTTCGTCAAATGTTTAGTGTAATAAATCAGATATTAAGTTTAAAAATAGTATAAAAAGTAATAACAATTCTTAGAATCTTTTTTTTTACACCTTTTTTATTTTGTGTGAAGTTTTTAAGAAATATTAAGAAAACTTTGATTAATTCTGTTCTTTCATAAAAAGGTTAAAGTCAGTTCCGTATCGGAAATATATGATTTAAAATTAAATGCATAAAACAAGAAATCATTTAGAATAAAAAACTTGCGCTAGCTTTTCTGAAAATGCATTAGACAAGCAAATACTTGCGTTGCCATGCGAAGAGTTTCTTACTATTGACAAATGTGGGTGGGGCTTAATATAAACCACGAAGAGGACAAAATTTCGATGTATGGATATGTACTCGTATATGTATCTATGTAGGATACATAACATGCGATCGTTCTAAACATTTTTGAATTTATCTTTTGTTGAGATATTATCAAAGTAATAAACTGGCCAAGAGTGAGTGGATACTCCACGTCGAGTGTTTTGTACAAGACTAACTTCGAACGAAACAATAGTGCTTTACCGAATAACAAGAAATAAACTTTTGCGTAATTAACCTTCAGTGATTTAAAAGAATTGCGAAATTACATTGTTTGGAAGGGTTTTGGTGTTGTTTTGTGATAGTCCAGGAAGAAACGCCAAAAAATGGGCATAATTCTATATAATTTTTGACAGGCTATATTGTTGCTTATATGTACATACATTGAGTATTGGAGTTCTCAAGAATACACGAGAGTGAGATCTGACTGCTCCCGACTTAAGTACGCAAGGTGAAAGGTAGCGAAAACGGTATTTTCCAAAGGTCTCGAAAACAATGAACTCTTGACAAAAACACGTATGTGGGTATGTACATATAACCAAATTCTAGCTGAGACAATTTCTACAAAAACGGTTTAATACATTTTGCTATGCAAGAATCTGACCAAGAGCTCACAATAGAAATTGTCATCATTAATAATAATAGATTCATTTAAATAGTGTCGCATCTCCAGTGAAACCTTTTTGGTTTTAGCGATACAATATCTTTGCTATGAAAAGGGTTTCTAAAATTGTGGATGCAATATGTTTAAGAACTTTGATATAAAATGTTATTCCATTAATCTAAACAACAATGTGGATGTAAAGGAGTCCATCAATATCTCGACAATCGCGGTTGTGATTCTGAAGACTTGATATTCAAGTATTATTGTTCTTATTTGTTTTTTAATTTCATGTAGTTTTATTTATTTATTGTGTTGACCATCCATTCCTTTCGTTCATGATAGTACGTATAACAAACTGTGCAATAACGAAAAATTCTTTTTGTCTGAACATTTAAAATAAGAAAAACTGGGTAAAAAGGGGTACACCCACAAAAAAAGTTACTGTTTTTATTGCCTTTCTAACATTATATTAACATAAATGAAGTAAAAACAATCCTATCTTATGTTGTCCAGGCAAGTAAAAAAGGTTGACGGAATGACGGCTGACAATCTTCATAGTTTTAGGAGTTTGTTCATTCGGAATAAAAGATGTCTATTCCTATTCAAGATTATTCAAATACAAACAAATTGTAGATAACTTATTTAGAACAATTTAACTACAATTTTTGGCCTTACCTTGATGAATGAATGGGCAACTGTAAACTTGTACGGAAAGGGCCGCCTTCTATCTTACCATTCATGCAGCCGGGCGCAAGAAGTATGGTAATTCGTGGTGTTTGGTTCGTCTATATTATAATATTACTATAATTTTAAAAACATTTCCTCCACCCATTCATTGGTTGTTGTGATAAGTAAAATTAGGTATGAAACTTGTTCTTATGCAAATATTTAGTAATGCCTGCCATTGTTTAATTACAGGCAGATGTAATTGCAGACATCGAGTGTGACTATAACCGCTTGGATCAAGTGATTCGAATGTTGAAACGAGAAGTGCACTCGGTGAATTTCACATCTACGCAAGATGATGTTCCATCCACACCACTCTCAGCGTGTTCAAGTTTCGGTAAGTGATTAATTATTATAAAAACAATTATGGTATTTGTCCCCTTTGTAAATAGTCGTAAATTTCGTAAATACGCCAATAAAATCATAAAATCCTGAATCAGTTTATGCACCCTTTTGGGTATATACTCCTACGAAGTGTTCCTGAATTGCATAACTAAAGAACATTTTACAAAGTTTCGCAATATCGTTACATTTACAAAATTTACGAAGAGAAAAGAATACCCTAAATAAATTAATAAACAAAGAAACTCATGATTTGTGTTAAAGATTTTGGAGACATGGTATGGTTTCCACGAAAAATATCTGATCTGGACAAAACTCAAAACGTTCTAATGTATGGCTCTGAACTGGATGCGGATCATCCAGGGTTTAAAGATCCTATCTACAGAAAACGAAGAGAAGAATTTGCAGCAATCGCCAACTCTTATAAACAGTATGTTCTTTCGTGTTAAATCTTATTGCAAATAAGAGCTGATACTTATTGACAATTTTTTTAATTTTCAGTGGAAATCCTATCCCCCGTGTGCAGTACACTACAGAGGAGATAAAAACTTGGTAAATTAACAAACTTGAATTATAATTTAAAAGAACTGAAATAAACCGAATTCAGGGGTACTGTTTTTCGTGAACTGCATAAATTGTACGCGAAGTACGCTGTGCCAGAATACATGGAAAACTGGCCACTGTTAGTAAAATACTGTGGATATCGCGAAGACAACCTTCCGCAGCTGCAGGATGTAAGCAGTTTCTTAAAAAGGAAAACTGGATTTCAGCTGCGACCTGTTGCAGGGTACTTATCACCTCGGGATTTCCTAGCTGGCTTAGCTTTTAGGGTGTTTCATTGCACACAGTACATCCGACATTCATCCGACCCCTTTTATACGCCCGAACCGTACGTTAATCGGTTGTTTGACTTGGAAAGCATTAGATATTTAAAACACTTTCAGGGACTGCTGTCACGAACTTCTTGGACACATGCCCCTCCTGGCAAATCCAAGTTTTGCACAGTTTTCCCAAGAGATTGGTCTTGCGTCATTGGGAGCATCTGATGACGACATTGACAAAATCGCCACAGTCAGTACTACTACTTTTACGCGCCTCGCTCACCAACTAAATGCACACTTAATTCTTTAAAGCTCTATTTCTTTACCGTGGAGTTCGGATTATGCAAACAAGCAGATAATACTTTTAAAGTTTATGGAGCAGGTCTGTTGAGCTCTGTGGCTGAACTGCAGCACGCACTCACATCATCTAACAAAATAAAAAAGTTCGACCCGGAAGTCACTTGCCGCGAAGAGTGCATCATAACAGCATACCAAAACGCGTATTACTACACTGACTCCTTTGAAGAGGCGAAGGAGAATATGAGGTAGAATTTTGAATAGTGTCTAGAGGCAGAATAAACCAATCGGTTAAAATTAAGGGCTTTTGCTGATAGCATTCAGAGGCCATTTGGTGTTCGGTACAATCCCTACACCCAAAGCGTCGAGGTTTTATCTAACGCTAAAAAAATCACAGCAGCCGTGTCAGAACTTAAGGGCGACTTAAGTTTAGTTTGCTCAGCGCTCAAGAAGATTTCTGCAACTGATCAGGATTTGGATGTGGATCAAATAGCCGAAATGCTTCAAACAAATTTAACAGTTTGTATCCATTCCCTTTATTGCATTTTCTTATTTTCCTAGATTTAATTAACAAAAAGTTACAAACTATCATACTGTTCTACTTACTCTACAGGTAAGGAGTGGCGATCGTAGCCCCATTAGCCCCATCAGCCCAAGCTCTTCAACAAGCTCAGACAAGATCATTGTTGAAAAGTGAAGTGAGGTGACTTGGACAATAACCAAATTCTTCAAATGGGACCAAAGAAGACCAATTTCGCAAAATATATTTAAACTGTTGTTGCTATTTAAAACTTTACTGGGAAGTTGTGAACAAATATAATTGCTTTCAACCAAAACGTGCATATGTATTTCTTCTCTTGTAGGATTATTACAAAATAATAACTAATAATAATAATAACTGACTAACGAACCTAAATCGGACAACAGTGGTTCTATAGACTCAACTCAAATTAGAATATTTATTCAACAAATTTAAAGTATACAGTTGGAATCTCTCTTGAACTTTTACACTATACCGAACCGAACCGCCGACTTCAAGAGTCGCGCATTCACTTCTACAATAGCCCAATAGTGTCTACGTGTTTTCGAAGCTAAAATGTCCGCTTTCACATTCATGCCGACGCACAAGACGCACAGATTCTACAATATACCCCTATAGTTTTTGACCATGTCTCCCAAATTATTTTATGTGTGTATTTGTTGTTCTGTTTCTAAAGAGATAAATGAAAAAACGATAGATATAAAATAGATATCATTTTTATTAGTTCAAAACTTTGAATATTGAAAAACATTCAATTTTGCAGACTTAATATACTAATTTTCATTCTTCTTCGTTTTTATTTAACTTCTTTTACATTGTATGATTATAAGCACCAAGCATACAGTATATAGAGAACTCATCTCTAACAAAAATTTGTCCGCCGTGCTTATGAACATTTTCTCTTCGATTGGCTCCCACCGCGTTCATTTCACCAGAAATGAATCCAAGAATCCATCTGACTTCAGAGCTTGGCACCGAGACTACGCTGGCCCGTGATCTGCGGCCTGGGAGCTGTTGTGACTCATATGTATTTGAATAGTCTCGGTGCCGGTCTTTGACAGCAGTCTCGGTGCCGAGCTCTGAAGTCGGATGAATCCTTGGATTCATTTCTGGTGAAATGAACGCGGTGGGAGCCAATCGAGGACAAAATGTTCATAAGCACGGCGGACAAATTTTTGTTAGAGATAAGTTCTCTATATACTGTATGCTTGGTGTTATTAGTCTTTTGAAACTTTTTATATTGCGTTCCGCATTACATTTATTCGGAAGATTTGCAATCCTCGATGCCACAATTGATGCTATGGCCTTTTTTTTCTAGTATGATGTAGTTAAACTCTCTGCGTTTCTTTGTTAGCTTATGTGCCTGACTTTCACTCATTTTTACCCGACTGACCCAGAACGAGGGCAATGTATTTCCGTTCTATTGTGACCTCCTGTAGCATAAACGGCTTGACCGATTTCGAAGAGTGAGGTGTTATTAGATTCGTATTCTTCTCCGGAGTGTCATAGCTAATATGACGTCAGCACAAAACCCATATAGTGGACCTAAACCATTAAACTGTCAATAACTGGGGATAAGCTCTGACCTCCGAAATTTACATCTCTTTATTATTATAATTAAAAAAAACATTATTAAAAAATAATCAAAAAACCCGACTGCATACTATAAAACGAGGTCATTTTAATATTATAAGTATAGGTAGGTACCGACTAAGAATTTAATTTGAACTTTAATATTGCAGGTAAAGCAGGCGGGATCAATTGTATTTACTATTTCAGCTGGGATGTCGATGTATTTACACAGTAGTTGCATTTAACGTTTTACGCGTAGGTACCTATAAATATCAACTGTACGTGCCACTGCCAGTATGTACGGCACGGCACGAGACAGATTTCCGATTTCTTACAAAGCTGTGTAGACTGGGTATTCGAAAATGTAATGTTTACTTGTATCGAGTGCAATTTGTAGCATAAGTAGATATGTATATCATTGTAAAATATGTTGTACTTCCACGGCGCAGAGTTCTGAAAAAGAAGTCCAGACCTTATTAGACAAAAAAAGGGAAAGAAAATTGAAAAACAGTTTAGTATGCTTAAATCATCGTATTTATTTCTATAATCTATTTAATAAATTTATCCGTTATTAGTTAACAGTATTCGATAAGTGCACTTGCCAATCATAAATCGTTTGTTTTCACCATGTTTATTTCAAAATTCTCATGTTGAATATTAGTTATCAAAAGGCGTTAAATTACTCTAACATATGATTTAGGTATGCGCTATACGTTTCCTCTATAAATTTCTGTAATTTGTTTTGTATTACTTGATCAGACTAAGAAAATCAGACATTTAACATAGAAAAGTTCACACTTATTAACTTTTCTGGATTCCTGTTTTTTGTTCTGGGCTTAGCGATATCACTTTATAAAAAATAACTTTGAGGTTTTACTGTTCGTTCGTTCATTACTATTATTTTACACAATTAGTACTTAACTAAATTTGAGGAAAGGTTAACATATGAATGTAAAACATAACATTGCACAGCCTTCATACACATATTCATTTTGTAGATAAACGATTTTTTAAAGACCTTTTTATGACATCCATTGAAATAAACAGATAACACAATAGCTTGACAATGGTATAAAATGCATGCGGCCATTGAAGGTTTCCAGTCGGTCTCTGAACGGATTTGGACTATAGTTCCTACGACCTGTTGCGTTTTCTAGTCTGCGGTTAAAAGATATCAGCTGTTCTGTTAAAAGTAATAGTTAGTGCCAATATGAGTGCTTCTGTGAATAGTCGTTTGGGATTGTGGTTCCACCACAGTGACGAGAAAGAGTTGGCTATTAAACGGCGAAGTCCGTTGCCCAAAACAAAGGATTTTATTGTACGCTGTTTTCGAGAAAACTGGTTCAATCGTAGTTTTAACGTTTCGTGTCTTCAGGAATCCAAAGCAGCATCCCAAGCGGATCACCCGCCAAACGATCGTGTTTCCATAATTTTCACCCTCAAAAATCAAGTTGGCAATTTGGCGAGAGCTCTCCAAGTTTTCCAGGAACTCGGTATTAATGTACTTCATCTTGAGCTGCAACCAATGGATTCGAATGCTAAACAAGTTAGTAAAGTTGTAAAAGGGATTTATCATTACCCTCAACAGACATATTTCATAAGTATTACTGCAAATGGAGAATAGACAGGATTGTGTGTTAGTGACAGTGACCTAAGTGGCAGTCGTTGCGACATCTTTGTAACAGTTGGAGCGATGTTGAAGTCCAATGGTATGGTAACCAAAAAAATAATGGACACAATCGCGGGATGGATTGCTGGAAATGTCCATTATCTAGATCTTTGGTGCTTACCCATTGCGGACGGCTGCTGCTTTCGCCGTTTTGCTCTGAGTGAATCATAATTGCATATACAATATATTTTCTATGTTTAATTTTCATAATCCATGTTGAAAGAAGATGTACTGAACACGCATTGCGTCGTCCGAGTCAAGAGTTCCAAAGGGTTTTTGGAGCGTAAGATGCCTTTCGTCACTTCATAAGGTACGGTTGTACAAAATTTGAAGTTATGGAACGCAATGGTAGATTTTGTTCAAATATGCAAGATGTCTCCGTTACGTAACTAACTGCCGATTTAATAGCATGCGCATGAAAGCAACCATGCATTTATGAAAGCACCCTATGTGTGCACCAAGGCTAAGATATTCTGGTCCTTTATTCGCACATCCAGAAGAAAATTAGGAGACTCTGCGAAATATAATAAAAAGCGGTCCCACAAATCTTACCACTCTCACTTCTATAACCATATTCAAATAAATACGTACATTTTTTTACATTATTTTTTGTACGTTTCATTTTGCGCCAAAAATTATTTTCATTTCGGAGATGTTGGGAGTGGTGTGCTGGTTTTTCACGGAGGACATCTCGTAACTCTATCCAAGTCACCAAATGCCTAGATAACTGACATTTCCAGTAATCAACCAGCCAACAACTCGTTCCTGTGCACACAACAATTTAGTATTCATGCCCCACCTATGTATTGCCTAATATTCTATTATCGTGAATGACTTACGTTTGCAGTGACCACAGTGGTTTCAATAGCATCATCGCTCCAAAGGAAAATATTCTCTGGGTGTGGTAATATTTTTGCAAAGCAAATTTAATAAAGAGTAAATAATAGAAATTGTTGTCTTTTTCGCTTTTTTAATGATACAATGGCCTTTATTCTGGTTCTCACGTCACATGCCATGTGAGGTGAGTCTACAGATTCGGTATTCTCGTTGTCACTTTGGGTGACTTCTGTCGGTCACCTACAATTTGATAGCGACTAAAATGGTCACTTGGATCGGCTTCAAGTGACAACGAGAATACCGTGACTCTCGATATTTTTCATTCCGAGACACTAACAAAACTTTTCAATATTATTTGGCGATTCCTTTCCTGTTCGTCTTCATCATCAGTATCGCTGAACCACAGTTCATTTCAACTCATCTTTCAGTTCAATTTTGCAAATATTAACTTGTTTTGCCTCAAACAACTAAACTTTAAATGTCAAAACAATCGATACTCGAATTGCTCTCACGGCATAAATTCTCACGTCACGCGACAATGGGAATACCACATGTGACGTGAGGTGACACGACAGTGAGGTTTGTCACGGGAGTGAGGTGAGAACCGGAATAAGGCCCAATATCTTTGTAGTGAAAAAGGTTTCTAAAATGTTTCCTGTATAAAATTTAATTTCATTAATTTAAACACCAAGCGGACGTAATACATATCTCGATAATCGCGGGTGTGATTTTAAAGGCATAATAGTCGAGGGGTACTATGTGTTATTGTCTATTTATAGTTCTTATTTTTTTCGTTTCATGCATCTTTTTTAATGAGTGTATTCATCCATTCCTGTTCATTCATGATAATACCAAACTGTGCACTCACGAAAAATGATTTTTGTATTTATGTGAAGATCTGAATAGTTTAAACCAGCTTGCGCGGACCCGGCATTGCCCAGGATGCTTTCACATTTGTATTCCTAATTGTACAACCCCTCCCTACTGCACCGCCGCTGCTATAAGGGTGTGGTCTCATTACATCAAGCATAAATTCGTACACAATACATCACTATCACCTATTCCAAATTCTTTTTTTACTATAAATAAATCAACCTTTTTCATTTATTTCCAATCTGCAAGGGTGAATTTTTTGCCGCCCTCAAAAAGTTTCCAATGTCAACAACCAGAGTTTCTACATTTATTAATATTTTCATCCCAAATTTAGCATTCAAATTGCCCCGCCTAACTCGCACCCATCTTTTCACACACAAAAATAAACAGTGAACTCTCCCTCTTTTACACTTTATTTAATTTCACTGAAAAACTGTTATTAATTGAGTAAATGCTCATATTATTCATATTTTCGTAATTAAACTACCCTTTGAAGGCGCTTCCATTGAGCCCACCCACAATAATTAGCGAGATATTTCAATTTTTCTCTTCAATCTCGACAAATTCCATGCCTCTTTATTTTCAAAGGGTTTTTTTTTCATTTTCCCCAAATATTTTTCTCTTTTGGTTTTTCACATGTTTTTAAATATTTTCCAACAGTATTATTAAATTTATTTTTCCTCATTTAACACCACCTCTCTACTGAGCCTCCTCTTTTATAATAGCCCAGCAGGGTGGGGTGATCTCATATTTGGAAATTTTGATAGCAGATTCGAAATCCATGACCCCGAAAACTCCCTAGTGCGGATTTTCAGGTCAATCCCTTGAAATTTAACTTTTACGGTCGCCATATTGATCCGCCATTTCAAATTCTAAAGTTTTTATGGCAGATTCGAGATCAGTGACTCCGAAAACCTCCAATTGCCCTTTTCGTAAAGATTCCACTTATATTGTCCAGACAAGGAGCCCAAAAAAAGTAAAAACAGAAACATTATTTTTACATAATATATCAATATTAATCAAATAAGCCCACATAAAAAATTGCACATAAATAAAAAAATATGTACACCAACAATTTGGCTATAATTTTGGGCTTTACCTTGAAATGTACGAGAAGGGCCGCCTTCTACATGACGCTGAACTCAAGTAGCAAGGCAATTTCGTCGTTTTTGGTTTGTCTGTATTAATACATACTATCATTTTAAAAACATTTGCTCCTTTAACTCAATGATCATTCACTCTGTTTCCATGCAAGAAATTTGTCCATGGATATTTGGGCTGAGTCTCAGTTGAGTTTCATTAAAACCTGCTAAACTCCACGGAAGAGACTGAGAGAGAGACTTTTGTATTAAAAATACCGTCCGATCGAATTTTTTGGACAGAGGAAGAAGTTGAGTTGTTTATTAAATGTTGAAATTTTCGTATACATGTAATCTATTCCTACTTTACGATTCGTCAAATTATCTCAGGTACATAGAAACGCACAGGGTTATCCAATTCCCTTGAAACTCAAGGAAAATACAACCCTACTCATGGAAACATATCTAGTAATAGTAACTTTACACTATATGTGTACTGTTTAATTACAGGCAGATGTAATTGCAGACATCGGGTGTGACTATAACCGCTTGGATCAAGTGATTCGAATGCTGAAACGAGAAGTACACTCGGTGAATTTCACATCTACACAAAATGATGTTCCATCCACAACACTCTCAGCGTATTCAAGTTTCGGTAAATAATTACTTACATATAACATATAGTCCAGTAAAATGGTAATTTTACTAAACATTTTGGGAAGGCAGCAATTTTTTATTGGAATCCTTTGGGGGGTCAGTGGTGAGTATAAAACCCAGTTTTCGGGATTCATCCACCTCCCCCCGCCGCCCCCACTCCTTTCCAGCATTTATCCACCTTAATAAAAGGTGCGAAAAATTTTCGCTTGAGAACCAAATTCTCTACAATTCCTGTTAAATAACTTTATCACGTTAAATTAATAATAAAGCAGTTCGAAGCCGGGAAAGCGAAAATATCCGATCGAAAAATTTTTGAAACGCTATAACGTTTTAATTTAAAGTTTCCAAAATGAATACATTAGGGGTTTTTCTAGAGCATCTAAATTACCCAGTTTTTTTCAAATAAATCATTTTTAAGGGTTTTACAGGAGGGGCAATGGGAGGGAGTCCCGAAAACTGAGTTTTATACTAACCACTGGCCCCCGAAAAGATTCCAAGAAAAAAATCTCTTCAGACTACCCCTATGTTCTGACCATTTCCCTGGACTAAATACTAATACACAATTATAAAATTCGTTCCACTTCGTAAATGGTCGTAAATTTCGTAAATATGATAAAATCATAAAATCGTGAATCACCAGTTTGTGCACCTTCTTGGGTGCCTGCTTCTACGAATTGTTCCTGAATTGCCTAATGGCCTAATTAATGTTTACGAAATTTATGTAGCGAAGCGATTAATACCTAAACAATGGAACTTATAATTTGTATTAAAGATTTTGTGGACATGGTATGGTTTCCCCTCCAAATATCTGACTTGGACAAAACTCAAGACGTTCTAATGTATGGCTCTGAACTGGATGCGGATCATCCAGGGTTTAAAGATCCTATCTACAGAAAACGAAGAGAAGAATTTGCAGCAATCGCCAACTCTTATAAACAGTATGTTCTTTCGTGTTAAATCTTATTGCAAATAAGAGCTGATACTTATTGACAATTGTTTTAATTTTCAGTGGAAATCCTATCCCCCGTGTGCAGTACACTACAGAGGAGATAAAAACTTGGTAAATTAACAAACTTGAATTATAATTTAAAAGAACTGAAATAAACCGAATTCAGGGGTACTGTTTTTCGTGAACTGCATAAATTGTACGCGAAGTACGCTGTGCCAGAATACATGGAAAACTGGCCACTGTTAGTAAAATACTGTGGATATCGCGAAGACAACCTTCCGCAGCTGCAGGATGTAAGCAGTTTCTTAAAAAGGAAAACTGGATTTCAGCTGCGACCTGTTGCAGGGTACTTATCACCTCGGGATTTCCTAGCTGGCTTAGCTTTTAGGGTGTTTCATTGCACACAGTACATCCGACATTCATCCGACCCCTTTTATACGCCCGAACCGTACGTTAATCGGTTGTTTGACTTGGAAAGCATTAGATATTTAAAACACTTTCAGGGACTGCTGTCACGAACTTCTTGGACACATGCCCCTCCTGGCAAATCCAAGTTTTGCACAGTTTTCCCAAGAGATTGGTCTTGCGTCATTGGGAGCATCTGATGACGACATTGACAAAATCGCCACAGTCAGTACTACTACTTTTACGCGCCTCGCTCACCAACTAAATGCACACTTAATTCTTTAAAGCTCTATTTCTTTACCGTGGAGTTCGGATTATGCAAACAAGCAGATAATACTTTTAAAGTTTATGGAGCAGGTCTGTTGAGCTCTGTGGCTGAACTGCAGCACGCACTCACATCATCTAACAAAATAAAAAAGTTCGACCCGGAAGTCACTTGCCGCGAAGAGTGCATCATAACAGCATACCAAAACGCGTATTACTACACTGACTCCTTTGAAGAGGCGAAGGAGAATATGAGGTAGAATTTTGAATAGTGTCTAGAGGCAGAATAAACCAATCGGTTAAAATTAAGGGCTTTTGCTGATAGCATTCAGAGGCCATTTGGTGTTCGGTACAATCCCTACACCCAAAGCGTCGAGGTTTTATCTAACGCTAAAAAAATCACAGCAGCCGTGTCAGAACTTAAGGGCGACTTAAGTTTAGTTTGCTCAGCGCTCAAGAAGATTTCTGCAACTGATCAGGATTTGGATGTGGATCAAATAGCCGAAATGCTTCAAACAAATTTAACAGTTTGTATCCATTTCCTTTATTGCATTTTCTTATTTTCCTAGATTTAATTAACAAAAAGTTACAAACTATTTTACTGTTCTACTTACTCTACAGGTAAGGAGTGGCGATCGTAGCCCCATTAGCCCGAGCTCTTCAACAAGCTCAGACAAGATCATTGTTGAAAAGTAAAGTGAAGTGACTTGGACAATAACCAAATTCTTCAAATGGGACCAAAGATGACCAATTTCGCAAAATATATTTAAACTGTTGTTGCTATTTAAAACTTTACTGGGAAGTTGTGAACAAATATAATTGCTTTCAACCAAAACGTGCATATGTATTTCTTCTGTTGTAATAGATAGTAATTTAGCGAATATTATTAAATCTAACGAACCTAAATCGGACAACAGTGGTTCTAACAGTTGAGTCTAACTCAAATTAGAATATTTATTCAAAAAATTCAGTTGGAATCTTCCTTGGACTTTTACACCATACCGAATCGAACCGCCGATGCACGCGACTTCAATTCAAGAGACACGCATTCATTTATGTGATGTTCGGTCCCTGGAGGTAGCGGTGTGAATGAGGTTCACTTCTAACGCGCGAGAGTCTCACGCAGATTTTTGTTTTTTATGACAATGATGTAGAAGAAAAATAGACCAATCTTTTTGGCAAAAAAAAAATCGGAGACTCATCCATAAGTCACGCTCCTTAATTTGGAAGCGTGCTTCGAGGATGATTGTTATCGTAATAAACGGAAAATTACTGAAAAAATTCGTGCTCGTCCCGTTTTCAAGATATTTAATAAAATAGTTAGTACTTCTGCAGTATTAAAAATGCGTACAGACTAATTATTTACCTTTTACAAACTGTTTCGAAGTCAGCTCCCAAATTTATCAAATTTAGGGGCGTGACTTATGGGTGTCTTGCAAAGAAATATTTCGAGATGAGACGAATTCTTTAGATTGCGTTTATGAGTGCCAAGTCTACTTAATTAACCGGCAATATTGTCCCAGAGCTTTTTAAAATTATCCATCGCATCAATGAATTGGTTGAAAACTGAAAACTCGCATTCTTTTCCATTAAGAAAATTCAGGCACTCAAATTGCTTCTTGCCCCTAAATTATTTGTAATATGTTAATTACTCAAAATCAAAATCGTTTATGTATCAGAATAATTTACATCTTTCCTTTTTCCTTGTTCATTTGATTCTGTCGTTAAACTAATGGACGGAAATTGTCACTTTTAACGACTCTCGGCGTAAACCAACGACAACCAGAATATCACTCTTGGCACTTTTCGCCAACTGTCGTTTTAGCCGACTAGGAGAATGCTGAACTGTGCTTGCCGTGGTTTTCGACAAGTGACACGACTACGGGAATAAGGGTGATTGTATCAATGATTGGTCTCCTCTAACTCGTAAGGAATCTGTCCATCAGCTGTGGGGTGGTTGTGAGAAACTGTCAAACTTGCAAAAAAAAATATTTCCTATAAGTCTTTTCATACCGCTTCAAAATTTTCAAATTTTCATGAATTTACAAACGGCACAGAGTTCTACAAAATGAATAAAACCTGCAGCCCTTCTTAGACAAAAAAAAGTGAAAGGAAATTGAAAAACAGTTTAGTATGCTTAAATCATCGTATTTATTTCTATATTCTATTTAATAAATTTATCCGTTATTAGTTAACAGTATTCGATAAGTGCACTTGCCAATCATAAATCGTTTGTTTTCACCATGTTTATTTCAAAATTCTCATGTTCTATATTAGTTATCAAAAGGCGTTAAATTACTCTAACATATGTTTTAGGTATGCGCTATACGTATCCTCTATAAATTTCTGTAATTTGTTTTGTATTACTTGATCAGACTAAGAAAATCAGACATTTAGGCATAGAAAAGTTCACAATTATTAACTTTTCTGGATTCCTTGATTTTTTTGTTCAGCTCTCGTTTAGCGATATTACTTTATAAAAAATATAACCTTTGAGTGTTATACTGTTAATAATGATTGTTAACGATTATTTTACACAATAAGTAACTAATTTCGAGGATAGGTTAAAATATTAATGTAAAACATAACATTACACAGCCTTCATATACATATTCATTTTGTAGATTAACAATTTCTTATAGAGCTTTTTATGACATCCATTGAAATAAACAGATAACGCATTAACATAATGGGTGTTCGCTTAATTTAAAAAATTGTGATGTTCATACTTAACAATTTCAAGGATTTGTAGGTCCAAACAGTTTTTTTTATTTAATGCCCCCAAAACCATATTTACTTAGTAAAATAGTTTATACAAAAAAGGAAAGTTAACGCTGTGTTTTAGGTTTAGATGTGTGAAAACAACCTGAGTTTAATATATTTTCAAGAAAAACCGATTCAGATAGTAAGCCACTACCGCAAATTAATTTATCTCCGAGAAATAAAAATACACTCCACGATTTCTTTAAGTGAGTGTGCAGAGAAAATTCATACAATTGAAAGAGCTAATGCCAAAAAAGGGTATCTCCAGCAGGTTTAGTATTTTTTCAGTTCCAGCATTAAAACATTCGCCGTTTCAAGAAAAGATATTTTTGCATGACAACAGAGATGAGTTATTTCGTAACCCACCTTAAAAATGGAATTTTTAAAAGGTAACATAAAAAAGTATAAAGGTTACCAATTTATGGAGAAACAAATGCCTTCTAATTCTAGCCGCCAAAAGTAGTATAGTGGCAAGGGTTATAGCCGTTAATCTTGTAGTCGTTTCGTCACGGCTGTTCCAGGCGCATTTTTAAAGCTAATATTAGGCAGACAAGTATCTTGGATAGTCGTGTTGTATCGAAACGACTACCAGAATAAATTTTGATGACTCAGGCAAGGCCAACGACCAATACAAATGCCGAACTGCGGTCAGTTACGCGTACCACTGTAGTACAAAGTGGTCTGATTTTCACTCCTGGAAAGGAACTAATATGAAGTGGAACTAAATGTAAGTAGTAAAAACTGAAGTTAATTTTAAAGTAATGTGAGTTATATAAGGTACAGGGACATTCACTCATGATAAACATTAAAATGTTATTAAATATTGTAATACATATCTTAAAACCACGTTAAATTGTGCTAAACTACATATTTCATTTCCGTCGGGCATGTGATATGAAATGTGAAACGTGTCTTGGCATGTGTCACGATACGTGACACATAACTTTTTGTAGTACACCACTTTGTAGAGAATGTTCATGACACATAATTTGCTTTATTGCACCATGTATTAGAGCATGTTCGATAACCCCCCTTAGAAACCCCATGCGTCACGTGCCATGACACGTATCACATTACATATCGCATGCCACGCAATATATAACGTAACCACCTCTACAACATGGTGCATCTGATTTTTACGGAAAATTTACAACCGTAACAAGCCCTGGTCGATATGAATAAACTGCCGTGCTTCATTTGGTGTACCCACTGAGTCGCGAAAACTTGCACTGCTTTAGAGAATGACTGTGAAATAGAAGAATTTGAGCGCGCTCAACTCAACTCTTGAGCTACCTTAGCTCAAAACGTGAGCTCACTCAGGATTTGAGCTTTGTTGCTACGCTCATTATTTGAACGAGCTCAATGTTTGAATTGAGCAATGAGTTGAGGTAATTTTGAGCTGTTTACATCCCTGCTCCATATTAGTTTATTCCTCCAATCTGTCTTACGCACACGAATAAATTTTTTCTGCAAAATCTGTTTAGAAAGCATGGAGTGCTAAATTATTCCACAACTTATTTCGAGGGAGAATAATATTTAAGGAAAACAAAGCTACTAAATATTTATAAATCTCTTTTCATGATGTAAAATTCAGGACTAATAAAAACAAAGATCAAAATGCATTCTGTTAATTTAGTAACCAGTTGAAATATAGCAACTCACTTTAGTTCATATAATAAAGTACAAAAAGTAAGCTATATTTACAAAATTAGACACTACAGCATATTGATAACCAATATACAGCTTCTATTCAAAGGAATTAAATTAAATTATAATATATTTTAATGCTGCCACCACCATACACTTTGACTAAGTTAACATACTTCTAGGCTTGTCTTAGATGTTCTTTAAAAAATGTCTGTCTTTTCAGCAGATCAATGCGGTTTAAAGGCTTTAGAAATGCACTAATTAGAAAAAGGATGTTTAATTTTCAATTACATTAGTATTTTGCTTTGTTTTAATTACTCTTTGATCTGTCTATAACTAAAGTTTACATTTTACATTTTAATCTTGTTCATTTTATTTTGCGTTTTATGTCGTTATTAATTTTGTTTATTATAATAACTATTATTATCAAAGATATCTCTCGAAAATATATGTAGTTCATATTCTTAATCCTAGGTGCTAGCCAATTTGAAATCAAACGTTGTTCCAAAATGAATCTTATCTTAAAATATTAATTACATTTAATATTGAGCATTTCACTACTATTCAAAAAATAAATCTATAAATAATTAATATATAAATATTGGTGTCGTTATTAACATATTTCGACGTTGAGGTTTCTCATTTTCAACAAGGATAGCGGGTCTTATCGTGAAAAACGTGCGGTGAACGCAGTGAAATTAACATTCACTTCACTTTAAACGCGAATCGTGGGAAACGTGTGAATAAATATAATATTGAAAATTTAGGATATCATCAATAATCTGTTAATAATAAATCGACAAGACATTCTAAAGCGTATTTGGATCTTTGTGTTATATTTAAAGTAATTCGACAATAACGTCCGACGTTTTCCACTCCTACGTTTACGCCGATGAAGCTTTCGTAAATGCATGACACTACAACAGAAATTATTGAAATCGCTACATTTTTCCGCAAAATAATTCAATCAAAGTGATTTCTGAAATTAATTGCTGCAGCAACATTATAGCATCCACTAAACAAGGGTGATATTAGTGTATTATCATTCCGCCACTATCTCAGTCACTGCAAATGAATGCCCTTATACCTTAAATAAAAACATCGAAGCTTCATGCAAATTTCTGCTACACCCTATTAATAAGAACATATTCCGTTTGCTTTGTAATTCTAAAACCTCAATTCTATGCTCCCGAATTTCGTACTTATGAGACATATCATCGCTGCATTTCCCAATTTGTTTCATTGTTTCAAACCAATTTTCAGAAGACACGACAAACTATTTAATACTATTAACCCTTTGCGACCGAATGTCGCCATACAATCGGCATCATGCTTCCGTTTACAAGGTCGAACGTCGAGGCGACGAAAAATGCTTGTTATATATAGTCTTTTTTGGCAATGCTTTGTTGTCACTATTGTCACTTTATGTCATAAAAATATGTTTACCATATTATATATTAAATAATAAATATATACCATTATTTTTACTTATTGATTTACAGTGATTTCATGTAAGACACGACATCAGCAGATATAGCGCACGCAAAGAGGTATAATTATTTGATAGAATCAAAATTAGTTTCAATAAATTATAAAATTAATTTTAAAAAATGTTGCAAAGTATAATATTTCATATATATATATAATAGTATATTACGATACAAGGGCGGTAAGTAGCCGATTGCCCACGATGGCGGTGTTGACGCACGAGCGAAGCGAGTGCGTTAACAGCCATCATGGGCACTCGGCTACTTACCGCCCGAGTTACGTATGCTATTTTTCAGCACGAGTGCGGGGTAAGCAGTAGGTACGTTACCGCACATGTTTCCATTCGGTGACTCATAAATTAACCACGGTGCGCTAAGGAGCCGATTGCCCACGATGGCGGTGTTAGACGCACGAGCGAAGCGAGTTCGTTTATAGCCATCGTGGGCAATCGGCTCCTTAGCGCACCGTGGTTAATTGATGACTTACCGCATGGAAACCCGTGCGGTAAGGTACCACTTACCCCGCACGTGTGCTGAAAAAATATTTAAACCAAAAAAAATTCTTTTTAAAACTTTGAAATACTAATTATTTCAAAAGCGTTTATTTATAAGTTCAATACCACAAAATGAGTTGTACTTGAATAGGTAAAAAATAAAAGAAAATTACACCACCAAAATACAATCAAAAAGTGTACATGCCGAACTTGACAAGCCACACTTTAAACGGGTATAAACTAATTGCGCATATTTATAGACACTCAAAGTGGCAGACACAACAAAACATTCGTTACGGTCTTCACCATGAGGACTTCAATATTTAGCGTAACGTAACCGCACAGACGCTGGCCGGTCCGAACGAAGACTCTTTTGTATGTGCTGAAAGATGTCTGTTATTTTTGCAAAAATATGTTCGGGAACATTCTAGTCCTACTGTTAGTTACTTGCTGTCAATATTCTTTCAGTTGGAACGCTTTCTAAAATTCTGTCTATCACGTGACGTGCATGGTGCATGTAAATATGAATGGACTTTTAGGGCCATATTCACTAACATCTTTTATCTAGGATGAATTCATTACTGTTACTTTACTACACGTTCTAGATTGTATATAAATTTGTGAAAATGTGAATGAAATATCCAAATGTATACGTTTTATAATGTCTTGTGGACTTATTCTTAACAGATTACTGATGATGTCGAGATTTTTGAATATGGATTTATTCACACGTTTTCCACGATACGCGTTTAAAGTGAAGTGAATGTCAATTTCACCGCGTTGCGTTCACCACGATAACATCCATTGACACAGAACCAAGAATAACAAAATCAAGAGAGGTAAGGTAAGAAAAAGCTGCGATGTGGCCATGTAACTTGTTTAAGATCGAAACGTGTTTAATAGCTGAATGCCACGTGAAGTTCTCATAGAAATGCTATTCATGACATTCAGCCATCTGAGGACACTTAAGCTGAACTAGAATCAAATTACATGGTTCTACCCCTGGAGAATTAAGCAATGTTGCATCTAAGGTATGGGGTAATATATTTATGAAACGCTTGATGAAGAATATCAAATCAAGCAACAGGAAATTAAATATGGGGAAGGGTAAATTCAAAAACGCATCGATGCGCACATGATGCCGCATCAGCATCGCCAAAATTTCAAATGGAGAATCAAAAATTCAATTAAGCATCATGAAAGCATCTGATGCGCCAAAGCAGAGCAACGAGCGCATCATGATTGTCGATGATACTAGTCACTGGGCCGAAGAAATAACAATGGAGCATTTATTATTATATGGCTATAGAGCTGTGCCCCTGGCTACATTGAACCTATTTGAAATGACGCGGAAACTACAAAAAAACATGTTTTGTTTAATAACGTCCAAAAACTACAAAACAAGGCATCAGCATCGGCTGTATAGCGGCCCTTATTCTGGTTCTCACGTCACATGCCATGTGAGGTGAGTCTACAGATTCGGTATTCTCGTTGTCACTTTGAGTGACTTCTTTCGGTCACCTACAATTTGATAGCGACTAAAATGGTCACTTGGATCGGCTTCAAGTGACAACGAGAATACCGTGACTCTCGATATTTTTCATTCCGAGACACTAACAAAACTTTTCAATATTATTTGGCGATTCCTTTCCTGTTCGTCTTCATCATTAGTATCGCTGAACCACAGTTCATTTGAACTCATCTTTCAGTTCAATTTTGCAAATATTAACTTGTTTTGCCTCAAACAACTAAACTTTAAATGTCAAAACAATCGATACTCGAATTGCTCTCACGGCATAAATTCTCACGTCACGCGACAATGGGAATACCACATGTGACGTGAGGTGACACGATAGTGAGGTTTGTCACGGGCGTGAGGTGAGAACCGGAATAAGGCCCAGCGCTTCACTTCACCGCGATGATATGGTCATGATAGCAGTGATGCCCTTATGATGCGTTTGACGTTTCTGAACTTACCCAAACTAAAAAATTATATATTTCGGACTTTCAATTAGCAACACATTAAATGATGCAATTGAAACATAATTGTGCTACTTTTGATTTATATTTATATTCCGCATAACAGAATTTTTGTTACAGGTCTTATGTAACGTAAGTAGGTGAACTATAATATTTCAATTTTCGTTTCCCCTTTCTGTCACCAGATAGATGAAATTAGCTTAATAAACACAGCATCTAGCATCAAAGGCGCACATGCAAAATTATTTTTGAGTCTCCTCTCCAGTAGTAAAGTTGTCCATGCCCTCAGTTCTAACCAAAAAGAAATCGATATCGAAACTATTTCAACGGGAGCTATTCCGAGTCTTATGAAAGCAAAAAATCTGCTTATTTGGAGCTTCCCACTTTGCAACAAAAAGATTAAATCGCAAGAAAAAAAAGTACTACTGTATAAGCCAAGTCATAAGCGTGTAACTTATAAAGCAGTGTAGATTAGATATATATTTAAATCAGTGGGTTCACGGTTTCACTTTTATTATTTAGAAGATACGTCCCGTGTCCTGAAAAAGTATGCGAAATTAGTGTCCTATCGTACAAGCTAGTTGCAAAAAAACCCCAAATGGTTAGTCGCGCTGTGGATGGAAAACAATAGTCCAAAATAAATATTTAACATTTGTTTCTCAACGAAACAAATCCCTTGTCGGTTTATTAAAACAAAAAGGTTTATTTACTACATATTAATAATAATGAACAGAAACGCTTTTCATATATAATGTTGAACCCATCAACGCGAAGTGTAATAATTAATTAGAACATAAATGAAGTATTACATAAAAATATTAAATAAACATAAGTCATAAAACCTAATTCACAGAATATCTTAAGAAATAATAACAAGTGAAAATCAATCCTAAAACTTTAACAACAGCTAAACCATAAGAGAATGCATCCAACTAACCCCCATCAAGTAAAATTAACTTCCCCGTACAAAACTTATTTTCTTTGTTTACTTCATACTCCTACTTTAGTCACTATTTTAAATGTGTTGTGTATTATTAATGCATACAAAATGACAGCAGAGCCTGCTAAAACCATATCGCTGTTAAGGTTTGTTTTTCACCTTCATTGTTTCCACGTGAGATTATTAGCAGTGTATATTTGTTAATATTGAAACTATTTATTGGCACTAAGTATGGTAAGTTTGTTATGCTCTAGTCCTCCTCGCCTTCCTACCGAATTGATATACAGTGAAAAAGATAAGTTTCTTAAGATTAGATCACCATCTATACGCCCAATGCAGTTCCACACAAATCTTTATACAAAATATACTTGTCCCAAATTAATATGCCTAAGATCTACATTTATACATAATATGTTTAATGATTCTAATATAACTTAAATCTTATATGATTCCGTAGTCAGTTATTTGACATTAAGATTTATACGGTAAGATGGAAATGACGATAGTACTCTTCATTATTGCCCCAGTTTGTTATTTTCATAATTACTTATCACCAGATTTTGCGTTCGATACAATTCTTTTTTTATATTATCATATAATTTGTGCAATTAATTGAAAGCTTCACACGATCCAAATTAAATTAAGATATTCATGTCACTGCCTTCTGCATATAAATCTTAAATTACAAAAATATCGTAAATATACGAGGCATCTCAGCGTTGTTTGGAAATGACTTTACAAGCGTCACCACACCCATAAATCCTAACGACGCGACGGAAAAGAACTCATAAAACAGAATTCAACAAATACTAAGAGAAATTACTATTTTTTATTTTTAAAACTCAGTTGTAGCAGTGAAGAAGCGTGGCGACCTCCACGAGCTATTTTAACAATTGAACGGTTTGTTCGCAACCGCAAAAGGGAGCACTCCAAATTTAAAGTGGGAAACACCTTTTTCCATCTTATTGTCTGTCCATGGATTGTCGAACTATTTAGTTCTACTAACATGCAAAAAATTTACACCAAAGTGGAGCGAGCTGCCTATTAGCAGCAGAGCATTCAATTTCCAAGACGCCTCCTCGTTCATGACCCCTACTTTTAAGATGGAATAAAATAAGAACTATTGATAATTGAAGAAACAATTTTTGTTCTTCCCCTTATATCGTACATTCCACGGGATTCCCTAACTTCCAGGGGCCATATATAAACTAAACTAATACACGTATCAGCTAACATGAATATCCTAAAAATTCAGCCAATGGACTTTATTGGACCAGAATATTGTAAATGTCCTGTTGAAACGGACTCCATTTGAGGCACCATAATTTCTTCTAATATCTTAATCTTGAAACCCTAAGTATAGAAATACCTACCAATAAATGACATTTTCCTTAATAAATATTGATTTCGTTTTTTTTCTACATAATCATTAACTTTCATATCAAATGCATTTTTAGCACGATTTTCTGATCAAAAATAATAAAAGAAAATAAAGTAGCTCAGGTAGCCTTTGATATGCAGAACATATAGCAAATCGAGCATACAACTTTATGAATCACAAGACTGACCAATCCTATTTGAAGATGCTACCATTAATATTGTCCCAATATTCCCTTTCAATTTAGTTAATTTCTTTTAACTGTCACACATTTTTATATATAATTTACGCATTTAACGCCAATTAGACCTGGTCCAGAGTATTTTATTCAAAAGGCTCGGGTGACTAGACGAAATAAAAGTTGTTCTTATTTAAGCGCATTGACATTTCCAATGTACAATTGATTGATTTACATGAATGCTAGGAGCAATATCGAGCTATCAAAACCAAAAGTGGACTCCAATTAACAAATTTAATTAATTCCTTATTTAGTACTTAAAAATATGTTCGTTTAAAATTTATATCTAGCTCCTATCTATTAATAAAAATAACAAACTGAGACAATGCACGTTTACCATTCATATCAACCGAAGATAAAACAAATCCATCTAACCGCGATAAAGTTGACAAATCAAAATTAATACAAGTTCACTTTAGCATATTTATGCAGGTTATACGTAATTTATAAATCTAAGTTATAAAACTAACCCCAATCTGAATAAGTTAAAAAATGTACGTGTTTTCTAAATTTTCCGGTTATAACCTGTTTCCATTTAAATCTAAAATAAGAATAAAAGAAAACCAACTGTATAAATTTTGTTTCTGCGAAAAAAAATCAACGAAAATTCAACTTTGAAGTTAAAATAACTACCTAATTGGGTATACATTTGATAAAACTGAAAATAAAACACATCAGAAAGCACAACTTAATCACGTAATTTACGATTTATTTGTTGGTAGCTGTGCTTTGCGTCGACTGGACTGTATCACTTCGTCTGTAGTAAAGGAGGTAAGGTACTCGTGGAGCTCGCGGACGTAATACATTATGTTCACTAACTGGCTTAACGGCACTATCGTCAAACCTAAGCCAATTCATATATCCTGTGTGGTAAACATCGGTTATGTAATGTCCCTTTGAGGCTTCTTTGCCATCATGGTACACAACAGCAAACAAACGATACAGTCTTTGTTTTTGAGAATATTTCTTATTTGCTAAAATTTCTGTAAAGGTACAAAATAAATGAAGTCATGATAAACAAAATCAGAAATATATAAGTTGAAGATTCTTCTTACTTGCATCAATTTTAAGTTCAACAGGAAAATCCACCGTTTTCACAATTTTTGTGCATCCATCCAATTTGTAATCAAACCACTTTAAGTGTAAAATTAGTACAACGGGAAGTTTCTCAAGAGTCATTTGTTGCCATGCAACCACCTCTTGATTAGTCTTACTGCAAGTTACACCTTCTAATTGGTCCCGTCCCACAAGGATTTCAAGAGCTTCTTTAACAGAGGCTGCTTTCTACAAGTAAGAGGAAATTGAAACCGAATATTTCGCGAGTAGTCTATCTACGTTTACCTCGATATTTAATTGTAACGTAAAGAAAGGCTGAATAACGTCTGTCGAATGTTCTCCTTCACGCTGCAATCGTGATCTTAGCTCACCGCGGAAAATATCGGATAACGGAGTCCTGCCGAAATCTGTTTGCCTTGTTACACTACCTTTGTTCCGGTTGTTGTATATCATCTGCAAATCAAAGGATAATTTAATTACTTTCACAAATTTATATTGTGCCCATAGAAAGCGTGTACAAATATGCACATTGAAAATTGTTTGCTAGTCAACTAGGGATAGTAAATATAATTCACTATTCAACTCTCTAGAGAAGCGCAGAATAAATTCCCTCTGATCTGCTGACTAAAACAGTCTGACAAAACATTGGGAACATATTCATGTTAATTTCCCATAAATGTAACGCATTTTATTTCTGAAAGTAAATAAACTGCTGACTAATTTATGGGGTGTATAATTGTCCAAAAATTATGTTATAAATTTAAACAGTTTATTAGTTACACCAATAGCGTATATATATTAAGCTGTTACTCAAGCATCCCTAACGTCTTGTTATTAAATCGGAACCAATAAAAATAAATGCTCTTAAATTTTATAAAAAGATAAAAATGAAAACTAATACCAAATCAAAAAATATAAAGCATCACAACAATAATTATAAGTATTTTATGGTAAGGTTTAACATATTATTGGCCGTGTTGAAACTTTACAAGAACACAATTTTATTCAAAAAGAATTCGAGATATGAGTAATTCAGAAAGGCATATTTTGAGTATTGTTCTAAACTGAAATTTTGTAAATTTAGAGCTTTTCCTTATGTAAGAAAAATAAAACACTTAAATCGTTTTCGTGCGAAAATGCATTTCGTACGAATACGAAAATCAGAGTCAATCAATTAAAAACAATTGTATCTAGCAAGCAAATAAAATGATATAAATATACATATCCGAGCTAACACATATTCATTCGACATATAACAGATAGAAAACACAAATCTTCTAAGTCACTTAAATTTATTTCTAGACTCATACCCATAGTGTGAAAAACATAAAACTTTGTGAGCCGAGAAAAGAATGAAATAAATAATAAGAGCAGGGAGCCAAATCTGGAAAATATGGTAAATGAGGAACCGATTCGTAGCTAATTCATACAATTTCGCCATTGCGACAGGGCATTTGTTTGTTGTTAACTGAGAGCTAATGCGGAACCCATCTGGTTCCTCATCCCCAAGTAATTATGTAATATATTCTCCATCCGTTTACGTGAGATGTCAACAGTCTCAGCAATCTCGCACACCTCCACTCGTCGATCGTCAATTAACAAACCATGGATTTTATCTATCATTTCTGTGTGGTAACCTCTTTTGGACGCCTTGGGCGCTCTTCATCACCGCGTTTAATGGTCCAATATTTTATTGTTGACATCGAAGTTGCATAATCCCTATTAATATCGTTGAATTCGGTGTTGATATCATCGTTCGGTTTTTTTTTTCAAAAATAGGTATAGGCAAGATATTCGATTTTGTTCATTCTTGTAAAAATGCAAAATTCTTCGATTTCCATGCCTACCAAACATGCACTGAAAATGACAGCACTTATATGAAGGCTAGTATGTATTCACGAAGAATAACATCGATTCAATAATGGTGGCACCACATCTTGTCTAGGCCGATCACTTTTCAATCCACCCTCGTACATCTCGTACAGTACAAGCAAGCAAGAATCCATTGGTCTTTATTGTGTTAATAATAAAAATATTAAACTATTCCGAATAAAGAAATGTTTGCTCCTCGACTAAGTATGAGCACATTAATTTTGATCATACAACTCTCTAGAGAAACACAGAAAAAATCTCTCATTCTTGCTGACTAGAACAGTCTCACTCTCTTTGTCGGAAAAATGTTTATTTCAAACTCCCATAAATGTGACACCTTTTGCTCCTTTTATTGAGCAAACTACTGACTTTTTATGGGATGTGTAAAAGTGCCAGTGCCTAATACGACTGCTTCTTCCCCTTAATTATTAAATATTTCTTTGACTCACAGAAACTGCGCCGATATTACAAATTTTTACTTTTTTTGCGCATTAATTAAATATAAATAATAAATATTATATAAAATTTCAACTTACTTGCCAATCTTCGCCATCATCAGCCTCCAGGTTAGAATCGCCATTGTGTTCAGTGCTCGGCTTAGAAATTAATTTTATAACCTGATCGTAAAAGAGTGTAAAAATGTTTGCAAAAATTGTCTTTTCTTATCAGCTATACCTCAAGCATTTCATCATTTAACTTGTTAAGAACATAACCCAGAAACTCTTCGGCATCCTCTTGACGGCCCTCCACATCTGCCCTGCTCGCATTCCACAGCTTGTAAACACCAGTAGGTTCAAAAGCAGTATCGCACTGCAAGTCTCCGGAGAGATCATCCTTCTTCTGCCCCTTTTCCTTCCGATTCAATCGAACACCAGGCGGCAGATGAGAGAACTCTGATATAAGTTGCATTCTATAATATTTTATTTAATAAAAAATAGAAAAATTAAATATGAAAAGTATTTTACATTGCATTAATGGTGGGTGTATTTGTCTTTTCTGTCGACATGTTAGAAGGCTGCTTGGGTATAGATTTCATCAAATTGTAAAAAGGTGGGCAGCCTACTAAAGCTTGAAGAATGGAGTTGATATAACAGTAATTAGACCTGTTCATAAGGCCACGTGGACGGAGACTGACCGTTGAGTAATCGATTTTATATTTCGTAAGAAACTCAGCGAATTTCAAAGACCATTCATCCGTGTTGTCGCGGTGAAAATGTGAAACACTAGGCGCAATAGCACTTTTGGGCTTAGCGCTGGTGCTGGAATTTGTCTGCTGGGATACTGAAATTCCTTGCGCTGAGGCAGCTGAATATGACATATTTCCTGGAGTTACAGGAGGAGCAAAATTAGTGGTGCCTTCGAAAGGAAACACTTTTGCTACAGGTTTTTTCGCTGTTGTCGTCGTGTTGGCTGTAGGGATAGGAATTATGGACGAAGATATATTTACATTGGACTTGTTAGAAAACAAACTCGCCCAAGAAGGTGCCTGCTGGACAAGAGGTGTGCTAATAGTACTGGTCGCTTCATCCTTTTTACTTCTCACGAAAATTTCCACATCGGACTTAGGAGTATCCTTGATGGCGGATGGAACCGTATCTAGTTTTGGGGTATGGACTGAAGTTTGAGATGTCGTTTGACAGTCCTGAAGTTGCTGCGGGACAACCGTGCTGGCAATTGATGCAGTTGATTTCCCTAAGTCAGTTTGAACCTGACTGAACTTTTTCTCATTAAGGCTTTCATTTGATGCCGCAGGTGAAGATGGTGTCTTCGTAACACCGTAATTCTTGACATGCGCAATTTGCTGCGTTGAGCTAATGCTAATGCTTACACTTTTATTGGCACTCAGGGGAATGTTCTGTTTGCTGGCTGAAGGGGTGGCTGTAACAGCCACTGAAGCAGTGCTCTTTTTGGTTTGATTTGTCCAAGACATCAATTTATTTGCAGTTTGGGCAGAGTCGTCTTTAGTTAAGGTTGCAGGCACAAATTGATTCTCATTCTCCATTTTGCTATGGAGAGTTTTCTCATCTTGAGGTGATTGTATATTTGGCACAGTTTCTTTAATATATCCCGTTACAATTGCTTCATTACTATTTACTGGAGCCAAATTTTCTACGGGTCTCAGGTCAGCGACTGGAGGCTCTTGTTGTATTGGTGCATTATTTACAAAAGTGGATAGGCTCTGAACGGTATGTTCTACATTTATAGCGGCAGGAGGAACTTCAGTCAATATTTCTTCATTATTGTTTACAGAGTCTAAATGTGGTTCAGAAACCTGCTGATCAGCTATTGAGGTTTCCAGAGGAACAGATTGTAAGGCAGATGTTTCCAGATGAGGTGGAAGTGATTGCAAACTCGGACAATCAGAAATTTGCTCTTCGGCCTGCATATGTTGCTGTTGAGCATCGTATATATGCAAGGTATTCATCTGTTGTTGGATTTCAACCGTAGAATGCATCTGGGACTCATATATTGAATAACTGGGGCTCAGCATGCTCGGTGTGTCAGAGGACGTGAGTGGCGACGGATTATGATTAACATCATCAACCAGATCGGGATTCATGTACTCTTCGTGGTACTCCATAGGAGGTATATGTCCAGGCCAGATGTGCGGAATCATGCTGTCTGCTTGCGCTTGCTCATCGCCCTTATCATCGACTAATTGATATTCAGGAGCAAGCATTGTGGCAGGATAAAAAATCTGAGGATAGTTATACATCTGCGGATTTGGGTACATTGGAACGTGCCCAGCAGTAAGATACAGCGGAGTTCCTGTGGCTTGTTGAGTCTGTGGGTGCCCGATATTTTGTGCTGGAGGACCAAAAAATGGCTGAGGATAAGCGTACGGATAGTACTGTGAATAGGTTGTTCCAAGTCCTTGCGTGTCAACAGCTGCATTTACAACTTCAGGTGGTGCCGGGCTCGCTGGCTGTTGTCTTGTATACTCCCCTCGTCTACCACTACCACTATTGCCTCTTCCTCTCCCGCGGCGAATGCCTCCACGAGGAGTCATATTAGTACTTTGTTGACCAAGTTGAGTGCTCTTTAAATAAAAAGAAAATAAATAAAGAAACGTTAGTGTTAATGCTGTGGATTACCTGCTCTGCCACATGTGGCATACTCTGAACATCACCTTGCATAAATGCTGGTGTAGCACCCGGAATGTATTGGGGAACAGAATGAGCAACATATCCATGAAGATTAACATTGGCAGTCACATTATTCACAAAAACATTACCAGGCATACCGGTTGGTACTGGGCAAGGCACATACATTGCCCCTCCAACCGGCGAGACTCCGTGGGAATGCATGAAAACACCGCCTGGGGGCAACTGATTGAATGCATGTGATTGGGATGGATGTGGTGGCGGATAGTTGCTTAAGTTATTATTTTGTGAAGACGTCTGCACCTGTTGCTGCTGCGCTTGGGATTGGTTGCTTACAATCTGTTGTTGAGGCGCCTGCTGTTGCTGTTGATGATGCAACGCAGGTGTGTGTTGGGCCATGATCAAATTTAAGCTATTACCACCAGGTAAATAATTTACTTTTCCTTTGGCTTCTTCTGCATGTATTTTTACTGAAATCAAAACAAAATCTATTAGTGACCGATTATTGTTTCCAAATTTTTCATTGTTGAAGCACATAAGCAAAATGCGAATTGAAGGAAAACATTTAGGCCGAATTTTGAATAAAATAACAAGGTTCAAGAATATAACTCCGATAACGTAATTTTGCATTGTACTGAGAAAATTAACATATTTTTTGCTTTCAATATTGTTGTTATTAATTATAATGCAGATTTACCTGCAGCACTCGCCAGTACAGACGGCGCAGAGGTATGACTGCTACCTCAGACAAAGTTGGCCTAATTAGTGCACAGAAAGGGAATTCAATTGGTGATACAAAACGTGGAATCACCAAACTACGTATATGTCCAGCAGAAGTGTACTCTATAAAATTAAAGACAACTTTTCATAACACTTCTACTTTACGATTTGAGGTAAAATTATTCCATGCATAGTTGGGACCTAATCAACTAAAAACAGTATCTCTTTTGAAGGCGAAAGATAGCATTGAGGAACCTTGCTCTTGAATAAGGAAAACATTTAATTATCTTCCTAAGAATCGAACTCTATCCGACCCAGCTGCAATTTTGAACCAAACCATAAAAGATCTCAAAACTATTTATATGTATAATCTTAAGACAACGATGTAGTATTAATGCAGAATTGCAGGGGCCACATCTGAATCTAAATATAAAATAATTGTACGAAAAACAAAAATAATAAAAAAATCTGAATTACTTTAATTAATATTAGTTATATGCATAAGTTCATAAGATGAATCAAACCCTTAAGAAGTTTTATTATGATTTTTTCATTTTCAAATTTCAAATACCTTTTATTTTATATTCGATGCTTTTGCAAAAACGTATTCATATAATTAAATTTTTTAAGAATAAAGCCCTAACCAGAGTGGCCGTAATGTAAAGTAACATAACAAAACGTCAAATGTGAACGTGAATAAATATATGGGACCAACCTAAATGGACGTAAACGAACTTGACGAATATTCGATCACTTTGGGTGATGTCACAGCCGTAAGTAAAGGTTCCGTAAGGGTCGCACGAAACTTACATATGCAAGTGTTACTGAGTCGGAGGCTACTTGCACAGCTAACAAAAATATGCGTAGCCTCCGACTGCCCATTAGTTATATTTATGTACTGATTTAATTTTATATTTAATTATGAATGCGTCTTGTTTACATCTTTTTTTAGTTTTTTTTTACAGCCAGTCAGGTTTTTTAAATCTACTTTTTTATTTTTAGCTTTTTAGTTTGTATATATTTTTGTAAGCCATATAAAAAAAAAACCTGTTATGTTGATAACTCACTCGGTAGGTTTTGAGGGAAAACAAATTTTTTAACACATAATATGGCGACAAAAATCGGCCATTTTAATTTTTATGATTTTGACATATCATTTTGATTTTGATGTGTCACTCTCACAATTAAGTCGAATCTAACGACACCTCTCAAGCTAAAATCCATCAAGCCGTTTAGGCTACAGAGCGTGCCAAAGAAATATATATACATACATACACTCGTAAAACATAACCCTCCTTCTGGCGCAGTCGGGTAATAAAATAGTTCGAGATATAAGTATAATAAGCGTGTGTGTACCAGCTATGATGAAAAAATATATTTGATATATAGGGAGTTTCATCAATGGGGTGGTAAATCTCACCTAGGCAAACAATGCATAATTTAATAAAAATAAAAAAGAGGTGTATTAATTATATGAATTTCAGAGAAAATGTGGGAGAAACGTGAATTTTAGGAAATTTTGAAGTAGTTTTTTCTCTTTCGCAAGTGACTATACCTGCAGTGGTAGATGTATATCAGCATTGGTGGCATTTTTGGAAAGCACATTAAGATAGTTGAGATTGCCCCCCCTTACATAAAATTTTTTGTTTGCCAAGGTGAGATCTATCACCCCATTGATTTTTGTCCTCCATAGATGAAACACTCTGTATATAAAAGCGAATGTTTGTGTGGTTGGTATGAATGGACTCCTACACCGTTCATCCAATCATCCTGAAATTGTTCTCACGTATTATTGAAATTAAAAGGATTTCACTACACACCCATACGATGAGTTAGGTGTGGTGGCGGTAGGTGGAGCTGAATGATACACCCTGTATATGGAGAGAAGGAACTCATACCTATTTACACATGAATAAAGATAAAATGGAGATATAGTGTTCACAATTAACTCGCTTTTGAAAATTTAATAAAACAGTAATATTCATTGTTAAATATACATGAAAAAATTCAAATATAAAGTTGACCCTTTTCATAAATCGTATCAAAAAAAAAACTAACTTTAGTGTTTATTTATAAAGAATTTTAATAATTGATATTTAATAATCATATTTGTTGATAAAAATACGATCTTATTGTATTTTGTCCAGCTTGTACGGAAAAAATGTCTCAATGGTGCTTTTACTAAAACACTTGAGTTTTTATTTTCCTCAAACCACTAATTCTCATCCAATGTTATCCCTCTCTCATCTATGCATTTAATTATAGAAATCAACTTCCACTGCCTCTTTTAGAGACAACTCCTCAGAATGTTACAATTATTAGGAGCAGGTTTATTCCAATAATTTCTTTGTATAACGCAGTTAGTTTTGGTTAACTCAACAGAAATGTTATGATTTCCTTCAAGACGCTATGACCAAGTATGCACTTACACATGATTGCATTCTAATAGGGGTCGGATAGAGTTAATTAAAACAAAAAAAAAACAAAACAAAACGAAAAGGTGTATTGCAAGAAAGATATACTCCAACAGTAGTTGATAAAGCCACTATACTGTAGGTAATCGCTAGTTAAACTAAATACAATTGCAACTATGTAAAATATTAGTGCGTTATGTGTGAAAACAAAATAAAGAAAAATTATACATTTATTTGTATATCTTACCATTTGGTGCTATTTGTTGTGGCAGATTGAACGCCGCTACATTTTTAACATATTTGCTTGACTCATACCGCGAGAACTTGTTGAAGTCTTTGATCGCAGAGTAAGTAGTGCCATGAGAAGTTTTCTTAGAATTGTTGGCCTTTCTATCAGTTAAAGAGGGATGCTCTTCGTGTGATGACGTTTTATACAAAGTGCAAATTAAGCGCTTTCTTTCACTATCATCTATATCGGATAAATCTAAGAACTCATATGGTGCCTATGAATGCGATAATTAAACAAATACATTAATTATTCCCTTCATCTTATAAGAGCTTGTTATCGCTAGTAAGAATTGATTTGTTACTACTTTCAGAGATCTATTTTAGATTTCGTGTGGATGTATGTACTCGAAAATTTTCAACCATTTGCACAGCATACATAAATGCAACTCTCTCTGACTCACTGACTCATTTTATATAAAAATTTCCTCAAGAAATACTATTAAGCTTAGTTGAAAGAAATTTGATAAAAGCCAAACTTAATTAATAAAATTTGCGGTACGATATAGATCGAAATATTGTATACATACCTACTGCCAATCTGGTTATTTTTTATTTACAAGCTTATTTATAGCTTTGCAGATCTTTATTAAAAACTTAATTATCTACAATCATACTTTGAAAATCGTTATGAATTAATCCCTTTCTCTTAATGTCTTATCAGTTAGCGAAACATTAAAATTTGATAATCAAAAACACACTACATAGTATGAAGATAAAGCACTAAAACTACAATATAATACAAAAGCCGAGTAACAAATTAAACTACTAAGAAAATAATTTGAATTGATTAATGGCAGCAAATCCGGTATCTGTGCCTTCATTAGGATATGTAAATATTGTGATGACTATACGACTGAATTCTAGCGTATTAATATATAAGGACGGTTTACAAACGCATCGTTGAATTGTAAATGCGTCTGAATTAATTGATGCTATATATTGTTTTGTTTCTTTATTAGGCATACATGGAAGTGTAATTTTTTGTTTTTATTAACTAGCTATACGTATTACGACCATATATTGAGTCACCATTCTAAGAGGTAAATACACCGGTCGCAAGTGTATATTATTGTAATATATGTATATAAGGGATAATACAAATCCAAAGATGTCAAAAACTCGTATGTATTGAAAATTATCTACTGTGAGATTACAAAAAAAAGGATAAAACGTGTCAGTCCATCGATAGGATCATATGTATTATTATTATGCTATAATCTAAACTAAATGTATTATTATTATGCTATAATCTAAAACATATGTTCTTAGTTCGTTGCTTGAAATACACAGGGGAAATGAATTGAAATGTATCGGAATTTTTTTTTGTTTAGCAACTTTTGGCATATACATATGTCTTCCATAATGATTCTAGGAATATACTTAAGTATGGTTTCTATTATAATTAATTAATATTCTATAAAATGTAGTAGAAAGAAACGTTCTAAAAAATATTTTATATTTGTGGATAACTAATAAGTTTTTAGTTACCTCCAAATAATTTTACGTGCATGGTGTAAACAAATTAATGTTACATTTCTGGTAAACTAGGACAAGCCCTTTTTTCCATTATTTGTTATTATTATATTATTTATTTTTCATTCATTTCATTCTACATCAAAATATGGTTGAAATTAGTTATCTCCTATTTTTCACATAGCTGGAAAATCATGTTTTTTGGGACAGATGGTGGAGGAAAGACCATCTGTCCCAAAAATGCGCTTCGTAAAATAGGGCTACACCTGGCCCTATTTTACGAAGCTGGCCAAGGACCACGCAAGTAGGCTACGAATAAAGCGAACGAAAATATCCAACATTTTGGTAGTAGTAGAAACTATATACCTTGGCAACTAAAACCGTGTCGCAAATATTGTGTAGGTATATACCGGCCACCAAATGAACTCACAATGGCTGGAAATCTATAGATATTTTTGATAAGGAAAACACAGGTCATATTAAAATATGATCACTGACTCTGTAGCAATTTCATGGGATATTGCCCAGCAACCGGCCCTCGCCTGGGCTAGTTATTCAGCCCAGAACAAATACAACTTAAGCATGCGTAGTAGTAACGGACAGGTCCTACCTACCTGATCCCCTAAGAAACCTATCGTACTCTATATTCTTTCACGAGCAATATTTTTGGTTCAAACATCATAGGTAATGTTTAGACGTAACACTATAATCACTGAGGTATGAGTTATGAGGCACCGCTTATCATGAAAGACAATGCTAGATCAAAATAAAGGAAACACAGTTCCATGAAAGGCGTATTACGGCACAAGCACATCCGGAAAAGGCACTATTTCTCATGGAAATATTGTGTCGACGTTGAGACTATGATTCTCATAAGCTGGAACCAAACTATATTGTTTTCGACCCGCTTTTAAAAGAACGTTTCCTTTCCATTCACTTGAAGTATGTAGCTGCAAAAATCGTTTTTGTCACATTTTCACAACCTACAAAAAACTCATGCAATTTGACTGATTGCGCCAAAGAGTGAATATATGTAAGTTCTTTTGAATCAATGAAACGACCGATCGGTTCGGAGGATAGAGCTTTAATCATCGTTTCATAATATATAAGCCTCTATCAGTCGACGATCCTAACCGATACAAGTAAAAGTGTACTGCAAATTTTTAAATGTCTTATATATGA
Organism: Neoitamus cyanurus; assembly: GCA_947538895.1. Classification (NCBI taxonomy): domain Eukaryota; kingdom Metazoa; phylum Arthropoda; class Insecta; order Diptera; family Asilidae; genus Neoitamus; species Neoitamus cyanurus. The sequence goes on from OX384540.1 coordinate 54,363,270, forward strand.
ATAGCACAGGTCTACAATGGATTCCCTCCCTCAGGTTTGAGTGTTGATTTTGATAGTTTTTGGGGCACTGTTACTTGCGCGACGCGAAGGACGAACGTGGCGGAGTGACCAATTCGAACGCGCAAGCTACTCGACACTGGATATTTGAAATCACCACACCAAGAACCCCGTAAATCAGTTGCCAAAACGCCATCAGAGCTTTCGAAACTTATGCAATAACGCTCAAGATAAAGGGTGGATTGAAAAACGCATAAAATTTGATCTCATTTAAATGTGTTCAATTACGCATCGGCATACATTTCAAATGATCCTTGAAATTTACATTTTATTGCTCTAATGCTTTTTTGCGTAAAAAATTTACGTTTTTGAATCCTCCCAAAAGCACCATTGATTCCGAGTTAATATAATTATGCGTGATGCTCTGAATCAATGCTTTTATGTTGAGCGTTATTGCATAAGTTTCAAAAGACCTGTTGGCAACTGATTTTCGGGTTTCTTGATGTGGTGATTTCAAATATAAACCACATTTTTATCTAACACATAAGTTTAACTCAGAAAAAGAGTCGGTAAAAACCCCAAAAACTGGAAAATCGCTGTATAAAATGTTATTTTTTTGCAAAAACTCCAAGTGATTTCGTAAGGAATAATATCCTGTGAAACCATGCACTGTGAAGAAGAAGATATGAAAAACTATTAAAAAATATTTTACCTTTAAGCTCCTTATATTTTGTCCCATTTAATGTACTCTTACATTAGATTAAAATCAATGTTCTAAAATTTTACAGAAGCGGGTTCCGTAAACTCCACCCACCTTTTCTTCCTACCCTAGCCTCTTTCGTATATCACCTCTGGGGTAATTGCAATTTAAGGCTTCTTTTAAGCGATATAAAATTAAGTAACGTTGTTTCTCAATCTTCCTGATACTAAGAAATTTAACCCTTCGAACTCAATTATTTTTCACTGTAAATTAGTAGTCACCACCAGTGTGATATATGTACCCGTTCACACGGTTAATATATTTACACTTTGAAGAAGCCATAAGTATACAAAACTACTCCGGAAACAGTTCAGAGCCAATAATTATGAGAAAACTACTGAGGGAATAGGTATCACAGGTTTTTATCATAACTTATGTATCTTCCTGGAAATGTACTTTAATTGTACATATATAGGTATGCTGTAATAGCTAAGAGAAATAATCGTTTGATTACACTACACATTGACTAAATAAGTCTTAAATATCGTCTAGCATAACTTAATTACGACTAGAATGTATGTCTACTGTGACCCTACAAGGAGCTGCTCCTATTTTATGCTAGTAAGGATGACGTTGTAGCCACCATATGTTTGATATATCTGTTGTATATTCTTAAAGAATTCAAAATTGCGTGCTCATAATTGCATGGGATAAGAACTCAAAATAAGACGTAAACAAATGTTTCCACTTTCTCAATACGACCTTCTGGACTAATGCCCTGTGTCCAAAGGGTGCCTGCCAAACAGCCGGGAAAGTACAAATGCCTGCTTAACTTGGAGAAAAATTAGAAAGCACCACTGGATCCTGCTGTTTGGAGGTGGTTTTTGGTTCATTGACCGAACCACAAAATCTGTGCAGATGGTTGGAAAACTGAGACATACCTGGGGAACCATGCCGTCCAGCGGATGAAAATGACATACCCAGACGTCTGATAAGTTCTAAATTGCATAATAGAAAGCACCAAATGAGTTTGTAACTGCGTAGAGTTAACCAAACCCAACTGCAATATTGTGCGAGACAAATGTTAGACCACCCCACCTTCCGCTGCGAAAAAAAATTAACTCGATAGGGGGCCTATTATAGGTTAGGGTCGTCAGAGGTGACAAGCCGTATTTCTGAAACGCAATTTTTCATTAAACTATTTCCCCTACAAATCGTCGATATAAAGGCGGATAAACACGACGAACAGGGACTACTCCCACAATATGGCTTTCAAATGCGAAAACCGACTCGTAGCGTGTCGAAATGCCAACGTAGACAGTTCGCCTTGTCAACTGAATTGAATTGTGAATTCTCCCGCACCACCGGCAAATCCACACTTTTACTGTAACTCCTTTCAAGAAATTACCCAATTGTCCATTCGACTACTTAAGTCCCTTTGAATTTGGATTTGCTATAATTTGGGACTTTGAACCTTCGGCTGTAAATTTGGGTGAACTACCATACGGCCGCAAAAGGAATGTCTGACGACACCCAGACTTCATCTACAGACCTAATTTCGTCCATGGCACTTTGGGAGAAACTTGATCCATGGGGAACTTTTACCGCTGTCTCAAATTGTCTTTATGCACACAAAATATTGAAAGGCGAGCGTAGGAATTACGCGAAAATTTACTAAAAACTATTCGCAGAAAATGATCTCGATTTCTCCCCGACTTAATCAATGAAACTACCAATCCCAGTTGTTCTCTGACCGAGGCACTTACTCACCGATGCATTAAAATCCATGACACTTATTCTTGCATTTTAGCGCTTATACTTCATTTTACGAGTATATTTAGCCACTAATTATTACTTTTTTCGAAAACAGTCTTAACAGCAAGCGTTATCTGCGTTGACCGACTCGCTCCCGGACATAATCACGATTGGCCGAAATATGTCAATAAGCGCCACCATGTGGTGGGAATTCAAAACTGTTACTTTACCACGTTTTGAGGTAAAAAATTCATCTTCCGTTAATTCGCAAATGTCAAATACCATTTGCAAATTGTGTTCGCGAATGCTTGCTTTTTATCTGAATTAAAAGACGGCATGGTATGGTTAAGAGCGGGGTTCGAAACAGTTTGTAAAAGGCAAATAATCAGTCCGTAGGCATCAATTTGTAAAAGATAAATAATTTCAGCGAGTAGACAATTTGTAAAAATCAAGTAATCAGTTAGTAGGAATTTTTAGTACTGCAAAAGTACTAACTATCTTATAACTAATTTTTTTTAAATTTTCCGTTGATTAGGATAACAAAGTGCCTTGAAACCTGCTGAAACCTGGGCCCCCAGAACACTACAGCAAATTGTTAAGCAGATTTAATGCTTTACTCCCAGCTGAAGCTTTGCCCTTATGGGTCTTCCGGCCAACGAACTTAGAACTTATAAGGAACGCCAATTGGGTATGTGTATGAGGCTCACTGCTCTAAACTATAACTGGACAGCGAATGGGCTTGAATTGCTGTGCGCACAGTCGCCATGTTTTGGGTAGTGGAATTCCAGGAGGAATGACAGTCGTCATATCAGCAGCGTTTGTTTACGTTTTTTGCGAGTCGGTGTTTTTCATTGAAGTAAGTGCAGTGTAATTTTAATTACATTCTTTAAGGGGTTACGCCACTGTAGACGCTGAAAAAGAACGGTTTTTTTGCGATTTGCTTTCTCGCAAACGGAATGGTTTTTTGAAAAAACTTATTAAGGGCGTTATGAGTCATATATTAAACCTTACAAGGTAATGTTTTTATTAAAAAATAACACAAAATGGCGGCTCCATGGCAATCCTCCCGCGGCGTGTTTTTCCTGTAGGGGTCTGGGGCATGCAGCACAGCACGCCTTGAGCAAATTTATTATTTATTTTAAATCTAGAACCAAAAAAAAAAAATTCCGTTATTCTAGAGGGTATTATCCTCTGATTGTCAATCGGATTTTCAAAAATATTGATTTTCCAAAATTTGGCGCGAGTGTGAAAAATAAATTTGTTTTTCGACCTAAAACAACGCATATTTTTTGTTAATTAAAAATAAACAAATCAAGTTATCAAAAATCCCGATCGACAATCACAGCATAATATTAATGTAAAGATCCGAAACCAAAATATTGAAAATTGTTCGAGCACTGCTGCATGCCATTTTGAAAATATGGGTTTGAGTGAAACGCGTTTAAAGTTTCGGTAACAGTTTACAATGGGAACAGTTTTACAATTTTACAGGTAAATATTAACATGCAATTATAAAGGTTGTGCTCTAACCACTTTGAGGCCCCATGTTTTAAAATTGGAGGAGCATGTAAATGGCTTAAGGAATCTGCTGTTCCAACAGACAGAAAATCTGCGTGTATGTGTTGTAAAATGTTCGATGATTTTTCGAAATCCCGCGCTCACCGCAATACACACACGTATGCACCATTGCTAATATTACATTACATTAAAGAATGCAATTAAAATCACACTGTACTTACTTCAATAATGAAAAACACCGACTCGCCAAAAACTTAAACAAATGCTGCTGATATGACGACTGTCATTCCTGCTGAAATTCTCCCAACCAAAACATGGCGACTGTGCGCACAGCAATTCAAGCCTATTCGCTATCCAGTTATTGTATAGATCAGTGGGTATTTGGTAAATTCCAGATTTTGATTTTCTAATTATTTTCTCAAGTATCAAGAGAAGGCTAAATAGAATGAGCTTCCATTTCCATTCGGTTTATTCGAATCTCGCATATCGCTTATCGAACTCATGCCGGCGGACATTCGAGAACTAAGATGAGGGAAATCAGAGGGACAGGCAGAGCAAAGCGGAATCAAGGAAAATGAAAGAGGAATCGAAAGCTAAGCCGAACAAGAGTCCGATCGTGTAAATGGAATGTAAATGAATGATACAGCGGCTTTATCAATATGGTAATGCCTTTCGAAGTTTGTCACCCACACTGAAACAAAATATCGCACAAAGTTGAAGGTGGAAGAAGCCCGCGTGTGACGCCGTTTATTCTGATTGATTTCGCGGTGTTTACAACTGAATTAGAGCTTTAATCACCACGAAGTATTGTTATAAGGTGTTCCTCGTTGATAAATTAATGCAAAGTCAGAAAGAAACTGCGGATTAAACGAGAAGAGTTAAGTGTTTTTCCAAATGATATGCCTCTTGATAATGGCGGTGTTTATCGTGGATTTGTAGTTGTACTGTGCGGCTCTCAAGAGGAATCGCGTTTTATGCGATAAGCGACCATAGGTAACGGCAAGTGACGCAGTGTGGGATTTTTTTGGTGGCTTCGGTTTTAAGGTTAGTTAGAATATCCCGCCAGCAATGTCGGAAGCTGAGGAGAACGCAGCCGTGGAAAATGTGATAAAAGCAGGCGACGCGGGTGAAATACCTGTCAAAGAGATCGAGCAGATCCAGATAACTGTGACCCCCAGTGATGTGAGCGCTCTCGACAGTACAGTTGAGAAGGAAATCTCGGAGATTGTTCAGCATTCTGATCCCATATCACCAGCTACAGCTATTCCTACCAACGATGCACCTCCTTTGAGTGATGATGAGACACCTAAGATTATTTTGAATTTAGAGGTGTCGTCCATGCAGTCAAGTTCCCATGAGGAGAGTGTCTTTAACAACGCTGACTTAAATAAGGTTGCCATGGAGCAGCTCGACCAACTGACTCAGAAGAAGAAGGTAAAAGTAACTCAAAAAGACCCACTTAGTATTGCACCTGTTGAGGCTGAGAAAGTTGCGCCAAAAACGGACCAGAATGGCAAATCACCTGTAAAACTTCACAATCGTATCTTGGCCAGTTCGAGTTCTGCAAAGGACTATGAGAAGGTTGTTATGGGGCAAACTAAAATATCGGTTGAAAAGCCTAAGAAAACATTGAACCCCGTGTCGCCGTCGACGGGCAATGAAGATCTGGTTGCTATTTTGGAGGGTCATGATACTGATGACAAGGATGAAGTGCACTATGAAGTAGTTGAGATAATACCCGATTCCGAGGAAAAGCCTGAACCCACCGTAGTTACTACTGTTTTAACCAAGGAAGAAGAGAGAAAAATCGCCTTGGAACAGATGTCTAGCATCCCCAAAATGGGTGGAAGACGGGGGAGGAAACGTAGGTCCCCACCAGAAATTGAAACTTCTGAGAAAACCGAAACAGCCTCAGATCTCGTCACTTCGCTTGCTTCTGAGTGGAGTGATGGCGAAAAGGAAATTGAAATTAAAACTGATCCCTCAACTCCCACAAAAGGAGCCAAATCAGCGGCCAAGAAAGAAACGGAAGAGAAGATATCTGTGGAAACAAAGGTGGAACCTTTCAGGAGGACAAGGGTTGTTAAGAAGAAAATCATATGGGACCCAGATGCTCCTGAGACCCAGTTTTCATATGCAAGCTTAGTGCAATCATCAGCTAAAAAGCAACCAGCACAACAGAGAAGGTCTCGAACAACCCTAACACCCACACCGAAAAAATCTGAGACCCCAACGCCAAAAGCAGCCACACCTACCCAAAAAGGCAAACGTAGGTCAGAGACTCCCACCATTCTAAATAATAAAAAGAAGAAGTCAGAGATAGACAAACTTCTCGGAGATGAAGGCGCAGCCAACATGTTACATTCGCTAGAAAACGAGAAGTTAGAGAAGGAAACACCGGTGAAAAAAGAAGCCTCAGCACCAGCAGTTGAGAGGCAGGCGAAAAAGGATAATTCTCTTAAAAAGAGAGGCCCGAAACCAAAATCAGCTTCTTCATCCTGGGACTATGTGTACAAACAGCGGAATGACGATGCAATGATAATTCGCAGAAGATCGAACAGTTCTTATTCGAGCACGAGTCCCCGAAGACTCAGTTTGGAACAGGCTCCAGCAGGTCTGGCAAAAAAAATTTCTCCCGCGGCAATGAAGGTGCCTTCCGGCAGCAAACTAGCGGGTGTTACGAAAACAGTAACAGTTAATTTAGTCAAGGGCAAGAATTTTGAATTTGCTAAGCCAGAAGCTAAAAAAATTCGGAGGGAGAATGACGAAACTATTATGACGATAACTTCAGACATAAAAAGAGAATCCCTGAGACGTGGGAACAGAACTCCTATCAATGCAGAGTCCGACCATAATAAGACGCAAGCTCAAGCTAAAGTAGATAAGGAAAAGAATATAGAAGTCATTGTGAAAAAGCACGGAAATGTAACTGAGCTGCATCTTCAATCAAAAGTTGAAAGGGTAAAACACACCTTCACAGCACAGGTAAAGCATTCTATCTTTGTTAAAAAGGAAGGTTAATTTATTTTATCTTACTAGTTAATGAATGAAGTTGTTAAGCAACTGGATACCCTAAAAGGTGATAACTCGTGTAAAGTTGTATTTATCACAACATCAGGGCCAAACTTCTGCCACGGAGTTGATTTCTTGTCGTTAACAGTAGGAACTGTTGAGAAACGTAAAGTTGCCGCAGCCGATTTAGCTCTTTCTGTCAGGTGAAATATTTTTGACTACGATCATACAAAGAACTTTATGTTATTTCTTTTAAAACAGGAATTTCCTTCAAGCGCTAGCCTCGTTTCCAAAACCCCTTCTTGCTGGGATACAAGGAACTTGTTCAGGATTGGGTGTTACAATGTTGCCTCTTTTCGATGTTGTTATAAGCAGCGACAAAAGTACCTTTGATACAAGTTATGCAAAAATAGGACAAATTCCAGAGGGGCACTGCATTCTAACACTAACTAACAATGTTCGGCATAATTTTGTAAGTTTTTTCATTTTTAAATGTTCTGATTTATTAAATTTGTTGTTTGCTTACAGAAAATTAAACTATTGTGGTTGAGTGAAAAAATTAACTCAACGGAAGCTGCCCTGTCCGGATTAGTAACGAAACTAACAAGCCCGACGAAAATTCAAGAAGATACTCTGCTCTGTGCGAAAAAAGTAGCATCACTTTCGCAACAGGTACACGAATTCAGGTCCTTAGTTTTTGAAACTGATAGAGGATGTCAAATTATGCGAGAACTTATAACTATCTTTCAATTAGTTTGAAAATGCTTTGTGTACTGTTGACTTTAAAATGCTTTCTTAATTTACTTGCTTGTAATCTTGTTGCGTTATTTTCACTTCAAGAAATTATTAAGACACAGTGGGTTTATGTCTTACTATAATTGCAATCAACGGTGGTCCGCTGGAATATGTATTAAATTTGTATTCTGAAAGTCGTTCGCGTATACAGTGCTTTCTATCAGTTCCTAAAGTTTCGACTGCGAGTTATGGACCTCCACTTATCAGTATCAACTGAAAACTAAGAATGCTTCTGTTACAGACATTTTCATCAATGAAAGCCCAACGTCAAAAGAGCGAACTTCCAAAATTGGCGGCAGCTTTACTAGAAGAACAGAAAATTCTGTCTCAACAGTGGATTAGTGCAGAATGTCAGGAAAAGTTCAAACAGTACGTGCAGATGCAGAAAGATTGCTGGTAAGAAACTCATCACCTGGGACGTTTCAAACGCAATGATTGTTTTATTTTACGGCTGTTATTAGCAGAGTAAAATTCTACGAATATTTTTACACACACACACTGACAGATAGTGAAGAAAAAAATAGGTTTAGAAAATGTTTTCTTAAGTCCGTAAAACACGTTTATTCAGCGCGGTGCACATTCAAAGTGCACACGCAATTATTATTGACTATTTTAGTTGACTTAGTTTACTCGAGATACATACTGCAATAATCATGTAAAGAATATATTTGTTCATTTAAAAGATTTTATTGAAGTAATAAAATTGAAGTTCTAGCATAATTTCAGATCCTTGTTTTCATTTGATCAGACTTGCGGTTATAGAGCCTGTGTAGGTGTATTTGGCTTTCTTATAATTAAATCTATTTCTATAACAACAATCACACAAAAGTCTCTTCATAAAATGCATAATAAGAGGCGAAGATAAAGTAAACGAGATATTAGTGCAAAAGCGCAATGATGGTCAGCAAGTACTCAGTGCAGAACGACGATTAATAAAATTCCTAAAGGAGTCAGACGTCGATTTTGTGCGGTGAGCTATCTCTGGAAATATATTCCAGGTACGGTCCATAAAATTTTAACAAGATAAATATTTCAAGTAGCAGATAATACGCAAACTAATTTATTATAAAGCTAGAGTAGGTGTACTTCCTCAATATAGTTAACATTGTATTTCCCTCTTATATGAGGTGCGTCTAGCTGTGTATAAGTATATAATAACAAGTCAATTATGATGATTTCTTCGAAGCATTCCTTTTAAAATTTTTTATACCTTACTGGTTGCAATTTCCAACTATACATATATAACTTCTTTTATGGTAATTGGTTTTAGGAAAGTAAGGAGATTTGTAAAAAGTAAGTCCAGTTGTCCTTGGATGAAAGACTCCCCGATAGTTTTTTTTATTGATTAATAACTGGCAATCGTAAAAATAGGTTTGGATCTATTACGGGAAATAATATATCGTTAGCTCTAAGCAGCTCTACCAATTGAACTTCCCTACATGCATACGCGTGTTAAACACTCGCCTAGTATGTATACAAATATGTACAAGCTTTATTAAAAACGACAGACTTAAGTGTACACCAAATATTCAAAACTTTAAACAACAGAATCGAATTGATTAAGAACTGCTTCCGGAATTTTTTCTTCTAAAACTGAGCGGGAAATCTTTGCTGTCCTTATAAAAGCTTCCAAGAAATGGAGAGTTGTCACGATATCTTCGGTTAACTCTTGTTTTATACTAAAAGCAATTTTAAGATGGAAATAATAATAAAACAAGCAAACAATAACAACATACCTTAAGTTGTATTCCAACAGTGAATTTATGTACTGACACATGTAATCCAAATAAAGGTTGGTAATACTTTTGTGAAACTGCTGGAAGATTGTGAGGATACCATAAATAACCGGGATCCCGTCTATGTAATCACTAGACTTTTTCGCTAGTAAGCTGTTGGCATTCTTCACGAAATGTAATCGTGGAATGTGGAAAATTGTAAACAAGAAAAACAACAAAGACACGTAATGCGAATTTTTAGTAACCATAAAGATTTGTTGTAAAGGTTCGTATATACCAGCGAACTGTAAGTAATCATTGAGGTCGAAAATTACTTCAGTACTCGGTTTTGTTTTGCTTTGATCGATTTGATGTGCTTTGAAAGCATTCAACAATGCCCTAAAATAAATTATAAAAATATTTTCGATTTTCACATAATTTCATACTACTTGTTAAATGTTCTAAGCGAAGCCTCCAAAGTCTTCGAATTGAACTTGCAACTGCTATTTAATTCGGATGCTATATGCCGACGAAGAATCTGTTTGTGTCCAGTATCCAAGATCCACTCCAAAATTTTTGGCCAGACTTTTGTCCACCTTGTAGCATAGTTCATGTAGAACTTTCCTGGATTTGGAATTATTTTCTTCGTCTCCAGTTCTCTTGTGAGTGAATTAAATAAATCGAGCCACATTTTGTCCGTTGAAACGTTTTTCTGAACCTTTTGTATGTTCTGCTGTAAGTCCGTTATAAACATGAATGAGTACAACTTGTCTAGCCCAACTAGACCCACTGGGCCTATGGCTTCTCGAATTTTTATAAATAGACGAGAGTCAAATAATTCTTTCTGAGTTTTTCGATCATACCAAGTGCCTCTCAGTTCTATGTATATTGCGGTTTTGTAATCTGTGCTTTGGATAATTTCTCTAGCCAGGCGACCAATAAAATTATTCGATGAGGTGTCAGTGCTTGGCTGCGCGTAAGTAGGAATTGGTATAGTCGAGTTTTGGAATGAAGACTGCCAGTCCTGGACTTTGTTTCTGAGGTAAACGTTGCATTCACGTTCGACATTATAGTTGATTATTCTGGAAAGCTTAAATACGAATCAATGACATAGTAATTATCGAAATACCCTGACACCGACACGTTTTATAAGAGCTTAAACAGTCTGGTAGAATAAATCGAAAGAAAATTGGAAGACAACTACACACATATTTTGTTCTCTCTTTATTTGCCTAGATATATGTATTTTGGCAAGGTGATAAACATCTAACGTTGACCTAGATCAAAAGCTTCATGCTTAGTTACTGAATAAACAAGGGAAAGGACAGTGGGCAACTGTAGCTACAAGAGCGATATCTCAAATGTTTTCATAAATCTAACATTTTTTAAATGGGGAAATTCCGAAAACTGTCATGTAAAAAAGTTGTACGTTATTATATTATGTATTTTTTCATATATTCATACTAGTAGTACTTCTTTGTTTGATTGTTTTTGGATGTTAATTGTAAGCATGTCACGAAAAATTAATTCTTGTGTTTTGAATTCGAAAAATTTGCTACGCGCGATATTGGGGCCCTATTCTGTAATTTTCCGCTATGTTATCAAGAGAGTAACCTTGAACCTTACCTCTTCTTGTAAGATTTTTAACCCCTGAATGTTCAAATAGTCCTGGATGTACTCGAACGATCTCTTATATCCATCAACAGTTTTCGTCAAAGCCAAAAGCTTACTTTCCAATTCTGCCGGCTTTGCTTTTGCACTAAATATCAGTCCAGAATTCAATGCACTTGACAAATTGTTCACAAGCTCCTTCCTAATACCGTCTTCAAGAAGTTGTTTAGGATCCAACTCGATAACGCCTACCAAGGTCTTCTTCATCATTAAAATCCCTTCAGTAAAAACTGATATTGAGTACGTAAGGTTCGAAACTTGATACCGCTCTTGAAACTGTGCGAACTCTTTAAGCTTATCCTTCTCGAGCCTCGTGGGTATCTCCTTGATTTGTTCCGTTTGCAACTTTATAATCTGTGCTAGGATTCCAAACATTGTTTCGGGAATAATTTGAACAACTTTTCGCACATAATTGGCTAATTCATTCGAATAATACTGCGAAACAGAAATTAGATCTTCGCTGTGAGCTTGATTGATCCTCAGAAGTGGGATCTCTAAGGCACTTGATAATTTGAGAAAAGTCGCACGAAGTTTGATCACCAAAGACGGCTGCTCTTTTATACTTGTTTGCATTATATTCGTATAGCAACTATCTATTAATCGCCAGGCATAACTTAGATCACTGATCAGTTGTATATTTATCAGGACATCCTCTTTAATGTTGATTACTTGGATCATACTGTGCAAAAATTTTCTTGTTTCTATCAAATACTGTTTTATCTGCATGTTCGATTCCAAGTTATGGAACTCCTGCACCTCCTCCAAAGCTTGAATAAGTTGAATTATCTTCCGTCCAGCAATGTTTGCATTACTCTCAGATAAATTTGAAATTTCCTTGGCAATTTCCTGGAACCAGCGCTTGAGATTATCATTCCTCTCTATTTTTGAAAGTGGTCTAGTTCCAGAAAACGCCTCTGCGAGCTCATTAACTCGATCGATCGATTCTTTTTTGAAGCCGTCCCACCTGATCGTCTTTTCGTTCATCAACTCTTTGAGAATTTCTTTAACCCTTAACTCTAGTTGACTTGTGTTTAGCAGCAATTGAAAAATATCTGCATTTTTGAAACCTGTTTCCGCTAAAATGAGATCTATTATTTGTTTAACTTTCTTGATTCCGCCAAATTCAAAAATTGCTGGACATGTATGAAGAATATACCACCGTAGCGTGACATTGCAGTCTCTTATCAAATTAATGATTTTAGTTATATTTTGCACCAGAAAGCTCTCATTTAAGGTACCCTCTTTTAAAATTTCGTACGATTTTGGAAGTATCTTCTTTAACTTATCATCGTATTTCTTACATAGCCCTTTAACGGCAGTGCTTTCTATAGTAGCGGCAATTGCTTGTTTTGCTGCCCTGCAATGATCCCATGCATCTAACAGGTTCACTGTAATTCCCATATAAATAGGAACAACCCAGTTATCTGGGAAGAATTTATCAGTTATTTCCCTCATTTGGGAAAGCTGATTATGCAGGATTTGTGGAGAAAAATATAGACATATAAAAAGCATTCCAGCCTGATTGGAGAGAGCTGTAGATCTGTGATCGGGATGAGGATAAACTGCCATCTGATTGTATACATCGTCAGAGCGCAATCGACCAATCACCATTTCAACAAAAGTGTGATCAAAACTGAAACGACTACAAAGAATTGTTTAAAACCCATCTCGCAAGAGTTGATGGTTCATTTAAGCACCTAAATAAGTTTTCCGGATAATTGGGAACTCGTTTAGAATTTGAAGCTGTTGAATATTCCGTTGATCGCAACAACATGCAAACATCATCAATGTTGCTGTCTCCGTGAGATTTTTCAGCGCTATACCTGTAGTACGAAATTATCAGCCTTTCTCTGATTGTTCCAGGTATATGTAGATCAAGTACCAAAAGCATAACGCCAAAGAGGTATAGAGATTCGCACTGTGTTGTGGTTAAGAAATTTAAACAGAAATGGTACCATACATATTTTAATTCTACGTTACCAGCAATTGCTTTCCTTCATCATCTTGAAGTACCGACTCAATCGTCTGCTGAATGTAGTGCCCGTCGTTTAATTCTTGAATGAAATTCCTAAGGTCGGTTGCGTATTGATGTGTGCTTTCAAAAGCTAAGTAAAACCGTGTTAAGATTTCTATGTAGTTATCTCGAAATTCTTCATCTAAGTCTTGGAGTTCCTAATTGAGTCAACACGAATGCAGAAAACTTAAGAGCAAAATTTATCCCACTTACCGAATTACTTTCAATTTTTTTCTCTTGAGCCTCGGCTACCTTCAAGTAGTTGAAATCGAAGATAATGTCGGCGTATTTTTGTTGGTCTGCTTTTGATTCAAGTCTGTAAAAAAACATCACTTCAGGAATTGAATTTGTTTGTTAATTTTATAAAGTTATTTGCAGTTTTAATCCTTCATGTGGTAAATATGGCGAAACATAATTGAACAGTTGAGAATAGGCTGCGGGTTGTTTTGCGCTGAAAAATTAGTCATACATATATGCAATGAGTAATGAAAGGAAATAATGACAATTCACATGTTTATTCACATTCAAAGCTGATTATGAGTTATGCAATTAGTGAAAATATATTTCAGGATGATCGCAATATTTAACAAACCTTCTTTAATTTTTAAGCGCTGGCAAAGTGCACTACGTTCTACTTTAGTATTATAGATAAGTGGGAAAAAAATCTTTATATAGCGGGAAATGAATAAAAAAGCGGAAAATAAACTTTACTAACTTTAATGTTGGATCTCATATGTTTTACACACAAATATTCTATCCCTCAAATTCGTAAATTCGAAAAAATAGATGAATCGGATTGAAAATTGAAGTCGATAGGCATATCAGTTGTCCATGAGACCCCCAAGCAGTTGCGTACTTATACTCATATGCCTCGCATATTTTTGTTATAAATATATGTTTAATATCGAAAAGTGTTCAAACAAGTATGTAGTAATTTCAATATTTAAACTTTGAATACGCAACATCTTGTCATTTTTTGATTGTACCGGTCACACCGGTTACCGGTTCGTAGTTTGAATTATGGATGAAAACAAGTATTAACGTACCGTTACTTAGCGGTCTGTATCTCACACTTCAGAGAACCATACGTAAACAAACTTCAATCTGAAAGAACACAAATTTTTATAAAATGGGCATCATCGATCAAATTATAAAATGTGCTTCAGATTAAAAGAGCTTTAATCTGTTCCTCTGAAGACAAGGAACACTAAGCGAACGCTTCGTTTTCATACCGTTTGTGTTAGTAGCGGAATAAAGTTTATATACACAGAACAGAACCTTATCGTTTTGTTTCTTCCTCTCTGTTCTCTACTCTCTTGTAGTGAATTTGTGTGCGCGAACACAACCACTATGAACCGGGGAAAAATTTGTGTTTTTTTTTTGGAACAGAACGTATAACGTACGGTTTGTTTTCTCCCTGGTTTGAATTAACTTGATTTATGTCCTGAAAGCCGTACAAAAGTAATAATAAGAAATTCTAATGAACTTAGATACAAACTGGAAATTAGAATTAAGTAGTTAAAGAATTCTTTATTGTACAAAGTTTTAAACATGTATCATAATAAGCTTGAATTTGATAATAAATTAAACGATGATTCAAGTATTTAAAGTAAAATTTAATTAGAACAGAGTTTGAAAGGCTATTAAAATACTTGTTTGTTATTACAACGATATAGTTTAAGCTAATAAGGCATTATTATTAACAAGGTCTCGTTATCCACTATAATCTGGCACAAGATTTAATGAACCGAACCGATTTCTATGGACTGAGTCGAATTGCAACCTACTCCCATTTACGTACTTGCACAATACATTTGGTACACTACTTTGAAGTGTATCACTGACAAACTAATGGTAAATGGACTGCCTGTTTCGCTATCTCATGTTGATCACTTTTTTATGCTTTGTTCTTATTGGAAAATGCTTATTTTAATACCAACATTACTAAATTAAATTTGAAGTGATAATTCTATTTTACGTTTTATGGGAAAAAAATTGAAATTCCATTTTATTTGGATGAATTGTACTTCACAACTTGTGGTTTCAAATGTACATCAAAATGAGTTGCTTATCTCCAATAAACCACGCCATTAAAAAATCGTCACTGAAATTATTTAAGTTCAGTAGAAACTAGTGCTTAATGAACAGGCCATAGTATTACTATATACGAGTATGACAGTAGACTAATCCGTTTGCGAGTCGTCTAGGCCGTTACGCAAATTTAAGTCTGTAGACATTGTGTTAAAGGTAAATTTCCGTCAGTAGTCATTTTGTAAAAGATTCCCTAATGCCGGAATTGTCCACGATATATACAGACATTACTATAATCAGACGTGTTCATTCGGCTTTTTAGTCTGTTATATTTTAAAATATATGCAAATGAATAAATAAGTCTGCTTGGTAAGTCAAGGCTCTTTGCTTGAAACATTTGACAAGGATAATTACAGAACTCTGTGCATTCCCCCCCTTTGATTTTTACTAGATTTTCACTTTTGCTAAAAAGTCTGAATAAAAGCAATTAGATTCACGAATAAGTAGCAATTTTTGTCTCTGTATGCGAGAGTGATCAGAGGGTATTGAAGCACAGAATTTCATTGATTTTTGATAGTAGCTGCGTTCGACTCACCACTGCCTCAGTCAGTTTGCTCAGTTGCTCACTGAGCTGCACCGTTTTTCTCGCTCCTAATGTCCCTCTTTTTCCGGATGGCATCGCTAGTGTTTTCTGAGCCCGAACTGAGTTACCTGAGCCAGCTAATTCTGTTCTCAGTTGGCTCAGCTCAGTTCTTCTGAAATTTATACATGATGGGTTGTTAGATATTGACATCACATGAGATTAGTACAGTAATTCTTATCTGAAGAATCTGTATCAGAATCAAGCCCTCTAACCATTTTGAGAACACAATTGAAAAATCAAATCACTTCTAAGCGTTTTCTTGCACAGTCTCGCTCACTGAGCCGAAAGCGAGCAAGTTGATTTGACAGCTGATTTCAAAGTGAACCGGCTCACTGAGGCAGTGGCAAGTCGAACGCAGCTAGTATACTGCCCACTCTCAGATATTTGTTTTATTAGGTATTTTCTTGAAAGTTATCAGACAGAGCTAATAAAGTAGTAGTAGTATTATCTAACTGAATAACAAGACAAATAAAAAGTTAAACAAATGACGGCGACCGCTCGACTTAGTAATTAATATAGTAGGTATATAGTAGATGTGTCCACAAAACAGGCTATTTGATCAGAGACTACATAAAACCGTCTATTACTACGTAAAATAAAATGTTTTACATCTTTTAAAAAATATCGTTGGTGTAATAAAAATGACGGGGTTTCTTTTGTAATTTTCCAATATAATTGCCATAATCGGTTTAATATCTTGTTAACAGATGGTCCTCAAATGTTGATGAGTATTTGCATAATGAGTGATTAGACTGCAAAAGGAAATTTATGGAAGTGTTTTTGTGAATTATTTTAATAGTACAGTAGTATGTCTGCATTTAAATAAAGTTATTTCGATACTAAATAACTTTTTTATTAGTTATTCGATTTTATACAGATAACCCGAGTTTTTTTTTCATAGGTACAATAAATAATTTCCGATTATTGTTCGTTACATTTATTGATGGGCACATAAAGGTTTTCCTGGCGGATAGAATAACCTACTTTTTTTTGGGAAATTTGAAAGGACTTCGAGGCACTTTATTATCCTAATCATCGAAAAATTACTGAAAAAAATGTTATTCGCCCAGTTCGAGATATTTAATAAAATAGTTAGTACTTAACAGCAGTATTAAAAATCCTACTGACTGTTTATCGTTTACAAGTTGATGCTTACAGACTGCTGTTGTGGTTTTGTTTTGCTTTCCTCAGAAGGCGTCACGTCACGGCTGTGATTTACTGGTGCTAGCCACGGGTCAGACGACCATAAAACTCAATTGTCTTGGAAAGCATAGGGTGTAGCGCCTACAGAATTTAATTCCTGATAATTGTCTCTCGCAAAGCCACATACCAAACACTTTATATGATGTTTACCCATCATTTTTAAAACGTTCTTTCGTTATACTTAATTGCATTTTAAAATGATCAAGAACTTTTCAAGTCTTTTTAATTTCTCAATAAAATAACACCGCGCTCTTCGTATTGATGGTAGGAATCGAAAAATCTTCATTGCTAGTAAAAGAATTAATGAAGACTTATTGATGCTTGAGTATCAAATCGATGCGAAAAGTTATCTGGACATGCTGTACGTGAAGAAGTATTGCCGACTAATGGCTCTCTTAATTTCTTACAGGCAATGGTATTCGTTCGTTACTGTTTTAGTTAATGATAAATTTTTCTGGATGGATGGAATGAAGCCATTTATATTGCTCAGAGAAGTTCACACCTCTGACGCCTTTTCAAAACAAAATCAACGAAGTCAGGCCGTTGAATATCTGATATCTTTAGGATAGAAGAGTCCCTTTAAGAGAGGCTTCTTTATAACTATATATTTCTAACCAAATGTAACGTCTGGTCCGGTTAACGCCCCCAAGGTCGTTGAAAGATAAGGAAAAACTCCACGAGTGTCTCTTCTTGTTGGATAAATATCTTTTGGGCAGAGTCGTCAACGAGTTAACAGTTTTGGACATCGATCACGTTGCGCACTGTTTAGGGTATGTTTTGCCGTATGGACGTGTGAAGTTTAACCTCGCACATGAGCATGTCATTATATTTGTTATTAAAAATAACCACTACTTACATATTAGCTATATCATACAACATAAAGTTCTCTTTTTGCGCAGAGCTCTTACCGAAACACATCTGGAACGTAGTCCTTTAATCGTAGTATTTCTGCAATGATTGCATTGCCAACTGACACAATCCGTAGAAGATTTTGACCGCAGGGATTATTTACTGCAAGAAATTCCGTCATTTCCGTTCTCTCTATTTCCGGCGAAAGCTACTATGCGAAATGTCAAGAAATGACAACTTGCCAGCTGACCATCGCCCAGTGATGTTAAATCGTGTGAAATTTCCCATTTCTTGGGAATTTTTACAATAAAAAGGGAATAATTTTGTGGTGTAGAAGATTTCGTGGGAAAAAATCAAACACCGACTCGCAAAAAACATAAACAAACGCTCTGATATGACGATTGTCATTCCTCCTGGAATTCTACCACCCGAAAAAATATGGCGATTGGCCGCACGAGCCGTACTATAGTGTATAGAGCGCGTTCACTATCCAGTGATTGTATAGATCAGTGAAAAAAATCTATAGACAAATTTATCTAATTTTAAAGTCAGGGACAGCATGCCGTCGATCCGTTTCGTCACGAAGAGCCCTCAAAGACTGAAAGTTCAGCTTATCTGGTAGCCATGTACATAATTTCTCAGAATGTACGGAACGAATCGGATTGAAAATAAAAAGTTAAACTCATTTTAATTTTTACTTACGGAGAGCATTGGAACGGAAAAGATCGGAAACATTCTGTTTCGCCCTTAAAGTACGCATATGCACGATCTGTTGAAATCAAATACTGCCACTGAATTAAACTTTTTGATGCTTCCTCACATAAGAAGAACAGAATAATGCTCTAGGGCTGTGTTATTAAGGGGGAACGCCACTGTGGCGGGTCAAAAAATTGGCAATGTTTGAAAACTATAACTAAATATTTAAGTATCGGGTAAAGGATATTTCATTAAGTATATATTTAACTTCTTCAATACCAAGTTTTATTGAAAAGTGTTTAAATTGTACAAAGTTATGGGCCTCGATGGAACGGTAAAAAAAAATTTCTCTATTCATTGAATCAATCAATTTTAAAAATCTACTACGCACAGCGATATCCCCCGATTACCGAAATTTAAAGAAAAATTTTCTTTTAAACCTTCGAGTTTTCGCTGGGTCAAAGGTCAAAAAAAGTTGTTTTAAGTGTTTTTTTATGCGTTTAAAACACACTGTTTAGACCGGAACTATATGTGTGTGAAAGGGCTTAACTCACGAACTTTGCCGTCATGTTTTTTTACATATTTATGTATATGTATGCTACCAACAAATGCAAACAAAAAACAAATTTTTTGAACCGTCATAGTGGCGTTCCCCCGAAGCGTAGCACTATAGACAGACAACCAGGGTCGCCTATAACCCTGCTTTTTTAATATTATGAAGAGTTATTTATTTAGTAGTTTATTACATTGTATGAGATTTGTTGAACTAAACTACATATTACAGCAAAGTAAAATTAAGACTATATTTCAATTTAACTGATGGGAAAAATTGTGGGAAAGTTTGACCACCAATAGGGAAAAAAGGGAAAATATACCATCTGTGATGGGAAAAATCTCCAAACAGACTTAAAAACACTGATCGCCTGATTTTTGACTTTCCATTTTCCAACAGTGGAAGTATTATTGTGCATATAAATATTATACTATTCCATTCCATATCAGTTATCGGAATCTCGGAATCGGGTTGTCGCAGAAAGAGCACAAGTACAAGTCCAGATCATGCTAACCAGGCCAAAAGAGTTAAAACCCACCAAAATAAAATCTTTGTGCATGGTCATATCGCTGTCGGGAAAGACCAACTAAATTACAATTTGTGACGCCTTCATAGCAAAGCCAACTTTAAATATAATCAAACGACCAAAGTCTTTATCTCTGGAAGTACAAGATTGTTATTGTTGTTAATTTTTTAAGTGTGGACTCTGAACTGTAATACAAAGCATATACAAGTCACGGTATAAGTTCGCACTGAGTACCATAAAGTGATCTGCCGGTCTCGTTAATTTCAAGCGTGTGTGGTACAATGTCGATGACGAGTATTGCCCTAGAAAAACGAGAGAAGGTGCTGATTATCCGATTCAATAATCCAAAAAAGAAGAATGCACTGAAAATCCAAGACTACATGGAAATCACGGAAGTGCTCCAGGATGCTGCCAAAGACGACTCGGTATCTATAGTCGCCTTCACCGGGACTGGATCGTTTTACACTTCTGGTAACGATTTATCTGCAATGCCAGTTTTAAGTGGAGATGATGGATCAGTTGATACTAGTAGAAGTGGTGACATCTTGGATCAAATGATCCGAGAAATTTATACCTTTCCTAAGCCTTTAGTGGCCGTAGTGAATGGGCCCTGTATTGGGATTGGAGCGACAACAGCGGCGCTGTGCGACGTAGTGTACTGCTCAGAAACGGTGCGTAGGTGCTTATGTACACAATATTGGTTAAACAATTAATACATTTTAGGCCTACTTCCGCACGCCTTTTACGGCTCTGGGACTTTGTGCGGAAGCTTGCTCATCGTACACATTCCCCAGGGTTTTAGGCCGATCTAAAGCGTCTGAGATGCTCTTGTTCAACCATAAACTTTCAGCGGAGGAAGCCTTGCAGTTTGGCTTTGTTTCTGAGATCTTTAAGCTTCAAGAACTTGAAACCAAGATTTGGCCCAGAATTGTGGAATACTCTAAACTTCCACCAGCTACAGTTAGGGTGGGCAAACGACTGATAAACATGCATCTGACGGAAAAACTGAAGGTCGCCTCAGTTGCCGAGTTGCAGGCTCTTCACCAGCAATTTGTTTCAGAGGAGTTCCTTGAAGGTCTTACTGCATTCTTAAGTAAAAAGTCGAAGCTATGATTTGTGAAGCGCTGTTTTTACGTTAGGCAACGTTTTCAATTAAAACTTACAGGTTGCTACACAACTCGCGGACTTTTTTTTCTGGAGAGAAAATCCCGCGTTTTCATTCGGAAGCAGCAAGAATTGTTTTCAGGTATTTTTGTGGAAAATTAATATCTAACAATTAAGAAGATATAAGCTGCGTTTCTTTGGGCCATGCAGAGTACTTCGAAGTACTCCGAAGTAGTTGTCCAATGTAACGCTCTTTTCTACCCGTGTACTTCACGACGCTATCATGTTAGGCCCAGAGCTCAGACGCAAACGTGATGTGTATGCTACGCAGAGGAATTTTATTTGGTAAAACTTCAGTACCCGGGCGTATGGCCCAGGTAAGTTGACAACGATTACGATTGATAAGTTTAGGAGCCAGAATCTTGCACGTCTTAGCGAAAGGAAAATATTCAGTCTGTAAATATTTTGTTAAAGACAAACATTCAGTCAATATATATTTCGTAAAAGGTAATTTATACAGTTGTTAGCTCTTTGAATATCTTTGACAGCTATGACTACGTATACACAATATCCAAAGTCGCGATTATCTTTGCCGTGTAAACGGGAAAGTCGCGACTTTGGTCTAGCCTTTTTCAAAATATCTACGCACTGAAATGTTTTCGCACTGCTATTGTGCCCGTGTATTTACACGGGAAAATCGGGTACGAATAGACACTGCCATAATATAATGGACTGCTCACGTACATGATTTCCTATAGAAGCGGACGGTACGATATTTATTCCCTTTATCGCTCTCAGATAGTGACAGATCTGAAATGACGTGAATTAATGTTCTGTAATGTCAGATATGTCAGCGGGCTGAATTGCCGTTACAGATTTTCTCTACAGAACAATTTGTTGTAATTTCAGTGCGTTTATTTATTAATAAATGAATATATATACTATATTCATACGTATAGTACTCACGACTTTCAGAGAAGTTACATTATTAATACTAAAATGCTTTTCAGAGTTGATTTTGTTTGATAAGAATCTCCTAAGCCCTCCAACTACGACAAGGTTTCACTCACTGGAAGGAACTGGAAAAAGCAAAAAATATCAAAATACATATATATAAAATAAAAAATATACCGACTCTGATGCTGGGAGTGGTATGTGATTCCATTATTTTCGCTTTTTCCTTGGTTCCCCAGCAACATTCCTCAAATCGTAATTCTTTAATTAAAACACAATTGTTCAATCGATCACATTTATTAACAATATGTATACATTACAGCGTACCTATACATGACTTATAAATTATCAGCCTTGAAAATATTGTTGATCTGGCTGGGATAAAGCTTTAAAAGCATTTTTATGGCATTAATTGAATTTAAAGCAAAAATTTTATAAAATTTGGTTCCACAAATATTTAAATTCATATATTTTGTGAGCATTCAGCAATTTCGCATTCAAAAAATCTTTGCAATTCGATAAAAATAGATAGCGCTATATGAATTTCTATGCATCGTCTCTCGTCGCTCTCAGGCAGTTGGTCTTCAAATTGACGGACGCTTGAGACAGGAGATTGATCGGTCCATATTATATGAATGTACATACGTTTGTTGCTATACCCGTGTGACAAAAAAAATTTTTAACGAGTACGTTCCGTTCCGTATGTTCCATAATTCGCTTATTTACATGGTTTTACTTTCCAGTTTCCAACATATGATGGTAGCTATCAATGTCAAGTACAGCTGTTCGGGGAGCAAAGCAAACAAATTTTGATAAGAAGGGACGGGACGCACAGTGGCTTACTGTTTTAGTAGAAAATTATCGCAAGCAGTAGTTCAAAGTTCTCAAAATGTTGTAAACAGCGAAGATGAAGTTGTACAAACTCTACACACATCAAAAGTCCTTCAGCAGTAAGTGGATATTTTTTCCTATTAAGCGTAATTTTATTGGAGATCACATTTGCAGCTGCTGATTTGGTCTTAAATCCCAAAGAGCATCCAGATGCTAAAATAGGCGATGTGGTGGAGATTTTTCACCCCGAAGATGAAGGGTGTCGTCTGCTGTTACAGATTACCTGCCTCAATGAAGACTTAAAGGGACGCGAATGTATCAGTGTCGAGTCCAGTATTGCTGCAACCTTCAATTTGAAGACTTTTTCCGATGTGATTATGCAGGTTGTTAACCCACAAAAAGTGGGTCTGGACTCGGTGGAGATTACTTTTAAAGATCAATACATGGGAAGGTCTGAAATGTGGCGTCTTAAGACTTATCTGGTAAGTATTGGTAAGTCCAAAAAACAATTTTATTTACAACGATCACTTCATTGCGATAGACCAACACCTGCGTCTACATCAATAAAAAGATCGAGTACTGCGATGCATCTATTAGATGCCAAATTTATGAAATGTGGGCACAGGGAGACAGAGTGGCTTGTGGTGTAATCACTGAGGATACCAAAGTTGTCTTCCGTAGTAGTACTTCCCTTGTATACCTATTTATTCAAATGTCCTCGGAGATGTGGGATTTTGACATCCACGGCGATTTATACTTTGAGAAGGCTGTAAACGGTTTTCTTACCGATCTCTTTATGAAATGGAAAAAACTGGGGTGTAATCATGAAGTGACGATTGTTCTATTTTCGAGGACATTCTACTCCGCAAAGAGTTTGGACGAATTTCCCGTCCACATGAGAGATTGCCTTCAAATGGATTATAAGGGTAGATTCTACGAGGATTTTTACAGAGTAGCTATTCAAAATGAGCGAAATGATGATTGGAGCACTGTGCTGGTTCAATTAAGGAAGCTATTTACAGCCTATCAAGGAATTGTTCTGAGGTACCATGAGAGAGAAAGAGTTACTATTCCTCCGGCTACAAACTCGACAGCTGCTCAAGGAAACTTTCTTGAAACACTCAATATATCTCTAAATGCATTCGAGAAGCATTACTTGGATAGAAGTTTTGATAGAACGGGCCAGCTATCAGTGGTTATCACACCCGGTGTTGGAGTTTTCGAGGTTGATCGCGA
This sequence comes from Neoitamus cyanurus, assembly GCA_947538895.1. Taxonomy (NCBI): domain Eukaryota; kingdom Metazoa; phylum Arthropoda; class Insecta; order Diptera; family Asilidae; genus Neoitamus; species Neoitamus cyanurus. Next base: position 54,387,073 of record OX384540.1, read on the forward strand.
GTTAACAAATATTACAAAGCAAAGGGTAAGTCGACTGTGGTTTGCAATTCTCTTGTAATACTAACGCGTTGCGTTCCCAGATAATTGATAATGGAGTAGGAAGCGATCTGGTGTGCGTGGGAGAACAACCATTGCATGCAGTACCTTTGCTAAAATTTCACAATAAGGATACCTCCTTAACATCTGCAGACGACTATTCAATGCCACATTGGATTAATCTTAGTTTTTATTCTACAAACAAGAAAGTGGCTTATTCAACCTTTATCCCGCGAATCAAACTTCCTCCCCTCCGGTCGCAAGAAACGAATGATGAGGACAAGGTATGTGTGGTGTTTTTTACGGTCTTCTTAAGAGGAACAGTGAATTTCTTTATGCAAACAATAAAAGAAATGTTAATTTTTTTATTTTGTGTATTTTCATATTTATTCAAGGAAAATCATAAAATAAAATTCTTGAGCTGCAACCAGTCGGAGTATATACACAACTCCCTGTTTGATTATGACGCTTATGATGCACAAATTTTTCATTTACCCCCTGCCCAAGGGACTGTGTATGTATAATTGAATATAGAAGAAATGCTCTTTTATAAATTTAATCCAGTTCCTTGCAAAGAGTCATACGAGCTAAGAAAACATCAGTGCCAAGTTTGGAAACATATGCCACGCAAAGTTCAAACGATTGGGAAAGTACCACTCCACCCAAGTTACCAATTATCCGAAGAAAGATGTCTGATCCTGATATTCATCATGGGACTGGAGTACTGTCAACTTTGGTAGGACTATTTTCATTTCTTGTATGAGAAGTGTTAGATTTACGTTATAGGCCGGCTCACCTAATTTTTCGGAAACTTTATCTATTGAAAAAAGTGCACGAAGATCGATTGTAGCTATAGCTCCTATAGTACGCCCAGGAAGAGCTTTAATTAACCCTTTCGATCCTTCGCATGTTACCATTAAGTTGACGTCGAACCGTCGAAGATGGACGCATATTTTTCCAAAGGTATAGAAACCATTTCATTCAAACAACTTGGTAATACATTGTATACATATATAAACAGGGTCCTACAGGAGTTTTGATCCAACAGCATCACTATCAAGCAGTTCCTACTAATAATAATCCAACAGGTAGCTGTGATAACTACTCATCGGGATATAACTCCTTTGATTATGAACACACATCCACATGTTCCTCCTACTCTTTGGGCAGATCTTACAACTCGAATCATTTTGACGAAATTGGTAAAATTAGATAAATAATGTTGGCTATCAGTAATAGTAAGAAGTAAATATTACAGACGCATTTAAAAAAAGAACTTCGCATTCGCCCGCAGGACCAATAATTACATCGGCTCCAGCGAAAAGTTTAACTTATTTATGGGGTGCTACCGGAGAGCAGGAGTGGACACCCGCTTTAACTACAGGTAAGCCAAATTTGTTCACATAATATATTTATTACTTCAACAGGCTTCAACAAGTGATTTTCTAAAATAAAAGGTTCAAGGTAATTTATAAAAGGAGATTTTAATTCCAGCTTAATGTTTTGATGAATTGTATATCTTGGCTAAAATTGTTTGCACAGAGTTACTCAATGGAAGCATTTTTATTACATTACTGGTGACATTTTACTCTTGACGATGGTCTCTAGAACTTTTCAAATATGAGTGATCATTTTATTGTGTAGTATGCGGAGAAGAAAGTGGGACGTTTCTTTCGTTGCCATTTTTGTGGTTCTTAAAACAAAGGTAAAAGACTTTATAAAATCACAACTTATAAGTTGCATTTCTTGGACTCATTAGACGATTGGAATAAAATTTGGTAGGAAGCTATCGGTAAATACCAAAAATATTGGTAATTTGATATTCATTTTGCTTATTTCGGGAAAAAAAAGCAAGGATAGTTATTTTGGTGATTTCGATAACTTTGAATTTGTTTCTATCATAGCATGGAAAACTAAATTTAGAGGAATGAATAATTTTTATTTAGTAATTATTATTAATATAATAAATATGGAATACCCGGAATGTATTAACTTGCAGTTTAAAATTCAAATTCCTGGTCTTATATCTCTGCAGCTAGGACCAGATAAGGCATAGTTGTGATGCTTTTCGGTGAAATTTGACAACAAATTATTCACACATCGCATCTTCATTGAAGTTTACTTGTCTTCACTTACTTGTGAAGCTTGTCTTCATTCCCTGCATTTTCGAGCTGAAAGGTGGTAAGGTTTTTCTTCGGTTTGATAACACAACCTAGAATCATTAAATGTCAAATATGTGTTAACTCAAAATATGTACTTGAACAAAAGTTATATTCTATTTATTTTAATCTATATCGACACCGCAACTTTTTGCTTTCATTCAGGATGATGTTTTGAACTTCGTTGACCAATAAAGACTGAATAGAAATGTTTTTTTAATGCCTTTAATGTAACAATAACGAGGAAAATTGTTCTGCAAAAATTGAAAGTATGTATGTATTTAAATAACATTTTGAAGGTTCTTCATAAATTTAAAGTAATACATTTAAATTGAATTCTTTTTATGCCAACTTTTGCAAAAAGAGTTTGTTTAATGAGTCCTGCTTGATGACGGCTAAATTTTGAAATATCTGATAATTGACAAACAATTTTAACTGGTTCAAGTCCTTTTACGTGTGTCATTCCAAGGAAACCGTTTATTATTCCCTTTTTTATTTAGATATCTCCGAAGAAGTAGTCTTCACTAAGCTCATGTGCAGTATTTTTAATTGTTCGCCATAAAGTCGGCCGCACCAGACTATCAAGCGCGATTATCTGACGTTATTATCGGATCCCTATGTCTAAAGCTCGAAATATCATAATATTTATATGGATGCATTTTACACGTCCGATCCGATTTAGAATCTAGCGTCCGCATCGAATGCAATCCCTGTGCCCGATCGACCAATTCAGTTAATCGGATCCGACTATCTGAAGGCCTTTGTATGGGTGAATACTAAATGGTGCCCACAACTAATTATTTTCATTAGATTCAAAGCTAGCTACTGTTACATAGTAAACTCTTTCTTCGCTAAACTGAGTCAGGAACCGGATGTGGGCAATGCTGATCCTAATGTCTATTACAGAAATACTATCCAGCGGTAAACTTTGGAGTGATGAAAAGAGTATACGTTAGGGTATGCGTTGGGATCTCAACTGCAGTTTCCAATTTTACAAATTCTCCAATATGGTGGACTGAAATTACTTCATTTCTTTGGATTTACATAAAAGCTAATACGTGGAATTTTTAGGAATGCTATTTGAAATATAATGCATAATTTTAAGAAATTTAAGATGGCGGCTCCATAGCTCAATTATCGATTTTTTAAAACAAATTAAGCAATTTTCTTGAAATCTATTTATTGGGCATATTACTGATCACTTAATACGATATCTTTTGTAGGTACATTCGGAAAAACCAAATTCAGACGTTCCGATAAATTGTTCTCTTTTCCACTGTCGGCAGGATTTTCGAGGAAAACTGTGTATTTCAATTCTCCAAACTGGCAATTAACAAATCGGGAAAACGGGCGAGTTATAAGATCCACTGATTTTACTTTCTGCTGTGGCTTACAAACAATTATTATCTTCCTGGCTGCAAACTTAACTTCTCTAAATCGTCTTCCATCACAATATAATACAAAATCCAGGCCGTGCAATCCAAATACGTTAGCGATTTCTGATTTCAGTTCTTCAAAGTTTAAATGTGAACCATCGAGTTTTTGAAGTAAGAGGCTCGCTTTTCTACCTTTAGTATACCTTTCCTGTACCTCAGAATGAAGCATTACGTTGCACCAATCGACAGTCGGTAGATTTGTTTTTTGCAGAGAACAAATAGTGATTTTCAGACTGCCTTCCTTTAATTGAAAAGTCTCTGAGGTAATTATGTTTTGGTTGTTGAAAGTTTTCAAAACTTCGAAAGGTGATTTAATGGTGGTCTCAATGAAATTTTTATATTTTTCGCAAACTGATGCTAGGATCTGATATTGGCTGTAGTCGGTGTAGTACACCAAAACGTGATCAGTGGGAATAAGTTGGATTCTCTTCCTTAGTTTTTGAATGCGGTTGATTATTTCCCGGGCCAAACCTTCCTCTTCGAACTCCTTTTCAGAAGTTAAATCAATTAATACTAGAATATCAGAATCACCTTGAATGCCATATTCTTTAGAGCAGTCAACTTCTGGAGAAATGTTGTAAGATAATCGGATTTCAGATGGATTTATCTCGTGTCCGCAAACCGTAAATGAATCTGATTTCATATAGGTTTCAATCTCCATATCATTTAGTGACCGAATGGCCTGGGCTACTGTGTTTAAATCTTTCTTCAAACGAAGTCCCAATGACTTATAATCTGCTTGTGCGGTTGTGATGATACCAAATTTTCGCTTGTCCGTACTAAATGAGATGCTCTTTGTGTTAAGTTCTCTGATGATAAAGTGTGTTAAAGGGTCGATGTTTTGCTGAAATCCTTTTTTGCTGTGTATTACAGTTACATTTCGCACCGGATACTTTAACGCTAAATTGTGCCTTTCACGAATCATACGCCCTAGCAATATCACGTTCTGCATGCGAGAAATAGATGTTTCCACGTCTTGTTTTATAAACTGTAAATTTGCTGTGGGAATCATCAAAAAGTGTACAGATTTTTCATATTTATCTTCACTGAAAATTGCAAGGCGCTGATAGAAATACTCCGCAAGGAAAGGGGTGAATGGGGCCATAAATTTTGTTATGGATAAGAGGACATCGTACAACGTGTTCATTGAATTTAAGCAGTGTTTCATACCGAGTTCTCCTTTGAGAGATGGTTTACTGAGTCGTACATACCAGTTGGTCAAGTTGTCCAGAAATTTTAATAGCCTAGGTAAAATAGTGTATAGACGGTATTGAAGCAGCTCCTCCGCAGTAGATTGAAATAGGGTTTCTTTAGCTGATAATATCCATTGGTCGAGTAATGAAGTCGAGTAATTAGTAGGATGATGTTTTTCTCTATTATAAACGAACTGGAAGGAATTTTCCTTGTCCAATCGTTCAACATTTTGAATGAAAAATCGAAAACTATTGTACCACGGCAAGAAAACATCTTTCGTTACACCATTAACGCCTTCCTCGGTGAATCGCAAATTTTCACCTTTAACGACAGGAGAGTTAATTAGATATAGGCGTAAAGCATCGGCTCCGTATTTTTTTACGATATTCATTGGATCTGGAAAGTTTTTTTTCCGCTTCGACATCTTTTGCCCATCAGCAGCTAAGACAAGGCCATTCACAATTACATTTTTGTATGGTGCCTTACCGAATAAGATAGTCGATATAACCAGTAGCGTATAGAACCACCCTCTTGTCTGGTCAATTCCTTCAGCAATAAAGTCAGCTGGAAATGATTGTGCAAATAGCTTGGTATTTTCAAAAGGATAATGCAGTTCAGCATAAGGCATTGATCCTGATTCGAACCAACAATCGAAAACCTCTTTAATTCTTTTCAATGGCTTACAACCCGGAACGACAGAGGGAATTTCTAGGTCATCAAGAAATTCCCTGTGCATGTCTGTGATTTTTTTACCCGTTTTCTCTTCAAGCTCCTTTAAACTTCCAACACAGATTATTTCATTTCCATCTTCGGACACCCAAATGGGAATAGGAGTGCCCCAGTACCTATTTCTACTAACAGCCCAATCACGTGAATTTTGCAACCAATTAGCGAAACGTTTTTCTTTAACGTATTCGGGAACCCAATGTGTCTTAGAACAAGAATTAAGGAGCTCTTCAGACATGTGGCTGACTCTTATAAACCATGATGGAACAGCCTTGTAAATCAGAGGAGTATCAGATCTCCAGCAGTATGGATAGCGATGCGAAATTTGGAAATTATTGAATATACCTCCTCTCTCTTTCAGCATCCCGATTATTTGCTTATCAGCATCTTTGATGTACTGTCCCGCAAAGTCGGAAACATTTTCGGTGAACATACCCGCGTCGTTGACTGGACATATAATTTCTCCATCTTTTTTGATAATTCCAGCTGAAATGCAAATCCTGTAGTCGTCTTCTCCAAAAAAAGGAGCTTGATGAACAACTCCTGAACCGGAATCTGAAGTAACATATGCGTCCACGAGCACTCGAAAGGCATTCATTTTACGTCCATAATCTTGGTAATATATAAATAGTGGAACATATTTCATATCCTTTAAACTCTCACCGGAGAAGGTGTCGACAATAGCAAATTTCCTCTTCTTAAAAATATATTCCAATCGGGCTTCTGCAAGAATGTACTGCTCTCCATTATCTTCGTCCTTAACTATCACATAATTCAAATTTGGATTTACGCAGAGAGCGAGGTTGGAAGGTAGGGTCCACGGGGTTGTTGTCCACACTAAGAAACAGGCATCAATGTCCACAGCTTTAAATTTAACTACAATAGAGTTTTCAGTGACATCCTTATAGTTCTGGCCTGCTTCGAAATTGGAAAGAGGTGTTGTGCATGCTGTAGAATAAGGCATTACCTTCACTCCTTTGTAGACCAAACCCTTCTCATACAATTGCTTAAATACCCACCATACCGTCTCCATATAGGTCGGGTACATAGTCTTGTAGTCATTCTCGAAATCGATCCAGCGACCCATTCTTTCAGTAACCTCTTGCCATTCTTTAGCAAATCGCATCACTATTTCGCGGCATTTTTTATTGTAGGTTGCAATACCCAACTGCATTACATCGTCACTGCTCTTGATTTGAAGCTCCTTATCGATTTCGTATTCTATAGGAAGGCCGTGGCAATCCCATCCGAATCTCCTCTCAACGTGAAATCCATTTTGATAAGCGTAGCGTGTCATAACGTCTTTCATTGTCCCTGCTAATATGTGTCCGTAGTGCGGGAGACCTGTTGCGAAAGGTGGTCCATCATAGAAGGAATACACTGGTCGACCAAGAGAGCGACGCTGGCAGTTCTCAAATATTTTATGTTCCAGCCAATAACTGAGAATACTTTCCTCCTCCTTGGGGAAATTTATATAACTCGATAAACGAAGTAAATCCTCTTTTTTTATGTTATTGAATACCATTTTAATATACTTCCAAATACCAGACTTTAATAAAGAACGACCTTTTCCAAGCAAAGCTAATGTGAAACTGAATTTCGTTAGCACGGCAGTACCCGCCACCCGGCACCGTAGAAAGCGAAACAAGAGCTGACGCAATTATGCTACTCTGATGCGAAAAGAATTTCGTCATGTTTGATTGTTATAGCAATCTGCGGCATGCAAAGAAAATAATCAGGGAGGTGTTTTCAAACAGAGTTCTCTTGCATGTTTACATAATTGGGTTGTACAGTTTAATGATTGTAAACACCATTTGGGGAAGAAAAACCTAGATATATGTGGTTCCAAAAGAACTGAAAGTGCTTGCTGCAAAGTATTAAATTACTTATCAACTATCAACGCAAAGAACTTACAAGCCAAATATTGAATATTTATAAATTGCCATAAAAAAATATGCCAATCTGTCACAGCCAAATGTTAAATCATTTCTCTCCTATCTTGTGTTCTGTATACCGTGATAGCAATCAATGTGGAAATACGTTAAATATGACAATGCTTCTCGTGCTTCATGTATGCATAGTGCACATCAATGAAATACTTGAGAATAATTAGGTAGAATGTGTATTTTCATATTATCCGTTGTTGAACCTGCATTAAGAGATAGAAATGGACCAATTGTTTTACTGGCTACTAGTTTGGTAAATATTTTATTTCTGACAAATTACAAATTGTTTAACAGTTCAGTTTCTTTATTGCGACTTTGTAATAGGCGTTGTATGCATAGAAAAACTTACACCAACTTACAGATTAGTTTTGGCTGGTTAAATCACAACCTCGCGTGAGTTGCTTTAAGGATCCGTAGCATTAAAGCATAATTGACGTTAATAAGAGATGTGAATACAATAAGCCGGGACTATAATGATCTTACGACTATAATGGCCTTATCCAATCTTTCGTTAACTTTCCGAATCTTTCAACAAGTCTAAAGGCCAAACCATAATGTGCATACCGTTCCGTACGGAAATCTGCCAAAACTGTACGAACGGAAGCTTATGCATATTAGACAGGCTGTCACTGTCAGAGTGTGATAAATCAATCCGATTTGTGTGTTATTGTGGTGTAGAACATTAATTCAACCTTCGAAAAGATGTATACCTTCATCCATTGTCCCGATTTTCAGCTGTTGTCATTTCGCATATGCAAGGTACGCTCCAGATCGTACCTTACTTAGCAAACCAGACTTGCCGAAACTTGACGAAATGAGCAACTATTCCCATTATGGTTTGGGGATAGGTTTTGTGTGTAATAGCAAATTCGCATGGGCTTCCGTAGTGAACGGTATGCACATTATGGTTTGGCCTTTAAGGCTACGGTCTCGAGCGTACAAATCCTAAGGAAACTTAACAAAAGTGAGGTATGCACTACTTCAGGTCGCAGTGCCCACACCAGTCACTACAATGTGTAGCTGTGCAGTAGTGTAGACGGGAACGAATGTGAGGAACAAAGCGATCCGAAGAGAACCCCGGATTTTGTGTGGCCTGCTGTGTTTTGCGTTTTGTGTTTTGTTTGTATTTTTGCCCACACGTAAGTCTCACCGTGTAAACGTACAACGAACTTTGCGAACAACGCCACATTTCGCGTCGAATTGAAGGCAAAATAAAGCGGAAGTTCTGTGAAAAGTGACTATATATATATATATAGCCGTGGTCGCATGCCGTAGTAATAGCATGGAAATATGAACTAAGCACGGAACGGCTGTAAGCCAGATTTAGCGTACCACATTTCCTGATGTGTTAGAATAGGCTGTGTTCGTATGGTCGCTCAGTGCAGGCGTAAATATGAAGCCATAATCAGAAGGGGGCATACAATTCAAAATTTTCTGAAGTTCCTGCCTTAATGTCTATGCCCCCCTTAACATCTATTTACACGCTACCATTCACCGCTTGGCCCAGCTTGGCCTGATTCTTATTTAGCTCTCCCTCATAAATGCTGTTGCTGTTCTCCTCTAGGTGGGTCCCATTGAGGTGGTCGCTCATGTACAGGGTTCATACACGATATAGCCGTTCCGTGCTTAGTTTGTATTTCTATGAGTAATAGTGTAATATGTAAGTAGGAAAAAGTGGCATGCGACCACGGCTGTACTGTGAACATCACCTATGGGTAAATTTAAATTAAGTAAAGAAAGAATGAATATATTCTTGTTTCATATTTTTCGTTTCTTCAATTGTCGGGTTTTTTATTTTTATTTTTGTTAATTGTTTTTATTTACAGCTTTTTAGTTTCAGATAATATGTAGTAGATAAGTAATGCCATGACATGAAGCAGACAGCTCATACTTGTAATTTATATCACATAACATTATATGACGATGATCTACGTCCAGAAATTGTCTTTGCTATCCTTTGGCAATAACGTCATATAGCTTGTCGTATTTTGCTCGTCGAACCCTTTCATTTGATACCCATGTCAAGGTGTTGTGAATAAAACTGTAATTCGCCATCTTGAGGCGTCCATTATATTGGTTCATAATGACGTCATATAGCTTGTCAAACTCTCTTATTTCATATCCATGTCAAAGGGTTGTGAAAAAAATTTGACCCGCCATCTTGGGGTTACGCCATATTTGGTTTAAAATGACGTCACACAGATTGTCGAATTCTGCGAAATTGCGAAGAAAAATGTAATCATCCATCTTGTTACGTGCACTATATTGGGTTTTGTATGACGTCACATATTTAGTTGATTAACACATAACCCTTCCGTTGTCGCGTAAAATAAGGAATTTTAAACGAAATTTCAATGAGCGAACATAAGCTGAATATTTTTGAAAATTTTTTCTTTTCATAATAAATTGACTGCTCATTATAATTGAATAAACGTAACTATCTCGATAGTAAAAAACGTGGATTATTTTCTATTACTATTCACTTGACAAAATACATGGAGTTTTTTGAAAACATATATACCCATATAAAGTGTAAAATCTTGTTATTTCCACAGGTGGTAGTCGCTTCAAAATCATGAAAATAAAGCTCTTTCAGGAATTTTTTTCGTTGCTTTCTTTATTTGAAAGATACATCCTTATAGCATACAAAAACTAAAAAAATTAGATTTGTTTTAGTTTAGTTTTAGATGCACTTTTGTTATGCTTTGCGGTAGGTGGCGAATCCGTGATACTTTGAATTATTAAAATCGCTTGAATAGTGTTTTCAAAATCATAGAAAACAACTTCAAAAACGTGGTTTCGAGAACTACGCGTTACGTAAACAAGGAGCAAACAAACTTACTGAACCCTGGAAAAGTACTGAGAAACCGTAATAAGAATGGGGAAATAGTTGATATTTTACGAGTTTAATTTCCTTGACATATAGGTACGTACCTAATGAAATCCTTTTTACGAAAAAAAAGCCTATTTTTGATGCCTAATTTCGAGTCTTTTTTTCTGTGAAAATTAAGACAAATACAGTTAAGAGACTTTTGCGTCTTTTTATTTAACACGAGAGGTACAAAAAATATAGCCGACCGGCCTTCATGAAATTAAGTACATCTCATGTTTTAGGGCAGATATGATAAAAAGTATATCGGGAACAAAATTCAATTTTTTGAAGCCCTCTTAAAACAATAACAGCATGCAAACAAACAAAAAATTACTGGAATTTTTTGAAGTCGCTTTGCCCTTAAATACCTTTATTAAGTAAAAAGAGAACAATAAAAACTTTCAGTGCTTGAAGTGAATAAGGTGTAAGTGAAACGTCCGCGATTGTCAATTAGCTTTATTACTTTACGTGCGTATGTACTAAAACAGTCAAAACTATCTATAAATTGGAATTAACTCTTTATCGTACGTGCCTGAACGTTAGATTAATGTAAATGTTGTATATGTAAAATACCAGTTAACCAAATACGTAGTTGTTTTGCAATTTTTAGCGTCGTCGTTTTTTAAACAATTGTACATTTTTCTAAAGTCATTCCATTGTCCATTATCTACATTTTATTTCCATTGTTCAAATAACCTCACTAATTCATGCATTGTTTTGTTTCTTCCCCAAATATTTTCATGTTGTCCATTCAAACACACGGATCCAAATTTGAAAATTTGGAATTTCATGGGATACAGCCGGCAAAATAATAATAGGTTTGAACCGTTTTGTAATAATTTGCGAAAACAGACACCTTTTAGTAATTTTTAGTTGACATAATTTTATAGTGTAGTAAATTTTAGTTTCTAGTGGTATCTTTACTGAAGCGAAATAACAGTTGGGTAGCTATGGTTTTATCTTATTGGTGGAAGTATTTATGTATCTATTAAGTAAAAGTAAGCTTATTGATTTTATTGCATGCTGTTAATAGGTTAATCAAAAATTAGATTATCTGAACTGTTAATCCTCTTCGCAAATTATAATTTTTAATCTGGATTTGATCCATAATTTTCGATGTGACCAAAAATTGTTTTTCGAATCACTAGCTGGTCTTCATCTGCTCTGCACAAAAACAAGACACAATTTTCTTAATGTAATTGTAATGCTGGACTTTTCTTCATAGGAGTCGATTGGAAGTCACTTACTATTCCAGCCTGTTTACCAATCACAACAGACTATTTCCCGGATAAAAGATCTTTACACAATGACTATGTTGTCTCTGATTACACTCTACTTCCGGACGACGTTAATTCGGACTATGCTAATAGCCGGGCAATCTATAGAAAACCGTTGACTACTGAAGAAGTTTTTAAAGAAATCGTCTCTCAAAGATTAGCACAAGGCTTTCAGTTAATAGTCCTCGAGGAGAAATCATCAAGCCCTCCTCATGCACCCTGTTGTGGCGGCCAGAAGCAAAAGCAGTCAGCTTTGTTGAAAATTAAACCTCCAACGGAACCAACTAAAGAGTACTTACTTTCAATCGGACGTATATTTCATAAAATATCCTTAAGTGGTTCGGTTATAACTGTAACTGGTTACAGGCCACGGTAAGTAAACATGACAAAGCTGTCCGTATTAATAAGAATTATCATACTAAAGGCATCCCTATCCTCCAATTAACGTGGATTATCGATATCGATTCCATGCACCTCAACATGACACATATGAAATCTCTGGCGTCAATTTCACAACTGAAAAATTAGAAAATTTCAATTGGAATTACATGGATCACTACATTTGCACAAGAGGAGATACAGATTATCCCTTGCTAGAAGTGCGTTATTTTTATTTTTGTTTTTTTAAATCAGTTTAATCACGAATTGCTGTTTTACAGAGTCTCAAATATTGGCGATATCGCATGTACCTTCTCCCAAAGGAACATCCAGCAACTAAGAAAATTTTAGAAGGCGGTTCAAACAAATGTGATATATTTGCTGACATTCCAGCAGATTATCCAAAACAACAAATTGAGGATTTCCTTCGTTATGTGGAGACGCACCTCAACAAAATTAAGCGGCTACAGTGCAAGAAGGCAAGGGTAAGATGTCTTCCTAGTTGAGTAATGAATTAAACATGTTTTCAATTTCTCTGACAATACCAAAAAATATGTTGATACCACTTATAACGTTTTTCTAAACTTTTCAGCTTCTTTACTGCATGATATCCGCTGTGTTAAACTTAATTTCTATTTTTTCTTTCCCTAGTTTATTAGTTTTTCAAGGCAGAAGAGAAATATTTAAGATTTGGACAGGGAGAAATAAAAACACAATAAATTTCGTGTTATTGAGAATATTTAATAAAATTCATGAACATACCTTAAGTTGTAGATAATTCTGAAAACTACGAAATGGGGTTGTTATGGTATGATCATGAACACCGTTAACTACGTTAATTTTTTTTTATGCTGACATTTTTAATTTCTGGTTATAGTTATTTTTGTGAATAACACGCATTGAGGACTTTGCATTGTTAACATTGTTGTATTAAGAGGTTCACTGTAAAATAATTTAGTGGAATGTTAGGCATCGACGTATAAGTAGTAGGGTGTTAACATAAAATACCAGTTATAATAAACACAAACCTATAGCGTGAACGAAAAATAGTATTACTACTGCTGTATTATCGGGACAGTATTTATGGTTCCTACCTAATATGGATATGATAGACTTTTGTGTTTCTTGAGATTATATTTGAATCATTTTATTATGTGAGAAAACTCCAGGGACATAGGACTTTACTAGCAATGAGACTTATTAAAGTAATATAGACAATGCTGTTGAAATGAATCTATGTGGTTCTATACACAGTTGGTGTAAATAGAATCGTTGATTGAGACAGTTTAATGGAAATTGATGCACTATACACTGCTTTTGTCATTCACCATTTATCAACATTAAATAGCTGTATAAAAGAGCATATTTTAACCACATCGTCGGCGCTATAGACACCTATGCAGTAATTGATACATTCGAACGTAATGGGAGAATACTCGTGTACTAATGTATTATTCATGTTCTGAGTTAAGTATTCTGCGCATTTATGGTATATTCGTCAAACGTATTCAGCGTTAAAATAGAACACTACAACGTGGCCAACTAGCATTTCTTGATCTCCTGGACTTCTGGAGAGAATCAGTTTTTTGTTCGAATAAAAATCCAAATTTAAGTTAAATTAAACGTAAAAAAGTATAACACCGAATTTTGCGAAGGAAGTGCTTATTTTCAACAAACTGTGTCCATATGTATGTGTGGCCGTACGACCGTGAATTGCATCGCCTACTGACTGACTACGAACTGCCGTGTACTCTGTGTACAGACATACGTGTGGTGCAAATAGAGCCAGCCTTTGGCGAAACCTTGAACAAATATCTATAGAAAAGAAGGGATATAGCATAAGGATTAAAACATTAACTTAGGGATAACACCACCTTGACCCTCGGGAAAATGGGTATAAAAATAAAATAAAAACTTTTTGATATTTATAAAATAATATTTATTTTTCACAAATACATTGTAGTTTTATGAACAATTAAAAAAAAAATTGAAAAATGGCGGAGATATATACCGACCCTCTTTTGAAACGTGTACAAGATATTGCGAGATACTACTACTACTTTACTATGATTTTGATTAAATGTAAACCACATATCCTTTATAATATTATCTAAAATGTGGCATTTTTTGTAGAAATAATAGCGGTTAAAAAACTCGGATTTTTACCTAAATTTCAAGTTTTAAAAATTTATTGAAAATTAACGCGGCATCCAATTAAAGAAAGCCTGTGCTACATCTTAGATAATATGCATATCAATACGATTTGTATGTTTGTCATGGTGTGGCATCCACACTATATAGAAGCGTACTCATCGCTGCGCGTGCAAAACCGCGGAAGAGCAGTTTGTTAATACCGCGTATCGGCTTTTGTACGATTTTACAGGAGGTGAAAAAAACTGGATATATTGCTGCCAACTTCCTACACACAACTGTTCCGCGGTATTGTTTCAATGTCAAAATCCTTCCTTTTTGGGTAATTGAAAATGTGTCAAATCTAGTACCAGCCTACTACGCGTTAAGCATTCACTAGCGCGATGTTTCAAATTTGCACCTTTTCCTGTTACGCAGTATTAACAAACTGCTCTTCCGCGGTTTTGCACGCGCAGCGACGATATAATATTTTACGTTACACAAACTAGCAAGATCGTCTTGTAGCCAATGTGCATGTTGTAAAGTCTGGATTCATCTAAAAATGTTCGAATCATCAGCGTAGGCTAACACGTGAGAATTCCGAATGAAAGGTAATAAATCATTGATAAAATACGTGAATAGCAAAAATCCAAGATGGCTACCTTGTGGGGCGCCAGATAAAACGGAAACAGTATCAGAGAAGGATCAGGAAAATTTACCTTTGAAAGAACGACACGTAAGGTTAATCCAATTAACAAGATCATTGGAAAAGTCCTAGCCATAGCAGTTTAAAATGGAGCACTTCATGGGAAAGCTTGTCATATGGCTTACTAAAATCGGTATACGCACAGTCGACTTGTTTATGTTTTTCCAAATCAGTTAAACAGCAATTTGAGAATTCAAGTAGATTTGTGACCGTTAATCTAGCTTTACCAAAACCCTGTTGTTCTGTAGATAAAATAGAGCTGCAATAAAATGTGGTGTAGTCATTCATGGAGCATTATACAAACGTTCAAAAAGCTTGGAAGTCGGTAAAAGTGTGGCAATTGGCCTATAATTCTCAATTAAGTCCTTTTTTCCATTACCCAAATAAAGGGATTGTATAAAAAAGTTTCCAAATAATAGGAAAGACACAACGTAAAGATAAATTAAACAGAAAGATAATAGGATCAACAAGTGAAATACTACACTTACCAGAACAACATCAGGGAGATTATCACGAGAATCCGAGAAATCGTCGTTATCTTGTTTATGTGTTCTAAAACAGTGCAAATATATTGATTAGTAGGCCAAAAGCTATCAAAAGACTCTTATCTTATGGTATACCACCAGTCAGTGTTATCACTGTAGAAGGCTAAGGAAAATTATTTAAATTAGCAACTGTCCTTTTCTTTGTTTACAAAACAATTTGTTAAATTTGATAAAAGCCATATACTTTATTCAATATAAATGCAAATGAGTACATAAAAAGTTTCTCTACAGAATTTTATACCTGATTTTTTAGACGGTAAAGTAGCGAAAAAAACAAAAAAATTGACTTACAACTCAATCTATAAAAAGATATCCCCTTATTCGAAAATATTAAAAGTATTGAAATGGATGCCAAGTGCTAACATTTCCAGGGCCTTCTTTTTCACTTATCTATTCTTGAATTTTTTTCTTTCTTCTTGACGTCGATGTTCTTGGAGTTTGTCATTTCAGATTTGTTTTGTTGTAACGTTTTGGAGATTTTGTGCTAATCCTGCACTCCGTAAATTTTCAGTACAAAGAGCGCGTTGATAAATTAAAATTAACGAAAAGATTTACGATAATAGATTGATTGATTGATAAATGAGATAATAAATTTTTAGGGCCACTGATATGATGATATTGTTATTATATAAAAATAAAATTTTCTACAAATTCCGACAACACTATTAGGTAAAACAGAACATGGTAAACTTGAGAAGAGATAAGTAGGGGAACTTCACAACACCCATTTTTGAGTAGCTGTAGAGCTCCTGTCTTAATGCTTTGTTGATTATTTTTTCGACTTATGTGATGTAATTTTATTTCTTCATTCAAAATATTCGTTTGATTTATGTTTTGCATAGGTGAATTATTTGAATAACGTTATGTTTATGCTTTGTTTGCGTGCGTTTGAAGTAATTTATTACAGGGTAGTCCGACGACCCAACAGTCACATCTAACTAGAAGACGCCACAGTACGAGTATAATATCGAGACCACCACCTAATCAGGTGCTAATAATAATTCTTTTAATAACTAAACATTTACTGAGAACACATTTTCGCCTGCGTTTGTTTTTTGATTCCTTATTTGTTAACTGTTTCTATTTGTTTTTTGGAGCTTAATGTTTTTCCATCAATTAACACCACTTTTCATGTCCATTTGAATGTTCCTCTTAAAACTTATATCTCACCATTATAATATGCCAATATTCTTTTGAAATATCAGTTGAATATTATTTTGCAATACTGGAAATAATTAAAACTGTTGATATAATAAGATTTTTTATTTAGGGACTTGGAAATTCTCCCTTCAGGGAAAGAGTGGGCAGCAATCGTCTACCGGACAAAAGGCCAAGGTTTTTATGGTTTTACTGCACAGTTTTTTGTTTTTATGTAGCTTTTCCCCATTTCGCTTTTGCTTGCTTGGAGTAATAAGTTGTGTCTTCGGTTAATGCTATTCTATGTTGGTTCTTCCAGCCGCATTTACATTGGAAAGCACTATGGCACTATATTAATATTGATTCCCAATAAATCAGCAATAGATGTTATATTTTTGAGTGTTAATTAATAAATTAACAGAATTTTCTAATATATTGACTACATTGCTTGTTGTTGTCTTCACTGTTGCTCCGAGCTAAAATTCTTACTTTGTGTTGCAGATTAGTAATATCGCCACTTAGTATAATCACTTTCATTTTTTAGAATTTTGTTTTTATTTTGGGCTCATTAATAAGCTCGTGCACCAGTCCACAACTGCAGGTTTTACTATATGTTATAACAAGCTACCTCCAATACTGAGATTGCTGTAGCTGCAGAACTGCGAACGCTTGTCTGATTTAAAACCATTATTTCATTTATGACAAGGATATAAGGATTTTAAAGTTTTTTTTATTATTAATGTGTTTTTCACTATTAATGTTTTTTGAAATAGGTTTATTATTATCTACTAACGGTAAAGCAAGTTCACCATTCTTCTAATATACGAAATTTTATATAATTTAAAATAATTGTATGTATATTTTATGTGTTAAAATCGAAACTGATAAGACCTTGAAACTTTCTTTTGCCCTGCACTCCTATCACAGTATCTTTACAGCTCTCGAAAATTGTGAAAACAAATTTAAATCTAGTAATAGTAAACTCAATGAGCAAGTCCTGTCCTCACATTAGCCCAGCGCAGACTACAACTCTCGTTAGAGGTGCATGTGCATAACCTGTTTTTAAATTATAAGCATAGTCGAAATTTAATTCGAATTCGAACGAAACTAAATTATTTGCCATGAAAGAGATACCCTCATATTCCATTACTATTTTTATTTTACAGCTGAATAGCGTGCGGCGTTCTTGCATTTGCATAGGCGAAGAACCAAGTAGCAGGTAGTGCCGGATAAATCAGATATTCCCGCACTAAAAATATCTGCTTACCTTAAAGGACAGCTAGAGGATTCTTGGCCTTCGCATATTTCGCAAAATTCCTTAACCGAGGTATTCAATGCAGGTACAATTGCGTTTCTTTAAGAAAAGATGCGCATCCTGACAATCCTCGTGTTCTTTTCCTTTTCAGCATTGCCTTACCTCTATACTACTATTTTTTACCCTACCTGAAGACCGCTAAGGGTAGGAGAGTTAATGGGTTCGTGTCGTAGAATGAACGACGTGCATTTTGTGAATAATCCCGCTCTGGGTAGGTGTCACGGTGTTTTCTTCTTTTCTGTGATCTCTCCCAAGATTCGGGTCTTTTTGTTTACTTTTGGCTAGGGAAGGTATTTTAATGATTTACTAATGCCACCCACACATTCCCAAAATACAATGTTACAATTTGGGTTTGTCTTCTTCTTCGAAAATGCTCTCCCCAACTAGATGCTTAACTGTGAGGATACACTAGTTTGCGCAGAGCTATTAGGTTCCTCAAATTGGTTTGAGGATAAAAAAAAACTCAAAGTACACCTAGAGTAATCGACTCACTTTTATGTAACAATAACAAAATTCTTTAGCATTCGTTCTCATGTGAACGTGTCCCTCATAGTATATATTGTTGCATTAGTGTTTCAACTTCAACCTACCTCTTCCTGCGATCCCTTGCCTGTAAAATAGGTTTGAGTCTGACTAATGAGGCACGTGTGCCACTAACTGAATAGTAAAAATATAATTCTAAAAAGTCCGAATAGTACACGATGTAAAGAAAACATGCTTAATGCTTGTGGTGAGCCCAACAATTAAAAAAGGTTATAGGAAAAAAGATATTAAAATACAAAATGTATAAAATGTCAGTTTTTTTTTTAACTTAAATGATGGAAAGATTTATTTGACCTATTGTTTCTGTTATAGTGCTTTTGCAAAATGTTTTCTACAGATGTGCTATTTTAAATAATTTTTGACTTTTCTTAAAACATGCTTTCTATATTCTGGCGCTTATTTTTGTTAAGCTTTATTGGTTTTTGGTTTTTCAGCATGCTTTGCAGAAATGTTATGTTAATCGTAGATGCAATTCTCCCAGGTTAGTCAAAGCTTCTGCGTTCATAACTAATTTAAGTATTTCCTTTTCTCATGCATGTTAAAAATTAAGTAAAATTGATTTCATATTAACGAAAGTAAGAGGTGAGCGATGAAATATTAGTTATTTGAAATGCCCTACCCGATCGATCGCATTTGCGATTATGTAACCAAGTTTCATTAATAAGGCCATTCATTTCGGCCAGCTTTTTGATACTTCTCTGATATATTTTTCAGGCCATAGGTTTCTTTTAAACCTAGGCTTGTATATAATAATATTGATATAATCTGATAAATTTTCCCCAAGTCCTCTATAAGAAGATAGTTAAAAGTGCGTTAACTTAATTCACAAAATGTAAGTGTGTTTTACACTCTTCGTCGCTCACCACTTATAGCTTAATAATGTGAAATCGGTCTACAATTAACTATCTTTTGTCAGTATCATTTCAAGAACTGGTTCGAAAACCTTTGAGCGAGGCCGTATATCGCCGGCAGCAGAAGCTGCTGGAATTACTCTTAATCCGCTCACAACAGTTGAACTGAGTACAAACGATGACGGCGATGACGGGTAACAGCTTCTTATTCTCATTTCTCATCAATTCAAAATATAAGTCTCCATTCTTAAAAAGGTTTTTAGGCGAAATTAAATTTAAACCGAATGCAACATTATCGGAAATGTTTGAGGCTATGAAGCACCCCGTGACCGGAGTGGGTTTTCTAGGCCCAACACAAAGCCTTCCATCCTGCACTTTTGTATCGCATGATGCTCTAAACTGGCTGCGAACAAGACTAGACAGTGCTAACAAACCGCTTGAAGTTTTGGAGGCTATGAGAAAGTAGAAATTCTTTTAATGTAATGTTAACAATAACGGGCTGACATATCTATTTAATTTAGAGAAAAAATGATTTGTCATGCTTCAGGAGATTGGGAAAAACCTGTCGTGCCAGGGTTTTATTTATATTACATAGCAGTGCAAGATAAAAATTCTAAAGGTCAGAGAAGTCATTATATTGTCGGGAAAAATTAATGGTGTTTGAATATTATAGAGTATACACCGCCTCTAGGGGATATGGCTGCTTTTGAAAACGAATGGATGGAAATCGAGATTCAAGGAAGTATTTTTACAAAATCGACTGAAGAGATGCCAGAATCGATTATCCCAGTGTATCTTCAAGAAAATGCATCTCTAAGAAATTGGAAAGGTAAATTAATGTATATCTATATGTATACGATATAGGATATATGACTGTTACCAAAATTTTACGGATTCAGTCGTCTTTTTTGATGTTTTTGTTAAAATACAAGTATTTCTTCCAATCTTCTAAGGATTGCCTGTTGTTTATGAAAATATGTTTGCGTTACTCAATTTTAGGCTATTTTTATAAACATTCACACTTAGAAATTGATGTGAATCAGAAAAGCGATAGGATAGAATGGGGCCATGTTAAGTATCACAGTGCGATGACGCCCGGCAGCGCTTTTGAAATTGTTGTAGAGTGGGTTACTGCTTCAGGACCTATTGTTTATGACATGGTGAGTTTAAGTAATTCATTAAACCCGAAATTATCTCTAAATCTATGTGTTTAAGGTCTATGGTTGGACAAGAAAAGCGCAACAATGCGGGTTTCAGCTTGTACCCATGCCGGCAGACCCATTAGCAGAGCCGTTTACAGAAAAGTCAGATCCTTTACGAGGGCCGATATTTATTCCATTGAATATTGAGTGCTTATTAACGGAAGGGAAGCTCTTGTTCGAAGGTATTACTACTATTACAGAAATATACAAAATATCACAAATGAATTGTACAGAATTCGACGAGGTAGCGCGAGGTGATAGGATGTTACTTTTCCAGGAAGCAATATTGGCGAGATTTGGTTTTATACCTTGTATGGTTCCGAATAAATTTACACTTAAAGACGTAATAATTTGCAAATATTTTTGTGTCGAAATTAAAGATACTTTTTACAGGTTCCTAAGGCTTATCAATATGTGCATTGCTCAGGCAACATGTTTGTTTTAATAAGGTAGATACACTGACTCGTTTAAAAAACTATTCTTCATTTGACATTTTCTCGACTAAGGTGCCCCCAGACCAATTTCGAAAAAGAATCTCCACACCCTCAGGAAGCGTATATTACAAGATTAGTTTATGGACATATTAGTGGAACAAATATTCCTCGAAAGGTGACCTCAATTTTTGTACAATATAATAATTATCTTTGAGTACGAAAACTACTAAAATCTTTATTTTTTATAGGTTGGGTTTTTGTGGTCATGGAATCACATGATTCCCAACAAAAAGTGGAAGTCGCTTGTTATTAATTGTTCTCCAGAAGGGGAGATATTCCAATTAAGAATGTTAAAAGATTTTAAAGATTTCTGCTCCAATCAAGATCAAAGGCTAGTCAAATTTTGGGAACATGGTTGGGAGACTAGGAAAAAAGTTTTATGTTCTGAGACTAAATTTGATAACTGAGATTATTTTATACGAATAAAGAAGTTGACTATGTTTTTGTAATATTTGTATGGAAACTAGTTAAGTGGTATATTTTAATTTAAGATAACATTCTTTAACGATTTAAAATAAATGACATTACTTGAGCAATGCGAATTTTTCTTCCAAGCCATTTATTTTGTTTATATATTTTACTACCGCCCGCTACTTTATGCGCAGTAAAACTGCTGTAGAATGAATGAAACTGTTTCATGCGCGGAAACGTCATTTTTCCGCGGCAACCAAAACATTCCCGGGGTTAAATGTACACAAATCATACCTGATAAAATACTCCACGTTCCAGCGAAAGTACCATTAAAACGTTCCTGATATTTACCCAGACAAGCAGACAAACAAAATTTGTAAATATGTTTGTTAACTGTTTTGGATAAAAACCCTTAATATGAGATATGGGCCCGATGTTATGGTCGTGAACGAATGAAAGTATGGAGTAAGAAATAGAAGATGAAATACATTTTTATTTCTACTGAAATAACTTTCCAAATATACACCATTTTTCTACACTTGCGGGTAAACATAACTCGTCTAATGCATTAAGTGGATCGATATTTCTAATTTCACCTCATAACTCATAAAAATATTTGTATGTATAATATATTCTATTTATGAATAAGTGAATCGTTCGAAATGTTAGTCTTAGAGTTTGGAAGCCTGAATTGATCATTATTTACATCTACATAATTAACGTATCTTTGTAAACATTCCGGAATAACCACATTTCGACAACTATCTTATGTTTCATAAACTTCATTGCCATCTTAAAAGCAAATTATAAATTGGTTTTGTTTTAACCGCTGGTAGATAATGCTAAAGTATGCAGGAGTTGTCGGTAAGCAATGGTAAATAAAACGTGCGGAGTTAAAGCTTAACAATTAACCACTTCAACGTATGTATACAACATAAAGTGCTTATGCAGTGAGAGTTACTTTTTTTTTATTAGTAAGTGAATTTCTAGCGTACTTCTCAGGATGTGGCTGGAAAAATTCGCCCAATTCAAGAAGAATATGAGCTCTGTGGGCCCATGACTACTCTACGTATATTAAAGTAAAATATTTCCTTTTTCACTCCAGTTAGGAAGCAATAGTGCTTCTTACTTGAAGGCTCTGCTTCAGTTTTTCTTAATCGTTTCTGTTCGCTATGCTGGGTGATTACCCCGCAGTAGCTTTATCCTGACTGATAGGACTATCATCTAACGTTATCAGGAAACCTCAACCATGATCCGAGCCAGGCTCGAACCAGGACCCTGAGGTGATAGCCCAGCATACTTTACCACTGCGCTTTTAGGTCCCGATATATATTAGATAAAACTAAGTAAAATAAAATATATCGGGGAAAAACAATAAAATATTTAAGCATTATATGTTAACATTTTGTAAGTATTATTAGGTTGTATTATGTGGTGTCAGGAAGATATACAAATTACGGTGAAACTAAGTAACAAATGATAATTAAAATATTTTGAGACACAAGTGAACCTTATAAATAATAATATTCATTATACTATTTTCTATTCATTACATCATAATTTTGAAATTTATCAATTCACGTAATATTAATGGAGAATGATGAAATCATCTGAGAAATGTAGTCAAGTGCAGTTTTTCTAAGGAACAAAAAATGCAAACAAAAACCTTAACACGGCAACATTTTCGAAAGTTTATTTTACATCCATACCTACTATGAGAAAAAACATTAGTTTTGTTTTTCAATACGTCAACTATGAAATTAAGAACAAACACCCAATAAATCGAAATGTAAGTAAATTAGTAAACAAATGATTCTAATTTAAATTTAGCGCCAAACAAAATCGTCGAATTTATTTATTGCCCCTGTAATTTTATACCAAACAAGGAAATTGTCACTGATCACTGGTGACAACTTGAAGACATTTCGGTTTCAGTCAGTCAGCTGTCAGGGCTTATTATCCAATTTAAATTAATAATCAAATGTGTGATTTAATTGAATCAAAGTCGTAGCGGGCTCGATCCCCGTGAAGTGATGCCGAGTTGCTGGTCACCCTTCGAGCCAGTGTGAAGTTCATCGTTAGGAGCCAAATATGTAAAATCGCTAGAAATAATTGAGGCTTTCCCATGGCGCAGTTTACTTGGTTTGTTTGATATCAATTGCCACTTAACCCACTTAATCATCCACTAGATAGCATTGAATGGGCGACATCAGTATGGTATCTGATTATATCGGATAGTTCTCTGCTTAGCAACAATTCAATCAGTGAGTGCGCGAATCCCAGTTCGCAGCCCGCGATATGTAAACAAAACTTCGCCAAACGAGCCCCTGAGACGGCTCTGATATACACTAAATACCTTGAGTACCACTAAAATGACGCTAAATCGCTTTATAACGAAACATTTATCACTATGCTTCGTCTTTCGCGACTGATCTGTTTACTCTTTTGTCCATAGGTATCCACAACAGAAAGCTACCCAGGCAGATAACTCCAATAAACCACCAAGTGAGCATGTGCCACTATGCTCCGTCACCGATGTCCAGTTGCGATTTCTGTGTCCTGACGACCTAGGAGAAGTAATCGCTAAAATACTCCACGTGGCCATTAATTACAAATGATCCATTTTCAGGTCAGGACACTATGCCAGGACTGGTTTCCCATAGACTACCCGCTGTCGTGGTACGAAGACATTACATCGAGTTCGCGATTTTTCGCCTTAGCAGCTGTTTATAATTTAGCTATTATTGGACTTATTGTTGCCGAAATTAGACCGTATAGTAAGCTAAACAAAGAGGTAACTTCCTTTCGCTTGCACTTATAAACTACTTTGCGTAAATGTCTACTGTTTGCAGGATAAAGGAATTTTACCCGATTCAATGGGGAAAAATTCCGATGTAGGATATATTTTATCTCTAGGTGTTCATAGAAAACATAGAAGAAACGGAATTGGCTCACTTCTTCTGGAGTCATTAGTAAATCATCTCACGACGGCTGAGAGGCATTCAGTTAAAGCAATATTCCTGCATGTTCTGACCACGAATCAGCCAGCGATCCAATTTTATGAAAAAAGAAGGTACGGCTCATTTTTCTAGTTTCTTGACGAGTTGACTGCATTTTATTTTCTTTAGCAGATTCCATCTTCATTCCTTTCTGCCTTACTACTACAATATTCGAGGTAAAGGTAAAGACGGATTTACCTACGTGACTTATATAAACGGAGGACACCCACCTTGGACGCTATTATATCCTTTTATAAACTTACTAAAAGGGAGCAATAGCTTTTATTACAAAAGTGCATATAGGTAACCTTCGAAAAACACAGCAATTGAAATTCAACAAGTTTCAAATGCACGTCAAACATTCCATCGTTTCATGAAAATCACAATGCAAGAATTGCATGGAATTCGAATGATGTAATCAATTAAAGCAGGCCCGTCAACATTTCGGCCCTTGACAATGTGTAAACAAATTTTGGCTTGCGCATAGTCTTCCAGAAGCCTTCCTATATCTATCATGCCGACCGTTGATTTCCATTGGTCTATGCTTGAAAGCAGGAAGAATTTCCCTTCAACATGAAACGATAAAATCTTATTACACTTCAAACATGTTTTCTTTAACCCGGTTTTAAGGCTTCCGAAAAAAAAACCGAGTCGCATATTTATTATGGTTGGGGTTATATGCAGGTACGCTACCTACGCCTACGCCTAAAACGTTAAATCAGGTACTGTGTAATCAATGAGAAAATCTTCAGTAAATCAAATGTTTTGGGGAAGACAAATTTCAATTTAGAGAATATTTCGTAAAAAGCAAATATTCAGTCAGTAGATATTTTGTAAAAGGGCAAGTTTTCCTCGCGCAGTTTCTTTGATTTACACAGTAACTGCGTTTTACGCGTAGGTACCGTACCTGCATATAAGTACTTTAATTGATTATTAGTCCTACATAGAATCCAAAAGGAAATCAATTTCGTTCAGAATATTGAAAAATGAAAAAATAGGTTGCACGTTTTAGATCAACAATCGAAGAATTGTGCCCAAGATCCATTAAAAAAAGTAAAAAGAAAAGATAAATCTGCGTAACTGCTTGCATATGTTTTCATTCCAAACAAAACTTGACTGCCAAGGGAGATAGTGGGACCTATTATGGAAGTCGAATTACTCGACAAACAAACATTTTTAAAGTTGAAATACTAAGAAAAATAGTGTCTGCTAGTCGAGTCGCCCAAATTGGACTTCTATAATAGGTCTCATTGTAATTAAAAAACAATTCATTATGCAAACTATACATATTCAACTCTGATTACGCTATAAAATAGGCAGTAAACTCATAGTAAATATGATCCGGGCCGTGTGAATAAACCAGAGAACTTGAGAAATATCTCATTTTTGGAATGAATATAGTAAGTTCTTAATCATTGAGAAACTACTTGTTTTTCCTATGAATAAAAGTTATGATTTGCTGGCTAGAAAGAGATAACTCTCAGGAGTGGTATCTCAGTTTTATTCATATGTGACCCAATGTTTATTAACTATAGTCTGAGGCCTATTTAACGGAAAAATCATTTTTTAATTAAGTGCGACAGAAATGGAATGATTTAATTTTTATTCAATCAGCATACTATTAACTGTCATGGGCTTGCGACTGGGTTTTCCATGAAACTTGTCATATATCACTTACTCAGACTAGTGAGGTGTTGCTACAAAATTATTACTAATAAATACAGAACTGCTTTTAAGAAGCCCGAATTTGGATAGCGCTTTGTTGCGATAGGAATTTACGATTTGCTGACCTTAGAATTTGTCGGATTAATGATTTAGGAAATTATATACCAGCAATTATGGGTCATTCTATAAAATTCCGTAATCCATAAATTCCCGAACAATATACATTTACGAAATTTACTTTTTGCTAAAGTAGTAGATTAGGACTGCAGGATTTTTAATTTTTTATGCTTCCTTAGTACCATACTTTAGAAATAAGTAATGTTTTGGACGTTTAGTAATATATATGTATTTTTTCGGGGTTTCGGATACTCTGACAAATTTCATATTAACCGTAGTGTCATTCAGCAATTTTTAACGATTGAAAATTTTAAGCTATATCTGCCTTGTAAATGCAAAAGAAATTGCAAACAAATTGCATTAATTTTTGTTACATGCTATTTATTTTAATTTTACGTTAGTACATAGCCTATTTTGGTAACTGATGCGAGAGTATGAGTGTCGTATTGTTTTTTAAAATATATTCTGAACGAAATAAAATTTCGCCGATGTTTCAACTAAAAAGTAACATCAAGTTTGAATAACAATATTTTACAATTAAAGAAATTTATCCTTAATAGCGCAGCACAGATCATTTAAAGCATTGGGGTTCGAAAATTGCTCGAGCCGGTGGAATATGTACATGGATAAGGACGCGTGTTCGGCAGGTGTTTCGGTGGATGTGCCATCGCACCGTCTCTCGGTTCAACTTTGCCCACTGAACAACAATTCCGTGAAGAAACAAGGACGTTCATTTTCTACACATATTACTAGCCTGTAACTCCGGAAGACGGGATGAAAAACACATACTCTACCTGTAAACATGTATATTTTTAAATAAGTAAAAATTTAAGGTGAAAGTAACTGATCAAAGT
This sequence comes from Neoitamus cyanurus, assembly GCA_947538895.1. Classification (NCBI taxonomy): domain Eukaryota; kingdom Metazoa; phylum Arthropoda; class Insecta; order Diptera; family Asilidae; genus Neoitamus; species Neoitamus cyanurus. The sequence continues at coordinate 54,414,066 of OX384540.1, forward strand.
GTTAACCAATAGAGACACTAGGGATGGTTTTTTAGAGAGATTTTATTGTAAATATTTTGAACAGTAATAACATTATTTATTTGAATACTGTAAACAACTGTTAAAATAACTCTTTATGACGGAAATATTAGTACAATTTACAAAAGAACAATAAGACAATTGTATCCAGACCTAGGTGGATCGGGTGTTTTAGTCTCCAACATTTTATTTGGTTTCCGGTACAGTTTGGCCCCTCCCTCGCACAAATTTTTGCAACGCCGAAGGCAGTCCAGTTTCAATGCCAGTCCTAGTTTTGTTAAGTAAGATTCCATTTGATGCACCAAAGGATTAATTTCTATTTATAAAAATTTCACGTATGTTTTCTTCAACTTTGAACTGTAAATTTAAGTATTTATCTATGATCCTGGTATGATATTTTTGTCAAGTTGATTTAGTTCTATAGGCAATTTAGGTGATACCATCAGAACATTTTAATATATTGAAAATATAAAAATAAAAAAGCCTTTATGAGTCTAATGCGATTTTGGAATGCTTAAACATAAAAGTCATGTGGTAAGTGAAAGTTTAACTGCGGACAGATTCGTAGATCCCAAACAGATAATTAATTTTTTGAATTAATCTAAGACAACAAATTTGGTTGGACAAAACTAAACAATATGAGCTCCCTTATTCAAATAGTGTTTAGTTGCAAAAGTTGTTTAAGCGTAGCATTATAACAAATCATTAGAGACACATCATTCAAAAATATTGCTGAAAAAGGAGTGCCTTTATGTTTTAGCACTGAGACTTATTTTGATTTCAAGCGTCCACAAATAAAGGCATTTTTAAAATAATATGAGTATATGCTCCTAGTTCAGAAAATACTTTAATGCAAACAATATTTTATATTTACTAATATCAATTAGTTAACTCACAAACCATCTCTTCTTTAAAAAGGTAAGTTTAGTACAGTTTGGTTTCGAAAATCAAGATCGTCCGATGTTATCAGTACTCGATATCCCTAGTAGGAGAATTATTCTGTCATTTTCAGGAAATTTATAAAAACTATTTTTCGTTAAATTACGTACTAAAACCTCATCAGTACGACTGCACAGTGCACGGTTTTCAATTTGCTGCAAACATCAGCATGCAATGTACTGATAACTATCTTCTGGCAAAAGCGTGACAACAATATCAATTGGCCTGAAAATGATTCTAAGCATGTAACCAAAACGGTACACTAGATGAGGCACATGCTAACGTTATACGCCTTCTGGATTATGTACTGGAGTGTATCTTATAGGGTCTCGCGGACCTGAATAAAAAGTTCGTAAAAGTTTATCTTATAAGTTACTTAAAATTTCAAAATTGTATCTATGACATTTTATATTTTTGCGTAATCACGGAAATGAAACAAAGTAATATTTCAGTTTTTAGTTTATTAAAATAAATAGAAAACTACCTGCTTTGGAAAAATAACAGATTGGGAAAAATCCTGACATAAATATCATTTACACTGCAATAAGGTATAAAAAATTTAACTACTGCTGCTTGTTCCCTGAGTTGAAGACAAATTTCGTAATGTCATTTTACTTTTCCATATTTAGTAAAGTTGTGAAGTGTATAAAAGTTATTAGGGCAAGAAGACTAGACTGTAAGGAGACCGAACTTGCGTGCCGCGAGTGGGATTAAATATGGGCGCGGCTTCGCACACATGACCTGCGCAAAGTACTACTGCGCCGGTAATATTTGTGTTAGTGGTACGGTACCAAATATGAATAATAAAAATCGTTGAATGCCGGCAATGTTGGTAAGGTAGAACTCTAACCTACCGAAAAATCGTGTATGTGCCCAAACTGAACATGGCCGCCGATACTTCCTAATCAGCACACCCCCACCACGTCTATCCAGTTATTTATAAAGATCAGTGCTTTAGCCTCCGAAATAAAAGTGACAAAAATTTCTTATTACTAAAATTTACACAGTGTGTGAACCTAGGAAATGTAAAACAAAATAAAAAATTTAAATTCTGACAAGCTTTAGAAAAAAAACTGTATTTTCTCTCAAACTTTTTGCGCTTTGATATGAAAAATTTATTTATTTTACTAAATTTAGAATTTTATAGGTTTACATAGGAACTAGTCCTATTCTTCAAATATGCTCTTAATTTTTATCATGATGGATTAAATAGTTTTTAGTTGTCGGTTAAACAAATTTCGAAAATATAGTTAAATCTGCGCTATTTTGTAAAATTTAAAAAAAATAATAATACTTACCTTCTTATTGTCAAAAGGTGTAGTAAATCAGTAAAACTTTCAAAAATGCTGTTCAGACCATTCCTTCAAAATAATTCCTTTAAAACAACTTTTTTTTCTATCTGCCTAAAGGTGTTTCCCCCTTAAGGAAATTGTTACTAAAACCATTAGGCATATAAAAAATAAAAAACAAATTAAAAAATAACTTTTGCCTAACCTCCATAGAAAACCAAAAAATAACCAAAATAGCTCCAGCTCTTTCATTTGCAGTGCATTTTTATCACCTATCTCGCACATTTTGGTCATCATGCGGTAGCTTTTCCCAGAATGACTAATTTGATTTACCACATGCAATTCAACGCATCTGGTTAAGGGTTTCTTCGAAAACATCTGCATTGCAATCGCAGTATTCAGCTTCATAGATTGAATTGCTGAATGCTGCAATTGCAGTGCAAACCGATGTTTTCGAATAGGCCTTGACATTTCACAACTATATTGCTAATAATGTGTATTTATTTTACTGCCCAATCTGTTATTGAACATACAATTTGTATTTTCTTATTTACCGAATTTGTAATATATAAGTGCGGCTGTTTTCTAAAAAGCAGTGATATCGCAGTACTGCACAATTCGGCTTCAAAGACTATTACGTTGAATTGCGCAATACTAGGTTAACTGCGTTTTGAAAACAGCAGTCTCTTTCAATCATAGCTTTTTAAAATTATAATCTTTAAAAATATATAAAAAATCGATTATAACGCCGCCAGAAAACCAAGCCTTTAGTCGTTTCAAGTTACTAAGTAACATGATTCCACCCTAGATGATGAAACAAGCCGAATCGCTTCGGTTTTTATAAGGCATCCATTGAATATATATTCTGAAAATGTCTACACGTATAATATCGATAAAAACAACTTAGGTTTAGTTTTAATTTTTTTATTTGTTCATTTTACAAAATAGACCTAGTGTAATATCACATTTCTTCATGTGGATACTCCACGTTCTCTAACTATGTACATTAATTTGCCAAAATAACAAATATCCTTCCTGCCGGTTAATCTACCCGCTGCTTGTAAGAACTAGTTTATTCATTCCTCCTCAAGTATCAATTCTCTATTTTCATGTAGCTCCTATTCTGGAACTCAAGTTACTTTACTCGACTCAGTTAATCATAGAAGTGTGAGTAACTTTTTTTTTCAGCGTTATTCTGGAACACAATTTGCTATTATAATTGTTACTTCCAATACGAATTATATGGGAGCTAACAGTTAAAACAGAGAACACGGTAAGGTTTTATACAATGGAGTCGAATAAAGTGACTAACGCTGCCAAATTATGTCGTTAAGTACTTACAAAACAAAGTTTCATTTAGCGTGCAATTCAAGATTTGTGCATTCAAAATAAGTAATATTTTTTTGGGCTACTTGTTACTGATTGAGATAGCCTTTTGTTTCTTTTTTCGCACCTTTTTTTAATTTATTTTAAATAGCCTGTGGCTTTGTTCTGGACTACGAAAACGAAACGATTTCTTAGCCGAGGCAATTTTTTCCCCTTGTTTGTATGTAAAAGGTTCTGTTTTCTAGAAATACGTTGTTTTCGTTTTCAAGAATAAAGTCATATATAGGTTGTATGTGAAATTAAATAGGACTCCTATAGACATTTTGTATTCATTTCTACTTATTAACTCTCCGTAGAGGATAGAGTGAGAGCGGGGTATGTCATATGTTGATGATTTCCTGCCATAAGCGTGAGAAAAGTGCAGGATTACTCATAATGGGATTCAAATCCTCAGCGCCTCTAAATTGTTCTGGACTCTCCGCTCAATCGTACAAAAAAAGAAACAATTGTTCAAAAGAATTCGTGTTTAATCGAATGCATTACGGCTTACTCAAAAGAGTTTCTTAAGTTTATTTTCGCATAAAGCCCAAAACTACTATTCTTGGAATGCAGATCCGCAATAATCTTCCTTGATATTTTCATATGCACCGCTGTTCTTAAAACACAAAATTATAAAAGTGCTCACAATAGAAGTGCTCTCCAAAACTTATCTATAATTTAGTTTGTATTCTGGCTAATGTTGTTCAACTTACTTAACCATATGATGTTGTTAAATGTATATTAGTTAAATAAAGAAAACAAAATTGAACATTTCAGAGTGACAGTTATAGTTAAGTTTTAGAAATTCCTTCATTTTGATTTCCAGTTGTGTAAATAAAAGCTGCCTAGAATCGAATTTTATCTTAAAAATATTAAGTTGATGTCTGTGACTGTAAGTACACTTTTTCGGTAGTTATCGGCAAAAACGCCCTTTGCTCCCGCAATACAAAATTAAACTCAATAAGACGTTCTTTGTAGGCAATTAACATAAAAGAAATAAAACTAATGGTAACGCGACCCCTGATAAAACTAGAACTTATCAAAAACCTAAAATCCTTAAGCGAGGAACTTGAGCGTTTTACACTTAAACTCATAAATAAAGGGAATTGATTCCATATTTCGCCTTTGCCATTCAATAAAATCGACGTAACGAATTTACATAAACATAAGCAATGCGAAACAATAATCCTTCAACGATTAAGTTAATAACTATCTTCAAAACAGATAGTTCCCAGTTTCTTGTTCATTTTTCAAAATATTAATTTTAAATAAATTAAGAGCACAATTTTCGCATGGGATTTATATCTAGTACAAATCTTCTTCCATATTATTGATAAGCACTTTCTTGTCCTCCTTACAGCTATCGTATGCCATGTTCTGCTGCAGCAGTTTTGGGTCAAAGCAAGGCTGCAAATGCAAAGAAAAAAAATACATGAATTGACGAAATACTAGAGTAAATGGCAATAAGCAACACGAGACGAATATTAAGCACTTGCACTCACCGTGTCGCAAATGTTCATGTTGCAGCAATTCTCAATTGTTATTTCACACTGCTCAGTGGCGACCGGCCTGCTAGTTAGAGGTGTTTGCGATATCTTCTTTTGCACGACGAAGGTCTTCTTGATTCTAGGTCTCAACGGCTTTCTCATTCGCCTGAAGCTTTCCACGATCAACAAAACTAATGTTAAGCCGACTAAAACGCTAACTACGATTATAATTATAGTCTTGTTGTGGATTGTAGTGCAAGTTGCTACTTTGTCTTGTGTTGGGAATGCTGTTAAGTTGCTATAGTTTTCACATCTGAAAGAAACATTGAACTTATCGTTAATTCGTTTGTGATGAATACATTCAATGAAAAAGCAATTAAGAAAAATAACTTAAAAATTGTTCGCATCGTTGGCGAAGGGGAAATTTAAGTCATCGTTACAATAAGGTGCTAGATTCAAATTTGATTCAGCGGTGAATCTGAATTTATATTATTTTATAATAGAATACTTTAAATAAATAGGGTCCGTGGAAGGAATTGTTAAGAATGTAATTGAAATATATACGGGGTGTATATATTCACCTTCACTTTACGTGAAGTGTTTAAGTCAATAATTCGGAATTAAAATAATTGTTATGTTATATTATTTTGTCTTGCAACACTGAATTAGGAAGAGAAAGTGTAAGGCCAACATTTATAAAACAACAACTCTTTCAGATATAATCATTAATTAGAAGGCTGCAGTATTTCTTTTCTTATGAATTTCAGATTTTAGTCTAGAGCTGTGCATTAAACCGATTGTATTTGTAGATTGTGATGCATGAAGTATGATGCAATTGACGACGACAAGAGATTACTATTATTTAATTCGGATATTTCAGAAGGGGCAGAAGAAAGAAGCTCTTTCTTTTTATTTCACTATATTCTAATATATAAAAAAAAAAGTGAAGAAGAAATAACATTCAGAGGTTTGAACCAGCCGTTTAGGGGAACCGCCAGAATTTAACTATATTCTTTAAACAAATACTTACGACTCAGAACAGCTCTGTGATATGTGGCTATCAGGCTCAAAAGCCTTTAGCCGACAGTGCAGAAGGCAAGTTTCTGTAGCATTATTTTCACAGCGCGTTCCCGAATGTGAATCCGGACAATGGCAAACTGGAACTTTGTTGATTATTTCACAGCGACCATCATTAAGGCAAAAACCGTGGCATTTATAAGTTTCACAACGTTCTCCTATAAAACCTTCTTGGCAGGTACATTCAGCGAAGCCCATAGACGAAAGATTGCAGGTCCCATGGATACAGTAATTGTGACACACATCAGATTCGCAATGTGAGCCTGTAAACCCAGCTTTACATATGCAAATCCGGCTGACAGAGTTATATATCCCATTGTTCAGGCACTCTAGCTCCCTATTTTCAATTAACTCTCCACGTGCAATTAAATCATTGGTTTGTGATTTGACTTGAGACTTAATGCGAGCAAAGACATTTTTGCATTCTTCTACATTTTCCAACCTGGATAGAAAATGATTCCTGGCAATGATTCCTTTAGGTTTCGCAGGAAAATGCACTGGTATCTTAGAGGGTTCAGCTTCGATCATTGATATTTTGGATGCATTCCAAACAGCACTGTGGGTTAGGTCAGTCCAATATATAGAATTCTTTGTTACTGCTAAGCCAAATGGCTCATTATTGAGTCCCTTTACAACGATTTGCCTATCGGTACCATCTAAGTTTGCACTTTCAACTGAAAAGTGACTGCCTTCTTGATCAACGACCCAATATATGCGGTTAGTAAATTGGTCCACAGTGATTCCGTGCGGTAGGAAAAGGTTTGTGTTCACAAGAACTTTTCTATCTGACCCATCGAGAGAAGAATACTCAATAGACGGCTTATTGTGATTGGAGTTGGTCCAGTACAATTTTCGCCGGCAAGTATCAATTGCTATACCGTCAGGTATACCTTCTTCTTTAGCAAAGTCAAAGAGTACTTCAGGAGTATTGTTTTTACCCCGCGTACTCATATGGTATATTTTCTTATGTTTGACATCGGTCCAATATAGAACTTGATCGAGAGTGTCGTACGCTATCCCAGCAATAATTTCGTCTTGAGTTCTAGACAAATGTTGTTCAATAAAATGATTGCCGTCGCTTTCCTTTGAGAGTTTCAGCGAAAATATACTTCCATTTTTGTCGGACATATCATTAAAGTATATTTTCTCCTCGCGTTCATCGAATGCTATAGCGGAAAGCTCCTCAAATTGATGTGCTCCTGTAGTTACGATTGACCAATTTTCGTTGTAAAACACTATTCGGTCCTTTATCACTACAGCAAAGTCTGCAAAAAGTAAAAAAGACATTTTAATTACCTATATTTTAGAAGCATAAATCAATAATGTATAGCAGGGTTGCGGTGACAGTAAACAGATACATCGGGAGAAAATCAAAGTAAGTCCGCTTAGCAGAACGCCAGGCAATACGATTGAATAGCGGAACTAATTGATTAAATTTTATTTTGTATTTGATTGTAGGTGATAATAGCTTAACTCGAGGATAAACTCGCATCTGCATGGCAATCTAAGCTTGTGACTTTAATTACTTCCAATTCTGGTTGGTTTTGCTAACCACACTTGATTAAATAAGGAAATGTTTTTTGAAGATTTTGAAAGCATGCCTTTCACAAGTTTGTCAATCATTTTCAGTTTCATCCTATTTGGATACTGAGGAACACTGCAGAATATATCTCCCAATAAATACTAAATGTTAAACAAACTCCTAGGAAAACCATCTATAGACGCCCGGCAGTACATTTCCGGTCTGTAAACTACTGTAAATAAGAATTCTAACAGCCCAATGTTATAACCATGATTTAATTACAATAAGAAAAATCAACTTGGAGCACGGGATATACAATTGAATAATTAATGTTAGTATCCACAGGCTGACCGCTTTGCAACAGCTAGAAATTTCTGGTTTTGACGCAGCTGTAACCGGTATTCAGAGGGAAAAAGAATGAAGCGCCAAAAGGTGACTGGCGTGCGAAATTGGGTTCTCACAAATTACGTAGAAAATTCAGCAACTCCTTCGGCTGATATCTGTGACGCACAGGTTGGGGATTCCGCAATCACAAACTTCGTAAGCATGAAATGAGTGGCTTTAGAAAACCAGTTACCTGTCCAATTTTCAAGAGATGCATTGTACAATTTTCGTTGAAAATAAAGGTGAACTCATACGCATTATTCATATTGAACAACACTACCGATATACTTCTGGTTAGACGTCAAAACCATATAATATATATGGCCATTTATTTAAACTCATATGTATATTATATTCACCATTAAAAGCTCTTGCCAAATGCCAATTAAAAAACAGCAAATAGTCCAGTAAAACGAAGCAATATAAAATTGTAGAAACTAAATGATGATTGTACGAATTTATATAGCAACAAACAAAGTCCCCAAATTAATTAAAATATTTAGTTTAAACCACTTATACTTTGGGCAAAACAGCTAAAAATGAGTCATGATCCATTCTTCGCATAAAACAATCGTAAGCAGCGCAGCGCCTTTCCAACCACTCAGCCGTAAGAAAATCGAAAAAATAATAACGGATTTGTTCGCTTAAATAGCATTATGTTAAGAATCTTTCCAGAGTTTTTATACAGTTTGAAGGTCAGCGGAAGGCGCCTTGCTACTATTTCGATCGACTTTCTAATTGTTTCCCTTCTTGGCTGCCCACAGCATTTAATTTATTTTAATTTATGTTATTTGGTTACTAATATTAAACCATGGGAATTACTTGGAAATATATTTGCATTTTTCTCACTGCAGCTACGTATGTATCATTCGGTCAAGGTGCGTCCCATGACTTCGAAATGGACTTCACACTTTTTAACTGTCGCTTGCCATTTTGGCGCTTCTTCAAGTGGCATGGGTCATCGGATTCCAGGTGACGTATGATTGCAAGATTGCATATTTCCTTATCACGCTTGAAATATAATACTACTTATCTAAACAAAACTCTAACATATTGTTACTTCCAGGCATCAACTTAAATTTACTTGCGTCCAGTCACGTACAGTATTATGTAGGCATGTAATAGAATAAGATTCCACGTATGTATTTCGATAAGATGGCACTACTCATTGAGACATCATAATATGTTTGTTTATTACATACCATAATAGCGCCTCTCGTGCAATCAGTACTGTTATTTAAAAGTAGATCCCTTTCGAAGAAAGCCATTGTATTCTGTGAGTGGTGTCTACTTTGCGCATTGCTAATCGTTGCAGTCGAGTATTGCATAATGCAAATTGATGCAATCATATGCTGCACTTCTTATTTTGTTAATTCGATTCAATTTACTTTTTGCGTGATATGTCGGAAGCTGAATGCAATATTAATGAATGAGTATGATAAAAAATGTCCCGCCAATAAAATCTACTACTTTTTATAGTTAACGGAAACCATACGAACATTTTATTTACGCTTTTTACCCGGCGTTTTTATCTCTTCGACGAACCGCAGAGAAATTCTTAGATAAATCAAAATTTACTAGTGCTGGCCTCAAAATGGATAAGAATAAAAGCATATTAATGTTTCCCGCCAAAAATTATTAATTATTTCGATTAGTATGTATTTTTTGATTTGGCAAGGTATTATTCATTCGTCGGAGTTTTTAAGTATAACTTAAGCACATATTTACGTAGGTAGTTCAAATGGTCTAGGATAGTTGTCTTTTAAATTAAAAATGTTTTTTGCTTTCAAAAGGATGTGTATGAAAACAGTAAACAATGTGGATGTTTGGATTACTCAAGAACTAAGCCCATTATGAATGAGTGAGGGTAATATAAAAACGTGACTACATATTTTTTATCTTTAGTGAAAATATCATGAAAAGTATTATTTATAATTTTTACCCGGCGTCTTTATCTATTCGCTATACCGCAGCAAATTTCTCTTATGAAAGAAATTGCGTAATGTCGTTAAGGTTACCAAATTGAGAATGTCCCTTTTTTATATACCTACGTTTTTTACGGAAACAGAAAATAAAAATCGGCTGTCATGTAGTAATAGAATTATATTATAGAAATAGATTAAATTGTGAAAATTATTGACGTGCAGTACCTGAAGTACTCCACGACACGATTGACAGCACGGCATAGAATTTTGTGAAATGATGTGTTATTTGAATAAAAAAACAGTGCAAGTACACTTATACATATTTAATGTAATGTACTAATTTGTTTTCCTGAATTTACTTGATAACAACCTTCACATTGAATTATCCAGCAACAGAGGAACTTTTGAAGTTACAACCATTTTAAAATAATATTTTGCAATTATTCAACCGATTACTCGAGAGGCGTTATCATCGGCTCTGAAACCTCTTGGGAAAAACGGAGATAACCAAGTAAAATTGGCTTAACAGGATTTTGTTTACTGCTACTATAAATTTCAAATTCATATCTACAACAATAGCTTTAAATATACTTGAAAGTGAAACGAATTAAGCAATGTAGGGAATATAAACATTAATTCGCCCATCTGCCCATTATATAAAGAGAGGGAAAGAAATTGAAAAATAACGTACTAGTCAAATATATTTAATACACATTATTAGAAAATAAAAATCATTTATAGAAACTTCCTAGTCGAAATCACCAGTTGATGTAAAATAAACAAATTATCGTTCACTCAAATTTGAACCATAAAGGCCAAGAGGGCGAATTATTACATGTACGTAAATGAAAAAAAAAACATCTGGCGAACAATTATCGTCTTGAAATTTGCATAACACTGCATAAATCGCTTTACGGGTATGCTCGGGGCACAAAAATAGATTCTCATTATGTGATTTGCGGTTAAAATAGAAACAATCACACGGCTACAGATGACATGTATCTCTTACGCAATTTAGTCATTCAGAGATTGTGAGCCCCATGATTTTCCTTGCATTCTGGCGCGCATTCTTCTTGCGATAATGTATCTATCCAATTTTTTAATTCATTATAATTCCGTCTCTGCAGAAAAGATAGAACTTATCAATGCAATTTCCCTTGTAGTGCCTCATATTTCATGATATATATTTTTAGAAACCGCAAGCAGATTTGGCTGTAATTTATATTTAGTTTTTAATATATACAAAATGTTCGTTTATTTTATGGCACAAATCAAATAACGAAAGTTTTAGTTCCATAATGCATGTGGGATTAGCAGGAGGTGTTTCCTGAGTGTAAAACCAAAAAGTTAACCTTGGCTGAAACAAAACGCCAAAGAACTCTACCTCTGAGTAAGTGTAGAAGAGATTTCGAGGATGAACTTCGAGTCTCAGTTGACTTTACAGGGATCGATGAGAAATTTTGTGCTGTACAAAACAGTTCCTTAGGAATTTTATCGGAGGATCGACGGTTTCCGAGATTATCACGAAAAACTGTTCTCCAATATAGCGGCTAATGCTGGCGACCTACAAGGTGAACTTTTTGATTTTACACTGAGGAAGCGTAGGGCATGACCGCACATGTCAAAACCGCTCCTACATTTTTTTAAAAATTTTTTTATTTATTTAATTGAGCGTTATTATTATTATTATATAAGCGGGTCGCGTATGCTCTCTGGTGCCTCTCAAAAACAGTGCGACCTATAAGATTTATTGTGCTGTTTACTCCAGCTAATACGGACTTTAAAAATATCAAAACTTTCACTGCCCCGAAATTTAGTGGACATACCATAGTTCAATTTGCGTGGAAAATTGAAACCAACGATCTAAATTTATCAATCCCACCAACGTTACATGTTGCATTCAATAAATTATTATGTTATCTTATTTAAATATTTTGTATAAACACGCTTATTTAACGAACAACTGTGATGTGTTACTGTTACTGGATTTTTTTTTGCTTGTAAGGACAGTTTTACTATATAAATTGCTTGAATTTCAAATCGATTTATAACCATAAAACAAGTTTTGTATCGCTCATTTTCTTAGAACTAATCGATATAACGAGATCAAGCTGTAAATACCGGAAAATGTTCAAAAGCAGAAAGAAACCTGGAAGTCGGAAGTAAGATCTGACACTTGATATAAGCACCGTTAAGGACATTGGATATTATTAACCTTGACGTGTTTGATACAAACGAGTCACGAGTTGAAAGTTGATTGACTTTCCGTCTAGAAAGGCAACTAAGCCGAAATTCTTTTAACATTTAATTCCACACGATCCAATATCAACTGAGCAGAGCAAGTCAGTGAAATTATTTAATTGTGAAAGCGTCAGAACCAATTTTTTTTACAACTCATATTTGTATTCTTTCAATATAGCCAGGCTTAAGCTTAAAATATTTATTAGTCAAATAATTACAATTTCCAGAAAACCTTTAAGGTAATTAAAAAATAAATTTTCGCAATGAAGCAATATTGCATAGAAATAAGTCAGCGTTCTGCTCATTAACTTCTCAGACGCCACGACTGGAAAGTAGTTAAGGCTAAAAGCGGCACATATACATATAAAGATTCTCTATGGGTAATTATTAATACAAAAAAAACTTATTTGAGTTCACAAGCAACTAATTTATTAGTTACTCTCTCGAAAACAAATTAAGCAACATTTCCCAATCGGAGTGAACGCAATTCTTTTTTTTATATATGGATATTGTCTTTAATTTGATATTTTGTGCTCGTTCTATTAAACGCGCCACATTTTAAATCAGTGGCTGTATTATGTATTTGTTAATGGCAACGTTAATTTAAACTAATTATTCCATATTATTTATACAATATTCGAAAAATTTATTTTTAAAAGAATAATTTCAATTTTCGGATTTTATATCTACTGGTAAAAAGTTATACACAAAAAACCGATAGTATTTAATTTTAATTCATTTTGTTAGTTTCATCGACTTCTAAAATACTAAAGTATTAAGAAGACAATTCAAATGTTTGTACAATAGGTCTGTTCGCGTGTTTTCTAGTAAAAAATTTTGAGAAATGAAAGAAAATGAGAAAGAAATCCCTCTTAGCAAATATCAAGCATACAATTCTTATTGAAACATTTTAAATTAATTGAGTTCTTTTTGGAATCGGACTAAAATAATGTTTGTGGTCTATGTAAAATGTATTACTAGAATATCTATGTGATATGATTTACTTTGATGTTTTCCCACCTTGCTTTTTAAACCGTAAAATTTTTTTTGAGGAAACCGAACACTTTAAATTCGTTCACCGTTCTGAATGTGATACCGATTGGGCAGAGCGGAAACTCTGAAAAATTATTATTATTTATTAGATATACATAGGTATAACGCTCATCAGTATCGTAGCCCCACCTAATGTGGCTGTTCTCATCACATATTTTACGCTATTTCAAAATAATATTTGTATTTAACAGTGGTATTATTTAACAGCCAAAAATAAATAATATCGCGAAACCCTGCTGACTTTTCCACGGTTTCGGGGTACCCACTTTAGGAATCGCTGCTATAGAGGTTCTTCTATAGATTACGAATCTGAAAACGAAAACATTGCATCACGTATAGTTTTTGAGAAAATCGTGGCCATAACTTGAAAAAATCCCTTTTTGGATGATTTTCCTAAATTCATACAAATTTTTAGGCATTCGAGAAATTATTTATTTTTAATTTAAGATATTTCTCAAATGATAGCGCATTAATTCTAAACTAGGACTATAACATATCATATAATAAACCTTAAAGCTTCACAATTTTTTGCAGTTGAACATACATGCATCAAATGAAACGTAACGATATTTACAATTAGAATGCAACACGTGCTGATGAAAATTCAAGATTTAGAAAAATTTCGCAAAGATTTATGATATTTTGTACTATCTTAACACTAATTTTTCCGAATTTCTAATATATGGAAAAAGTGCTATCAAAATCATCTATAATTATTAAAAGGAGAAAAAAAAGGATGAAAAATGCAGACCAAAGTTATTCAAATTTTATGGGAAACAAGAAATAGGTACTTGCAGTTTCGATTAGGTGTCTCTACTATAAAGATTTTTCCTGTTACATCTGCAGTATTATACAATTGTCTATTTATTTTTATAATGCATCAAGAGCCAGGGAAATCAGGGACCAACTTTAGTAAATTTGACGATAAGTGGGGAACCCGTAATATTAACTGGCTGGCTGTTCTAGTGTTAAAGAACCGGACTACAGACTCCGGTCAAGCGAGTATCCAGATTTGCAAACCTTACTATATCTACATATTCCGATATTGAAGTTGGCGGTATAGGTATGAATATCGATCTCAAACTTTCAGAGATATTATATCTACTACGCAACAATTGTTTTGAGCTTTATAAGATTTCTAAAATCATTTCAATTTCTAGAGGTTGCTTCGCGAGATATTACAAAATACTAAAATCGTTGACCCAGTTAGTAGATTTGGAACCCATGGCATATCCATCGACCTTTGCGCTTCTTTAAACTTCGGTAGGTTTATTTGATTCACTTGCTTGCATAATTTCCTCGTACTCAAGCTGCATTACAAACGTTTTAGAAGTTCAGCTCTAATCGGATTGATCTGACGACAATTCACTTTCACTGTTTGCTACAAATGTAAACAGAGATCTTTTGTAATTGCATACATACCGACACAGAGACGCAGTCCCTGAATGCTAGATTTTTTATTTTCTCAATAGACCTTTACTACAAAAGGCCGATTTTAGTTTATGTGGGCTTTCTAATGCAGTCTGGTTGCTACCCGTTGCCGAAGTGTAGCGGTGCCAATTTGTCACCAAAATAGCTTGACGCAAGAGGCACACTGAAGCACATGTCCGAGCAATCCAAAATTTACTATCTAGACTTTCTGTCCCATTAAGCCAATGACTTGTGCAAAAAAAAAGTCCAATACCTCCAAATAAGGTGGGCTACGTGACTATCTGACGTGCCTGAATGGCGATTTGCAAATTGACTCCTGCTGATTTCAGCTGGAATATATCGCAGTTTCTGAATGAATGCTTACTTCAGGTAGTCAGGGCAGCTAAAGAATACCTTACGTTATATAACTACATTGAGCCGGTATCAATCCAGCAAGCACAAGTGACATTTTTCGCGAATGTTACCTAACACTTCGGCACAAAGTCTGCACTAGATTACCGTAAATTTGCCATACGGTACGGTGGCAAAAATCATCGACAGGTATACACTTACCCCACTGGGATAAAACGGAACTGGCTCGACATAGGACGAGATAAAAAACAATTTTCAGGTAATGCATGATTTATGGAAGAATTACTGCGTGAAGGCGAGAAACTATAAACACATTTGCAGAATATCCGCGTGTCACCGGTGTAATATACCGCTACACACTGCCGTCGTGGGTGTTTGCAATGAACTGAACTGGCTGATAATACGTTTGGCCAGTTTTTACACGAAAAAAATCCCAGTTTGTGCAGGCCAGCAACCGAAAAATTCAACCTAACCACTTAACGTCACGACAGTGCCCGATAAACATGAGGTGTGTTTCAATGTGATATTGACAAGTGACAAATTGTTCGTAATGCCATTTGGACCGAACAACCCACTTCCGGTTTAGGAATTTTAAGCAAAACTTTACTTTGCGCGTCCAATTTCAGCCTGCATTAATATTTTGTAAAAATGTAAGCTAAATATCAGTAAGAAAAGAAATTATAGTATGCTCAATACACACTTTACACACATATTGACAAGCTTCAATTAGCAATTTCTGCAGACAAAAATTTGACAGCTCCGTAAAGTACACCCGAATTCTAAAATTAACATTAATCACAATATACTTAAAGGGAAAAGATAGATACAGTATACAGGTAAAAGCACGTTTCCATTCTCATTTCAATTACACCCTGTTCCTACATCTTAAGTTGGATAAAGCATTAGAGACTACGTACGTATATGCGACGATCAGAATCATGATTTGTTTGTTAAACGCGCCAGTTAGAAAATCTGCCTAGCTATGTTTGAATTGGGTCTAAGCATGATTCCTTTGAATAGGCCGCCACACACGAGACGGATTTATGCGTACAAGCACGCGTTCAAAGATTGACGGTGTGTGGGCAACTTGGCGTGCAATCATAAGATTGTCACAAAACCGACCCAAATATCCTCTGCTTGATATTCCCGTCAAACATAACGAATCGCTCGGATATAGGAACTTGGAGTGGGGATTTGGACAAAAACGATAGATATATATACATATGTTATAATTGCTATTCGTTAGCCTCGCTAAAACTCAAACACAACTTGACCGATTTGAATAATTTTTGTTTGTTTTGTCGCTATAATACAGGGGTGGTTAAAAAAAAGCAAATTCGGGAAACCCCAAAGGAAAATATCGAATAAAATCGAATTTTGCGTTTTGTATAGGAAGCGAATTTTCCAACTTCGAGGAATCTTTATGAAAAAGAGCAATTGGAGGTTTTCGGGGTCGCTGATTTCTAGCCTGCATTCAAAATTTTGAAATTCAAGATGTCGGATCCAATATGAAAATCCGAACTAGTGGGTTTTTGGTGTCACTGATTTCGAATCTGCCAACAAAATTTTGGAATTCAAAGTGGTGGATCAATATGGCGACCGAAAAGTTAAACTTCAAGGGATTTACCTGAAAAACCGCAATAGAGAATTTTCGGGATCACTAATTTCGAATCTGCTATCAAAATTTCTTCTTCCCCACCCCGCTGGAAGATGTAGGAGAGGGGGTGCAGTAGGGTGTAAAATGAAGAAAACTAAATTTAATAATACTGTTGGAAAATATCTAAAAACATGTAAAAAACGAAAATAGAAAAACATTAGGAGAAAACGAAATGTATTGTGTCTCTAATAAAGAGAAAAATTGAAATATCTCGGTAATTATTGTGGGTGGGCTCAATGGAAGCGCCTTCAAGAGTAGTACAATTACGTAAATATGACCAATATGAACATTTAATTAATAAATAATAGTTTTTTAGTAAAATGGAATAACGTGTATGCATGTATGTAAATGTTGAGGGCGGCACAAATTTCCCCTGCCGATTGGAAATAAAAAAAACAATATTTATTTATAGTGAAAATAAATATTAGGAATAGGTGAAAGTTATGTATGTTATGTATTTAATAGTATCCCGGGAAACGCCGGGTCCGGGTAAACTTGTTTATAACTAAATATTTTAAATCTTCTGGCGTGTAGGCCAGTCGGGATATTTTCGGACTATGAAAACTTCGCTAATTGTTGTTTTATATGAACGGTTGTTTTTTTATATATAAAAGGTCTTTCAATATAGACGCTCGAAATTTTTAAGGTTATAACAGCCATGTTGTTAAAGCAACATCTGCCAAATTTTTTGTAAATTGTTCAGTAGTGTGCCAGTTCCATTCCAGCGCTCGTGGAATGCGGGTGTGGGCTCATACCCGGTGGCTTTTGTGTATTAACTCAGTTTGTGCGATTGTTTTGTTTAAATATCCTGGAGTGGTTTAAAGGGTTTATCAAGATTCTTATGCGACCATGTGTATACCAGCACATTTCAGTAGAGCATTACCGTTGTAAATGGTATTTACGATAGCGATTTGTGCTATTGTTAAGAAATGGAAAGGTTAAATATTTCCAAGTGATTTGGGTAGACAGGCGATGATACCGAAGCGTATAGTTTAATTTGTTGACCTTTATAAATTAAATGAAGAGATTAAGTAAGATCTTTATTGGGAGTCTTAACATGGGTAATGTGAACGCCCTTGTTGCGTTACGGTTATTAATGGGTTCACAATTTGTGGAATTCTTCGAAGAGACTTTGCTTTGAAAAGTGATGAATAGTTGTGACAAGGGTTGATCAAGCCTTTATATAGTATATCTTATCGCTTGGGGTTGCTTAAGTGAAGCTACTAATGGGTCGATGGCAAGATTTCAAAATTGTTGAAAGTTGCATTTATGTTGTAGCGTCAGCGTTGTTTAATGGATTCACAATAGGTGAATTGTTCTGAGTGCGCCTACTTAATAAAGGGTTGAAATTTTAGACAGGGGCTGCCCTGACCTATACTTTGATTGGATCTTCCACTAAGTAATTTGTGTTTTAAATATGATATCTTGCGTTTAAGAACGTTATGATTAAGAGGTTGAGGAGGTGTGATTGCCATCTAAGTTAATGATGGTTGTAACTAAGAAGACTAGAGACCAGAAGACTCAAGTCCAGTGGTGGGGTAGGCCGAAAAACGTCCTCATAATTTATGTATCATGGCGGCGCACGTGTGATACGGTCTGTCATTCGAGCAAGAAGCCTAGTTCTCTATTCTTGTCGCCACTTTTCTTGCATTCGAGTTGATGTATTTAGTTGTCATCAAGAAGGTTGTTTCCAGCAGTTTCAATGGGATTGTGAAAAATGGTAAAAGTGGCGAGATATTGTTCTGTTGCGAATTGTGGAAGCAAGGGCCCCGACTTTGGTCCTAATAAACTGTTTACAACATATGGGCAACGCAAGCTGACATATTGCAAGTGTTGCATTAAACCACATGAAAGACAAGGATAACTTTTATCGCAATCACACGAGCGCCACCATATTGGAAAAATGTGAGGACGTTTTTCGGCCTACCGCTACCGCTGATTTTTCGAGGAGTTGAGTCTCCTGGTCTCTAGTCTTCTTGCCTACTATCTCTCCCTCAACTATTAAAAAAATTTTGCTTTAACGATCTCAGCGATATCAAAATCATCTGATTAACCTAATTGCCTACCCAATCCTACTGAGATGGTTGCTCAAAATGTTGTCGTCGAAAGCCCGTATAATCGCGCAAGTACCTAAACTGTGAATTATTTCTAAGCGGCACATAACGTGGAAGGTGAAATTGCTCTATCCACTATCCAGTTATTTATAGAGGATCAATGGGTTTAATACATTTGCATGTTGGAAAAGTTTCAAATTCGATTTTTCTTTAAACCTATAAAATGGTTTTACCGTGGAATCTTCATTTGTTTTTAGTTTACAAAATTTCAAACATAAAAAGAGTATAACGTTTTAAAAAGTTCTATGTTGTGTAACATATTGGTACTGCGTAAAAGTCAGTTTTCGGTATTACCACGTATACTAAGAATTTTAAAATTGTTGTTTTGATGTATAAACGTGCTTTTGGGATAATGTGTCTTAGCTGTATGTCCCAATGTGCCTAAACTAGAGCCTATCTCACCACCTGAAGTTCCGTGGTGAATTAAAGTCGCGCTAAAATTTGACGTAAGGCTATGACTATGGGGCAACTGTCGTCGGATATTTCTAGTTAATTTTTATTTTAAACAGTGTGAAGCAATATGGACGATACGAAACAACGGTATGAGAAGTATAAATACCGAGTGAAGATCTGGGAAAAGGATTTCAGAAGGTTACATGGCAGAATTCCCTCAAAGGTATAGTGTAGACGACCTCAACAGAATTTCTCGAAAACCTTTATTTCCAATAGTAGTCGTCAATGTTACCTTTCAGGTAGCGTGATATAGTAGAGTGTTTGCTGTAGTGTCTGCTTTACTACAGCTGCATCCTACATTAACGTGGAAAAGCATAAGTCAAGTGCAATATTATGTCCAGCCCAGGGCTAACTGAGTGTTCCCTGGTATAAACAAATGTTTATGTGGGATCAATGACACTGCTTATTGGTTTAATATTTCAGTGCATTGTCTCTTATTAAATTTTTGCTTGGCTGCACATAAAAGTTAGTACTTTGCTCTCGCCTCGTAGCGTCGAAGAACTGCTTTCATGTGATATATAGTTGCAGCAAGCAATAAACCTCTTCCCGCAATATATTCCCAATTAGTTACATATTTTGTAACTGCAGCTGATATGCATATTGTTTCTTTTAAGGAAAGCAATAATTTGTTTATGCTATGGTAACAGTTGTCACCTACTAACCTCTTATCTATTGGAGTTCGATCAGTGTTATTAGTACTGAATTTTCGGCTGAAGAACAAGACCGGCTGAATATTGACACATGAATGATAAATTTAATATTATATAATATAATTATATTTAATACAATTTGTATAGAAGTGGTATAATATTTTGATGATATGATATGAAGGAATATATACATATAATAAAGGCAGTCTTAAAAATAAAAAAATGTGTGTAACAAAGAATTGCACTAAAGTGCGGATTTTAAAGAGTATTAAACGGAAAACAAAAAGAGCCCCAGATAGAGCAGTACAGAAATTAGCCTACAAAGCGCATTTTGCTTCAATATTATTCGTTATCTTCTAAAACGCCTGCATATATCAACCCTTAGAAGAAGGGAAGGAAACGAACTTAACTCAGAGGTACAAGAACTACCTTAGAGCGGTAAGCAAATTTTAAATAACATTTAATGCAGACGAATTAAAAAGATGCAGTATTACAATACACAACACATATATACCACATACAATGTATTATATAACATGAATGCATACCACACATAAACATTATCATATCGCTTAAAAAATTGTTAAAATAAATATTTGGACCGCCGGCGCCGTTCCGATAAGGTGCGTCATTTAGTGGTTCACATTTTAAACAACGGACAGTGGCATTTAAAAGGGAATTTAAAACGATTTGAAGTGACAACTTCATGTATAGGATTCCTATCCTATACATATTTTACATACGATTCACTCATTTAAAATCGAACAAGTGCCATGACCACCCCAGATTATAGCATAAGGCCGGTGCATGCTGAACATCGTGGGAAACTAGCAAGTCCTGTTTCACTACGTTTTTACGCCGATATACTCCACCTGCAGATAAACGACTAGTGTTCACGATTACGGTGTTTACCAATGGTAACGTACTTATTTAATACTAGCTGAGTTATCGGGCTTGGTCCAAACTTTTCCATACTTTTAAATTAAAACTGTTACGAAACTGTTTCATGCGCGGTGGCAGTTTTTCATTTTTCCCACGGGAACCCAAATTACTCCCGGTACAAAAAGTATTCCCATAATAGAAATCATGAATGACTGAATACTCTACAATCCATTAAAGGTACCAATAAAATAAGTTTGGTTGTTTCCGCGATTAGCCCGAACAAGCAGATAGACAGACAAAACGTAAATAAGATCATGCCCGACAAAAAGCCTGGGAGGTAGGCTGGGAGGTAGGCTTTTTGTCGGGCATGATCTTATTTACGTTTTGTCTGTCTATCGGGTTTGTTCCATCAAAATCGATTGACAAACAATTTTTATATTTTTTGTTTTATTTTGTTTTAGTGTCATGCAAGTGAACATGTAAGCTTAGATAAAGGCAGCTATGCATTTTGAAACCACAGACCCTAAGAACCAATTTGGCTGCCATCTTCAAGTTGGAAATTTAGATAGCAGATTTAAAATCAACGACCCCAAAGACCCCAATATATTCATTTACACGGAAATCCATCCTTTTATTGTTTTTACAGCTGAATGTGTCTTCTTCCGCATTCTTGCCAAAGCGGAACCCAAGTAGGTATTAGGCAGCGCAGGATATACATATTTATGAATGAAAGGACCCTACATCGCAGGAAAATTTGTTTATTCTCTTCTACTTGCACTGGAGGGTTCTTGCCTTTCAATTCTTTTTAGCATAGCCTTGCCCGGCAAGGAAATATGCCACGATAGCTAAGGTAGGAGAGTTAGTGTGTTCGCCTCGTAAGAAATGGACGACGCACGCCTGTAGTGGGACACATCGCCGTAATTTGGTAATACCCGGTCTGGATCGGTGCGACGAGCAACGGTCGTTCTTCTTCTTCCTTGCGCTCTTTTTCCCAAAAGTGTGGTTGTTTTGTTTGCTTTTGGCTGGGTCAGGTAAGTTTTGTGATTTTCGAATGTAACACATTCACAAAAATTTAGGAAATACAATGCCAGAATTTGTGTTTGTACACACATTTTTGTTCGAAATTCCTTTCCCGAACCAACAGCAGGCTCTATTAGTTTATTCCCCAAGAAATCATTATTCGAAAAACATTTTATGAACTGTTATCTTACTTTGATTTACAGCATGATATTCGCGAGGCACCAAAAGATATTCGGGACTCATATAAATTGTACTATAAACTAAAAACATCCTTCCTTGAAGATACGCTCAATGATGTGCTGTCTGATGATGGATTCGATGTCTTGGACACTTCACAAGGGGAAGGTAGTTTTCGAGGAGACACTCTTAGTGATCTGCCTGAAGGAGTAGCAGCGCTCGTGAACCTAGAATCTAATTGCAATAATCCAATATTCTCGAATGTAGACCAACTAGAGGCATCTCAGAAGGTCGGAGTAACAAATATAGTCAATGTCACCGAAGATCATGTAATAAAGCAGTTTGAACCTGTGGAAGAACTTGAATTGAATAAGAATGCTTGGGGTAATGGCACTAGCCAAATTAGTAAGAAAAAAAGTAAGTCTCCGGAAAAGCCATTTAAAACTAAGCTAAAGCTGATTCCATCAGAAAGTTTTACAAAAAGAAACCCTCGCAAGGGACTCGCAAGAAATTCATCGAGCAACTTGTCCTGTTCAGGGAGCAGGTCGGACTCGATTTCTTTAGACAATTATAAAAGCCAAGATGACCTGCCAAACTTAGCAAACCTTTTATCTCAGAAGTCTGAAAAATCTCAAGATTCAATAAATATAGTTCCACAAGTTCCACATGAAACCAAGACTGAGGTGGATAAAAATTGGCTGGAGAGATGTCAGAGCTTTGAAAGCTTCTCTTTCGGGCAATTTTCTAGTTCGCCTGTAGACTCTGAAAAACCAAAAAAATATGGGCTTTCTAATATAAACGTGGAAGAAGTGCATAGGTCAATAAATGAGAAAATTAATGTTGAGCATGCAACATCGATTGAAGGCGCCCCAATGGCTAGAACATGTGAGGACTCTGATTCCGTAGTGTCTAATAGTGAAGATGAAGATGCATCTCGTACTGCCCGCCATATAGTTAAGAAAAGAAGAATTCTGCGAGATATGAATACAAATAATAGTCGTCGAGTGGTAACAGAATTGAAATCACATACACCAGCAGAAGAAATGCCTGTTGTAGCAAACGATGGTGCTAAAGATCTGCAGAATAGCGAAGAAGTGCTTCCAAAACCAAAGAAACGACAAGCAAAAAAGGGTGCAGGAGCAGATAAACTGCAAAATAAGAACACCAAAAATAATGCGCAGTCAAGTCGGAGAAAATCGAATAGAAACAAAAAGGATATTTCTTACTCTGAAATAAAATCGGATGAAGAAAGTAAAGAAAAACCCAAGGAGGAAGGAATTTCAGATGACGAACCAATTTTGGCTGGTGTAAAAAGGACGAGGAAAGGTAGGCCAGTACATTTAACAAAATCTAAGACTGCAACTACAAAATTAAAGGCAAAGCGGGTTCCCGGTGATTATAACAAATTAGAATATTTAGATAATAATAGTAAAGATCTTGAGGAAGGTGAGCAAGTGAACTATACAGTGGATCTAATGCCGACAGATATAAAGTCATTACCTCGTATAAACGTTGAGGAATTGGCACAAGCAGAATCCGTTCTGAACAAATATATCAATACAACCAAAATAATTCCCAAGAAAGTTCCCAGCAAAGACTACAAGGAAGATCTCAAAAGAAAGAATCTAGAAGCCAAAATATCTAGCGGTAGGCTGAACGAAAACTTTGTAAGGCTAAACATGAAGAAGAAAGTTTTTGCAAAAGGCAAGAAGACTTTCAATTATGGCAAGTACAAAAAGTCTATGTGGAAACAGAAAAAAGCGGCAGCCTTGTCCGGGCCCGACATGGATATGAGGGGATGTGATGGAGGTGTACTAATATGTTTTAAATGTGGACAACCAGGACATTTTGCACAGCAATGCAAAATTAAAGGCGACAACCTATTGCCTCTGGATGCTGAACTAGAAGACGAATCGCCTTTTCCTACGTTGGAGGAGGCTGAAATGATGGCAAGTCAGCGAGCAACTCAGGTGCATTGCAAAAATATTGAAAACATGCCAACAGTTTCGAATACACTTCTTTATAAAGATGAAGAATGCAACAAATATGACAATGCAATGAAAGATGAAAAATGCAGTGAAGATGACAATAAACAAACCTCTATATTAGAGGAGCTACATACAATGAATACAACTCCTAGCAATTCCAGTAAAACAAGCCAGCCCAGTTCTGAGAGTAAAGTTGATCAGGCTACCAAAAAAATTTATATTGGCCATAAAATACCAGAACATTTTCTAAAAGAAGCTGGTTTTCTAGAAAAAAGCAACAGAGAAATCGAACCTCTTTACAACCTTCAACCTGATGGCACTACATGTGCTGTAACCGACGAAGTAATGGAGGTATTAAGAATGTTTGGGCACAAAAATTTCCGAAAAGGTCAAGACAAAGCTGTGATGCGTATATTATCTGGATTATCAACACTAGTAACTTTAAGTACAGGAAGTGGAAAATCATTGTGCTATCAACTACCTGCTTATCTATACAGTCGTAAGAGTAAGGCCATTACCCTGGTTATATCACCTTTAGTATCATTAATGGAAGACCAAGTACATGGAGTACCTGGATTTCTAAGAGCTTATTGTCTCCACACAAACCAAACTCCCCTGCAAAGGCAAACTATTTTAGAATTAGTAAACAAAGGAGAAATAGATGTTTTACTAGTCTCACCCGAGGCTGTGGTCGCTGGTGAAAAATCAACAGGGTTTGGTGCCTTACTTCGGAATTTACCGCCGATTGCATTTGCTTGCATTGATGAGGCGCATTGTGTTTCTCAATGGAGTCATAATTTTCGCCCAAGTTATCTAATGATATGCAAAGTATTACGACAAAAGCTAGGTGTCCGGACCATCCTGGGTTTAACTGCTACGGCGACATTATCAACCCGCGATAGTATTATTCGACATCTTGGTATTCCTGATGGAGCTTGCGGTGTCATCACCGACACTCCGTTGCCAGACAATTTGATTCTATCAGTTTCGAAAGACGAAAACCGTGATGCAGCGCTGCTACAACTATTAAGGAGTGAAAGGCAAGTATTTACTATAATTTAAGAGCATCCAAATACATATATAAAATGAGATATAAGTTCCTAATTTCATAAGTAATATTAATTTTTAAATTGTCCGCCTGAGTAAATAGATTATTGGGGTCAGCCCAAGGTAGACTATTACAGAGCGATAAACACATATTCGATTTAAAAAGAACTTTGAGGGCAAGAATACAGCTGCTCTCAAATGTGAGATCATCATATATCATGCTTTATTAAAGAGCTCATTACCAGTTTTAACTCTTACGAAAGTATCAAACTTATATACCTTGCTAAAAACTACTGGTCCAATTTAAAAAAAAGTTAGTATTATTTGTTCTCAATTTTTATTTGTTTCACCTTAATGAGAAGTTAATTAAGGGTTAAAACACGGCTCCATTAAAAATCGTTTATCATTAATTTATTAAGACTTCATTTAGTGCATTATCATATTTCTATATTTTATTTTATTTAGGGAATTAACTAACACTTTTTTGTGTGCAGAAAATCACTTTTCTTCGGCTAAGCGCAAGTTTTAATTTGGAAAAGAAAAATTTGATCAATTTCGCAAAAAATATTTTATTGAAAGCCTAGGGGGGAAGGAATAATTAAGTACCCAATTTTAGAATAATTTGGGTTTGGTCTTTGCATCAGATTCTCATATCTTTTCTATGGGTGACAAAAAAAACAGAATTTTTGACACTGTTAGTCACATCTTCACTTCCCGCCTCCGAATATCTGAGCAAAATCCATCACTAATAGCATTCGTAAAATCCAGGCCATTGTTCACCATAAAACGAACTTCACAAAGATTATTAATAAACATGTTTTACAACAACGATTTGTAAAAGTGCAATATCCTCCGTTATACTGTACTAAAATTTAATTTTGTTATATTGTTTATACGGAGTGATGCAAATTTATATGGTAACAGTTTCCGAACCATGGTAAAAGAAGCAAACAAATTAGTTGTCTTTTTTTACCTGGTGTATAGTTTTCTGTATTCCTTTTTACATCACCCTGTAACAGTAGAAAGTAATTATGTAATTTGTCTAGATTTGATCCCTGCCACTCAATTATCATATACTGCACAAGACGTGACGAATGCGAGCGAATATCGAGTTTAATTAGAACTTGCCTGCAGGTAAGAATTCACAAAATATCCAAACTTATTAAAAAAAAACCTGTTTTAACTTCATAGGACAAGAAACCGGAAGAAGCAAATCGACCAAAAAAGAAAACAATTAATTGGAATGCCGAGCCATATCATGCAGGTTTGCCAGCCTATCGTCGAAGAACAATACAAAAAGCCTTTATGGAAAATCAATTAAGAATAGTTGTGGCCACTATCGCATTTGGCATGGGCATTAATAAAGCCGACATCCGAGCGATTATTCACTACAATATGCCAAAAAATTTTGAAAGTTATGTTCAAGAAGTTGGTAGAGCTGGTCGTGATGGGAAAGTGTCTCACTGCCATCTTTTCCTAGAGCGAAATGGATCAGATTTAAATGAGTTAAGACGACACATTTATGCAAATTCCATCGACAGGCATGTGATAAGAAAATTGCTGCAGAGAATTTTTATACCTTGTGCTTGCGAAAAGAATTTCAGTAATGGGTAAGTGTACCCACTGCGTAAAAATTCGGTTACTCTTATTATGTAATTCAATTACAGGAATTTTATTAGTGAGCATTCGGAAGAATTAAAAGCCTTGGAAGATGTCAATTGGGAGGTTGACTTTGATGAAGACGTCTCTAAACAGACAGAGCAGAGACGTAAGTGTCCAGGACATGAAATCGGCTTTTCCATTGAGCAAGCTGTTCAGATGCTAGACATTCCTCAGGAAAATATATCAACTCTTCTTTGCTACTTGGAGCTAGATGAGAGGTGGCCCATCAAAGTTTTAAGTAATGCATATATTATGGCTAAAGTTATGTCTTATGGAGGACCAAAATATTTAAAGTATGTATTCGGGAGGTGATAAACCCCGAATTTTTACATTTTTGTTTTTATTATATTGGACTATCTTAGGCAAGCTGCTAAAAGTTGTCCACCTCTGGCAATGGCAATTGCCCTAGCGTTAAAGAAAGGCATTTTTGATGATGAGAAAAATATCATTGAATTTTCTGTGATTGAAATCGCTTCTGCGATAGGTTGGAATAGTGGCATAGTTAAATATCAATTGAAGAATTTGGAGTTTACTACTGGTAATTTATTTCCTACTTTCACATCTTTAACCACATTCTATTTACACGACAAAATTATTTTCAGTTGATGGGATTCCCAAGAGATCATCTATTTCTGTTAATTTTTATGATTTGGGCCTCAGAGTTCGAGCGCCTGGGGATTTTACAGATGAGGAATTGGACGAAGCTCTTGATTCTCTTTACAAGAGAGCGGTACAACAAGAAAGTGCTCAACTAAAACAGGTAAAAATGTATATAGAAACAGTTTCCAACCTTATTAACGTTTCATTATTTATAGCTGCAATACGTCTTTCAAGGATTATCATCTGTAGCGTATCGCAACTGCGCTCCCTGTTGTGATAAAGAATTTTCAAAAGAACAATCGGATTTGCTTAAGAAGCACGTAAGGGAATATTTTAAAAGTGACTATCTGAAGGACACCGAACTGATCGAAGTGGTAACTTTAGCTATATATTTTGCTTTTAAACAATATTGAAAGTTTTATTCTAACAGGCCGACGATACATCTGCAGACCAAATTGCAAATGACGTTCGCACAATGATAAATATGTATCCAGAAAATAATTTCACTGGACGAACTTTGGCCCGGATTTTCCATGGAATCCCAAGTCCGAACTACCCAGCAGTTATTTGGGGGAGATGCAAATATTGGCGGGCCCATTCTAAAGCAAACTTTAACCGCTTGGTGCGTTTGGCTAATTTGACGATTGTAAGAATGAGGACATAAGACTGTATAGTATTGTCATTCAAAAATAAAACGAGGAAAGTATACTTCTTAAAAACAGATTTTATGTTTTTTTGATATCAACATACAGCAATATAAAATGTATAGCGGTAAGCGATGCATTGAAAGAGTATGCTAAGTCATTGTTTTGAGAAGGGTCAAGTTTTAATGTAAAACAGGCCAAGCCTCAAAATTGTTTGGGTATTTAGCAATTGAAGCTTATAATAATCGCAAATACGAGAAAAATTCAAGTATGTTTAAATTTTACTTTCTGACAAAAGTGTAGAATATAATTTAGCACCTTCTTTTTCTGGACTTGCATGCAAATGGCTAAAAGAGTATAAATAATAATATTTGGATAACTACGTGGATAACTGCGTTAAAAGTACATACTTATTTCCGAATTTTTCAAATGGTTTTATGGTTTTATTTAACTTTGCTGGCATGCTACCTACTACCTTTTTAAGTCAAGTATTATCTTTATTTTTAGCCTTAGTTCTATTACTTTTTTTCTTACTGTGTTCGAGATAATACTGAAAGATACAAATAAGTAGAATCATCAAATTGTATTCATTATAATTTTTAATGAGAATTTTTTTGATATACATGAAGATACCGTTTACAACTTAATACTTTTCTTCCTTAATCTTATGTTTCTAAGCAAACATAAATCAGAAATAGCCGATTGCCTCCCTTGAACTGATCGCAGATCGTATAGCCTGGAAGTTGACATTTTTATGAAGCTACACTACTGGAAATTGATTTCTTTAATTTACCTGCATATGAGTCCAACGGTAATCTCGTCAGTAATCATGACCTTAAGCAAATTTTGTATCAAATTGTTGGGGATAAGTTTGAGGATCGGTCGAACTTTGTCACCTCCACACTCAATTAACAATGATACAAACTGGAAAATGAAATAAATCCTTGGTGACAATTCGTCGGTAACTACGAAGTATGCAAATGTTTTAAATAACCCCTGGAGACTTCCTTGCAGAGGTTCTTTCAAAGGGGTCGTTGCTTCCTTGCTAATTAAACTCTCCGATGTAAAATCATTTGAACACGAATCTACTGAACCTTCTGCATTTAATTTCCGAAGCTTTTGTGGTCCTCCACAAATGCCATCAACGTTATCAGGATCGGCTGTGCGGGTACGTTTTTTACTTAAAATATTGGCAGACTCCATGTTCGATACGTTTGATATAATACAGTGGACACAAAGTTTTGCGAGAATTTGAGACTGAGGCTCAGTGAGGTATTTTCTAAAAATTCCGATTATATATATATATAAAACTGGATTTTCATTATAAGTAATTGAAACTTACTGCTGTTTGTTGAAAAGTAACATGGGTAGTGTATTGTCCAAGAGAGCTATAGTATTCTTCTCTATATCGAGGTGCATTACAGCGAATACAATGTCCATAATTTTTTTCATATCCTGGGAATAAGTTAAATGAAAGAATGTTTTGTTTCACAAATAAAATATTTCCCACTTACGCTTGTATATTTACAGCAAAGAATTTCTTTCACGAGTTTATTGACAAGCCATCCAGAACCACAAGTTTGTAGCAAACATTCGAGCGCTTGAGCTGCTTTAATGGGCAACCAACCACGATCTGAAATTGTTTTCCACACCTCACGAAATTGCTCCTCTAATGGTGAGTGAGCCACAATACTTTGATTTAAATTCATTGTTCGAATTTTTGCATTGCCTGCAGGATGAATATCGTGTTGCATTCGTCTAATAATTTGAAATGTTAATCCCAAACGTTCATTGATGTTTTCTTGGGAAGACATTTCTTCAGCGCTGAGAGTTGAAAGAAACTGTTGCACCATATTTAGAGGTTTTAGTATTTCATCCTGGAAGAAATCCAGTTGTTTGAACTATAATTGCGATTTAATAAAGTTGAAAACCTCTTTAACAGTTTGCATATAAGCGCAAAGATACGATGCCGCACAGACCGAAAATGAGAAGAGACGCATTTTTATTCTGTCTAATATTCCCTTAACATCAGCCGAAGAAAGCGTGTCATTTTCCCATGCAACTAAGATCTGATACAGCACTCCAGGAATGTTCATACAAATGTCTTGCCATGTAAGGGTACTTCAAACCAAAATTATCATTTAAGCAATATTTTAATTTTATTAACTGAATACCTGTTTTTCAACTGAGCCTCTGGCTTGCTTAAACTCAAAAGCAATTCATCAACGATGTTTTCATCACACAACTGGACCATATTTTTAGGAGATTTAGGTTTATTGCGTTCGACCATGCATTCACGAACCCATTTTTCAAAAAATGAGTCTCCATGCTCAGAGAGTACAACCTATATGGAGCAAGATTTATATCACTATTGAGTAATATTTTTTTCTTACATCTGATCCATATGTTTGGACGATGAAAGTTAGCATGAGGAACGTGTTATCAAAGAGTGTAGATCGCACCATAGCAGCCTTACCACCTTCTCCGGGAACTTGCTTTGAGTTCTCGTTCCATTTTATTAGCCTAGATACAAATGTTTTCAAATGCCCCTCAACCGTTGCCAAAGACAGAAGTATTTCAAAGCTACTTGCTATATAAAAGGAATATTACCAATTTTGTGGTTTATGCTGCTGTTAACATCATACCTAAGAGAACCTGACACAGTACTCCTGAAAGAGCTTCTTGGACTTTATTGTAATCAGAATCCTTCAAAATTTTCAATATTCCCGAAAGGGCTGTTTCGGCCCTGGTCATGCGTGCTAAATTATTAACTTCTCGCTTTTGTGGCAGAGGTGATATTGACTCTCTATGTAGACTTAAAAAGTAAAACAAATTGTAAGTATATTTCAAAAATAATTTCTAACCTCTTGGATGCAAAGTGCTTAATATGTCTCTCATTTACCAAGTGTTGCTTGGCACAATCGTTCAGTAAATATTCAATAGTATTGCAAACGATTTTGGTGTCCATGAGATCAAGTATAGACGTATCTTCCATAAGTATTTCAATGGCCTCCACAACATCGGGGACGTGGTCCAAATTTTCATTGTGACCTGAGGACACTGAACTAATTTATCAAAATATTCCAAAAAAAAAGAGAACTTACTTGGATTCAAAATGCTCAATTGCTTGAGAATATGGGGAACCTTTATAAACATGAAAGCATTCCATAGGGTGTCATGTGCACTTTCGTAAGCATTGCTTAGGGATATGAAGCCGCCCCTAATTATCTCATAATACAACCTTGCCATTGAATATTTCTTAAGTCTTTGCACCATAAGCATTTCAGCGACATACACTTGAGTATCGCTACTTGGATTTAGTTGAACATCAACTACCAGAAGTGGCTGTATACAATAGCAGATGGACTCTACTTCTTTGCAGTCCAATCTTACCATTTCCAAGTTATTAACGTCAATGTATGCAACCAATTGCAGATTTTCTTCCAAAGTATTTCGTTTTGGTACAAATCCTGTGCTAATAAATGAATTTTTAATATCAGAAAATTTATTCGTGATTTTAGAATAAAATTCTGTGTCTTCTTGTCTTCCAATGTACAAAACGCCCAGCAAAAACTCATTTTTTGTAATTTTCTCAATGACCTCCGTGGTTTTATCCACCATTGCGTGTTGATCTATCAAACATACATAATTAAATTTGTAAAAAGGTTATTTTGAAATTATTACCTGCTGAAAGTTGCCCATTTACCTCATAGGATTCTAAGGCATAAGAGATAATTCTAAACAGCCAGTAAACAAGGGACACCAAAGCATTTGACAAGACATTTTCCTCAGGCTTGCTTCTGCAATTATTACAATATTACTCTTTTCAACTATGATATCGAATGCACAAAACCTGCAAGTAACTCCTTCTATAATAGATTCCAGAAATTCCAGAAGCGCTGTTACGCAAAACACTTTGTCAAAATTTTCATAAGCTGAAATACGACTAAGCACGGCAGCATAAGAAATCAAATGAGCGCATAAAGAATGCCTTAAATAAGACAACACGAGCTGGAAAAATAACAAGGGAATATAGAGACGATTTGTAACAATTTCTCGCATCCATACCTCGTTAGCGTTGGAGCCAATCATTGCTTGTTGGAGTATACAGTCGGCTAAATTGTAGACATCCCCACTTACTCCTCTCGGTAATACCTGCAAGTGTTTTCAAATATTATTAATCCAATATGACCATGGTCCACCGGACCTTTTTTCATTCATGCTAATAAAATAAAACTTTTTAACTCGGATATATAGGGATTTGCAACCGTATAGAGTATTCCTTCGCGTTGTTATAGATATTTTTTGGTGCAAACAAACAGTTGTGTCGGCCGTGTCGATATTAGGTAGTCCGTGCGAATTGGTGTCGTGGTGTAAATTAGAGATTCATAATCTTGTCGATGCAATTTTACAGGCGTTGCGCGCACGAACGGACATTTTTAACTCAGTTTTATTTAATTGTGGAGCGATATAATGTGCTTTATACGTTTCTATGAAGAAAGGTGATCTGAGGATTCCAAAACCCTACCATATATGGTGCTTTTGTGTAATGTGTCCTTATTTTTTGTACCACACCGATCTAGACCCTTAGTGAAATAATATAAGAAAGATGATGACATTTAGTATAATACATTCTACTTGTTTTTATTCTACTTTTCCGTATTTTTTCTTTATATTACTCATTAATTTTCATACACACTTTTGAATATTATTTTTTTGAAATTAAACTCCTCATGCTATCCCGTTTCATCATCTAACCAAACCTAGCAATTCGTAAAGTAACTACTTCCTGAATGATTTTTAATTGGGCTGGGATTAGTAGGCATCGATGTCAAATGTTACAAAATTTGAATTTTTACAATTTATCTTATGGGCTTTATTGGTGGGCTTAAATACTGTTTTATGCAGAAAATTGTTTTAAAGTTGTTTAGGCCAACATGAATACGTGGACTAGATTACAGAAAATAACGAAACGTATTCCATATCAATTCTTGTTAAAGTCTGTCCGGAACATTCATCAATTTAGTTTTAAACGTCCTGTTATTTATCCCCAAAGAGAAGCGTTGAAAGAAGCCGTAAACAAACCCAAAACTATCAGGAAGGCTTTAGATTTCAGGAAATCGAGCGTTGTTAATGCTGCACAGCTTGCAAAGAAAAAGGACTACTATGCAATATTGGGCGTTAAAAAGAGCGCAGGTTACAGTGAAATCAAAAAAGCCTATTACCTCCTCGCAAAGAAGTTTCACCCAGATGCGAGGCAGGGCACTGCGGCGGGTGACGCAAAACTATTCCAGGAGGTTTCAGAAGCGTATCACGTCTTGAGTGACGAAAATAAAAGGATGGAATATGATCTTCATGGAACTGTAAAAGATGTTGGTTCTTATTTGCGCACCTTAACATTCCTAAGCTCGAAAAACGAAATTGCCGGTGATGGTCGGAAGAAACGGGAGCGACATACAGAAGAAAGTGAGAGAAAAGGTATCTAGATAAAAACAAAATCAGTACATAAATGTTCGCATTTTATTAGGTCGGCCTGTACCTGAAGATGTCGATTTGCCAGTAACATTTTTGCAATCAGTGCTAGGTGCTAGAAAAGAAATATCTGTGAAAACAACCTCGCTCTGCAAATATTGTAATGGACTGCGCAGTTGGCAGCAGAAACCTTTAGAAATATGTAGGGTATGCAATGGTACGGGAAGACATATCGCAGCCACAAGTCGGTCGGTTGTAAAAACGCCTTGTAAGGCATGTAGAGGAGGAAGGTACACAGCACGAAAAGAATGCTCTTTATGCAATAACTCTGGTTACACAACAAACATGGTGAATGTAACCGTAGAGGTGCCACGAGGGGTAAATTGTGGAGAAATTATCAAGATTCCACATCCAGATGGGAAGAATTTCATAAACGTGAGAATGAAAGTTACAAAGAACAAACACTATGACCGAGTGGGAAACGACATTATTACGGAGAAATATATAACAATATCAGAAGCAATTCTTGGAGGTGTATTCAAAATTCGGGGAATTTATGAAGAATTTGAAGTTCAAATTCCAGAGGGTACAGAGAGCCATACTCCATTACGGATACCAAAGAAAGGTGTGAAAACGTCAGCAGACGTTGGAGATCATGTAGTAATTATCAAAATCCGTATTCCGAAAAATTTAACACTCAAACAGAAAGAAGGACTTGCAATATTAACCAAAATTGAAAACTCTTACAGAGCTAGTTCTGATAGTGTAAGATTTATTCAATAGACTATTTTAAGTCTAAAAAATTACTCCTAGTAATAATGATCTACAAATTAAAGATAACTATATTTATACATGTATCACGTTTTGCAGTAGAAAAATAAAGTTTTGTGGCTGTAATTCTCGGGATCTTTTATAATGTACATATATTATCCCAATCTCAGGGCAGTTTTTGCCTTATATCCTTTGGAGACTATCCTTTTGTTTTCTCTAGTAAGTCCTTGCGCCTTAGAAGCCAGTGAATTTACTGACATCCAACTTAGATAATCGTGTATTTACGATTAATTTTCAATCGAATCGAATTCGTGAATAAGGCCCCAAACAATACAGAGGAAATCGCAGAGCCTCATAATTCTACTCTCGTGATAAGCATAAACCAAAATACTAGTAAAAACAAAGTGATTTGCAGAAAAATATTTACAAAGACATCATGAAGGAGATTAAAGAATTAAAGGAAATTAGGAAATATGCCCGGTAAAAATACAGTCCAAGAGAAGAAATATGAAAACTTTTAAAAAATACTAATGAAAGTGGAAGGAATAGAGATGGCTAGTTATTGAAAATTTATAACTTAAAGCAGGAGGTTGAAACTAGAGAACGGGAATTGAGTATATAAATATGTATACGCTTGCTAAAATAAAATATATTTTAAGTTCCTGTGGAAAAAAAGGCTGCTAAGCATTAATAATGTAATGTTTATTATTTTAAATTTTAATCCACATTAACAAATTTGTGCCATAATTTAATTTCTAACACAATTAGCTTGTCTCTATCTTCGGTTGTATCAGATGTGTTGCTTTCAGAAAATTTGATTTCAAAATTATGCTCATTGTCTGTAACTATTG
Source organism: Neoitamus cyanurus (assembly GCA_947538895.1). Classification (NCBI taxonomy): domain Eukaryota; kingdom Metazoa; phylum Arthropoda; class Insecta; order Diptera; family Asilidae; genus Neoitamus; species Neoitamus cyanurus. The sequence continues at coordinate 54,449,136 of OX384540.1, forward strand.
AGGGAAATAGAATTGCCCAGCAAAAATTTAATGCGCGTGTAAAAGTAACCACCGCCTTATAACGTTAATTAGAAAGAAAGAGATAAGAACCCAGCAAACCAAAGCTTGCGCGCTCTTCATTAAGATTCCCCAAGCTTTTCTTCCGTGGACTATACGTACACAGTTAAATGGTGAGATTTTCTGTTATTTCTGATTTCTTGTTTGTTCTTTCCCACCGACCATTTACGATTTCCACCCTTTAGTTTGATAATGTTTGAATTCTTTACTTAACTTTTAGCACCAAGCATACAGTATACTGTATACTTTTAGCTAAAACTTATGCCTAATCTCCATAGAAAGCCAAATTCACCAAAATAAAATAGCTGCAGCTCTTTCATTTTTATTGCAACGTTGTCACCTATCTCGCTCATTTTGGTCATCATGCGCCAGCATTTTCCTCTGTGAATTTTTTTTAAACATTTTTTAGATGCCACATGCAATTCAGCGCATGTGAACAGGCTTCTTTCACAACTACATTGCTAATAAATAATAATGCCTACGCATATGCGACAATCACAAATCGTGCCTAAGAACCCTAGTAGGAAAGGAACCGGTTATCTGCCCGTGGAAACGGCACAAAACTCGGGATTATTTTACTATTCCTCCTAGCTTCTTCCCAGAACTGGAACCTCGACTGCAATTGGTTTTTTGGTTTGGGTTTCTATGGAGATTAGGCATACCTTTGCATGTGTAGAGGGTGATACCATTTTTTGGGAAGTAATGGAGCGATCAAGTTCCCAATAAAAACATATTTGAGACGACCAATTGTGGACTCAATTATATTTCGTGCCATAGTGTATTTTATTAAAATCACACTCCTGATTTCTCTCTTCTGTACACTGGCGTACTGCTATACATTTTGCTGCTCTTGGCAAATACCGCAACTGGTCTATCCAAGGGTGTCCTTACCGTTGGTAAACTGCATATCCGATCGCGGAATCCGAGGTTTCAGTTATTCACAAGCGCCTACAGTCAGAAGGCGTTGCTTCTGTTTTTTTTTAAATGTTACGAAATTTCTATTTGTGCCTGTTTTAGAAGAATTTTGTGGTCGATTTTCGACCAATAAGTTATAAATATTTGGGGGTACAGGTAGCGATGCTGGACGTGGCAAAGTACATAATAACATATAACGTTATTTATGTGCTATTTTAGAACTATCCTGTACTACGGCATACTTGAATATTGATCCTATAGATGATTACTCTCCGCGGTAAACTTTAGCACGTATCTCCTTATTTCAACGATCCCAAGGTATTTTCCTTAGGATTTGTTAATTATATGAAATAAAAAACACAAATATGAAGCCGCTAAATCGTACAAGCCAGGTTTTTCGAAGCTCCAAACAATTCTAAAACATATATTAGTGCATTTTATCCTTACAGTTTTGATGTTGATGCCCCACTGAGAGTCGCTCCATCGTTCTCGCCATGCTTTCAGCAGCATTAAATTTAATAGGCTTGTTCGACTAGTCTTCTGTTCCATTCCAGAGTCTTTCATTTTACATGAAATTTCCGAAAACAAATTACTCCCTTCTTTGTCCCACTCGGAACACGAATCAAATAACATCACAATGAGATCAATATAAGGCTCTAATGAAAATAACAGCATCCATTATCCAAAAAAGAAACCACCACAAACCCTCCGCGGCAACAAACACAAATCTGACTTTTGAGTAATGACATCTGTCAAAAATATTTGTTTTCGTCCTTCTTTGTTCCTTTTTTAAATATCCCCATTAGTGCTTAGGTAATTTAAACTAGATAATTCTTTATTAAACTTTTTTGGGCGTGTTGGTATAATAAAAATATTTTGAAAAAAACCATTTTAGAAAGTTAATATAAAAAAATTGTAAATTACAGGTAGGATTGAATCTACACTACTATATAACATTTTTCAACCACTGGCAATCCTAGCTCTAGAAGAGAGATTTATTTGTGGCTTGACCAAAGTGGAAGTGCTTTGTGTTTACAAAAACATCTGTTTCGAGCGTTTAATTAGAAACATTAGTTAGTTGCTGATAAATATCGAAGCGTTAGTCGACCTACTAATTGCATTAAGGTACAGAAGTTCCGGTGGCGTACTTGCAATAAACGGATTTTTCTTTGACGTTTCACAGATCAGTCTATTTGCTTACATACGAGGAGGAGGCTTAATCAGCTGTCATTCGCAACGAATCCACAAAATCCACCTTGTGCAGTGTCGACCTGGTGCTCAGCGAGCTCATAATATTGATGCTATAGAAAACACGGGGGCAGTACTTTCACAATGAGTCTTTTGGGGCGGGTGGAGAATGAAAGTGGGAACATGTTTGTTAATTTTAATCAGAACATCACGTAAGTTTGCTATTCCTGTAATAATTTGCATCCCAGAGTTCCATAGAGCTTAGAATAGCCATATTTTCTTATTTTCCCAAACAAAAAGTTTGCAGTCTATAAACGTTCTACGTTTAAGAGTCCAGCCAAGTTCAGAGCAACAACGCAATAGAACATTTTTTGCTAAATCATCAGTGTTTAGCGTTTAACAAACCATAATTAACTAGGTCTTGGAGACAATCCGTACTTCCAGTTAATGCTAAACCAGTGAATTGGACTTGAACTGTTGTTGTTAAAAACCGATGGCGTGTGAAGGCCGATTTGCACTTTGCTGCGTTTCGAAGAAACTTGAAACATCTCTTAGATTATAAACACTGATAGAGAAGTGTTGATCCCACTATCTTCTCTCCCATTGCATGTTTGCTTTGTGAGCAATGCGATAGGATAGAATGGCGATATAAAGCGTTATTTGTGCTCGATTTACAGAAAAGTAATGCAATAGTTTTTAAATTGCAATATTTGGTATTTCAGACATTTCCTTTAGAGACTTTCACTTAATTGGTTTAAGTTTCATAGACCTTAAATATTATGTGCCTGTATCCTAAAATGTACACATAGCGGGAGTAAATCCAAGGCACCTTTACTTAAAATATTTACAAATAATTCGAAATACAAATAATTGGCTATGTTAAAAATTATGCATAAAACCGCTGGATTTCTTGGAAATGATCTGAACTACAAAACGGACTGAACCATGAATGGTCATAGTTACAGACAGTTCTATGTACATAAATATATATCTGAAAAGCAAAAATGTGTATTGCACAATACACTTGAGAGTAAAAAAATCGGTTCACCTCACATTTCTGAAGCACAACTCGAGCTAAAGTTTCTGGTTAAAAACGGGTAAGCTTTGTTTTCCAGGAAATGCTTACCTAAGTCCATAAAAAGCATTAAATAAAATTTTGGGATATTACAACTCGGCCAAAGAATATCTAACTACAAGAAGGGACACTCTACTACATGCCTGCAAATCTCTAACCCATATGGAATGTCTGGAACTACCCAGCAGGAAATTGGAGATTGCGTGAAATAGTACATCGATGATTTCATGCATGACTAAGGTATGTATGCCAATTCTGAGGACATAGCCATGCTAACAGGAAGGCATAGGAGTTTGTTTGTTTCAAGTGAGCTGAAGTTTTATTGGGGTTTTGTTGTTTCATGCGCTTCTCAGTAATCCAAATCTTCTTCTTTTTGTATTTTTGTGATGACCCCATACATTCCGTGGTCATGCAGAAAGGCATGCATGACTTTCCAATGACATCGCCGTGAGAAATGTCATCGATGTTGGAATGAGTATACATGCCCTTTTATTGATGACTTCCTCGATGCCGTCATGTGTAAATTTCCTGCTGGGTACATCCAGAAAAATTTCCCATTAGATAAAACACAAACGAACGATTACCATTGTATTCCTGTACGAAATTTAGAGAGAGAGAGAGAGAGATACATAGTCGGCAAAAATCTCTCGCATACGGCGTAACCCAGCAGGAAATTTACACATGACGGCATCGAGGAAGTCATCAATAAAAGGGCATGTATACTCATTCCAACATCGATGACATTTCTCACGGCGATGTCATTGGAAAGTCATGCATGCCTTTCTGCATGACCACGGAATGTATGGGGTCATCACAAAAATACAAAAAGAAGAAGATTTGGATTACTGAGAAGCGCATGAAACAACAAAACCCCAATAAAACTTCAGCTCACTTGAAACAAACAAACTCCTATGCCTTCCTGTTAGCATGGCTATGTCCTCAGAATTGGCATACATACCTTAGTCATGCATGAAATCATCGATGTACAATTTCACGCAATCTCCAATTTCCTGCTGGGAAGGTTTACAATAGATCACCATCGCATCTCAATTCTACCATCAAATGTAAGAAGGGGGAAGGGGAGGTGGCACACGCAGTTGATTAATTAGGATGCGGTTGTTTACATTTTTTCACTGTGCGTTTTAACCCTCAGCTTACGGTCTGGGTGACAAACACCCTGTCCAACTTTGGTCGTTCATCCCTATTGTTTCAATTGATCAATCTACACGTATTGTTCTTTCAATCGAAAGGAAGTTTTATCAGGAATAATATAATCACTTTGAAATACTCAATTTCTTATGAATTATAAGAAATTTTTGCAATATTTGATGATTGGAAAATTTTTCCGGAAAAAACATCTTTTTTTCAATAGCGACTATTTTAACAAAATAAAGAATATTTTGACCTTAAAACTGGTATCGCTAAAAAATTATTTTTTCTAAAGCGAGTAAGCGCCATTCAAATGTTTTCAGCGATCACGTACTACGTTGCACTGCCAAATTCACTCACAAAACGTAGATTTACCAGTATCAATGAATTTCACCCTGGTTAAGATCGGAGAATATAGGGGTGTATGGACGATGTGACTGGATCCGTGGATTTGAATGAAGTGATGAATTGGGATCTATCCAAGTGAAACCGTAAAGGGGCCCTATAGGGATCCAAGCGCCATGAAAGAAGATGAAAGACGGTAGTTTGGGACAGGCACGTGTAGTAGGGATTAGGACAAGAATATGAGAAATCGAAAGCATTTTTCCCATCATCGTTCAATTCCACTCCGGCAGATCATTAGAATATGACAAAACTCGAACAAAAATAATAACGGGTAAAATTCACCCAGTTTGTTGTGTGCGTCTCTCGACTCGAGAGCCAGTACAGGGTGGTGCTATTTTGAGAAATTTTAAAGACTTAAAAAGTTCTTGAATATTTTAAAAAACAATTAAGTAAATAAAATTTGTCTCGTTTTAAAAATGATGGGTAAACATCATATAAGATTTATGGTGCTTGGCTTTGCAAGAGATAAAGTTTTGTACCTTACTGAAAAATATAAAATGTTTAAAATAAAATCATGCACCCTGTAGAAGTGTCTCTTAAAATTTATGTCTTCCTCTCACAACTGAATTCTTTATAACTATTTCTAACAAAATAAAACGTCTGGACCAGTTAACGGTACCAAGGGAGTTAAAAGACGTTACGAGTGTCCCTTCCTGTTAGATTGATATTATTTGAGTCGGTACTATATAAGCTTGTCCACCAGTTACTACGTCATCACTTGTTATCAGAATAATGAAATTCAGCCATTTCAAGCCGCTTCGAAACAAGATACATAATTCCACCCTTTCAGGAAGCACTTCGTTCAATTAGACATTGTTGCAATTTCGATACGTTTTTAATTTATCTAAAATTCTAATACATTTTTGGAGACCTTTATAAGTATTACGTCATTTAAGTTACATGATTACTTTGATTATGTTGAAACAGGTCGCTGTCGGTTGCTTCGAAGCGTGGCTACAGCTTGTACAGCTTAGGAAATGCTGATACTCACTTAGATAAGTTGTATGACTCGCGGACAGATGCAAAGGATGAGGAACATAAAAATTTCGAAGACTTATTTCTCATAGAGCGGCTGTTTGAAAGTTCACTGGTAGCTATAGTATCTCTCAACGCTCCAAGGAAGCTAAAGGTTAAAGCCAGTAAAAAACACATCATATTCCAATTTAATACTTTTATTTCAGATGTGCCATTTCAAAAAAGGAAATGAGATCTGCAACTACTCTTACTCAAACACCATTCTCTCGGTTAAGTTAAATCGGTTGCGTCTAGTGGTATGTCTCGAGGAGAGTTTATACATTCACAATATACACGACATGAAAGTGGTACATACTATTAGGGACACACCTAGCAATCCACAAGGAATATTTGCTCTTTCTCCATGCGATAAACATAATTATCTGGCTTATCCCGGAAATATTTCTACCGGTGAGGTACAGATCTTTGATGCTACACATTTCCACGCGAAAACTATGATACCAGCCCACGATTCACCTTTAGCCGCAATTGCATTCAGTTTTAACGGGACAGAACTCGCCACGGCTAGTGAGAAGGGTACGGTCATCAGAGTGTTTTCTCCTTTGGACGGAACAAAACTATTCGAATTCCGAAGGGGCGTTAAGCGATGTGTATCAATTGCATCGCTGTCTTTTAGTATATGCTCGCAATTTTTGGCTTGTACTTCAAACACTGAGACTGTTCATATTTTCAAGCTAGATCGTTCCAATGTAGAGACAGAGAACAAACCTGCTCCCGATGACTGGATGGGGTATGTAGTAAATATGAAATTACTATACTACTACTACTCTACTAACTTCTAAATTTATTTCTTAAAGATATATCAGCAAAACTGTTTCCAGTTACCTGCCCACACAAGTAGCCGATGTTCTTACTCAAGGAAGAGCATATGCTTCAGTTGCTCTTCCAGAGGCGGGGATCAAGCGTATATGTGCAATAACAACTATTCAGAAGGCATTAAGGTGAGAGCTTACTTCTAAGGAGTGTTTTCCATAATAATAAAACCCTCCAATTTACTGCAGGCTCTTAGTAGCCTCACAGGATGGTTTTCTCTACGTGTACTCAGTCCCTTTAGTGGAAGGAAATGAATGCCAACTTATCAAGAAACATGATCTTCGTACTCTCTCAACAGATTTGAAAGGTTTTTATGCGTGCATTTCTTCATGTTGATCGAATATTTACAAAAATCTATTTATAGATTCGCAGCAAGCTATTGAGGAGCAACAGTCACAACAGCAACAACAATCCCAGCAGCAGCAGGCACAGCAGCAGAAACAATCCACTCCTCCTTCAGGCCCTAGTTATGCGTCTGCTGTCAAAGGCGAAGATAACTAATAAACCTTTTTAAGTTTGTCCTATTTTTGCTCGCACGGTCGAGTAGGATGTTTTATTATACATAATTATAATGAAGAACTTTATACGTAAGAACTATAATAAAATGAGTTTTACTTTAAGTAATTTTTTAAAAAAAAATTAGCTTGAACTAGTATTTAAAGAACGCAGGCAGGATTTTAAACAAATTTTCGTATAAAAGGACTTTTTAAATCTCAGTTCACGTAACTGCTAGAACGAAGTCGTATATATGTACATAAATTTGTAGAGCAAAGATGTATATTTTCTCTATGTCGAATATTTTTGAGATGTTTTTAGTATTTATCAGTATCGCCGGACGAGTAAATGTTTTAAATTTTCAAATTTTGTTTGTTTTTTATGTTCTTTGCTGAACATGATTAGTTCCAACATGCACTATAGCATTTTTAATAGACTTAACTATCTCCATCAGTAATATCCATAGACATGGGATCAAGAATGTATAATAATCACACCATATAACCATACATATTTTAACTTGTGTCCACCACAGAATTTAGTGTTTACTCGCAAGAGTTATGTACTGCTAGTGATATTTTGCTATACCGTCATTGAATAAAACATAAAAAAAGAATTGGTTTGATTAATTGCTTAGTTACTGGTTACTTAGTTTGTTCTGTCCGCAGGGCGGTTTTTTTTTATTTATTCAAAGCATATTGGCAGCAATATTACGGACATATGAAATCTAGAGTTATGTATAAACGGCATCACAATATGTGTGCTCCTTTCTATCCATCTAGCAGGCTGTTTTCCAAAACGCAGTGATAACGAAGGACTGCACAATTCAGCGTAGTAGTCTCTGAAGATGAATTGTGCAGTACTGCTGTATCACTGGATTTTGGAAAACAGTAGTATTCAGAGGCCTTATTAAAAACAAGGAATTATTTATTTCTGTCAATTATAGCTACAATATGTGAATAAAAATAGTATAATAGTATAAATTTGCATACTATAGTAGCTATAGTGGGTGAAACGAACCGATTCGTTTTCTGCCCACAGAAACAATTGAGTTAAATCAACAATGGAGCAGCGTCAACATAAGTTGAGCCTCCTTCATAGAGATAAACTTCTATTAGGCAAGGTGGCGATTTTCAGTAGCACAGTTAAATCGCAACAGTCAACTGAACGCGCCCTCATTAAACTGCGTGTGTTACATCGTCGCGACTTTTTAGCCGTGCTGCTAAACAGTCGCAGTACGTACCTTGACAGAAAAACGATTAGAATTCCAATGCTTAAAAAATCTGGGCGCATTATTAGACACAAAATATATAAGTTGCGCTGATTAATAAGAAAAAATAAGGAAGTAAGACCCATCGGTATTTTAGTTGATGGCATTTTTATTGAAATACCTTTTAGCAAAAGTCTCCCCCACAATTAATGGAAACACCAAACTCGCCTCAGCATATACTTTAACAGGCGTTGCATGCATTTTAATTTTCCCCCAAGAAACAGCTTCGTCCGGCCGAGCACCACTGTCGCTTCCATCGAACTCGGCAGCTGTATTTATGTAGACAGCATAATCAGCACCATTTCTCATCAGGTTAGCATTACAAATGTGATGCTTTATCAACCCACCGCCAATAATTATAATTCCTGAGTTCACAGCTTTGACAGCCATTGTATTGAGTCTTCTCAAATCTGATATGATGTCCAACACCAATCCCGGGTTTTTATGTGAATGGAAGTACATCATGTCACCTAAGCTTCCGTCCGTCAAGGCGGGGCTGAAGACAGGGATTTTGTTCTTAGCAGCCCAATAGTATATAGACGAAGGATCATTTATTCTTTCTCCTAGGCGCTGTATTACCTTTGAAGGTGTCCACAATATATTTTTCATTTTTTGATCTTCCAACATTTCGTCCAGCAAGGGCATTACCCAGTTTTCGAATTTACAGTAGTTGTCATTAGGTACTAAGAGGTTTCCGATTCGATTAATACCTTTTTGGCGAAGCTCCTTCCCACGAATTTCAAATGATCCTGGAAAGATATGGAACTTGACTCATTCAAGAGACTAAAAGCTTATTTAGCGCAACTTCCAAAATGCATAATTCAAAGGCGGAATAGTGTAAGGCGAATTCTCGATGCCAGTGCAGCGTCGACTTCTACGAACTTTCGACTAAACGAATTTATCGAACGAAAATCGAATTACACAACTCTACTCCAGATTCAGAGAATCGGTTATCGATGAAATTAGCCTCGCAAATACTTTGTTTCAATATCGTAATTATCAAAATCTACTACTTCATTGGGCAGTTACGTTTTTTTTTTCTATACAATTCGGGGCAGTGCTGCAAATTTGGCAGAAAAATATGTTGACTAATTTGGAAATAAGTTAAAATTTGAATAATGCCCGACTAACGTTCCGCCAAAAACCCTAGACCAAGAACTGAACGAAAGGTGGAATATGGGAACTTTTATGTACTCGTAAATAATGTCCAAACTAACAAAGTATTAGCCTTAAATAGGTAAGGACACAATTGCTTTTCCATGACGCCAAGAAAAAGGAGAACGAATTTGAAGCGCAATTAAAGGAGATACGCTAATTTTAATTACAGATTCATTTTTCCCGCATCAAAATCTCCTACCTAATCTTGGCGCCATGTTAATCGGAATAGCTGATACCGATAAATAGTGTTCTAAAAACGACGTAAGTATTCACTTCGCGGATTGAGGCTTTTTTCTTACCAACAAAGGTAGGAGCTAAACACTTGATGAAGTCCTCTTCCACCCCCCCAGCTGTGGTGACAACACAATCAACCATTCGATGTTGCACCAGAAAACGGAGGGTCTCTCTCATCCCCGACGAAACCATGTTGGAGGTGAAGCCCAAGAAAATAGTACAGCTGTTCTTCCGTTTGATAAACTCATCGTCCTCATAGGTGTCAACTTGATCCTCGGAAAGTGGTGTAGCCCTTGAATCAAGCTTTTGATTGCATTAAATGACAAATTCTTAATGAGCTTACCATTTTATTAATTTCATTTATAGCGAGTCCTAAATTTGTAGCCTGGAAGCCAGAGTTCAAGTAGGTGCCAAGGAGGGCTGAATAATCAATACCATTGTTCCACTCATATCCTTGCACTGTTGGGGTGCTTTCTGGCAATTTTTCACTTGCCACTAAAATTGCTTCTTTGGCTATTGAAGGAAAATCCATGCCACTTTTGCCTTCTGTCGTGTACAGTACAAATACTATACTCCAAAGTTGAATGCTACTTTGATTGGTGCCTCCAACGGCGCCAACTGCTTCACGCATGTCGCACAAGAACTGTCATGAGGGGACTTTTTAAATTTCCATTAAATAGCTGCTGGACGTGTAGGAAACAAATTAAGAAAACTACTATATACCGCTCTAAGATCAAACATGTAAAAAGATTTTACACAAATGTTGATTAAAATATTTTTTTAAAAATACTTAGTCCCTGGAGAGAAATATTACTTTGACAAGTATATTTATCTTACATCGTCTAAAGCTTTCACCTGCGTCACTTAGTTAACTCGCAAGAAGAAGATTTGCATATGTACTCTCGCCATATTTAACTTGTCACTGTGCAAAATTCCTGACGGGAGCAGTTAGTTTTTTTACGATTAGGGTTTAAATTATGGGGGACGAAAAAAAAATTAACAATGGTGAGATTAACGAGAATGAGATGCCGAACAACGTCTCCAAAAAAGCCAACCGCGAAAAGGATAAGAGCGGAGATGGTAGGGTGGTGTGCTTTTTAGGGTTCATCAGGTTCAATATTAATGCTTTGAATATTATCCCTTGAATAGATGCGAATGCTACATCATCGGCAATATCGACTGCAAGGACTACTGAAGAAATGCTGGACAATGTGAAAGGTAACGGCCTAGTTGGCAGTGCCTGGAAATAAAAGCCGTTTACTGTCTCTCCTCCTGTGCAACTATCGATTTTATCGGCACCTAATTTTCTCTTCCAGGACTAGTTGATCACCTAAGCTTGGATCAGAGATTTTTCCGAGATAGTATGATGAAGAAATTTACGTTTTGGTCGACGCAACCAGTTCCTAAATTGAGCGAGGAAGTCACGACAAATGAAGCAATTGAGCCCGACAAGGATATCTCCGAAATAAGAAAAGAGCCTTACACTTTGCCGGAAGGATTCAAATGGGATACAATGGACCTGAACAGCCCAACGGTTCTTTCTGAGCTGTATACGCTGCTTAATGAGAACTACGTCGAAGATGATGATGCTATGTTCCGTTTCGACTACCAACCGGCCTTCTTGAAATGGTCCTTGCAGCCACCAGGCTGGCGGAGAGATTGGCATGTAGGAGTGCGTGTTGTGAAGTCGGGGAGGTTAGTTGGTTTTATCTCTGCAATTCCTAGTCAACTCAGGTGCTATGACTGCATCCTGAAGATCGTCGAGATTAATTTCCTGTGCGTTCATAAAAAGCTGCGGAGCAAGCGGGTGGCACCGGTTCTAATAAGGGAGATAACCAGAAGAGTAAATTTAACAGGCATATTCCAGGCGGCATACACTGCTGGCGTTGTATTGCCAAAGCCTGTAGCGACGTGTAGATACTGGCATAGGTCACTCAATCCTAAGAAATTGATCGATGTGCGTACCCGAAAATTTATATATGCTTTGTATTTGTAGTAATTATTCTTATTTCAGGTCAAATTTTCCCATTTAGCGAGAAATATGACAATGCAGAGAACAATTAAACTGTATAAATTACCAGATGCGCCGAAAACCAGAGGATTCCGTAAAATAGAAGCGAGGGACATGAAAGCAGCACGGGAACTGCTAGACGGATACTTAAAAAAATTCAACCTATGTCCAGTATTTTCTGACGAAGAATTTGAGCACTGGTTTACTCCAATCGAAGGCATCATTGACTGCTTCGTAGTAGAAGACGAAAATGGCAAATTAACCGACTTGGTAAGCTACTATAGCCTGCCGTCCACAGTTATGCACCATCCAGTGCATAAAACAGTTCGTGCCGCCTACTCATTCTATAACGTCTCTACAAAAACGGCCTGGACCGATCTGATGAATGATGCCCTCATTTCGGCTAAAAACATAAGCATGGACGTGTTTAATGCTTTAGACCTAATGGACAATAAGAAATTTTTGACTTCATTAAAATTCGGTACGGGAGACGGTAATTTGCAATACTACTTGTACAACTGGAAGTGTCCTAGCATGCGACCCGAAGACATAGCACTTATCCTCATGTAGTTACACAGAAAGTCACACCATGAACACCTTAGATGAAAGACAGGGAGCCAAGGAAGACTATGAAATATTTTCTGTTGTGTATAAAGACAGATCGCTAATAAATAATAATAAGATAAACGAACTGTTTATTAGATTTGGAGCGGGAAAAATTCCACGTTTTAATTAATGCAATATGGTTTGGTGAACAAAATCTAAAGTTTATAAAACTTAAAGTCGCAAGTAACACTGTAATCTCTTGTTTTACTAAAGTTAGCATTGTCACTTTACACGTTGTATAGTTTCTGACTACAAACAGCAGGCTCTATGCATTTGTTTCTTAGCAATAATTTACTAATAATTATATTACTGTATAGATGAAATACTTAGTGTGTTTTCATATCACTTTATTTATTTAGAGACACTTTGTATAAATGGCAAGGAATAAATGACTCCTAAAGGTACCAAGTACAAATTCTATTTTGAAACGAATTCCTTTCAAAAGATCCTTTTTACATTATAGACAGGGATGATGAATTCCCTTGTCGCGTTTTTAATAGCTCTAACCCTATTATGGAATACGAATATAAATCGCCTTGTTTCATTTCAGAAATGATTTTAATAATTCGATTATTTCTAATAGTATAATTAAACAAATTCTGCTCACATATTTCAGCTATAGGCAAATAAAAAATCAAAACCTAGAATAAGGAGGTTTTTCAAAATTCAGTGATACCGCGTGTTGTACAATTCAGTTACAGAGCTACGAGTGGATTGAAAAACGTCAATTTTTTTTACGCAAGAGTATAGGAGTAATAAAACGTAAATTTCAAGGAGCATTTGCTATGTATGCTGATGCGTTATTGTACACATGATTTAAATCATAACAAATTTTATACGTTTTTGAATCCACTCTGTTACGTTTAATTGTGCAGTACTGTGGTATCACTGAATTTTGGAAAACAGCCTAAGTATCGTCATGTGGGAGTAAATCCAATACCGAGGAAAATATATGAACCAAGCTTTTTTTGTGTGATTGGTTTAAGCAAACTAATTTTCTTCAGATTTGTAAATTTGTTTTCGATCTCTGGAAATAAAAAAGTAAGTTTAGTTTTATATCATGAAATATATTAGTAATATTGAAATTAAAGGTTTTGCGGGTATTTAATCAAAAACAGGACGTGCGATAATAAAATATAATGCACAGCCTGGACATACATATCTTAGAATCACTGAAAAACCTGATTTTTAATTGTTTTACTAGATCATTTTGAAGGAGAGAAGATCTTGGATAGAAATTAATAATATGATAATGATTTGGCTTTTCCTTCTCGATATCTGCATAATATTGAAGAATTTATTAAGACATTGTTTTTAAATTACATAATTTATTTTCTTCATATACATATACACAACGAAATTAATATTTACAAAAAACAGTACAACTAGGAGAGGTTAATTTTTTGTGAGTATTTTTATTTCTTTAAAAATGTTAACCGAAAAATGAGTTACATTATTTTAATTACTATGTTTACTGTAGCCGTGACTGCTTTTCTAATGTAATTGCAAATTATTAAGGCGAAATTTGTTACTATTTTTAAAATGTATTATACTTGAGGAGAATACAATTGTGAGCCTAATATCCTGCTAAGTTGGCTGTGTATGTGTAGTGCTTTATCTGCTTACTTGTTCATTTTCGTATTTCTGATCCGTTATCAATCACAAATTTTTGAAATAAATATTATAAATTAAATAAATAGATATGAGCTAATTACCGAAAAGTGTATGCAAAGGTTTCACAATTCCTGAATTAAGTCAATGGGTCTAATTCTGGTCGTCACATCACTTTTTGTGGAGTTACAACTTATAGCTTCTATCACCCGATGTGACATGAAATGGCTGAATTACATGTAATCTTATAGGAATCCTATATATGAAATTCAGTTAAACGGAATGCGGTTAACTTGTTTCGAGATGAAAACAGATGGCATTTCTACAGGAATTAAGCTATTAAACCCATTTCGACTTTACTTGAACAAGTTGGTTATTATGCCAAAAATATAACATTCCCTCTTAATTATTCCTGCTTAACTCCTCGGAGGGCTAAACTTGTTGTTCATAGTTAAGAACTCTAAAAATCGTTTTATCATTAAAAAAAAGGCCGCGTTAGCTGCTTTCGTTGTAAACACACGAAGCACAGTTATACAGACAAACATGTGTCTGTCAGACGGCCAGCCAAATTACAAACTCGCATAGTCTATATTCTTTTTGGGTGATAAAATAAAATACATATCAGAAGACGCCACAAGACCAGGGATTACAAGAGACTTGTTCGATTTATGTGCATTTAAGTCAAACAATTTCTAAATGAATATGAAATTCAGCTATTCAAAGTCGTATCTGTCCACCCGTGTAGTTCAACTTCGTAATCAGGAATATATATCTTTATGTTAAGGCCCGTAGCAGACAACCGGTGCTGCCGCACGTTTCAGCAGAACATTATATAAAATAAGGCAGTACATACGAGTCGACGTTACCGCACCGTCAGTCCCATTGTAAAATACCCTTGACGCACCGTCGCGGCAACGGCAACAAACAGCCGTCTGCTACAGGCCTAAGGCCGTCAGTACACTGCGGCGCAGGCTGTGCACGGTGTATGAGCTACATCCCAGCAGAGCCACGCGAACTATGCATAGCGTGTGCGTGCGTCAGTGACGGCATTTCGATGTCAAAACTCACAACTATTCAATCCCCCTACGAAAAAAACAACTATGACATAAGCCCCAAAACATTTAAAAATATAAATCATTCTGTGCGCCGCAATGGACGTTGCCTAATATATTTTCATACATAGAGAAGCTATAAGTACACGTGCGTAGCGTGTTCATGCGGCGTAGTAATCCCCGAAATCCCCCACGACAAAATTTTCAACGACATAATCCCTGAAAATAAGTAAAAATAAAGATATTATAAAAATATAAATACTCGGACATTTACAAATCCGCGTGTGTGGGGATTTCATAGTATATTTCGTTTCATGATATATAAGCAAACTTTAAGCATTTATCACGTACACAGTAGATGGCGGCTTCATTCAAGAACATATTACCAAATTTATCATCCCGTACGTTGTATTATAATTTTGATACAGCAGTGTGGGCTGTTAAAAAATGAAGAAAACCCCAATTTAAAAATGAGGGATTTTGTCGTTTAGGAATTTAAAATGGGGGATTTCGTGACTTGCATTAGTCTAATTAACCATCCAAAAACGTTTCTGATCGATAGAAGAGAAAGAAGGGTGTAAGGACGGCGAAGTGATACTTATGCCTAATCTGCATAGAATACCAAACCAAAAAGCATTTGGCTGAATTTGCTGATAATCACGCCTGTACTATTATTAGCAATGTATTTGTGTCAATCAGTAACCACCCAGCAGGAAATTGAAGATTGCGTGAAATTGTACATCGATGATTTCATGCATGACTAAGGTATGTATGCCAATTCTGAGGACATAGCCATGCTAACAGGAAGGCATAGGAGTTTGTTTGTTTCAAGTGAGCTGAAGTTTTATTGGGGTTTTGTTGTTTCATGCGCTTCTCAGTAATCCAAATCTTCTTCTTTTTGTATTTTTGTGATGACCCCATACATCCCGTGGTCATGCAGAAAGGCATGCATGACTTTCCAATGACATCGCCGTGAGAAATGTCATCGATGTTGGAATGAGTATACATGCCCTTTTATTGATGACTTCCTCGATGCCGTCATGTGTAAATTTCCTGCTGGGCAGCTGTGCCAGATGTACTGAATTGCATGTGGCAACACAAAATGGTCATTCTCACACAGAGGGAAAAGCTGGATATGATGACCAAAATGTACGAGTTATACTTAATCTCAATAGAAAACCAAAAAATTATTTGGCTGAATTTGCTGACAAATCACGTCTGTACACATTATTAGCAATGTAGTTGTGAAATGCCAGTCAGTCAGCAACCTGTAGCAGATGCACTGAATTACGTGTGGCAATACAAAATCACACAGAGGAAATGCTACCGCATGATGACCAAAGCGACAGTGACATATGACAAAAATTGCAGTGCAAATGAAAGAGCTTCGGCTATTTTGTATGGTTTGGTGTTCTGTGCAGAGTGGGATATCTGCTCAGCGCATTATCAGTACACCACAACGCATGAGTTTAGTAACATAAGAGTTCAAAACATTGCGCGTCTGCATTTCTGTACGTTGCTGCCTGGAACGGCATCGCAAGGTATACTTGCGGTGGTAGAAAGCGAAGTTTGGTTGTAATCATTTGTACCAGAGCTACTACACTTTTTGGGCCTGATTCTGGTTGTCACCTCACTTTCCGTGACGTGACATCTTATAGCTGAATATCGAAGAAATATTCTTATTTGAATCAAAACAGGCAATTCAGCTATAAGCTGTCACGTCACGGAAAGTGAGGTGACAACCAGAATCAGGCCCATGGATTCAAGTTATTTATTCCGACTGCGAGTTCTTTAAAGTTATATGTTCTTTGGTACTATTAAACAATTCAGAATTAACAAAGCTCTTTATATATCTATATAACGGTTGAACTGGGTATGGATGAGGGTAAAACCATAAATCTACTTCGGGTTAAATCTTAAAAGCTGAAAATAGCTGAATCTCATGTATAGGATTCATATATGTAGGAATTTTAATGCAATTCAGCTATTAAACTCGTTTCGATTTAACTCGAAACAAGTTAGATGGTTCCACCCCAGGATGGTGTAATAACAAATAGTTTGTACCAAAGCAGGGGTCAAATTACGCATCTTTTTTTAGAGTTTGTTAAAAAAAATGTCAACACCTCTGCATACACTTAAGAATTAAGAGGCGCGACTAATGTGCACGGCATTACTTTTTTTACTAGTTTGATTAGAAACCGTACGTTAAATACGTCTAATATTTCGTGTATATTGCGGAAATCTGAATAACTTTAAACTTGGCCGGTTAATAGTCCGGATTTACTCGATTATTTTGAGTACAGTTAATACGTTTGTTAAAAATAAATAAATGTTGCGTCGTAACTATATAATACAGAGTCTTTTTTTCTATAAAATACCATAGCTTACCCGATACCTTAAAAAGCTGCTCATAACAAATTTGACTAAAATAATCTTATGCGACAATTCAAGGATGACTTGCTTAGTAACGCTACCTCTTTCTACCGACGGATTTTTGAGGTCTTCCTCTGCACAGCTACCAAATCACATATTTTCATCGAATTTAGCAAAGTTGTTATCCCATTGGAAGGAAGAATCCTCATCATTTCCATTTTTCTTTGCTTCAGTTGTTGATGGAGAAGTACTCTTAAAGAAATCATCATCTTCGAATGGATCTTCTGACTTCCTAGCAAATATGTTGACTGATTCTGATTTTTTAATGTTATCGTGTCGCTTTGATCGTGTGTTATTGTTCTTTTTCAACTCGGGATTCCACTGATCCTCGTTTTCAAAGACAAATTCCGCTTTAGAGAAATCATCCTCAAATGCGCTGGTCTGTTCATTGACAAATTTGGAAACCGTCACCTTATCATCAAATCGAAGCTTTTGCGTGGGTGTCTGACTATAGTCTGTATCGAAACTAGTTGTATTGCCTGAAGGTTTCTCCTTCTCCGAAAAATCATTTGAGAATCTGTAAGAAGACTTTGTGGTTGAACCTCCTGTCGGAGGAGGGGGAGAATTGAAGTCACTCTCGAAACCGTGCTCTTCGAAATTGAATTTATTGCTACTGGTATTCGAACGTGGAGTATCCTCAAAATCATCAAAACCAAATTCAGAGAGTGTCGGCTTTCCTTTTTTCGTATCTTCAAAAGCATCAAACTTAGCAGCGTACCGTTCTTTATCAGAGTAGAATCGATCTTTTTTACCAGTATATTTTGGACCTACCTCGTTCTCCTCTTCATCGTAGGTATACTTCTCACCTTTTCTACGTCTTTCTGCTTCCATCATTCGCTGATGCATATCATGCCGGCGCCTATTTAAACGCTCAAACTTGTCTTCGTCTACAGGTTGTTCATAGTCTTCATAGTTCACATAGTCGTAAGGTTGCTCCCGATGAGAACTTGGGTATCGCGGCAATGGGATATTCTGCTGGCGGCCCTCTTCTTTGCCGCGAGAGCGAGGTTTTTTACGGAATCTATAAAAAAAATTTTGTTGTGACACCACGTGGTCTCTGCAACAGTTTTTGCATACCTGCGATCTTTTTCGCCGTCTGAACCAGATAAAGTATGACAGAGAACTCTTCTTTCAGCGAGCCTGCGCTCTGATTCGGAAGCACTTGATGGCCTTTTCCAACTCTTTTGGGCAGTAGTAGGAGGTGGAGGTGGTTCTGTCAAAATGAGATATTTATTTTAACGAAAATATATTTAAGTAAAATCTAGAACCTTCTCCGTCCCATGGACTAGATCCGCTACTTTTCCTCATTCTAGAGCTTTGTGGCGGTCTCTGTAAACTTTTAGAATCACCAGGACCTCTTCGATGTTGCATATCATTCTCCGAGTCCTGGTCGTAATCCTCACTTCCTCTGATTTTCACACCCTTTCGGAGTGAACGATTCTTATCCACATTCATATATCTCTCCCTAAAATCTTCTCGACTATCTAAACTGCCATAAACTTCTCCACTACCAAAATTCTTATGCCGTCTTCCAGCACTTTCGTACGATTCCACACTGTCGCGATCGAAACTTTTTCTGTCGCGTTCATAGAAGTACTCCCTTGCCTTATACATTCTAGTATCTCTTCCGAAGTTTTCTGCATATTCATAGTCCGGTCTGCATTTCAGTTTATCAAAATTTTCGCCATAATACATCATCTTGCGGTCTTTTGTGTCCGGTGATTCACCATAAGGCTCGAAATCGTAATCAGGCCGAGAATATTCGCGGTAATATTTCCGTTTATCATAATTTCTATGGTCGCGTCGATCGTAAGATGAATGTGGAGGTATTTTGTGGTCACGTTTATCGTAGGGTGGTACATACGATCCTCTTTCATAACCTCGTTCAAAGGTTCTTGTCCTTTCTTCATCATCCGGTGGGGACCAATTGTGGTGGTTACCCGATTGGTACCAGTTTTGAGAATCTGAAAGAAATGCTGGTTTAAAATTTGCTTTCTTCATACTTACTACGGAAGTGACATCCTTAAATGCAATGAGCTCGATGGACGATGAGCATTCGTCCCCTTTCTGAAACCAATGATCCAAATGTTTAACATACCCACGAGGGGCTAGACTTTAAATAGCCATCCGATGTGGTATTTAGAGACAAAGGAAATTTAGCGAAGCGTAATTTCCTCAATGATCAGTTGAGTGAAATACATAAGGTGTCTTCACCTCAATATTACTGGGTGAAAATAATTAACAATGCATTTAACAAAAATCTCTCACGAGCTCATATACTGTAGTATGTACGCATACTAAAATTTCCATTAAATACACTGAAAGACATATGACTATATGAATTTTATAGGAATTTTAACGATCCAGGCACTTTAGTTACCTAGAAGGAATTAAGAAAAATGATAAGCAAAACAACAATTGTGTTGCTGAAACTAAACCGCCCTAGTCTGTTACTTTAAGGCTGTTCACTCGATGTCGACAATCAGAGACTAATGGAAAAAGTATTATTAGTCATAGAACACAAGTCACAAACAACTTTCTTGTGCCTTTACATCTTGTGATTTTGGAGCTTCCAGTGGGCACTGCAATGATGCTGAGTGCCTAAATACGAGAAGCTGTTGACTTGTGATCTATGATGATAAAGTGTATAGTGAACTTTCCCGATAGTTTGTGGCATATTGGACCAATGACAAAATATTTTTGAATTTTAAATATTTTGTGAAATTGATATTTAATTATATTTTGTCATAAAGGACCACTTTGGTGTTTGGTATTGTTAATTCTTGTAACATTAATTAAATTGCTTGAGTATTTTAACGACTTCTAGCAAAAGTGTGGGGTTGGGTGGAATAACGGTACCAAGGACAAAAATAGATAAGTAAATAATTGCCGGAGTGAACAGTCTTTGACAAGAACTAACAAAGGAATACCAACATACGCATACGGGAAATTCATTTTCTTGTATTGAAATCACACATTTTTATAATACAATATTAAAGCGGAAAATGCACAATACAATGGTTGTCATTGCATTGGTCCAAGAAGGCAATAATAAAGCAACATTTTTTAGTATATTTGCAAGCAAAAACCGTCGGAAATTTTATACGAGAAATCTCATTAATTTCATTAATCTATGATGCTCTAACTAATTTATATTTCCAGAACATTTGTTCACAAGAATGCCCTCTTCATCTCATTCAATTGAAAGAATTAACACGATTCACCGATAAGAACCGTTATGATTCTTTTTCTCTTCATCAGAATCCATTACTAGAATCGAAGGATTCCAACTATGGTGGGAACTGGTCCGCACGTCTTGGACACACGTAAACTTCAGAATGCTCGGCTTACCTCGCTTCTGACCAAAGAGTCAAGAAGACTAGAATATAAGGAGACCGAACTGTGTTCCTTTTGTATAGGATGCGATGGACTCCTTATATTCTAGTGTTCTTGCAAAGAATATCTATCTAAGAAGTGACACTTTATTGGAACATTTTCTATTTTTCAGTAAGGCACAAAACTTAATTCCTGATAATTGTCTTTTGCCTATACGAAAAATATCCCATTAGCTAAAAGAGGAACGAACGAGTACCATTGAATTCCTGTAAGCAATTAAGAGAGAGAGAGAGACATAGTCGGCAAAAAATTCGCAGCATGCACAGTGTGAGCTATAAAATGCAAAATTTTTTGCAATGGAGTTTTAAAGGCGATAATTATGAAAGATAAGGAAAAACCTCACAGGTGTCCCTTCTTGTTAGATAGATATTATATTTATGGTGCCTATGTTCGGACTAATAAATTAAAATCTTAACAGTAGATAGATATTCATTGCTTCAGATGTATACCCGGCTTATGACAAGTTCTGCACATCAAATTTTATTCCGTTGTATCTTCGCCTTAAGATATAAGAACCACATAGTTAACCAATTCAACCAATACAAGGGCTCATAACTTACACCGCTTTAACATAACAATTACCGTTTTATTATTAAAAAAAAATAAACCCACCTGAATCGAAGTTTTCTTTGCTTCTGTTCACCGATGACTTTATCTTTCTCTCTCTTCGTTTGGGAATGCCTTCATCGTATCTTAAAAATTGTTTTGGTTAATTTAAAACCGAAAAGTGAAAAGTGATAATTATACTCATAGTCATCGTCGCAAGAATTCATCCTTCTTGCGTGCCGCATATAGTAACCGTGGCGATCAGCTCCGGCAGCGATACGTTTCTTATAATCAGGAGTTTCATCATCCCAAGGACTTAGATCCCGCGATGACGAAGATGTATGACCTTTTGGCCAACGTTTCCCATATTCATTATCGCCCTTCCATTCATCTTTTCCATCTGAAGAGCACGGTGACTCACCAACGTCTATGCCCATTGCTTTTGATGATTTGTTTCGGTTGGCTGTCTCTTCCTTTTCTGCGACTTTGTCAAAAACAGCCCATGATTCGCTAGGTGCAACAGCAGTGACTGTTGTTTTTATAACATCTGAGGTGATTCCGTCGGCTTCTGGTGAAGACCCACAGACAACGTCGCTTAGTGATCCAGAATTGTTAGCATTATTGGCTATGAGGTTTGATACGGCTGGGGATTGAGGAATAGGCGACTTTGGTGTGGGAGACTTGGACAATGGCGATTTTGATAGAGGAGACCTCTGAGCTGGGGACTTTTGTAATGGGATCGGGGACGTGGAAACATCGTTAAATTGTGATTTGCCTGATATTTGGGTAATTGCTGTATTTGGAGATTTACTTTGTGGCATATTCGTGGGAGATACCGAAGTGATTTCGCTTGTCAGAGGAGATTTTCCCAGATTTGGGGAGAGGTGATCCCGGCTATCCAGAGATAAATTTGATATTGCTCGATTCATGAGCTCATCAATTTCAAGATCATCCTTATTTGAAACGGTTAAGGTATGTACGAAGTTCCCATTGGCCCTATTTTCTCTCTTGGCCTGTATACTGTTGGCTTGCTCTGGCTCTTCAAAGTTTTGATTACTTTCAGGACTTGTGTCTTCTTTTGGAGAGCTGTCCTCAGCTTCAATGATCTCCGTCTCAGGTATGATCATGCTTTCTCCTCCCTCTTCAACGTCTGGTAATAATTCATTAGGTTGATTCACAGACAGATTTGGTTTCTCGAAGAGGTCTTCCACTAAAATGATATCTCTAAGAGCCGCATATCTATCTTTGGCATGTGAAATGGCTTCTGTAATTTTTGTATCTATTTTTGGAATTTGAACAGGCAGAGCCTTTTCTTCATAGTCCTCCGGTTTGTCCTCTTCAAAGTCATCTTTAATAGACGCTTCTTCGTCTTCGCTCATTGAGAGTCTCATATCGGAGCCTTCGTTTTTCATGTCCTGTTCAATTATTTCACGTAATACTGCATACCTGTCCGCCGGTGGTACAGGTGTTGTTTGCATTTGTGCAACTTCTTCGGAATTTACTTCGAAATTCGAAAAATTAGCTACAAAAGTAGGTTCCTCACCAAAGTTATCATCAAATTTTGCCACAAAGGTAGCGTCTGGATGCTGATCAAAGTTAACTTTAAAGATAGGAGGTTCCTCCATAATAGGTGGAGGCTTCTTTTTGCAGTTTTCTATAAACTCAGAAAGATATTGCGTTAGCTCAACTAAGGTCATTATGCTGAGTTTTGTGGTAGGAACATTTAATTTGGCCGCTAACTCATCAATTCCCAGCGTTAAAAGTTGACTTAGTGTTATATCGGGGATAATAGATTCTGGCTGAATCTCGATATTTACAGGAGGTGGCTCTGATTCTTTTTGCTCAATATGATCAAACCTACGACCTCTGCCTTTAGTCTGAGGAGGTGGAAGTAATGGAGGTACATCGCTTCGTGATGTAATGGGCGTCAGGTAATCCTCTTCTTCACCTGGCTTTCGCCCTGGTCTACCTGGACCAGGGTAACTACAATCAGTACGCCCAACTTTTCGTGACGGTAGCGGGATTGGTGGTGCAGTGTCAGATGCTTGGTTTGATTTCATTTTTGCAGTCACATAGTCATATCGCGTGGGTGGAGGTATGGCCGATGATGAAGTTATTCGAGGTCGGATGACAATATCTGAAAACTGCTTCTTTGGTGGAAGTGGCGGAGGTTCAATATGTGATGTGGACTCTGGACGGGGTGGTGGTTCTGGAGCTGTCTCATTCTCACTTAAAGAATCACTTTCTTGCAATCGTCGCATATTAATGCTATTTGAGTCACGCTTTGAAAATTTTTGACCAAAAAGGTGAGGCATTTTCTTTGAGCTGATGCTGCTTATGACATCGACTGTGTTTTGCTTAAAAACACTTGGTCGATTGCGACTAGATGAGTTAGGAGATTCGCTTGTTTGGCGTTCAATTTTCTTTTGGGCCAGGTTTGCAGGCCAACTTTCTGGGGGTAAATTAACTTGCAATGGGCCGTTGAATACCGTTTCCTTCTTAGGTTTTGTTGGATCTTCTGTTATTATTTTTGTCTCAGGAAGTACTGTGCTCTTGTTTGGAAACTCAAATTCAAAGGGATCCAATTTGGTAAAAATATCCCCGTCTTGGAAGGGATCACTCTTCTTGCGAGTGGGTGAAAAAGGATCTGTATCTCTCGGTATCATTACAGGCTCCTCCAGTTTAGCTCGTTCTAAATCTATGTTGAATATTTTTTCAGTGTGATTAACAATTGGTTTGGATTGCGTAGGGAAAAGGTTTTGATGTCCGAAATTTCTCTGGGAATTTGTGTCCGTTTTTGAAACTTCAAACGAGTCGTTCTTATTCTCAAAAACATCCGCTATCTCACTGTGATCGCCCGTAGTAAAAGTAGCTGGGAAGCTATCTCCTTGTCCAGACAAATCCTTCAGCACTTTCTTTGGTGGATTTTTCAATTCTTGGAAAAAATATTTTTTATCTACGTAGGGTTTGCTCTTGCCGGTTCCAAGTGGGTCCAGATCTGTAAAGGCGTCTATATATTGATTTTGAGTTGTGGATGGTTGCGGCGCAACATTGTTAGTTAAATTTTGTGATTGATTTATTTCCTCACCAGTTTTCTGTGGCTGAATGTTTTCGGACATTTGGGAGGTGGATGCGTTTGGTTCAACCGATTTATTTGGTTCAAAATGCGGGACACCATCATCATCATCAAGCCAATTGCTTGATGTGAGGGAACTTTTGGCTGAGGGTAGATTCGTTGAAGTTGATGGTTGTGGCGGTACAAAACTGGGAATGGGGACCTCGGTTACTGTGTCAGGTGGCTTAATAGGTTTTGAGTGTCGTGATCGTGATGATTCGGGTGGCGGAAGAAGATTATAGGTCTGTAATAAAAAATAAAAATTATTGTTAGCCCTGAATAATGTTACCATTTTTGCTTTCACAGTTGAACTTAAAAAAGTTGGCCACTTGCGCCGATTAACTGAGGTGGCAAGTTACAGTACATAGGATATAAGAATAATGTGCAAAATATAGACCAAAGTAGGCACAGAGGAAATTTACCGGAAAAGATATTTTTGTGGGAGAGCACACTACAGTCAAATATATTTAGGCGGTTGAAGCAAGCGAAACGCTTATTAAATTTTTCACGAATTTTCAAGTGTTTCACAATCGCTACAAGTTTGTAAACCAAACAACTACCAAATGCAAGTAGGTTACAAATTAATCCTTTTTTACACGGGTATCTTTAGTTCTTCTAATTACTAATTTCATAATCCTCAGTTAAAGATGACCCTGAAGATACTTAATCCGATAAACGAGAATAAAAACTAAAATTACTCCACTTTTACTTACGGGAAAATTGGTGAATGAGTCCCCAAACGGATCTTCTTCGGAAAGGTTTTTGGAATTCGGTATAGTGTCGCTTGGAGTGATCCGCTCCATTTGGGTAATGCCTCTTTGGATCGAGCTAAGCTCTTGCTCTAAGTCAACCAAATCCGCAACTGATTCGGGTGACATCTGCAAAACAAACGAGTTTTTTCATACCTTGCCGGAAAACTTTCAAACACGTTTACTTCTTTCGTGCCAGATTTAGCAGTATCAATTGCATTTTTACTGCTTGATATATTAGCAGCTTCGTTGGACGTATTTTTCACAGTCAACGACAATGGCTGGTGCTCATGAATTGTCTTACTCTGAATTTGTTGACGAGCCATTTCAATTTCTTTTTTCTTCAATTCAAAAACGACTTGAAACAAATCTCTCATCGCTAATACTACCTGAAGAACCAATGTTGAGTTCGCACGTCATGAATTTATTAAAGCTATAGTTTACCTGACTAGCAGCTTTGTCAGTCTTAATGCCAAAAAACCTATGCCCGCTATCGGGCGATCCGAATATATATCCAAAGGCTCTGGAATCTGTCATGTCTTGGGCAATAAAGGAAATTTTGTGAACAGGATGATGATAAAGTGAGTCCCCTGTTTTCTCATCTCGCAATCTTAATCCGTCTATTGTTACATGAATTGTAATCCTTTGCTTATGCTCGCCGGCAGCGCGTATTGCCATTTTCAAATCCTGCAGAGCTTCTTGACACATTCTATCCCCGCGTGCCTCGCCAACCTCCAGAATGCCAATAAGTTTCGCTTTGAAAGTGACTCCATCTCCAAAGAATCTTCCGGGATCATTTCGATCTAAAATAAAAACTCATATAGATTTGTAAGCGCACAATATCATAAAAAGCAACTCTTAATTGTTTCCGACACTATATTTCTGTGCTCAATTTTTTTCACCATTGCATCTATGGAATACTGAGGAAAACCCCAATTTAGCTGAACAATTTATTTACATTAAACAATATGACAAACAATGTTCTGGAGCGGGGGATGGCTAGAATGTCAATACGTTGCAAGTGCTGCCAGGCTTCTACGCGAGATGTTGATCTTAACATGCATCTGAACTGTGACTGATCTCAGCGAGGTGTGAAGCATCTCACACAAAGCGGCAACTCAGACAAGTTTCAGACTTTACTGTTTTTAAGCAATGCGCAAGATATTTGTAAAGTCTGGCTTTAATTAAGTTAATCACATCGTTACGCTTATGTGTGGAAATTGTATCGAAAATTAAGGAAAGCTTTGGAGAGGCGCTTTAGTTTGATTTTAATCTGTGAATATTTTCATTTTGAAAGATAAAGATGTATTAAAGATGTTTCCACAAAAAGATGTCTTATATAATGCTAGCCCATTTTTACATTTAGAGCAACAACTATGGAAAACATAATTTCTAATTTGAACCTAGAAAACAAAAATGCAATATTAAAATTGTGCAAGGCCGTGAAGAATCGGTTAATTTCGTCTATTATATCTGGATTGTATGTTAAAATATTATTATGAAGTAATCTGTCATGCAACTCAGTCGTAATAGAGCAAACGAAGAGATTTGATTTTTCTTATAGTTTATTAAATATTTATTATTTTATATATTCATATAATTTGTATTCAAAGCACCGAGATGAGGCCCCATTTGGGTTCTGATATGAATCGGTTCATTTTGGTGTATGTAGCTGAACTGCTTTTAACATTTCTAATAAGAATTTTTGTGTGCAATTCAGTACAGAATAAAAAATGAACGAAGGGAATACAGCCAGGCTTAAGTAGATGCATAATTTGATCTACATTTGGTCGGAATTTCATTCATTTCAAGCGAAAAGGGATGTTTGTTCCCACAAGGTTTCTTTCTTGCGATGTCTTCTTGCAGTAGTGCATTTGTAACCAGAAAATACTTTAAATTTCTAGTTGCTTATTGATTCACATACATACATACATATATTCACTGAGGTACGCCTGAAAGTTGTTCAGAATGATTGATAAGATCGAAAACCATTCAGGATTACAATATAACACTGTCACTCATTGTCAGATAGAAAATAAGCCTAAATAACATATTTAAGTTTCAATCTGTTGTGATGTATTCTATGGAAAGCTTTCGAGAAATCTGGGTGTATTGAATCTATTTATCAGTGAAAATGGGTTGTAATATGCAGTATAAAAAGGGCTAAGCCATCGTGCAATGCCCAGAAAAAAATCATATTTAGATTGATTTATCAAAACTTTAATTTTATAAATGTTGAGCTTTATACTTTTTTAAATATGTGTATCTCACGCTCTGTAAATTGGTGCATCGTTTCGGAAAATCGTTTAATTAATAGTTATAGATTACATGAATTGAAGAATTGCGGAGCATCTTTCGTAAAATATATTCAGAATTCCATTTGGACCTGTTTTTTTTCATTAATACAACAATTACTCATCTTTATACTTAATATGCTAGCGCCTCTTTATATTATGCCATTAAATATTTTCCAATTGACAGTAAAGAGATGAGATAATTCCTAAAGCCATATTTGTAAATCAGTTTGTGAGAAAAGAACGCTATTTTGTTTTCTAACTATCGCACAAAACGAAACTCGCACAATATTTAAGTTCCACATTTTGTTAAAAACAAGGTTGATGCATAATAAAGATAACGTATCGCACACCGGGCTATTAACAAAACAAATTTTTGCATTTGAAATTTGATTTTCAAAAAATTTGTTTAGTGGGAAACCACATTTCAAGTAGTTCGAAGGTTAAAACAGGGCCTTAATGTGTCTTTGGGACACATATACAATTGCTATGCATATTTAGTTTAACAAGTGTTCTAAAAAACACTCGACTTTGAGAGATCGAAATACTTACTTATACCCGATAAAAACGTTTAAACTAATTTTATAAATTTGAGCATGCATACATACATACATATGTACATATATCACAACTAGATTATACAGGATGTTTAATATAACGGGGACAAAAATTAATGGCGTGATAGACCTCACCTAGGCAAACAAAAAATTGCATGGTAGGGGGGACAATCTCAACCGTTTGTAAGTTACAGGGTGGTTAATAAATTCGGGATGTACATTATTATTTTATTTTTATCTTTTGATCTGCCCAACGTAGAAACATCAAACTTACGCCAGACAACTTATCTTAATATACTTTCCAAAAATACCACCACTGTTGATCTGCCTCTGCACGTGAGAAATTCTCGCCGATTATGGCTCTCTCTTAATTCCTTACAGGAATACAATGGTACTCGTTCGTTTCTGTTTTAGATAATGGGAAATTTTTCCGCATGCAGTTCCAGACATTGCATATGGGTTAGGGATTTGCAGGCGTATACAGTGTCCGTTCTTGTTGTTAGATATACTTTGGTGCAAACAGTTGGCCGGCCGTGCCGATATTAGGTCCTTCGTGCGAATTAGTGTCGTGGTGCAAATTAGAGATTCATAATCTCGCCGACACAATTTTACAGGCGTTGCGCGCAGGAACGTAAATTTTTAACTCGGCTTTATTTAATTATGTGAAGAACGGTGATCTGAGGATTCCAAAACTGTATATGGTGTTTCTGTGTAATGTGTCCCTATTTTTTGTACCACACCGATCTGGACCCTTAGATTAATATAGGAAGGATTTATGGATACCTCTTGATAACTATTTTAATTTCATATTTAACCGTTTTTTAATGAGCAATTGCTTTTACAAGCTATAATTCGGAAATTACTGCACTTTTCGAAATTCTCAGCTGTAGGTAGATCCACTCAAACTTATTCAGACAAGGCATTCCTTTCCTCGGGACTATTTCCAGTTATAGAAGAATGGATCTTACAGACTCAATCTACTTCACTAATTTTCTGTTTTTGATGTTCACCCTGTATGAGCAAGAAAATGTGTTGCACCTTTTTTAAGGAGCAAACAAGGCTTGTTTGTAATTAAATAAAGTTATGGAAAATGTCGGAACTACAAAATGTTATAGGTATGAAGGGAGCGTATATGAAGCTTTTCTCACTTTAGCCTTTAATGGGATTAAACATTCTTGCAACTGGATAATAACTTAATTTTAATCGCATTGACTTCAATTTATGTTTTGCTTGTTCTTAACACAAGTGTCTTCAATTAAGCGTGTGATTAATAGCGTGTCATAAAACGGTAGGATTTCCTGTATAAACTTAAAAGGTACTAGCTTTTCGGTTGGATCAAAATCAAAAGAAAAAAATCAAAATCATCAAAATGGAGATTTTCTATATCTTCGTGTAGGTACTTTTGTAGATTTGACTTTTTTATGATGTCATTACACATTTCAAAGTACTCCAAAAAACTTAATAAATAAAATGGAATTTCAGCATAAAATCCCTTTATGCTTATGGCTTCTATTTAGATAAAGAACTTAACGCATGTTATCGCTGAAAAGCTAGACACTATTACATCTTGCCAACCGACAAACCAAAAGATATTGGTAAATTATATAAGTATAATTCTTTGCATTCTTCAAATGTCGTCAGATTTGGAAATTTATGAGTAACTGACTCATGTAACCAGTATTAAATGAATTAGGTGAACTATGCAATATAAGGAAATTCGTCACTACATTACCATATTTAAAATTATTAATTAATTATTTAAACAATACTTAATCAAAAATAATAATATTGTGCACTTTTACTATGCACTCGAACTGGTTGCATATACATATGTATGTGTATTGTGCGTATATAAAAATAGGACACAATTTTTCCGAAATTGGGTTGTCATAATGTCCATAGCAGTTTACACACAAAGTAATTAGTTACTGTCGAAGGCATTTTAACGATTGTGACGTGATAGAGCACTAAGCACCTACGATATATTTTTGACGTTCTTAAAGTAGAATAACCATAAAATGCCGTGTTATGCATATAAATATGTATGTAAAAGTTTTCCTACTTTTGTCAGTCATTGAACAAAGAGTTTTTTGTTTAAATGCTACAAAACACAAATATTTTCTTTCCACAGCAAGAACAAAGCCTAAATGAATGATTTGAGAAACTTACATTTACAAGGACTTGTTTTTTTCCTCAGGGTTTGCATGATTCCGAACCTAGCTATGGCAATTCACTGAGGTTTTCAATTATCCTTACAGACGTAAACACATTATTTTATATTTATCACAGAAAATTAACGGAGTAATACAATTTGACAGAAAACATCTCCTATACTCTAATATATATATACATATATATATATATATAAATATCGATTTTTAGTTGACTTAATAGGAATGTCTCAGCTAATCGAGGGAACAGCACAATTCGCCACGAACCAAACGTGAGCCGCCACTATTTCTTCCGGGCTCTTGTATTACAGCGATTTTGAGCTACAGTAAGCTAATCCTCGAGTAAAAAACATGAAACACTATTACACACCACCTACATGTCACAGAATCGTCGCACAAGGGATGAAAACCGGCATTTAATTGAGTATTGATTTTTCTCACAACAGGGACTCTCACTCGAGGCTTGACCGCGATCAAGATACAAATTGGACTACCTGGCACGAACATTAAACATTAAAAATTCCCTACTATGCCTAATAAATAATGCCTCAACAACGTTCAATATTTTGCTAAATGAAAACGATCACTGGCTATATAAACAAAACAATTGTTTTAAGCTTTCCACAGTACTCCTCAGTGTTTTCGAAAATTTTGCATCACTTTTCCATAGCTAAATTTAGAGTGTGAGCGAAAATCCGTTTTCTTAAAATTCTTCACTCTTGAGAACTTTGATCCAAACTTTTTAATTCCTCTGCCGAGTTGGCCAGTTCCATTGTTTTTCCTGCACACTCTCGCTCTACAACCAGATCCCGACGAATTTAGACATTTCCTTGATAATATTGAAATTAGCACGAGTTCGTAAGCCCCACCTTGTCAAGAGTTTCCCTGTAAACTTGTCGGAGAATATGTTAGGAAAACGGTCATAATAGAGAGTAAACTCAGTCTGGATGTGCAGAGCAGTTCGCCTCGAATTGTAAACAGGTAAGCTTTTCTTCAATTTCCCGCATGCCCGCCCTCAGCTAACTGAATTTTGAGAGTCAAAGGAAAATGTAAAATACTCTAGCGGGTGGAATGTAAAAAGCCATTCTTTAACGAATGCAACCCTCACCACATTTTTTATGTAAACAGGGAAGGGATGTACGAATTTAAATTCGACAATGTTAAAAGTCATTAAATGAAGCTTTATATCCTAAATTCTCAAAGTAATTAAGCAAATATATTCTAAAATTAACATTATTCCAGTCGAAGAGCTTAGTTATGTACATATGTTATAAATCGATTATCAAAGCTACAACATGTAATTCAGATAGGCGATTCAAGTTGACGTGTTTCTCGAAGTAGATATAAAGGTTCAATTCTAAGGCCATCACTTTTCTGGATCTAAGCCTAGGCTATTATATGTGCTACTTTAGCATTGAGTGCAGACTGTAGATACTAGATATTGTACAGCCTACAACGTATATATACATATTTATAAATTCAAATGTCTTTGAAGATAGAAAAATAGGAACTTTTCATTAAATGGTTAAGATGGGAAATCATTTATTCCACTATCATGTGATATTTTATTTTAGGGATGATGTGGTTTTGCAATCGTTAAAACTAGAAAGTATGAATGAAAGTTGAAATACTTTTCCCTTTCTTTAGTCGAGTATATGAGTAATTATTAGTACAGTTACGTTAATATATTTGGCTTGCCTAAAAAAAACGATCCCTGCTTAAACGATTGATTATGTGATTTACGGGTAAAACTGAGAAAATAAATAAAAATTTGAAACAGCGCATTAAAGCTGTCTTCAAGAAAATTGGCATTACCGATTTTCCTCTCTCGTATAGGGGCAATCATTAGAACCATAAATTCCAATTTCAATGAAATTGTCCCATCAGTTTAGATTACAATCTAAATAAATCGATAGACACGTACAAACATTTTTGCTAAACCAATATTGTCGGTGTCTAAAGGTGGTAGAACATCAGATTTCGTCTGAAAACCCGAAGTCGAAATTTTGGGTGATGATTCAAATTTTTTTTTCTTGAAGCAAGTTTAATAGTTGCAGGTACATGAAAGAAAAATGCTGGTCCAAAAAAATCGTATAGTTTCAGTTTATGTCATAGTACCTAGCTCGAATGTTTATAACATAAAATAGAATCGGGCAAAAAAATGTCAGAGGTATTTTTTACATGATTTCTCCGTAGATTCGAATGGCGGTATTGTTTTTTCGAAGTAAGCACCTTTGTACTAATTTGTTTAAATATTTAACCTCTTAATGTATAGGGAAGTTATTGTCCGAAAATCAAAATCGTATTTTGAAGTTTTAAGGTACACTATTTATGGAAAATTGTATGCTTTTTTCAATGGACTTGGTCCCATTCCTGTAAGATTTTTTTCACGAGATATAGACGAAACTGGCAAGTAAAGTATTCTTTACCATTTTATTTGTATGGAAAACTAAGAAGCTCGATGAACGACTAGTAAATATTGATATTATGAGCTCTCCTTGGACCAGACATTTTCTTTCATGTACCTTCAACTATTAAAACCTGTATACAACATTTTCGTTTGAAAATAAAAAAAAAGTATTAGGAAACAAAATATACATTACATGGGACTACAATCGACAGTGTAAAATATCACAATTGCTTGCATTAATGCTTCTCACAGCAACACAAATCCAAATGTATATTCTAGAGAAATATTTAAATCCCATCACAAATATTTCACGTAAAAAATGAAGCGAAGTTTAAAAAAGTTGTAAAACCAAGCCTATTCCTCCTACTAACTCCAACACTAATTAATAGATCATTCTCAAGTATTAGTTTAAAAAAATTCGTGACTTGGGCATTACGTAGCTATTTATCTTTATAGGAGTTTTTAAGTTTTTATTTGAAATGTTTTTGATGGGATCTCACTTCTTTTTGTAGATAGTTTTACTTTTTCCGCCTCTTCATCCATTCTCACCATCACCACTCTAATAAATCGCAATCGTGAGTTTTTGAGACAACTTCAAAGTGATCCTGAAATATTCTCTTCCCTGCTTGATTGTTATTAGAAGAAAATTTATTTGTATCGTTGGTAACGAAGAATAGTTTATTTACCTCTTGCATATAAATTTCCTTAAAATCATTAAGTAATAGAAAGAATATTTCACCATTTTTAAATTTTTCCTTTCTCTATAAACTAAAGATTAACTGAATACCAAATTTCAAGTTTGTAGGCATGATTTCTTTGAATGTATAAGAAACACAAAATAAGAAAGGTATATTACCTGCAACCAACTTTTCCGTTTTCTCTTAAGAGGATCATTGTGTTATGTGTACCACTTTCCCGTACTATAATTACATCCTAAATATTCATTATTGACTATGCAAACGAAACCACTTTTTCGCAAAATTTGTGCTTACTACTTTGCAATAACGAACTATTGTCGAACAGAACTCAATAGTTGTAGCACTTTGCAATGTTGATTTGTTGTGGAACAGGAATTGCATAGTGAAAAGTTGCAAAATTGTTTTGTGGAATAGGTCACACATATAGCCTGCAAATTCCAGATTTGCATCATTTTTGGTTTATGATCTACATAGATTGTATTGACAGATGGACGGACATAGGACATTGAAGCGAGTCTAATGGTTTTCCTTCAAGTACGGAACTCTAAACAAACACAAATGGCTAAAATCGATATACATAAGTTTGGGCATTATTTTTGAGGCGATAAATATTCAATGCAAATTTTTAAATTCTTCCTTACGCATACAGAATCTATGGAACAAACAAAAAGTAAAAATGAAATATCATCTTTTTTTTACACCAAAATAAGGTCTTATCGTTAACGTTACTCCCTCTTACGGGTCAAACTAATTCTGAGATCATCCTACAAGGGAGAAAAGGAAAGGGATAACATTCAATAAAAAACAAAACAAAACAAATTCTCTCAGAAACTTTAAATTGTAAGTAATTAAAAATGCCCTGCGGAAAGTTATTAAGGACAGAATGCGATGGAAACACTTACAAATATGT
The DNA here is from genome assembly GCA_947538895.1 of Neoitamus cyanurus. Lineage (NCBI taxonomy): Eukaryota > Metazoa > Arthropoda > Insecta > Diptera > Asilidae > Neoitamus > Neoitamus cyanurus. The sequence continues at coordinate 54,483,489 of OX384540.1, forward strand.
GAAATACAAGATCTCAGAATGAAGCAAGAGCTTTCATTCTCATTTCACTTTCGCGCTTTTTAATTTCATTGAACCAATAAGATAGATATTTCCCATGTTGTTGCTGTTATTTCCTACTTTGCTATTTCAGCAACACGTGATTGCTTGCAATTATTCTCAGTTTGATTGAAGATATTAGGCTTGCCGCTTGCCTAATGTTTTCTTAAAATTTCATATTGATCAATCGTCATTTTTATGTGAGCGTGTTCATCGAGAAAGGAAGCAAACATGAGTGAAAATAAGTAAGCAGTCGTTTCTTGGAAATGTGATGTGGAAAATTGCAGGAGTCCAGGGTAAAAATGTTTGAATTTCAGAAGTTTGTCAATACATGTACGAAAACATTAATCATTCTAATATCAAAGAAGAATATTTTTCCCTGGCAATCCTAATTTCTCTATCAATTTGTGCAGAATATTTTGTCTTTCTTAGCCATCCAGAATTTTACTGATATGTGGTATACTTATATTTTTCTGATGCATATGAAAATGATAGAATGATTTACCTGTTTCTTTCTCACACAAAACACAGATTTTAGCATGTTTTGTTCCTGTACTTCCTAAATTTATATTAGATTAACTTTGTCCTAGCACAAAAAATCTTCAGCTTCAGGTCGCAGTCATATGTATGAGCCATCCCAATCCTTAAAATGATAAATTTATCTAATCAATCCATTGTTGTAAACTTAATTCGCCCATTTATAACCACCTCTCGTTCAGTAATTATTTAAAGTGCTTTGTGCTGCTGCTTGTTTACTACTACTTGTGCTCAGATAGGCACATATCCTTACCTTAGCCTTCCTTTTACTACATAAATTACGAATATTTAAGCATCAAAACTGCTCCAACAGATCTTGCAAAATATGTTCCAAATACATATTACAGCAAGAAACGTCAATTTTCCTCACTTTTGTAGAAATAATTCAAAATCCCCACGCCAACGGCAGTCTACAACTTCTGTTTTCGTTTCAACTTCATCTTCCACTTCCATGACTGTTTGAATTTCCACACTCCACAAATTTCCATTTCCATTTTAGGTAGTTCGATTCCAGTCTACAAGTAATTCCAGCCGACACTCCAGTAGCAGTGCCATCTCCTGGTTGTTCTCTCCTTGTCTTTCATTCGCTAACGAAAAGTAGAGTCGTGGGGTCGGTTGCTTGTTTATCCGTCAAAAGACCTTTTTCTGTTTTAATTAATTTATCGTTTTTTAATGCGCTAAGTGGTCAAATAAAATCGAATTAAAGGGCCCTAAGTGCTTCCCCGCCTGAGTACCGTGTTCTGTGCAATTGTGAAGGAGTTCAGTGTGAAAATGAATAAAACCTGTGCGAGATGCAGCAAAGTGGTGTACCCGATCGAGGAGCTGAAATGTTTGGACAAGGTTTGTGCGGCCCCAGTCCCAGTTCTTCTCAGCTTTGCTTACCTTGGTGAAAAGTCGCCAAATTAGAGACAAACTAGAAGGGGCCCGGCCCGTCACAGGCCCATTCCTATGGGAAAATTTGGTTGATTTGCTGGTGCTGCTCCTCTTTTGTTCGTTACTCGAGATGTGTAGGTGAATTGGCTGTGTCAATGCGGAGTGTGTGAGTTGGGGGATCGGGCTCGGGCTCCAGCACAGAAAGTTTACTGCCTGAAGTGCTGGTCTAGCTGGTTTCGTTGCTTAAGGTCTCCCAATTGACCCGCAAACAGAGGGCACTAGTTCGTGCAGCGCAGGGCTCCTGTTAGCCTGCCCGACGTAAGTGCAATCGCTGCAGAATCATTTCATCGCGCAAATATTTTAAGTATCCCTCAAGGTCGACGGGAACAAGCAATGGAGTCGCTAGTCTATGAATCTCCTCGCTGACGAGGGACGAGCCGATCAACTGGAATGCTGGGTGCCTGGGTCCATCCGATGTACTTGTTTTTGTGCGCAAGCACAGTACCACACCACAGCACACGGCTCTCGCTAGACCAGCTCACGGGGGAAATCGTACTGGAGTCAATTGGGGGATTACAATTTCTTTAATTGACATGTGTACAGTCGCGCAGTATTACGTCACCCCTTTACTGGAGCTGTGAACTTTTTCGTTGCCAAAATTTTTAAATTATTACCATATAGTAACGGTGCTTGAGATCCAGGCCACGGCAGTAGTTTTTTTTTTAAATCCTCTAGCCACAGAATTGGGAACGGGCTGGGGCTCCACTCATCGAACATCGGCTGCTACTGCGCGCCTCAGAGAAAGAGGGAAAGGTCGGTTTATTGGGTCACCGCAAGGCACGGCTATCGCTTTCATAACGGAGAGCGGCTAGAAGTCTTTTAAATAATTCTTATTCTGGGCTGGCTTTGGCTGAAACCTGATCTCCACGGTGAATTACGGAATCTAAAAATCATTTCCGTGCCTTAGCGTAGCAAATTCTTTGAATTAATTGAATAGGCGCTGGATTAATTGTGTAAACAGCTGCGTCGCGTACCAATTACTTGGATTGTCTAACTCATTCGATGCACCTATGATTCTTTCTGTGACAAGAAATCTAACAACGGCTGCATAAATTTCAGCGAACTTTCCTGAGCTTAGCAATTTATTCTGCAAGTTTCCTGAGTGACAACAATACCAGGCAACTGGAATCGCAATTACTAGTCAGCCCTCCAAAAATTAGGGTTGATTTAAGGCTCTTGAAATGAAAGAGGGGGACACGGAGATATCCATAACTTGGGATCCTAAATTTGACAACAATTATTCATAAAAATTCCATCGCCCCGTTTTCGAGATATGAAATAAAATAGTTAATACTTTCGAATGGCAGCAGTTTTCCCAAAATTCCATGCATTCACTTCAAAACTAACGGAAAAAAGATGAAAAACCGTTAAATAACAAAAATTTCACCCCCTTAGGGCAGGATATTACGGAAAGAAGGTTACAAAAAAAATTGAACGCAACAGCGCTAATAGTGGAAAAATACTTAAAATAAATGAAATCAGGATTATTATAATGGTTCCGCTGAAATACGGAACCCTGAAAACGAATCCCTTAAGCATTTACATCGTATGCAAGATAAAATAAATTAAAATCGGTCATCAATGTTTTATAGCTACAAATAATAAAAAAATTATCAATGCTATGAAGATCGATATTGTCACCAATTCTTGCATAAAAAGCAGCAAGAGCAATGACAAGAACTGAAATTAACAATTTTATTTGATTGCGCTTTTGCGTCCAGGTGTCAGTGAATTTTTATTAATTTCTAACCCATATTGTTTTGGGAAAACTGCTTAACTTACAAGCATTTTTCTTAGGGGACTAACACATTATCCACACCTTTTTTGTATGATACCGTGGAACGAAATGTTCGTTAAGAACCAATAGCCCATGGCACAACAAAAAGAAAAGAGACAAATTATCTCAGAGGTGCTAGTGCATTTAAGTTGAAATTCTTACAAAGTACATTTTCATGAAGATTAAAAGTAAAATGAAGAATAATCAAAAATGCAATCAACCGAAGATGAACACCGTTGACGGCGAAACCAGTCAATCATATTTGTTACCCAATATCACAGGCGCCAGCCGCCTGTGATTTATTTAATTTTCAATAAACTGGTGTTAAGATCATACGCAGTCAATTGTAAGGGATTGATTATTTTTTTAAAGTCAAACAACTATCCAAGGCGCAAGTTATATATTGGAGTGTTAGCTTTGTAAAATACAATAGAGAGTGATCGGATCGAGAGATATCGTAATGATTTGATAACTAAAGTTTTCATTAAGTGAATTAGGGAGACTTTTAGATAGTGGACAAGCGCGTTGTGATTATCTCATGCAATAAAAGATAAAGCAATTCGCCATAAGTTTCAACAAGTTTAGTTACGTTAAAATACCTTTAAATTTTACGTAATAGCCTGTGGCTACAGTTATTAAAAAGCTACATATACTCTGAAATAGTTACAGAGAATTAAAGAGAAAATAATGTAATAAAGCGCACTTAATACGTCCATTACCTGTAATCACTAAGGTGTATTTGTTGTGGTTATCAATATGATATGATATCTTCTGTAGAAACTTTCACATTATCTGAATTTTATGAATTCTTTATGATTTTATGAAAGAAGAAGAATTTGTTATGAAATTAAACGTGATTGTACCATTTATCTTCCAGCTATTGCTTTAAGATACTTACAAATCTGTTATATTAAAATTTCATGTTTTATTGTATTCAAAATTGCAAAAGCAATAGGGCGAAAACCTAAATGCACAATTCTTCGATATGGCGGGGTGATTTCATTTCCCTATGCCCTTAAACACATAATTCTGTTAAACTTATCCGATATACGCAATTTTTTTACCAGTCTACTCTAGTTTCTTTTACTCTTCTCCTTAAAAGATAAGTTAGTGTCCGTGTGCCGCAAAACCTCATGTAAAGATCTAAATTGCCACAATTTCACTTTAGTACAAAACTCAAATACATCTATCTGGATTACATTAACATCTACTCCTTTTTGAGTGAAATTGAGAACTTGTAATGAAATTCAGCATATACAGTGACACAAACAACTGTTGCAATGTTTGGCTCTTTTTTATATTTAATTTTAAAAATATATCAATCGTAAAAGGAAAAAATCCATCTTCATAATTTTGTAAAATAGTATTTCAGAAGTCACTTTATAAAATAAATAAAAACATAAATCAAGTTAATTCCTGTTTAATGTACAGGGTCTTTCAATAAGGTCGTTCGACTTTCAAATGTAAATAACACAAGTTGTGTGTGAGATATCTACTCCATTTTGATTTTATTTGAAAGAATATTTTATGGCATTAAGTACGGAATATAACGTAGTTCAAATGTCCGCCGCGGATTTTGTATACTAATTTGTAGTAGAGTAGTGTAATTCGGTTGTCCTTGCTATGGCTCTGAGTGTCACCCGACGTTTTCTTCATTATACATAAAATACTTATGCCTATCAAAAAATAATATTTTGAACTTAATACACTTTAATGTTATACCGTTAGATGATTAATAAAACTGAACAGATCGTGTCCCATGTAAAAGCAAATCAAACAACCCCTGTCTCTCGCTTAAAACTTATGCAAAGGAGCTCCTTACAACTGTGCAATAACTTAGTACAAAATAATTGTTGATAAATACTTCTACTTGACAGTTAACACAAAACTTTTCCCCTACTGCAAACCTTACTTTCTTACTTACTTTCGGTTCGACGACGTTTTGTCGCCTTGGCGAATTCCACTGCGTTATATGGGCGTGCGCTCACTACGGCGACATAAGGAGACGGAGACAGAAAGTTCCGCAGGGCGGCGACGAAACTGTTCCACTACCTATGAGCTTATATATGGAAGAGAGCTCACTGGAGATTTTTGTCGTCGGCAACTTGAATCTAGCCAATTGGAAACGATTTGATTTACGTCTCTTGCACTTCTACGGTACAATGGAAGAGAATAGATGAAATGGAAGCGGTGCAATTTTATTTGATAAATGTAAATGAGCATATTGGTGAATTAAAATAAAAGGAAAACATTGCTGTTTATTTTTTCTATAAAATCTAATAAGAAATTTACGACGACACATTAGCAGCGCAGGAAGACAAAAAGTTGCGCAACAAAAAGCCCCAGTCTGTTTATCCAAGGAAACAAAACGTAATCGAACAGAAAGTCGACGGTGTGGCTAAGGCCTAAAGATGGCTGCAAGAAAATATGTTGGTATTGTCACATTATTGCAAATTCGTCAAGTGGGGCAAAGCTTGAAACAGAGCAATTAGAATCATTCCATACATCATCAACAGTTGTTTGAGTCACTGTATTTGTTTGTTTCTACATTATAAGTATATTGTAATACTTTCACAAAGAAATCAAAATTCATTTTTTTTTATTAAAAAAGTCGAATTTTTATGACTTGAACTTTGATACGCATTTTATTCTGTCTGTATTTTGAGTCATCATGAATTTTTTTTTTGTCGGGAGCAGAAAGGTAATTCATTTTTTTTACATTTATTCGATCTTTTACTTCCCACTTTATTTGTGGGGAAAAAAACAAAATTGTTGGGGCGTCCGAAGCGCAGGTGCAAACGTTGACCACGATTGCCGCCCTCTGGGGAGTCTGACACAGAAAATTCAAAATTGTTATTAAACTGTTTGCTATAGCCATAGACTACAGATAGGTTACAATAGCAAAAATTACAAAAGTTATTTAGTTACAAACAATAAAGGGCGAATTTCTGTTTTTTTCGATTTAACTGCTTCTAAAAAATATATATATCACCGCAATTGTGTATCTGCAATTGTACTAAAAGTGCTGTAAACTTTTCAAATAAATCAGTTCAGTATAGAACTCGAGGTATTCGGGTTATCGATTCGAAAAACGGGTTTAAAGTTTTGAAATATTACTTGCCGCTCCATGCTTGTCGAAAATCTAAGCCGCGTCGCTTCCTTAATTGTACGAATTTTCGGAAACTCTTTTACAGGCATATTCTTGAGGATTTTCGGAATGCAAAAAACATAAAATCAATTTTTTGAAACCGTCACTATAGAATACCCCTCTAAGGTGTTAAGTGCGGTATGTCTAGAATATTAATAATTCATTTTTCAGACGATAAAAAGATATCTCTACATGCGCCCGTATTATTCTTGCATATATTTGCAATCAAATAAGATTTGAATTATATTTAATGAATAACGGAACAGTTTTGTAAACCATAAGCTTGACCCGCTTACTTTAAGGGGCTACATCTATTTTCTTATGATTTTTTTTTTAAATTGGTCGTCATTAAGTGTACTTCTCTTTAAAAAAACCCAACAATTATCACTCTTTATTGTAAACAAAATAAAATCACCCGAAGTTTTCGGTTGAATTTGACACTCCTGGCTAGATTTAGCCCCTTAACCGCGAATATCTGAACAACGAGAGATTGTGACAGGGAATTTAGGCTTAATGTATTACTTATTGAGATCTACTTACGTTATTCCAGTGGAAAATCGTCAATTACTTTATTGGAAGATCATATGGAGTGTTTAAGGAGAGCTGCTTTATGTTGAAAATGAAGGAGTGGTTTAAAGTGCGTCTTTTATAAAAATTTGTTTGTTGGTATGTAACCTAGCTCGTGTAAAGTTTTGTAAATTGAGAAACATCTGATTCGTTGTTAAAATATTTATCGATTAAAGATCTATTAAAAGTATGAAGCTTGAAAATTTCAGAATTATTTGAAGTTTGTTAGGACAACTAAATGGAAAGAGTGGTGTTGAGTTTTTATTAATAAACAAGTTTTAGTTTTATGGAAATATCGTGAAGGCACTAGCAGTTGTTAGATGGGGCTCCCTCGTTTTACATCTTTTGTATGCTAACAAAAACGTGGAGAAAGTAAAAAATTGCAACACTATCACTTGAACAAGGAAATTGTTCATCGCAAACAGTCGTATCAGCAAATAGTAAAAGATTTAAATGTTTCTACAATAAAGGTTCATTGTGTTGTAAACGATAAATAATATACTGGGCAGGAACAAATCTCAAGAAGGAAATGCACCGCAAAACTTCTCCCCTGACAGGCCGAAAAATCATCAGAGCTTGAAAAAAAGACTCCCGGACTATTTCTGCTGATACATATTCACCGTGAATTGTTTCTGAAAATATGCATGAAACCAGTTTCGAATAATGTGCGTTTAAAATTTAACATGTCATTTCTATCACCAGCTCAGCTATTCAAATTTTCCTTGAAGCTGAACATAATCCTTGACATGAAAAAATGAAATAATAATAATAATACATTTTTCAAAATATTAAAGCAAATCTATCTTTTAATGCGTAGAAAAAATAAATTAACTAAAAATGTATTAATTGACTATACTAAATTTCTAAAAATATGCGTCGTTTTCTGTTCATGCAAATAATTGAAAACAAGATTCTTTCGACGGTAGAGTGACGACAACCGCACCCGCGACATGCTCTACTAAACTTGATCAGTGCTGTTTTACCGGCTGGGTTCTTAACGTTTTCACTGTATATCCAATTTTGGCTTGAGTTAGTTTGTCGGCTGAGTAGTTTTAAATTTCATCTCAAATTACTCAGACCCTTCGCACTGAATGCTATCGAGACTAAAAATTTCATGCACTGCAGCGAAAATTCCCCCTTTGACCTTGACACACTGGTATATCGCTCGGTACTCAGCAGCAATGCAAGCTCGACTTTATTGTGCTTATGCATACTTGGATAGTAGTCATCGTAAAATTATTTTTATTCCTCATACCACCGGTTTTGTACGTTGTAAACAATCCAGCTATTTCTACGAATTTGACATTTATTTACAAACAGCAGCTATCGTAAGCGGAAAGAGCGTTTTTTAAGTTGAAGCGGTCTGCTTACCTTTCACTGCAGTAAATATTTGTTGCCCATATGCGACAATTTTCATTGACATTGCATTTATGGCCAAAGTATTGCCGTTTTTATTTACCAATCTGCTTTGCAAAATTAATTTTATTTTTAACAAAATATGCAGCAATATGTTATGCTGGATAATATATGTCCATAAAAAAGAAAAAAATTACTACAGTAAAATCTGCTTTGCCATACTTATACATATTTTCAAATGATGAGTTTAATTATTTCTCTTTTCTGCGGAAGGGGTTTTATACATTCACCACGAGTTATTGCAGTTAGACTTTAACGAAGCTGCTTGAGTCTTGAGGATATACTAACTTGAAATCATTTATTATAGAGTGGAAACAATAATCTGAAACCACATTTGTACTTCAATTGTTTCACTTTTTATGAATGTTAATTAAATAATTAGTTGCTTTTTGCATGAATTTAATGAAGAATAGGGCAAGACTTCCTTTCCGGGTGCCCCTAAATTTGAGAGCGGGCTTCGAAACAGTTCGTAGAATAATACATCGATTGGAGTTAATTTAATGCAACGCATATAAGCAGACAATTCTCAGTCAGGTGCATACAAAGATCTCCTTATTTGGTTGCTCAATATTGTGAAATTTCGCTTTAAATAGTAAAATCTAAACAAGGTCATGACTGAATGTATCAGTCCATGGCTACACATATGAACAAGCCGAACTACGCACCTTTTTGAATTTTAATTCAAGCCGGTTGGAAATACGATGTGCTTGTGATTCAATTGAACGTGAATTCGTCAGACGATTCGGCTTTACAAATGTAAATACAAGTGAGTCATGTTCAGTCGCGATCTAATAGATCACTGATTCTTGATTGACATTATATTTACTATTTCAACTGGGATGTCGAATGAGTCCCGTCTGCTTTAATTGTATTATAATATTAAAGTTTAAACAAAATTCTTAGTTGGTACTTACCTACTTAAAGTATTAAAATGACCTCGTTTTTTGTAGTCTTGTTTTTTATTTATTTTTTAATAATAGTTTTTCTACAAATGAGGATTTAAAGCGGTTCCTTTTAAAGAGAGCCATATTATCAGTCGTAGAAAATCCTTTAATATGTAATTGGTGTTTCGGCAGTACATATACCGAAATGTTTCAACTTATACGGTAGTGTAGCGTATGTATGTATGTTCGCATCCTATTAATTTGTCTGCTTTTCGAACATATTATATAATTATCATATTTACAACCAATATCCCAAATAAAATAAATTATTTCGCCTATAGTAATAATATCTATAGTAATTTTAAGAAGATAATAATATTTTTGGTTTTATTTTTTTTCAGACATGGCATAAAACATGTTTTAAATGCCACGAATGTGGCATGACGCTTAACATGAAGACGTACAAGGGATTTAACAAACTTCCATACTGCGAAGCGTAAGTAATTTGACTATTTTTTTTTGTAAATCGGGTGACTGGTTTTTGATAAAATTACCGTGATTCTCGTGAATGTCTGTGGAAAGAGCGGCAATTTTTCATTGGGGCACTTGTGAAAACTGAAAAACTTCAAGTGATTTAATCTCTTGGCTTAAAACAATGCATCTTTTTCCTTTTCTTTTCCTCTATTTCGACATAGTGGGTAAGACTATTGATCTGTAAGTGCTTTGAGAGGTGAATTGGGGACAGACATTCGCGACAAGAAGTGTAAGCAGTTTTAAAACGGCCTTGTGCTATAAAGTGAAAGCTCTGTTTTACATCTGCGGATTATAAATCATTGGCATTTGGACAACGAATGCTTTCTTAAGCACAATAATTGCTACCCCAATTTATTTGATGCTCGGTATCAGTAAGTTCAAAGTTAAAATCAGCAGGCTATTTTGCTGCACGACGTAGTTAATTCAGTGCAGTAATTTTAATAATTAATTGATAAGGGCTATATTTTGCGAAACTTTTGTTTTGGTAGCGATAACCTGATTATCGGTGTCATTTAATCCTTTTTTTTATTAAATGTTTGTTTTATATTCAATGTAAAAACAGAGGACAAATATTTCAGGTCATGAAAATTCGTTACCCTGGAAAAGACTTATTGAAAACATCGTATTTAATGATTTGATATAAATAAGTTATGGGTACACTGTATTATCAAAAACATCGATATAAAACCAGGAAAAGGAAGAGATGTTGACGGTAAGTTATGGTTTTCATGATAATACGTAGAGAAATTTCCTCCTTTAAAGTCTCAATGTGAGAATACTAATATTTCTGGTGTTGAATGTAAGTATTCGGTTAACTTTGTTTGCCAAAGATTTACAGAAAACCGCGTTATAATAAGTATCAATGGTGCAGAATGCCTTTCTTAGAGGTATAATCCATGGTGATAAAATACCGATACCTTGAGGAGCAAGAGAACTTTGCTGGGTAACGTAAGAATAAGAAAAACTCTCTGATTTCGACGAAATTGTGCAGGTGCCTTCCATTTGCCCTGAAACGGAAAGATCTGAAGGATGTTATTGTTGATATTTCCTTTGCCATCAAAAATGATAGACTAATTTGGTCGTAGCGGCTAGGGCAATATTGACCGCTTCTTAAGATTGACCAATATACGGTCTTCTCTACTTAGCATAATGCAGATAGGGTAATGGTACTACGTTGAGTCACTCGGGAAAGCACTGTTTTTAAAGTTTATTTGGTTCTATACTGAGTTTTATTTAACTGCCGAAATTTTAATTTAAGATTGATTGATGGGACCTTAAATCGTAGTTGTTCTTCAAAGAAATGTAAACCTATGTGTGAACGCGTCCTTAAGATATTTTTTCAGCACACGTGCGGGGTAAGTGGTACCTTACCGCACGGGTTTCCATGCGGTAAGTCATCAATTAACCACGGTGCGCTAAGGAGCCGATTGCCCACGATGGCTATAAACGAACTCGCTTCGCTCGTGCGTCTAACACCGCCATCGTGGGCAATCGGCTCCTTAGCGCACCGTGGTTAATTTATGAGTCACCGAATGGAAACATGTGCGGTAACGTACCTACTGCTTACCCCGCACTCGTGCTGAAAAATAGCATACGTAACTCGGGCGGTAAGTAGCCGAGTGCCCATGATGGCTGTTAACGCACTCGCTTCGCTCGTGCGTCAACACCGCCATCGTGGGCAATCGGCTACTTACCGCCCTTGTATCGTAATATACTATTTCCGCACGCATGAGGGATAAGTACCACTAAAACGCACGCCTTTGCGTGCGGTAAGTTGCTTATTTCCCACTGCTTGCTTTCGACGGTCAAAAAAACACGCTGCAGAAAATAAAACACGCACCTCGGTACCCAAGGCAAGAGATACGGAGATCCCTGTGTGCCGCACAAGTAATTTTTCACGTCAGGAGTATGCATTTCTCACTTGCACTTGCAATGCAGCAATGAGGAGATGCAGAAATATTTCTCGCTTGCACTTGCAGTAGCGTAAAGGTTTCGTTACGACAAAATCTTTATTGCCAATGGTCCTTTTTATAAGTGTTTAGGATTGAAATTTTTGTCCTCAACAATTTCCAGGTAATCAGCAACATTCTTGAAATATGCACGCAGAACCTTCCTCATTACTTTGCTGCAATATTTCTTTATTTTCACTAAGCAAAACTCGTTACAAGCGATAGTCTTGTTGTAATTATTTCTTAAATTATTATTATTTCTGCAGAGCCCCCCACACCCCCTTTTCCCTTTTCGCGTCCTTTCCTCGACCCCCTCTTCCGACGGTCGCATGCCTCACTAGTGCGGAAAAATAGAATGTGCAACTCGGGCGGTGCGTAGCCGATTGCTTACGCTGCAGCTAAACGCACTCGCTTCGCTCGTGCGTTTATTGCTGCCAGCGTGCGCAATCGGCTACTTACCGCACTTGTTGCACAATATACTATTATACTTTTATACTCGTTAATATTTTTTCTTCAAAACCTTACATATTGAAATACCTATTACTCAAAATAAATTAACTAATAACTGAAACGATGTGCAGTGTAAGTACGTAAAGAAAGAAGTTTGAATAAAAATTAAAGCTGAATATAAATTACATATTTCCTAGTCTGGTGTACTGATGACATATTCAAGAGAAAAATAGCATTCCTGAAGTGCTTGACTTTCATAAAAAAAGCAAACTTAAAATGTCGGCGTATGAGGCACCCTCTCTACGCAAATTGCATGCAAAGATAACAGAGATTTACGTAATCCTTGCCCCGAATTACAAACAAAACAATTGAGTACAGTAAAATAAAAGAATTTCTTGGAAAACAAATTTTGTAACAAGAGATATGTGTCATTGTTAGATAACATTACAAAGTCTCTTTATGCTCTATGTTTTGTAAAAAGAAACGAAATTCGATCTGAATTGAAAGTTCACCTCTATTTTAGTGTCGATTCTGCAAAGTCGGCTTTAGCTTATCTCGCGAACATATGATCAAGTACCTACTTACCGCTGAAATTTCACTTACATGATATCATGAATGGGAAGGCCTAAAACGTTGACATTTTCTCGCCTAAGACGGCTTGAATTACTTTTCCCCACCCCTAAAGAGCCGAGCGTCATCTCTAAGCATGATTTGAATATTTATTAAAAGTTGAGGAGGAAAGAAATTGAAAGTATTCGTATTACTCATGTTATAATTCATGCACGTTGCCCCTTATTGGGCTTGGTAGACGACAAAGAAAACAAATTGATTTAAATTGCTACAGCCGTGACATGACGACTACATCTAACAATTATCGGAAGTGTCTAATACAGAAGATGTGATATAATCGTATCATTGCTCCGCTTTTTTCATGTTGGGATCATCAGACGAATACCTTTGAGAGCAAACATTTCAATTTCGCTTGCATGAAACGCTCTGCATGATCGCTGATCTTGCATTTTAAGCGTTTCTGGTGTAATATTTGAATGTGGTTGGGTAATCGGGATGATATACTCTTATGCAGTGCGCTGGAAAGGTCTCCACGCATCGAAATTTTGCTCATGGAGTAACAAAAAAGCAAATAAATGATATTAAGTAGCATTCTAAGGGAGATAAAAGAACATTTCAAATGTAAACTAAGTTCTGCAAAGAATTTACATGTGCTCTTTCTGAATATAGTCAATTGATTTTAGTCACTGTATTTATAGTGCTATTGGAAAAACGCCGTTTTTCATATGAAAATATATTACTAGAAAGTAGGTGTAGTTAGAGTATACCTTTTTCTAATGATTGCGTGTCATCAGTATGCATAGTTCTGGAAATAATGACTCACACTTGGAAATTTCTTGAGTATATCACGGATTAAGTCATGTGGAGAAAACTGGTTTGTCTTCAAACTATATTTAGCCGTATACCGCCAATAACCCCATTTTAATCAGTTTTGTTTGAGGGATAAAACCTACCCAAGAACATTTAAAAAGACTGCAAAATATGCTTCATGGAGAAATTTAAATTTTGTTGTGTGTTCAGTAAAGAAACTCATATACGAATGCTTCACACTTTGTATACCTGTGTTAAAGCATTCAGAAATAATCGTTCATTGAAATGCTGCTCTATTCCGTTGTCGGTATTATTAGAAGGTTAGGGGGAACAGGAGTGCCTTTATATTTTGAATTTGTCTGAATCTTTCGACATCATCATCATCGGCATTTGCAAAAAAACAATAAGGTGTAGAAAGCTAATGTAGAATAGTTAGATTAAATCATCTGTGAGAGGGAGATTTGAGATAGATTTGAACAAGTTAGGGAAATGTAGAAATGTGGTTATCATTTTTACCTTACTGCTCGAGAGGGAGGGTTATATTTTTCGTGTGTATGTATGTATGTATGTCGATTTATTTTCAGGCTACACCTAAACGGCTTGATGGATTTTCATAAATGAAGTATCTTTAGATTCGTCTTAATCGTGGGAGTGCTATTGGATATATAATTTTTGAGAAAAATAAATATGACATCTGTCAGCCATCATTTTGTTTCTTTTGTATCCTTCATAACTTCCTTTGATATGTTGAATGGGCTTAACGAGTAGAATATGATAAACTATGTGACGTCATTGCAAACCAAATATGGCGGACGCCACAACCCCCCTCGACATTGGTATCAAATGAAAGGGTTTAACGAGTAAACTACGATTATCTATGTGACGTCATTCTGAATTCATTATGGTGGACGCCCCAAGATGGCGAATCACATTTTTTCTTAATATCCCTCGACATGGGTACTATATGAAAGGGTCTGACGAGCAGAATACGATAAGCTATGTGACGTTCTTGCCATTAGATAACAAAGACGTCTTCTGGATGAAGATATAATACTATCATCGTGGTATTATGCAAAATTACTAGTTATGAGTACGAGCTGCCTGTTTGAATCATGCTGTGACATTACTTACATACTCAGTATATTATCTGAATGTAAAAAGTTATGAAAAAAATTTATTATTAGAAAACAAGGCCTTTTTAATATTTTAAGTAAGTAGGTACCAACCAAATATTTTATTTAAAATTTAATATTACAGTTAAAGTAGGCGGGACCCATTGTATTCACTATTTCAACTGGGATGTCGAATAGGTCCTGTATGCCTTAATTGTAGTATTAAAGTTTAAATAAAATTCTTTGTGTCTTCAATTATTAATATCGCTTTGTTTTTTGCAGTCGGTTTTATTTTTTAATTTTTTAATAATAATGTTTTTTTTTTATTTCAAACTTGTTTTAAACTTTAATTTTAACTCGAACGTGTTTAACGGAAGGTCGGATATTGATTGATTTTTTAAATGATATCTATAATATTTTGCCAAGTAGGTATTTTTTTCCCGGAAACAGACATCGTTTTTGCACATATGTCAAAAAGAGTATAATTGTTATATCTGAGAATTATAACGGTTTTAGGTTTCACTTTTTTACCTGCTTTAACTTTAAAATTATATAATTAACTTTCACTATTTTTTCAGCCATATACCAAAAGCAAAAGCTACAGCTATTGCCGACACTCCTGAACTGAAACGGATAGCAGAAAATACTAAAATTCAGTCAAACGTTAAATACCATGCAGACTTTGAAAAACAAAAAGGCAAAGTTACACAAGTGAGTTGCAAAATTGCTAGATAGTAATGCATTTTGGGTGTTTTAGCGAATGAAATTGCATGACTTTGTCCATCACATATGTACGTGTTCGGAATGCATTTACAATTTATCTGCAACCTGCGGCTTTTGCACAACAGCATCCTTTTTATTTGAAGTGAAGGATGATAATTGGTTACACTTATTGAGATTTAAATATCTCCCCAATTTGTTTTCTATTTTATCGAACTATCTTTTGAAATTTTTATTTTTGAATCAAAACTAAAAGTTGTTTATATCTGTTCATCTTTATCATTTCAAATTATAATATATAATTATTATTAAAACCATTAATTTTGATATGGTTTTCCCTTGTTTGGACTTTACTTATGCTTAGTTTTTTTAAGTAGACTTTTTATTTTATTTTTGATTAATTTTACTTTAGGTTGCGGATGATCCCGAAACATTACGAATAAAACAGAACACAAAAATTATATCTAATGTAGCTTATCACGGGGACCTAGAAAAGAAGGCAGCTATGGAGCGGCAGAGAGGAGCCGCCGAAATCTCCGAAAGCAGAGGTAAGTGAGAATCAGTCTGCCGGTAATGAATCAGTAACATTGTGAGAAATATGCGCAAATTAGTATGACATAATGAATCTTTTTTTCAAATTGTGCGGAATATAATTTGCGTATAGTTCTTTTTCGGTTCATACTAGCAGTTATTAAGTCACTTCAGTGTCACTCTTCTTAGTCACAAACAGATCCCCGTTATTCATATGCGCTTGACAACAGCTTGTTATATGTGTTTTTCATAGTATTTACATGTTTTTGTTTGCTTAATTCAATTTACATAGACAACGAGTCTGAATATTTCTCGGAAACATTAGCTGCAGAGCAGCTATCACAGTACCAAACACAATCTCTCCAGCAGCAATCGCCACCCCCTGTTGCAGCACAAAACAAACAACACACACCAATCCCAAACACAATGCAGCAGCAGTCACAAGCAATTGCACAAAATAATTCACAAAGCTATCCGAATGCTGCTCAGCAATCCAACAGCAGTCAAGTGCACCCGCAACAACAGCAGCCAATCCAAAAGCAGCCCCAAGCTAAACAAACATCACAAAACTACCAACAGCAACAACATCATGTTCAGCAAGGTGGCTATGCTTCCCAAAACTATCAACAACCGCCAGGTAATAATTACTTGCACCTACGTACTTCTGTAGTGCAAAATGCACACCACCCCTCAGGAGGACATCACTCTCAAGACGTTACCAAGTACTATGACCAGTACGACAACTATGCGCGACCAACTTCAAATGTGCAATCATCACAAAACGCTTACAACAACAATTCTGGTAGCTACAGTAATAACACACAGCAAAACTACTACCCTCATGGCCAGCATGGTATCATGCCTGCGCAAGGATATAATGCGCACTACGCACAGCTGAGCTACTCAAATGTCGCTCCCGGTACGAACTCAGGATCGATCGGGAATGGGGGTTGTAATGGTAGTGTACTAAGCGGTGTTGGGGTAATGGGTGGTAGTAGTGGAATAGGAAAAATTGCTGACTATGATCCTCTAACAGATGGCCCTAGGAATATACCTAGCACCCCCCGACAAAGCGCTACCCTGATTTATAGCTCAGATCGTGGGTCTGGTAAGTGGACGCTACTCAATTAGTTTGCAATATCTAAAAGTCGCGTGTTTTTAATGTTAACGATTCATTGTTTGACTATTGTTTTGCAATCTGTACATTTCACATTTAGAGTTTGCCATTAATATCTCACTGTATTTGAACTTTGTACGTCGTTTCCTGTAGAGAGTAAAAGAAGACTACTTATAAGTTACAACTGGAAAGGTTTCGAATCGGCTCATTGATTTATTGTTTTCAGTCCACAGTAGTGCTTACCCGAAGCGAGTTGGATCGATAGCAGATATTGACCCAGCGAATGGAGTTTATGGATCACTGAGTGACCATAATAATGCTCAGAATCAGTACTACAACCAACAAAATCAAATGAGACAGGGACACCAGCATCATCATCCACATCAACAGCAACAACAACAAAGCCAGCAGCAGAAACCCAATATGGTAAGTAATTATTTCTGTCTATTCGTCCAAAAAGGAGTACAGGTATTTTTATGAGGGGTCTTTCTTTATAACAAGACTTCTATTATCATCATTATTACTTAAGACAGTATAATCTTTTTGGCACAGAATTCTTATTGTAGCAAAGGCTGGTATAATAAGAAAAAAGTCAGGCAAGTGCGAGTCAGACTCGCGCGTTAAGGATTCCGAATATTTGTCGCAAATTAAATGAATGTAATTTCAAAAAATATTATTTCATGTGATAACCTT
Source organism: Neoitamus cyanurus (assembly GCA_947538895.1). Lineage (NCBI taxonomy): Eukaryota > Metazoa > Arthropoda > Insecta > Diptera > Asilidae > Neoitamus > Neoitamus cyanurus. The sequence continues at coordinate 54,501,273 of OX384540.1, forward strand.
ACATGTACTGTGAAACCTTGCTTGTTGCCAAATTTCATAATTCTAGGTCAACGGGAAGTGCCCTATAGGTTTTGATTTATTTATGATTTTATTTGCGATACCTCCACGCGTTCCTGAGAAAAAGGGTTTTGACAAACAGATAGTCAGACAGACGGACAAAGAAGTAATCCTATAAGCGTTCCTTTTTTCTTTTTGAAGTACGGAACTCTAAAAATGGAATAGTTTATTTATACAAGTGGTAAATTTATACAAATGCAGGTCACACATCATTTACATCGTGCCGTTTGATACACTTTTAATTGAGTCCAATTGTTGTTACCACAATTTAGTGAAGCACTAATATAAAAGCGCAAGGATACGTTTTTCATACATCGAAATTTTTGGCAGAAAAAGTTTAGTAGTGTATAAAATTCGTAATACAAAAGCTCGTACATTAGCTCCAGCTAATACAATAGCACACCTACTTACGTAGGCGATTTTGCAATTAATTTAACAAACTGAAATACAGTTAAGAGCTTAATCGACTTATTGTTGATTGGTTTGAACAAGTGCTTTACTTTTTGATGAAAGATTTTAGAAAAATTAAAAATTAATACTTGGGATATGAAGTACGAACTATAAACACTTTAAGAACACAGATTAAGTATTTAGACAAATTGCTTTCTTTAGTCTCTTCACCCCTAAATGCTATGTGAGCCGTACGGGCCCAAATTTACTTACCTTCAGTATCTTATTAAGGGCTGACTATTCAAATCAAGTATGTACATAGTTTCGGAAGGGAAACAGTAGTAAAATGTCCAATCTTCGTTCCACTATCAAATGATTTGCTGATTTGATCTACCTTTTTGTTACAATAAATTTTTGTTTTCAGCGAGTATATCGTGCTCTATACGACTACGAAGCCCAAGACACTGATGAGGTGAGCTTCTCTGAAGGCGATGTTATCTTCGAAGTTGAATCTATTGATTCTGGCTGGATGACTGGTAAAGTGGAACGAACTGGAAAGACGGGAATGCTGCCCGCAAACTATGTAGAACCAGCAGTAATATAGTAACAGTTGACCGACGCATTTCTATACGTTTTTCAAAAATTCTTTGCGCGCGCCAATGTCGTGGTGGTAAAGTTTTTTTACGATAAGGCCCTTGTTTTAAACGATAATAGTGGAGAATAAAGTAATTTATTGTTACAAGCAATCTATTCCTTTAGTTATTGTTATTCACCAATATTTCAAAAATATTATCTCAACAATACTGTATTGAATACGTGCGCGTAGGCTTAGCTATAATTTGTTGTTAATTGTTTAATAAATACTTTAGATGACGTCGCTGCTATGTATGTATATTTTCCTTATTCAATCTTTCTTCTTCTTTCTCCATATATTTTTGTCTTTACAACCACTTCTAGACATCATCTCTTCTCCATCACTCTGTCGAGCAGCTTTATACTGTTATACTGGCAATAGCGTTAAGCATATGATTTTTTTTAATTTATTACATAAACTTTGCCTTATACTTAAATGCAATTTGTGCGATTATATTTGTGCCTTCATTGTAGCAAAGAAATTATTTACTAATGCAATTGAATTCATATTTACTTTATACTTGTAATTATTAAAGTTATTGTGACTAAAGAAGGGCTCAAAAATAAATTTTATTTAAATATCTCCACCTGTTTTTTTATTGTAGATATTAAATATATTTATCTAAGCAGGCTTACCACTTACGTTCATATCTGACTGTAGTTTGTACGGAAATTTAATGCTTTTTGGGTGGAAATGGAAAACAATTTACTTTCAAGAGATGGTAGTTGCAACAGCTATGAACTTGCAGAGCTTGATAGCAAGCTTAGCATTAAGAAGAAGATTATTCCGCGGAAGGTTTTGAAAAGTCAACTGCAGGTAAGTGAATTGCAGATAAAGAAGTTATATATTAGTTAGGGAACAAAACAGTCTTATGTTCTGAAGAGCAAGATATTGGCAATTTTAGCAGCATTTGGTGCATAAATTACAAGCAACTGGCGTTTCATAAATTCTCCTATTGCATCAAAATCAAATGCAAGTTCGTGTGCGTCAGTGATTGGTGTTTATTGTAAAGGCACAGATGTTGCCCACAACTTCAAGTGTTATGTTTCCATAATTATTCCTGCCGCCCTAAGTAAAAAAGCAGTAACTCCACTTTACATAATTTGTGATGTAGCTACATTGGGCAAGACACCCATAAGTCATGCCCTTAAATAATTTCAGCGAGTACCTAGGCAGTAGGAATTTTTAATACTGCACAACTATGAACTACTTTATTAAATATTTTGAAAACGGGACGAGGGCATATTTATTTCAATAATTTTCCGCTTATCAAGGTAACAAAGTGCCTCGTAGCCCGTCTTCAAATTTCGGGCGCGACTAATGGGTGAGTACCCTAAATACTTATAAATTGTCAATTACTATATATAGCTAAAAATAAAGAATTATATAATCGATGATCTGTATTTGCTAAATTCTTTTTTAAAATCCGGTATTAGACAAAAACCTTCATAATTATGATGATAAATCGACCAATCTTTTTCGCAAGCTTGAATGTGATTGTTATTTTCTATTTAGACAGGAGGTTGCAAAGCTTTTGTAATCCAATTCATATTAAAATATATAGTTTAAAAATAATTGTGAATAAATACAATAAACAGGAGGCCGAAGAGAAGAATGAACATCTTGTGCACCTGTTAACATTAAAGGATGAGGAAATTAATGATTTGAAGAAAAACATAACTTCATTGAACGATATCATCAACTCTGCTCAAGTAGAAGACCTTGGGAAAGGCTCCACGATAGCAACTTCAAAGATAACCGGATTAAGCCGAAAAATTCGCCAGCTGACCGCAGAATTAGAGCGCTATAAATCAAAGTATGAGAAGGATCATACCAAACTTCTAAAATTAGAAGCAGAACCAGAAAAGGGCAGGAAAGAGTTGACTAGAAGAGAATTAAAAGATTCAGCGAGGAAGGTAAAGACAAAAATCCTTTCGAAACTCCGGTGAAATTACAGAATGCCACATATAATTTTACTAGACTTGTCGTATACTCTTGTGTCATATTTTACAGTTGTATAAACAATTCATGTAAAAATATTGTATGAAACTCAGTTACATATAACACGAACAGGGAAGATTTCTCGTTTACAGAAGACTCTGTGCACATCATTTTCAAAGTAATGACTGTTAAGTTCACAATTATACGTGGAGTGGACGTAGCGTGCAAAGTACACTTTTGTTTCAACTTCCATGCTCACTTCGAAATAATTATGTACATATGTCGCAGTCTTACCCAGCGTGAGATGGAAACAAAGAGAACTCTGAACGCTACGTCAGTTCTATAATTTATTAGAAGGCATTGATAATTTTTATCTTTTTGCTTTTCTATATACATATTAACGCAAGTAGAAATTGTTATTAGGTGCCCAGCAATCTAGAGGTTTTACACGAGCAGCTGCAAACATCTAAACAAAAGATTTTTGAATTGCTCAACCAAAACACAGAGCTTAAAAACAGTTTGAAATTGGCCCAAAAATGTATTCAGCAAGAGATTGGAGAAAATATTAATTTGAACATACTGGCTCAGTCGAATTCCAACTGGCGCGGCAGAGCTCAGCAGATAATTGCCTTGCAGAGTAAAATCTCTGAGCTGAAAGACAAGCTAGAATCTAGAGGACCAGAAGAAGTTTACAAACAGCAACTGCGGCAAATGGAAGCTAAAAAGAGGTTGGATTTCGAAGAGCTTTCGAAAAAAACAGCTCTTCTCGAGACGATTGTAGAAGATCAAAAAAATAAAATTACTGCCCTTAAAATCAGAAACAAAAATCTAACGGACGATGCTATGAACTACAAGCTAAAGACGCTGAATTTGATGGAGCAATCCGGGCAAAATGATAACTCACTGGCTGTAATAACCGAAAAGATGAATATATTGAAGTACCAGCACGAGCATAGATGCAAGGAATTCAATGAAAGGATTGCTGAACTTTCGCAGAAATTGACTGAGGAAGAAATGGAGCACGGAAGAACTAAAACGCAGATTGAAAATATGAAACAACTCTTGAATGGCAAAGAAACTGCGATCCATAATCTAAATGAAACTATAAAGCGATTAGAGGACGAAATGCGATCGGCGTGCGGGGATTTCCTTTTTTCTTGTCGTGATTTTAAGAAGGTACTTCGCTAAAATTAATTACTAAGTTGCTTTTCGTGAAATTCAAGAATATTTAGGAGGAATTTGTGGGAATCCTTGATGCGTTGGAATCGGAAAAGCAAGACTTAATTCAGCATAATAAAACATTAGAAGATCGTCTTGACTCAGAACAACAAAAATTGTTGAATCTCTCTGAGCAATCTTCAAAGCAAAAGTTGAAAATTGCAAGACTGGAGGCCAAGATAAGTGAGGATTGAGTTATTGTGTTTTTTTTAATTCAAATTAAATATCATAGGGGAGATGCAAAAAGCGATGGATATACAGCAAGATAAAAGGAAAAGGACTCAACGGATTGCCGAGTATGCGAATAACCTTTCAAGCCGGTTGTCTACTTTATACATAGATAATTCGAACTCGTACGTCGAAATCAGTCCGAAGAATGAACAAGAGGAAGTTAATGAGAAGTTTCAGCTTGAAGAGTTAAACGATAGGTACGTTGCTCTATATCTCCACCAATCTTGAAAATGAACCGCGCGGTATTCAAAATGTATCCAAGAGTATTGGGCTGAAAAGTTCAAATACATTTTTTCAGATTGAACATTTTGAAGGTTGATTTTGCAGCCTGAAAGAAAGTTGAACTTCAAAACTGTCGATACCGATATATTTTTTTATTTTAGATTGGAATTATCGAATGAAAAAATCTCCTTCCTTGAAGAAAAACTCAAACGCCTTAAAGCGGAAAAGGAACAGGATTGCAATATGTTTACAGTAATGATGAACAATTCAAAGCAAGTTCTTCTAAACACAATTCAGCAAAATAGGAAGGTTGATCCTTCTTTCACTGAAAGATCTGATGTAAAATTGGAGACGGAGATTGGCTTCGGTACTGGAGTCCCTTGTAATTCATTGGTGTTTTCCTCTGAATCCTTCGCGAAGTGAAGTGCAGTATATTGGTAATGTGTGCCGTTTATATTTAATAGCAAGCAATTTATCTCAATAAAGGCTATAAATTAGTTGTAATTCCATGCTGATATTTATTAACTAGAAGATCCGTCTCCGATCTTGCCCGGGTTACCGTTTTTTAGAATTCAAAAAGAAAACGGTCGCAAATATATTTTATTAATTAATTGAATCCCTATACTTACTGTGTCGATCATCTTCAATTCTCATTTTTTGAAGATAGACCCGAAATCTGTAAACCTGAAAACCGTTTTATTTTATTTCTAAGTTTTTGGTCGGCATCGCCAAATTTTAAAGGCAGATTCGTTATCACTAAATCGGAATAAACCTGCACTTCTCGCTTACATGGACTACGTATAGGCCTGGCTTGGTCCAAAGTCATAGCTATCTTTGCCGTATAAACGGATCGGCTAGAAATCCTGCCTAGCTGCGATTGAATTGGGCCTAGGCATGATTTGTTTGAATGCAAGTGTAAGAAAACAAAAAGTAGAGGTGTTATGGCAACATGCATAGTACTCGAACACAAATAGCCAAAGTTGAATTTCTACCGTTTACACGGTCAGCTACAATTTCTGCCGGGGAGATTGTTATATCCTTTGCCCCAATTTTTGGGAACGGGGTTCGAAACATATTGCTGTGCTTATTAACGGAAAAATAATGAGAAAATTCTATCGACCCGTTTTCGAGATATAGGGCAAAATAGTTAATACTTGACGAGCCAATTTTCCTTTTACAAACTACCGGTGGAGTTAATTTTCCTTTTACAAAGGAATGCAAAGCACAGCAAAATGTTTCGAACCCCGTTCCCAAAAATTGGGGTCAAGGATATAACAATCGTACCATCTGCATTTTACAACACGCCCAACTTATCGTTTTTATTAAAATAAAACAAAATCAAAGTGAACGAAAACGTATCATATGAATGCATTTTCGGTGTTCGTTGTAAACGTACGTTAAAAGAACTAACATCAAATATCAAACATAAGAACAAAGGTCTAAACTTAAATCCATCTTAACAAACAATCGTCCTTCCCAATCAAATTAGAACTTATCTCTGCAATGCTGTGCCAGAGAAAATACTTTTTAGCCACAAAAACATCTTAAGAAAAATTTACGCAGATTTAGAGAATATGTGTACTAGACGCTTTGCACTGACATTTAAGGTTGTCAAAAAAGTTACACGTCAAGTTGGACTTGCTGTCGAAATGGATGCGAACATGCTAGTGAGTTTGTTTTTATATTTTTACGTGGAAAACAAATAAAACTCAACATGCTTTTGACTCAGGAACCAACGCTTAATATAGTTAAAGGGATGTGCATAATGGACAATGATGGAAATCGAATCCTGGCGAAGTACTATGACAAAAATATTCTACCGACTGTGAAGGAACAAAAGGCATTCGAAAAGAACCTTTTCAACAAAACCCACAGGTCGAACACCGAAATAATAATGCTGGACGGTTTGACTTGTATCTACAAAAGTAATGTGGATCTGTTCTTCTATGTTATGGGCAGCACGTATGAGAACGAGGTGATACTGCTGTCGGTGCTGAATTGCCTGTATGACTCGATTAGCATGATTCTTAAGAAGAACGTGGAGAAGAAAACTGTCATGGACAGCTTAGAAATTATTATGCTGACCTTTGATGAAATTTGCGACGGAGGGTAAGCCGATTACAATATTCTTTCAGCGAATAGACAGGATACTATAGCCATGCTAAAACGCCAATTATTTTAACGTTCCTAGGATCATCCTGGATGCAGACCCCTCATCCGTTGTAAAGCGAGTGGATCTCAGAAACGACGACATTCCCATTGGCGAGCAGACAGTAGCACAGGTAACCAGTGCCATCCATGAGCTTTTTTGGTAGCTTTACTACTTGTAGGTCTCAGACAAGTAGCAATCTCAGTTTATAGCAGTATTACTAAAAATATACAACTTTCATAATTTTCAAAGTATTTTTCTAAGCATGTAAAGTTATTCACTCTCCGAAGCAACTCACACAAGAACTTTGTTTTTTTTTCAATCCAGGTACTGCAGTCCGCCCGTGAGCAACTTAAGTGGTCCATACTGAAGTAGACCGGCATTTGTAGTGTAAAGTTTGTTTCCTGTATCTAGCAATAAGATCTTGAAATATATAAATTTCTATGTAATAAATTAAACGCTAACATTTCTTTGATTGGCACATTTAAATCCTTTTCTTTGTGACTGCGAGAATAATAGCATGTTGAGATTTCAAGCAACGCAACGTTAAAATTGTTTTTACAATAGATCTTAATTCCGATATTCTTAGTAGAGCTAATGTTTACTTATTTGACTGCATTGAATTAAACTAACATGTCCAGGTTCAGCTCGTCGCAAAAAATTTTATATAATATTAAAATTAAAATTTTACCAGTCTCACGTGGATGTAGGCACAGATTTCCGCAGGTAAGTAATGCCTTAACTATAATGGCCTTAAAGCTCACTAAGATCTTTCGTGGAATTACCTTAAAGTTGCTTAAGTTTCTGTCAAATCTTTACGAGCCCTAAGCTCAACTATAAATGCCTTAATGCATTTTTGACAAGATGCAAAATTTAGTAATTTAATTGATCCGTTTTTCTCGACTAATAAAATAAATCTATCAACCACTGAATTAGATTTATACGTCAATACCTTAAGAGCACCAATTGTTTACAGTAACCTAACTATTAGGGCCATCTTCAATGGACTTAAGGCTTCCTAAGATTTTATGTCAGATTTGTTAAGTTCTGTCGAACCGTAATGAATCTTAAGCTCAATAACGATCGCCTTAATATAGTTTTTTATATAACAAGTTGTGTACAATGTCCGTACATTTTAATGATGAGCTTAAAGAACTAGTAAAGAATTTCTCTCGATATATCATCCAATTTTTACACAAACGTCACTTTTGTCAAGTTCCCTTAAGATTTGTACGCTCCGGACCGTACTTTTAAGACTTGCCGAAAGATTTCGAAAGTTGACGAAAGATTGGATAAGACTATTTTAGTGACAGTATGGCACTTCATAGAATCGTACAAATTCTTAAGCCACCTTAAGGTCCCGTAAGGCTATTGTTAGGTTCCCTTAAGATTTGTACGCAACGGATAGCCTTACGGGACCTTAGGCAGCTTAAGAATTTGTACGATTATTAAGATCCCACTGACACCTCACTTTTTGCAATTGTCAAAAATACATACAAAGGCGATTGTAGTTGAGCTTAAGATTCGTTACGATTTGACAGAAACTTAACCAATCTTAGGGAAATTTGACCGAAAAATAAGTTAATTAAGGAAATTAATAATTTCCTAGTATATTTGCAGGAATTTTGCAATTTGTTCCGATTTGTTCATTTGATTGTCAGTACGTCTGCCTTAATTGTTTTCTGTTGAGTTGGATCAAAACTCAGAAATTTTGTATATTCGTTGGAAAAGGTCTTAAATGACTTGGTGAACCTCTCAGGCTGACATTCAGCAGCAGATTACTTTTCGATTTAAGCTATAGGTAATTTGCAAACTGCGCTGTAAGTACTTCTTTTAAAGGTTGCTTCTTCCATAAGAGCGGAATTTCTGAATTTCAGACTATTTTGTCCTATTTCCTATTTTATCTTTACCGCTTCTTAGTTTTGTTGGTTCCCAGTAAACCAAATGATTTGCTGAAGATTCATAAAAGAATCATTTCAGCGAGATTTCAATCGTTTGCGATATTTGAAAAGGCTCTACAGTAATTTTTAGTTTATAGATAAGTTCTCTAGCCAGGTTTTAGGCTATAAGTAATTGCAGGGTAAAGATGACGGATCCAATATGGTGATCGAAATATGAAGAAGTTTCGCTTCTGCCGAGTGTGTTTTGACGTATTTTATTAAATCGCCCATTTTATTATAGTACTTTTTCAAAAAGGTACAACATCTAAAAGTTTTTATTTAAAAACAGACTTTTTGGGGCTTATTTGAGACAACTGTTTTTGGAAATGCAGATTATTTAATATTCCACAATAGGTTTTCTACGTATAAATTGATATATCATTCATCTACCTGGACATGTTGTACATTTTTAAAAAGGCAATAAAATGGGCAATTTAACAAAAATAAAAAAGGTGTATTAATTACATGAATTTCGGAGAAAATGTGGGAAAACGTCCCAAGAGCCTGTACCTGCAATGGAAGAGGTAGATGAAAATTTGTGACATTTTTGGAAAGTTTTCTTTGTCGTAAGTTTGATGTCGCTGCGTTGAATAGATCTAAAGATAAAAATAATAATAATAACATTTTGGCTGACGTTATGCGAAACACCCTGTATATGTACGAATGTATACATAGCGGCTTAAAGTTCTTTTCTTCCTTTCGCCGCAGACTCAACGTGTTCTTAATCAGAATTTCATAAAGAAGTTGAATGAGCCTAATCTGCCATCCAAAAAAAAAAAAAAATCACTTATGTTTGGGGTTATATGCAATCCAGGGACTAGGGAGTGCTACAAGAAAAAGTTAGCAAAGTTATGAAACTAATGGGTGTGCTTATATGCAAGTACGGTAGCTACGCCTAAAATGTTCACTTTGCTAACTTAGTTTTGTAGTCCCTGCTCAGTTGAGGCAATATATTATGTAGATATATACAACAGAGAAAAGTCGTCTTGTAGTGTTGTCTGACACAGGAACTGTAAAAACGGACTCAATTTCGAGAAAATTGTAACGCTCGGTTTTCGATTCGGGCTTGGCTCCTGCAACAGTGACTCAATGGAATAGTAACGCTCAGATGTCTTCGGCTCGAGCTCGGCTTGTGCTCAAGTGATTCAGCGGGATAGTACTAGTAAGAGTAATGCTTGGGTGTTTAAGTCCATTCTAGATGGAACGGTTTAACGTTAAACACATAACTTCACCGCTAGCAACAACATTCGCGTCTATTGTCGCGGGAAAACCTACTTTGATTGCATGGATTCTGTTAAGAGGAGACGGTAAAATTGCGCCTATAAGTCGTTCATGTAGGCTGTAGAATTAACCCTTACATTTAAAATATCGCGAGTGGCCCACTCTGCCAATTTTTTTGTTTATCAATATTTCTCCTTTTATCAGAACAGGATGCACCCAACTATGATTCATGAAAAAACATATGGACATAGAGTTTAGTGCTTTTATTAGACATCAGAAGGATTTGTTAACCGCGTTTATAAGGTGTCTTATCTACGTATATGTTTAGAAAACTAAACTCATGAAAATTCTCCACATCCGATTTAGCAATATAAAATGTATGATAAGAAAACGATGGAAGATTCGATAACTGATAACAGAAAACATTTCAATGGAATTAAAAAATGTATGCATACTGCGTACATATGTGTACTACTACGCTTCTACAGGAAAATACCTAGGTAAAGATTTTTATTTTAAAACATAGTATACATTAAAATTGTTTGCACTGCAGAATATCGTGGAGTTGGAAAAAAAGTATTATTTAATATAAAAATGATTCAATGCACAACTTCATTCAGTATATTTAATAACCAAAGAAAAAAATTTAATTGCACACAAAATGCTGAATAAGCTCAAAAAAGCTACACATTTCATTATTTGGCAATTTCCAAATGTCTTTGGTAAGAAATCTTTTAGAATCAACCTGTCGATACTTTATTTAGATTGCCCGATGTACTATTATCTTATCAGCCATTTAAACACTCATAAAGGGTCTCAATATCGTCGACCAGTCGACTAGTAATTGCTTAAAAATTTCTTCTCTTGGAGACGGTTAGTTTAGCGTGCAGTTAGGCACTCGCGTTACGTGTTTTTAGCTCTCATTACTCACACCTTTAAATTATTGTCCTGTGTGAACTTACATCCATCAGAGGTGAGCTGGGTCTTCCAAAATTACAATATTTTTTTGAGGAGGAACTTAAAATCAAAGAGCAGTACAGCTGAAGAAATATTTCCAGAGTTAATCTTATCTTCCGTTTTCTACAAGCTCGCAAGAAAATATTTTTCATGGCTTGAGCTAAGATGAGAATTGGAAGGAATTTGTGAAGGAGTTATACGTGAAAATTATTCAGTGAGCTCTAAAGCAAAATAGTGATTAATGCAAAAGCACTTTAAATAAAATTTTACGGAAACAGGAAAAAGACATGCGTCAATAATTTGTCGATTCTCAAGTACAGTTTTCCGCTCTGGTAACGAAAATATATACGAATTACATGTGCCAGAGTAGTCAAACATAGAATCGTGGAGTAACTAAATGAAGATATTGACTTCTTTCTTATCAGGTAAACATTTAGTTGCCATGGAATTACAAAAGTTGTTAAAGGTTGTACGTGCATCTTCCCGATTTCTCAGTTTGTAATTCAAAGATTTTACATTTATTGCAGTTTATTAAAATTTGTATGTTAAGGTAAAACAATTTATATTTAACGATATTTAATAGCAGAAGAGCCAGCTAATATTTTAAACTAGTCGCAAAAAATTTAGGTATTTATTAAAAAAAAATTCTGTCAAAAGAATAAATTGAATGTTAAATAATAAAAGGAAAGGTTCGTCACAAAGCTGCACACGAGAAAACGTTCGTGAAAGCGTGCTGGGTGTTTTGACTGACGACAAATTTACGAATATTTGCGTTTTTAGTGTCTTTCACTTTTTCACTATCAAGCGAAGAAACGGAATGTACGTCAAATTGCGAGCCCATATTTCAGTACCTTATTGACCGTTTCAACTTTTGATAATTTCTACTAGAAGATAATGTCGAAATCCAAACCCAAGCTGGAAATAGACAAATGCATGGGTACACCTCATGGTCGGTGCCTAGCTTTTATGAAGTTGGCAATTATTGCTGTCAAAGATATTCAAAAAGCTAACAATTGTATTAATTTACCTTTTACAAAATATCTACTGACTGATTATTTGCCTTTTACAAAATATCTACTGACAGAATATTTTCCTTTCGCCAAGAATTGCAAGATTTTGGCTCCTAAACTCCTAAATTTATCAATAGTTGTCAACTGCACTGGCTTCACTGGCCCATACGCTCGGATAATGAAGTTTTGCAATTATTTTGTCTAAACTTCCTTGCCAAATTAATTTGCCAGCATGTTTGCCTCATGGACTTTCGACATATGTTAAGATCGCGGTCACAGACTAACAATCCAGAGCGCAACGCCAATAAAGAGAAGGTTGGGTATTACGCTTTTTCTTTTAGGCCAAAAACTCATTTGTATTTTACGGCCATCTTTAGTTGTGTCCATCGTTTCACTTTTTTCATATGTGAATTTCCGTCAACTTGTATTTTTACATCTATGCATGCACATATAAATGTGAATAGTAACTTAAAATAAAAAGTTATTTTTTTCCTTTTTGGACTTCTTAGGTCGAACGGTGGATATTATAACTTTTTCTATTCTTCACATCACTAAACTACATAACTACAATGTGCGAATATCTAAAATCTATGGATATAAATTAATAAATAGCTTTTAAAGGAATTAATAAAAGTCAGGCAGCAATAAACTTAGTAGGTAAATCGCTTGACGCGACAATATTCAATGTCAGTCAATCAAATGATGTGATTTTATCCTTCCGAAAATATACCTGCCATTTCAATTTATCTTCAGTCGTATGATTCGTTGTTTGAACTGCAGTACTATATGGAAACTTTTAAAACCGTGTTTAAATATTTTGCATTGGTGACATTTACTCCTGTATATATCTTTCATCACAATATCTGATTCTGCATTTCTAGATGCTAAGTTGCCTTGGTCAAAAAACGGAAGAATCAGTGCGTTCTCGACAAATAGACAAGCAGCTTCGTGAAATACATAGGGATTTTGAGACAGCGGTTAAAATTCTTCTATTAGGCACTGCCGAGTCTGGAAAAACTACGATTATAAAGCAGATGCGAATACTCCATATCAATGGATACTCCGACACGTAAGTGGGCATAGAGCAACTCTCCTTTTAAAAGTACAAAAATTAATTTCCAAAGTCCGCAGAGAGCGAAAAGACAAAATTACTGAAATTTACTCCAACATCCATGAGTCCATATACGAGCTCGTCAAACAGATGGAACTGCTGCGTGTAGAATACGAGACATCAAGTGGCAAGAGGAGCGGGCAGTTTATTTCCTCACTAGGGGAAATTTCACCTGACACTCTTTCGGAAGTGCGTATTTAATAAACGTAGTATTTCATGGATTAATTAATTCTTCTGAAGGAATACAGAGACCATGTACTGACCCTCTGGAATGATAGTGGCATCCGTGCTTGCTACGAGAGATCCAGCGACTTTCAATTGCTCGACAGCGCAAAATAGTATGTGCAATCTCTTTTTGCAGCATTTATAAATGGACTTTTACTTATCAGTAATATTTTGTAGCTTCCTGGATAGAGTAGAAATGATTATAAAGAATGACTATTTGCCCTCAACAGAGGACATTTTGCATAGCAGGAAGGTCACAACAGGGATTCATCAAATTAAATTTACGGTGAAGGTAAACTATAAGAAACTTTAGTTTTGGAGTATTTCATGTTTTTCTTAGGTTCCTAAAAGCATGGGAGGTGGCTTGCAAGAATTCCGTATGTTCGATGTTGGCGGACAACGAGATCAGCGAAACAAATGGATTCAAGTGTTTGAAGGAATTCAAGCGATTTTGTTCTTGATTTCTTGCGGGGATTTTGATCAGACACTCCGCGAAGACCATACGCAAAACAGGCTCGTAGAATCTATCAGTCTATTTAGAGGAGTGTGGCACAACCGATTCCTATCCAGTGCCGGTATTATAGTTTTCCTCAATAAGCAAGATGTTATGGATAGAAAAATACGAGCAGGAAAAAATATAAGTGATTATTTTCCGGAATATCAAGACTTCAAAAAAACAACGAAACATGGAAACTTCTTCGATGAAAGCGACTGGACAAAGTATTTCATTAAGTACAAATTGGAGGTAAGTCAATGGGAAATCATCTAAATTATTGTTGTTGGAAATTATAATGATTGCTCCGCCTGCTATAGGAAATAACGCAGGAACCCCCAAGGAGGAAATCAAATCTAAGTAGCGAATATACTCCCCGGGAGTGTTTCTACCATTTTACAGTAGCCACTGATACAAACAACATCAGGAAGGTCTTCAACGATGTTCACAACATGATCCTCAAAGACAATTTAGCTGCAATGGGTCTGCTTTAAGAACGAAGAGCGGTATAGGGACCAATACGATATTTATTTATTTTCCCAATCATCTTAATTTTATACAATGTTTGGATATTGGAATAAAGCTTGCATTTGATAACATTCCTGTTTTCATTTTAATCAAATCAATTTTAAACAAATTTTATAAACTTCGAAATTTAAGGAGTTATCTTAATGGCACCACTCACCGGATTTTTCAGAAACACAACAACAAAATATATTCATCAATTATATTGTTTTAGCGACCGCCTGACATAGTCTTTTTGAAATCTCTCTCAATTGTAAAAAAAATAGAATTCTAAAGAAAACGCGTTCAGAGTTTCCTGCAGAATAAGTTACTGAAAACGGTTCACATAAGTTAACATGAACTTTATAATTTTAGCGTATATTGTTTTCTTAATTTAAAGGTACTTTCTAGTGTCTTTTTTCCTCTACATTTCATTTTTTTTCGGGTTGAGAAAATTATTAAAACAAAATAATTCTCATTCAAACTTCAAGTTTACATTCGGTTATAAATTCAGAACGACGGTCAAATTGGTTTTGAAATAAGTGGATAAGTTTTCCGGTGGTCTGAAAGCAACAAATCAAAGTTGCACTTTCAGTAAACCCAAAACGATTGCACAGACCGCGTTTAGGACTCCAGCTGCAGAGAAAAAATAAATGGCGCAGGTTTAAACAAAACAGTTGTCAAATGACTATTTTTTACAAGCTTTTATTTAACTTGACCTGAAATGTAATGTAAGAAGATCTTACAACTCACTTTTCATCTACTCAGCACACGCATTGAGTTGAAATTTAGTACTCGTGTATAAGTCAGGTGACAACGAAATATAATATAGTATTTCTAGTATAATCGTTCTAAATCCAATATGGTAGAGGCCCCAAGATGACGGACGGATTATCTTTTTCATCACAACCCCCTTGAGTTACATACCCAATTGGGTAGTAGGGTTTGACGAGTCGAATGCGATAAACGTCATTCTAAACCTAATATAGCGAACGCCACAAGAAGGCGGATTATCTTTTTCTTCCCAACCTTCTTGACATGGGTACAAAATTAAACGGTTTGACGAGTAAACTACGATAAGCTATAGATGTCATTCTAAAGTTAAGCCAATATAGCATACGTCCTAAGGTGACGGATTACCTCTTTCTTCACAACCCGCTTGTATGCACAGATAATACGGAAAACCTCGGGTAAAACGAATGGAGCCGATATGCTGTGTACGATCGCTATAGTTGGCGATTGCTACTTTGTTAACATACAATTAAAAAACGAATGAGTAGGCTGAAACATTGCTCTATTACGGACTTTCTTAAGCCGCGTCAGTGACAAGTTATTTAGTAACAATGCTTTGTACCCCAAAGATTAATCCACGTTCGTTAGATTTTAACTTTTGTATACCTTTGTGATTAAATTTCATTCTATCATTTCAAATACATAAAAAATGATTAAAATTTTCGATTTTTTTGTTTCTTCCGTGTTATCCGAGTTTTCGCTTATCCGAAGTACCCCTCCTTACATTACCTCGGATAAACGAGGTCTTACTATTATATATGGTACCAGAAATTAGAAAAAACACTCGCTCATTCTAATGTGTCAACTGAATTAAAATTAGACAATAGGGGTATTCACACTATGGTGCAAATCTGAATAATCCTTGCACCCTTGCATAAGGTTTATCATACCATGGAAATGCAACGACACAACAATAATTCTGTTGTTAACAATGCCTTTCCTCAGAAAGGCGTCATCATATGTGAATGATCTGGTCTCAGATCCACCTGCGCTAACCATCTCGATCCGCACAAAATCATTTGGAAATTTCTTCAGATATTCATATAAAAAGTTTTTCAAATCAATTTCAAGAGGGTTCAAACTTTCAAAGTATTTTTTGAAGCAAAAAATTATGTGCGTTCATGTGCCGAATACCACGAAATGCATTGCACATGTGCAATACTAGTTAGGCATTTGCACTTTGCAGGCAAAGTGTCTTCTTGTTATTAGATTTTGGGCCTGGTTCTGGTTGTCACCTCACTTTCCGTGACGTGACAGCTTATAGCTGAATTGCCTGTTTAGATTCCAATAAGAATATTTCTTCGATATTCAGCTATAAGATGTCACGTCACGGAAAGTGAGGTGACGACAACCAGAATCAGGCCCATTCTTTGGTCCAGTTCTTATACATATTGGGCCTGATTCTGGTTGTCACCTCACTTTCCGTGACGTGACATCTTATAGCTGAATATCGAAGAAATATTCTTATTGGAATCAAAACAGGCAATTCAGCTATAAGCTGTCACGTCACGGAAAGTGAGGTGACAACCAGAATCAGGCCCATTATAATGTCAGTGCAATGGACCCACCCATATGAACCACATGTGCCCGAACTTTTATGCGTTCCTGGCTGGGCTGGTGCACATTTATGTTCACAGCCGAGTTTCTAAAAATTTCCCGCTCTGCCTGACAAACTTCCTTCTCATATCGATCAGAAAACGTTTTTGGGTGGCAAATTAAGCTCATGCAACTCCTTTACGTTATATGTCCTTTGGTAGTATGCAGTGAACATTTTTTGGGGAGGCAACAGTTACAAAAGTTATATATTTGCCATTGTGGTTTTGTAACATTCGTGGCTTTTGTAGTTGGTACCCAATTTCCAACGAAGGGCCATCTGCATGACGGCTAGTAACAAAGCCAGCAGCTTTCTCTTCTTTCATTAGATAAGATTAGCCCGAGGCGATAACGAGCCCCATGTCTGACTCCACATGAAAACCCAAAATGAGACAAACTTGGAGCCAGACGCCAGCAGTTCAGGTGCAAACCGTGATGAAAGGAAAAGGTGCAATCACTTGTTGGAAATATGAATGAAAAACAGCGGAATGAAATGCGTACGCGACGCGGCTACCCGGCGGACTGGAACAGCAATGAATCTTGGGACGATTTAACTGGAGTGCGAATGAACACGCACCGCCGCTGATGAAGTGAGTGACGAGCACGAGACGACACGAAGCCGCGCTCTGAGCAAGTCTTCATTCGCGTGCTGAGCTGACTGCTGAGCCCCGTTAATTTTGAGTGAAGTGTCATCTCGTCGTCTATAAAACTGGTGGCTGCAGGTAGCCCGCTGATTTTTCACTCGTTTGTGGTAACGTCTTGTGTTCAGTCGGGTAGGAATTTGCGGCGCACGGTGGCAGACGCAGACGCCGGTTGAACTTTTTCTTTTAAGCAATTTTCGGGCTCCTCATGAAAGTACTGTGCCATTTTCGTTTACTTGTACTCTGCCAGTAAAACTACTGCTTCCCCGGTTGCTGTTTTGTGCGACTCGGCGCGTTGCTCCTTCTGTAGTGATCCATTGCAACTCACAAGGTGAAATCGGAAAATTCGGAAGTTGGGGACTGTGACATAATTGAAGGCGTGTGCAGACCCACAGGGCCGACGACATCCGCAGTGCAAGGCTGAGTCAAACCCCTAAATTGGTTTTTAGTGCAGACGACCGTATCAGCCATGGACGTAGAAATCACCCCAAACTACTCGTATGTGTTCGATTTTGAGAACGACTTCATCCACCACGAGACGAGGGTGTGGATGATGAAGAATTGGACATGGGTTTTCTACTACTGTGGTATTTACATGCTGCTTATCTTCGGCGGTCAGCACTTCATGCAGAACAAACCCAGGTAAGTTGCCGCCTCCCACAGTGATTTTCTGTTAGCAAATTTATCTACGACCAGGCCAGACACCTATGCTCTGCGCTCGCTAGGCCAGCAATTGTAGTTTTAGGTTATGGTCGGTGAAATTGTGTGTACTTGGAAAAATGAACTTTGGTGAATCACTGAGCGGGCGATTCGCGCGCATGCACCTTGGAAGGAGGCACATTTCGGCAAGATATTGCCAACAAATTTACGAAACGTTAACCGCCGTGCCATGGAATTTACTTCCTGTTAAGTATTAGTTCTGTTTACCTAAGCTCTTTGCACTCATTTTTGCTGATCACTGCATATTTTTGTTGGGTCCACTTGTTTGTTTGGTTTGCACCATATGCGCTGGCATCTTGAATTGTTATTTGGGGCCATCTAATATTTCAGAATGATAAAATCGAAACAAAAATGAAATTACCTCATTCCCGCCAAACTCATCAGTTCCCGGAAGCTCCCTGTTATCAGCAGATATCGTTTATGCGAGCCAGTCTAGTCTTCTGAGATAGCAAGTAAGCAAGCAACAGTTGTGATGAAACGATTGATTGATTGGTCGGTGGAACGCAACCGGTTGAAGAAAACTAAGGCAAAGCATATCGATAAGATGAGTCCCAGGAAGATCTGTTTCATCCTCAACACCTGTTTTGGTAAAAGTAAAAACAGAAGAATGTAAAAAGGGGAACTCACCCATAAGAAGTGCCTCCAAGGCACTTTGTTATCCTAATAATTGAAAATTATTGAAAAAATTCGTGCTCGTCCCGTTTTCAAGATATTTAATAAAATAGTACTTTTGAAATATTAAAAATGTCAACTGACTAATTATTTACCTTTTACAAATTGATTCTTGCAGACTGATTAGTTAAATTTTACAAACTGTTTCGAAGCCCGCTCTCAAAAAACTTAGGGGCACTCCTTATGGGCGAGCTGCCGAAAAAGTGTACTTAAGGAAAATAAATTCTGTATTTCAAATAAAAAAAAAACTTATTCAATGAAAAATCAAAAACAAAAATAACAAAAAATATATTAACCCCTTGCACTCTGAGTCTTTTTTTACTACATATACCTACAAGTTATACATTTTTTATATGAAGCATGATATGATACGAAAAGCATGCATTGAGATAATGCGCCATAATATATTTTATTGCACAGAAACAACAAAATGCCAGGCAGCAGATCGTGATAACCTAACATTTAATTGAGCAAAAGCAAAAATATTACACTGATTCAGCGTAAAGTAATTATAATAATCAGTGGCGCAACAGCAGCTCTTGAGGAGTTGGTGAAATGATGATAAATGGCGCAATATCGGCGCATGCATGGGTAAAAGATAGTAAAAATAAAATAACTTAGCTAAACGTTTACAAATTGAATATACGTTTTTGGTAATAAAGTAAAAATAATAGATCTCAGTAAGGGTACATATTCTTTTATGGTATGTTCCTATATGGGTATAGAAAGGCGATCGGTCAGCTTAAATATATGTACACAATTGTGGTCACAGTAGCATATACCCTCAAGAAAAATATTACACATCCATAAATATGTAATTCAAATACCACGAGGTGAGAAATTTTACAAATTCTTATCAATGTGGTTGGATGCATTACAGTAACACATAATAATTTTAATGATGTTCGTCCCAGGCTAGTGATATGACCATGGAAAAAAAATCCTTATAAAAGTATGTTGCAGTAACAGTCCTGAATCCCATGAACCTACCCGCGAATCCGTCTGTATGTTCAAAACGATTGGACATAGTACAGCTGACTTACGGTTTATCTCCTACCTACCTCCCTACGTAGTATGACCTACTTAGCAAATTCTCTACATAAAAATAACTATTTCCGGAACTAGAATTATTGACAAGTTACTACTAGTTAGTGTCTACTTTTTTTTTTAAAGCTTTCCCACTTTAAAAATTTGAGAATTATTAATCATTATTTATTTATTTAGTTCCGAGGTGAGTTAATAGTACATGTTATTAACCCTAGAAGCTGAATCGTACACAGTTAAAAAAATTCATTTCTTCACCTTTTGTGTATTATTAGATTTACTAAAAAGGAACAAAACGATATATTTTCATTAAAATCCTTATAAATCCATTTTTTTATGAAGTTTTTAATCATTTTCAATTATCTATTTGTCAATCTTCTTCTTCAGTCTAATTTCAGTTACAATACTTTAATAATATTCTTAAGTGAAAATGTAGTGGACACAAAAGTTGCACAAAGGCAGAACATACGTCGCGTCGCACACACGGAAAAATGCACAATTTAGCTGGACAAAAATATAATTTGCGCACATGAATTTTTCTTAGTTGTATAATAAATCAAATGGGAGTAACAAAACTATGTTTTATAATTTTATTTTATTTCATTTTAATAGAACATAACTACAACTAATACGCTATGAGTAACATAACATTAAATAATTATCCTCTTTTATAACTAAAATAAAGTCTTTCTTCGTTACAAGAGGAGAAGCACAAGGCTTGATGCGAGTACCTGCAAATAAAGAGCCATAATAACAAAAAAGGGTACATTTGAGCAAGCTATATTTTCATGTATTGCTACCTATGGGTTTGAAGGTATAATTGCTTATAAAAATTAAGCGGATCTACGTGGAACTCATATCTATTAGCCTTTATAAAAAAAACATGTATAACAAATTAGAACAAAAAAATACTAATTTTAAATTGCTTCTTCTTTTTCAAATTACCAAATAAAATAACATTATTATAATATAGTACAAGCATGTCGTCTCATAATCCATTGCAAAGTTGGTTCTTATTAATAGCAATCAAACACTAATCACACAAGCTCTCAGTTTAAATTTTGGTGTGCGATAACGCATCTGAGTCCAATCACCTACTGTTAACTTTCAGAGTAGCTAGCTCCCTTGGAATTACTCACATATGTACACATATATATAAATTATGCGGAATTAGGAGCGTTGATTTAATAAGGAGACCTAATAACTCAGTGGTATTTATGCTGGGCTATCACCTCGGACTCCCCGGTTCGAGCCTGGCTCGGATCATAATTGAAGTGCGCTTTTCCTGATAGTGTTAAGGTGTTCTTACACGATTGGCAAAATACAAAATATCTGCCAATTTTGAGAGGTAGATAACTGTCTGAGTAGTTGCACTGGTGGCAGATTTCATCTGACGTTGAATTACCAGACAAGTTTTGGCCAGTCACCTGCCGTTTATCTGTCCTACTGATTACACAATCTATAATTTTTATATCTGGTAAAAGTTGTTTTTGTCTGAAAGTGCAGTTTAGACATATTTATTGCCTTTATTGTGTATGTTTTAAATGAAAAAATGTGAGAAATTAAGAAGAAAAAAATAATGTGGATTAGAGAATGGATCGCGAAAACGAATATACATAGAAGGAACTTATGCCAAACTGCTTTTAGAAATTGAAAGAAATAATCCGAATGTTTTTAAAAATTTGATATTTTTATTATTTACTTCTTGGATATTGGAATACCTTTTTTTTATTAATCACTTCACAAAGATGACAAGAAATTGTTTAAAACTTGTGTATCTGCATACTTTAAAAATTGACTGGGGTCAGATTGACAGACTTATCTTAGAAGTATACCAGATAGAAAAGTATTTGAGTACACATGCGAGAGTCGTCTGACAATTTTTGAATGCGAGACTTCTGTCTCCATCTGCCCAGTGACTACGTATACACGATATCCAAAGTCGCGACTTTGGCCTACAATAGTTCAAAATCGCGATATTCTTTACCGTATAAACCGGCAAGTCCCGACTTTGGGTCATAGTCGCGACTTCGAATATACGTAGTCTCTGTATATACGATGACCAAAGTTATGCCTTGTGCCTTGCGTGGGCCAAAGTCATAGCTATGTTTGCCGTATAAACGGGTCCGTTAGAAATCCTGTCTAGCTATGATTGAATTGGGCCTAGGTATGATTTCTTTGAATGGGTGTGTAAGACAACTCGCAACGCAAATTTCACAGGTCGAATTTGTGCCGTTTACACGGGAATTACAATATCTGCTTGGAAACCGGTTTTCAGGCACGATTTCTGATTGTCGCATATACGTAGTCAATAATTACACACATCTGCCTGCAAAAATTGGCAGATATCTGATAATTTACCAGATCGTGTAAGCTACTGCGGGCTAATCACCCAGCATAGCGAACATGACATGACTTTTGTCCAGCTTGTTCCTTCCGAGTTAACATTTCCGACCGATCGATTGCTTGTTTTTTACCTGGAAAAGGTGGAAAAAAGAAGTTAAAAAAACCGCATTTCATCCAGATGAGATAGGGCTTTAGAAGGCATACGCAGCAACATTACTTTCTTTTTTTTCGCATCAAAAAATCTAAACAGAAATAACATCTTACGATCTTATTTCAAACAGCTAGTAAAAATTTGAAGTAATGTGTAGGAAGATTAATGAGATGCCCATTTCATACCTACGCACATTATGAAATACCCAATTTCAAAACTCAGAGGCCGAAACACCCAACTACCTACCACGTAATACTTTTCCGGTGAACTTTCTCTATTTGTGAGCTCGTGGGTTCAAGTTTATGTTAAACTACGTGAGCTCATTTAATTCATTAATTTAAACATTTTATAAATACTATAAATTTCAAATTCAGCTTTTAATTAGAGGATAAATTTAGAAGTTCTAAATTTCACATTAGTCAGACTCTAATTACCAAGATTTGAATTTCAAATAAATCTTTAGCAAAACAACATTACATTCACGAAAGTGTTTGATTTTTATTAAAATGTTTGTAATTGCAGGTCTACTTTTGCGTAGACATCAACAAAAATCACTTTTAAGTAGAGCAATTAAAAAGAGCTGAGAATTATTATATTTACAAAAAATAATCGCCTTAAAAGACTTAAAGATGAAGGTTTACACTAGATTTATATTAACTGACTAATTTGATTTTAGCATACATAGATGTCGAAAGTTTGGTTATTAACAAGCCCAATTTATAATAAAAAAGCTAAAAAATCCTTGGGCAATGAGTGAATTTATTTAAAGCAAAATTGTAGGACAGTAAATGTTTTCAACTTGAAGGTAAGGGCAGTATGCCTAACATCGCACCTATTTTGAAAATCATAGGTTATAGCTTAGTCCTTCGTCGTATTTGGTTAAAGTTTTTCAGTTTCTACCTTTGATATGTGCTCTTTATAATAATAGAATTTTTTATTTTTCTTTACTTGCTGTTATAACTATGCAATTGTTTTCCTAACTCTAAATTTTAAGCGTGTGAAACATTGAAACATTGAAATGACGGATTGAGTAAGGAGAATTGTGTCTTTTATCTACTTTGAAGTAACGTAAACCTTAACTACACACTATTATTAACGTAGTAAAATTAATTGATAATAAATATAGCTTATCTTTGTGCAGTTCAATCAGTGATGAATTCAACGCTTCACAATAACTAAGAAATTATAAATTAAGCAAATTCAAAATTTTATAACTATCGAGAACAAACAAGTTTGGTAGCTCTCAGTGCTTCACTAACCGTGTGAGTAGTTGATACGCTTAATGCTAAATTGCATTACTTACGAAAGAAGTTGGAGGTTAGTGCGATATTAGGAACCTGCGCGATATTAGGCACACTTACCCTACCACAGATGGTCAAATAACGTAAGATTGCTTTTCAGAGATACACTAACATCGGAAATACGATTTTAGGAAAATAGTAATAGATTTGTTCATAGACAAACTAAGCGATATTACATATTTCAATGTGTCATTTTATAACACTTACCCTGAACCTTTATTTTTGATGTCCGTAAATAAAAGTCTCGAGAATAAGAGTTATGACTCAATAAGAGTTATTGAAGACTTTTATTTTCTCATTTTTTAAAGCATACTATCTGAACATGCTGTAAAAATGTCAAGTAAATCGATGCAATAGTTTTGTTTTTATTTTTCCAACCAACAGAAAAGCGTTTTTGAACGAACGACTACCTGCGTCAAGCTTTTTAATAGGCACGAATGTTTTTCAATAGTGAAACTATGAAATTTCGTAAACAAATCGATTTTTTTTAATAAAAAAAAATCCTCCAATTAGTACAATGTACCTACTAATAATTGAATTTCGACATATCTGGATCTTCAATCTTTCATATCTAAATTTTGAAATCGAATTTTAGCGTGATCACAAGACATTCTCTCTTTACTCTGTATTTGGGAAAGTGAAAAAAATGAAAATAAAATTATATTTCGTAATGAAACGAGTTTGGTAATACCAGGAACAATGGAAGAAAAAGAAATTATGATCTTATCCCACATTAATCGATCTAAAGCTTCGCTCCGGTGACTGGCCCATTTTCGTACAGTTTTTCATGCGCCATTTCTAACACATATGTAAGTAGATATGGCCGCATTTATGAGCATCCCGCCGCTGAGATGAAATTTATTTATTGTGTTTTATGAATATCTTCCTTATTGTAAGCCAATTACGGCCCCAAAGCTGCAAAGCAAAGCTTATGCGCGCGCTCAACAAGTGAATTATTAGGTCGGCAGCTAGCCGACTGAGAAAGTATGCCACAAATGTTTAATATTCCGTCTCGCACGAAATTTCACATTCGGAAGTTGAGGGGCTTATCTTCCACGCGAAACTTACAAAAAGACAAACAATCACAGCTCAGCGGATATATTGTTACCTATCTGGTTGTTTGGGGCAACACTTGTGTGTTAAAAAGTATATGAAATATGCGTTCTTATAGTGTGTGTGGCTCAATTGGGAATGATGCGACACCTGTCCATTGACTGTTGCAATTCCTCGCGCTTTCATTGCTCATATTATGTAATGTCATTGACATGGATTGAATTTATACAACTCGCATTTAACCCTTATTGACACCTTCAAATTTGTTTAAACTTTCAAAATATTTTTACCTAAAGACTAAATTTGTGATTTATGAAGTTTTTTCTGTAAAGTTTGATTTTCTGAATATTTTACCGGTCTGTGGAAAAATATTGCTCTGGTTGTACGTAAGGGTAAGCCTTCTGTAACTATTATAGCATAACAATTTGCGGTGATTAAAAATCTGTTGTGATAGAAATGTAAAAATCATGTAATATGAATCTGATTTGTGTTGATTCAATAGTTCGGATAATATAAGATAAAGTTAAATTATTTATACTATTTTTATTAGTTCCTGCTAAGAAAGTAACAGAATCGTAAAAAAAATCGTACAATCAGTCGCTACAAACATGAAAAATATATGTAGTTCTTTAAAATAATTAAAATGATTTTTAATTAATGTACTTATACAAACTAATAGTAGAATGGCTATGATTCACCAAATGGTAAAGCATACAAGAAAATAATACTATATTTGAAGATAATAGTAACCCTTAAAAACTTTAGTCTATTATTTGCTCCGTACTCAGTGGAATGAGAAAAGTAAGGAAAAGTCATATAAAAAGTGCCTGTTGAAAAACATGAAAAATGAAGCTATATACATAAATGCTTTTATTAAAAAGCGACAAACAACATACGGCTGTATGGTTGTTACCAATAATATAATAATGTCTCCGCCACTGCCAGTACTATTAGGACATCACGCGTAAACATTGAAGTTACATAAGGAAAAATTAGACAAAAACATTTAATTTTAAAAGTTTAGAGGTAGTGAGTCAAGTTTACAACTTAGTGAGCGGATGAATTTATCATTCTAACCTAAGCTGACAATAAGTCTTTGTGGTCTTTTTAACCTGTCTACGTTATATATGTAAGCAATTTAGGTTTACCAACTAAAGAATATAAGTTTCTTGAGGAATCGATAGCCAACGGTGTTACTCCTGTTTATGAAAAGATTAATGGGTCTACTGGAGTCCCCGAAACAACAAAAGGCCAAACTATAAAGGCATTTCAGTCTCCACTAAGCCAACCGCCAGAATCATGTTATTTTCTTTGGTTAACGGGGCTAGTGCGTCCCCAAGGGCTTCGGAGTGTCTGACAATGATAATTGTCACTTCTTTTTACTTCATGACTGCGTTCTTTTCTTCACCTAGTTCTGGAACAACCATACATTTGCAGAACAAATTTGTATTCGCAATTAAATAAATTGTATTTGTAATTACTCTGCATGAACTAAGTTCTCCAAAGACTTCACCAAACTTCACTTCTATGTTCACCAAAGACTTCTTCTATTGGTTTATCACATGGGTGAGTGAGGTTTTTGCTATCCAAAACAATGTGCACAAAATAACGCAGCTCAGATATTCCTATAATTAACATCATTATGAATGTAAGTTTGGTAGATCTGTCAGCTGATATTTTATGAAAACTGACAAAAGCTTTTTGTTTAAATGAAATAAGCGCCGGCTAGGTGTGAATAGAATCAAAATCAAGACAAGTCGGACATGCGTTCAGCGTTAGGTAGGTACCGAGAAAAGAAGAGAGCTATAACACCGACTATCATACCTTTAAATACATATGTACTCATGTATGGAACTTTACCATTAGAAGGAAAGACGTCGCGAGTATTTTTGAGTCAAAATAATCTTCATCTCAAAATATACTTAAGATATTCAAATTGGTTTTATCTTTCGTTTAATTACTTGATATAAGCCATCATTCAAATTTCATTTCATAATGTGATGTGTAGTTATTTTGGATATAGAGCTGTAACAAGAATTGAATAACCTTTTTGTACTTAACGACACCTCTTGAATGGTACCCCACAGGGGTAGGATAGAATAATTTTTTTTTGTTCAAGCCTCTTAATTTTGCGACATCCCAAAAATAATCACCCTTTAAAAGTTCAAATGAATTTGTTGGTTTCTATGCCAAGGCAGTATTATGAGCTAAAAGACTCTGACAGACGGACGAACAGAAAAGCAAAAAAAAAAAACCGGTCAAGTGCGAGTCGGACTCCCACACAAAGGGTTCCATACCATCGTGCAAGATATAACACTATGTACTTTTTAAATACTTTTGTAAAAGAACCAAGGGAGGCGCTATACATAATCGAAATTTTTTTCTCATTTGCATGGCGGCCATTTTGAAATTTGCTATTTAAGTTTTTTCATTATTTGTTATAGCAACAGTAGAAATACACACTGTGAAAATTTCAACTCTCTACCTATTACGGCTCATTAGATACTGCCCGCTGACAGACAGACTGACAGCGGAGGCTTAGTAATAGTGTCCAGTAGGGCACCCTTCGGGTACGGAACCCTAAAAACTAGGTGGACGTCAATGAGCAGAGCAAAATAATTATATCATCGAATTTCATTTTAAATGCAATCATTGGGTACTTAATTAGCTTAATAGATCTTATAGTACGTATAATATAAAATCACGCTGTCTTAAGAATCAATTAACAATTTGTTTGCTTGTCTTGATATGGTTTATTACTTGGCAAAGCATGGCACAGGGAATTAATTTTCCAGTCTTATACTTAAAGCGGTATGTCTTCTTAGCAACCATGTGCTTTTCGCGTATGTGACCGGTTTAAGCTTAACCAGCGGCTATCTATGAGATCTCGTTTTTCCATCAAGTTTTATTTTGACTATGTATTAGATATCAGTAGTACAAATAACTATAGAAGTGAAAGAAAAACAAAATGGATGTTTATAATATATTTACATTTTTATGAGAGAACAATTGCAAATCAAAAAAAAATCTTCACATATTCTCAAAGTATAATCGTCTATGAATTTGCAACGCTTATGTAAACATTCTTGACCTCGTAGCCTTCCAAATTAACACATATGAGGCTCTCAAGGTCAGCAGGCATTTCAAAGGTATTTGCTGTTATTATGCCATTTTAAAACCGATTTGTCGTGTTGCCGGCTTCGTTGCACGTTAAGGATAACTAGCACATGACACGTCGAAAAATCAACAATGCAAGGTATATACATATGTATATCTTAAGCTCAATTTCACATAGTGCGCTTAAGAAAGTTTAAGAAAGCGATGCAAATTAGCTGTGGCTTAATTTCACAGTTTTCCAATTTCACATTTTTGTCCAGCGTCTTTTTAAACCGAACTTAGTGAATTGCGTTTTGTTTGAAAATCTACATTTTATTCCCGATTTGTGTGGGCTTAAGAGTTGCAAAATACACAGTATATGTATATTTAATAGTTGTCCCAATCTTACTTAATTATAACGTAATTTAATTATTTGGCACAATGTTATTTGATCATAACCTAATATAATTATTTGGCACAATGTTATTTGAATTTGACCACAGCTTAATTTAATTAATTGGCACAATGTTATTTGACCATAACCTAATATAATTATTTGGCACAATGTTATTTGAATTTGACCACAGCTTAATTTAATTAATTGGCACAATGTTATTTGACCATAACCTAATTTAATTATTTTGCACAATGTTATTTAACCATAACCTAATTCAATAATTTGGCGCAATGTTATTTGAATTTGACCACAGCTTAATTTAATTAATTGGCACAATGTTATTTAACCATAATTTAACTTAAATATTTTTCATAATATTATTTAACCACAACTTATTTTAATTAAATGGCATAATGTTATTTGATCACAAATTAATTTAACTATTTGGTTGATCTTACCCGTCCTACGTTGTTGAGCTCTAATATTTCCAAACTGAACATCACCTTTAGATCTGGCCTATTTATATCATTTTTGGTGTGTCGATTATGACCCCTCTACAAATTATTATTATAAATGAACGTCCATATCAATCCTAGTGGTCAGGAGAGCGCGTCTGTATTGTAAAGTTACAAAAGTACAAAACTAGTGATGTCCATGGCTGAACTTGTAACACTGAATTTCAAAAATCCAAATCAAAACATTTTTACACTGCGTAAGGGGAGGGGAGGGATCTACACAAACAAATTATTTCGCCGATGGGCAACACCTGACACATTGTTGCACTCATCTCTCTAACTATAATTTATTTGTCCACTTTAAATTTAGCAAAATATTTTAGCACACATATTATTACATTTTTAGGTACAAAAACGCGATGGAATTAAACAATATCTCTATAGCCAATTTCGCTATAATTAAAGGAATAGTGTGTAAACCTATTGAGAGTATACTCCTAAGTCACTATTTGGAATTTCAGCGACTTTTTGTAAGCATGTGAAATTCACCTTCGTGCAAGGGTTCTGAGGGAGTATCGTCATGATGCACATACACCTCTTTTTTGGCAAGGAATAATTGGGTGTGAGATTCTACCTTCTTTGATGCGGTAATTTATACAAATTCAGTGTCTATCAGAACATTTGTAGAAGAGCTAAGAAGAATTTCCACCGTCCCAATATCATATGATTTTTGCACCCTCTTCTCTTAACTGCCTATGTACCTATCACGAACAATTTTTATCATTTTTCTTGGACTATATGTGGGCACATTCATGCTTACATAATATTTCAATATTCTATCTGTAGCCATTTACTTGTGACAAATTGTTGAAAATTAGTAATTCTAATGTCAAACAAAGGCGACCCACCCTTAAGTCTTATGGCCTTTAAGATATTTTTGCCTGTTCGGAAACCACTGCCACTGGAAATCCCTTTCTGTTCTGTGCGAGATTCAAGAATTCCCACTTTTTATAGCAAAGTTTAATATATCATTAGTCCTCCTATTACCGTTCGTAACTGCTTAGGTAGACCTGTTGGCTTAGATAAATATTTATATGGATTGTAGCTCATCTTAACAGTTTGCCTATACCTTTTAAAAACATTTGCTAAAATTGCCAGCTATTTTTATCTGAGAAAAAAAATATTAATCTTGAAAAAATTTGCATAGCAAAAAAAATCACATCATGCGAGATAGTTCAATGACGTTACGAATGAGGTGATGCTTTTTTTAATATTTGCATTTATGCTGATTATAAACAGGTCTGCGATTTCAAGAAATTCGTGTAGGAAATAATGGGAGATTAGCAATGAGAAGTTCTTCCAGTGCTGCTGAGTTCGTGAACC
Organism: Neoitamus cyanurus; assembly: GCA_947538895.1. Taxonomy (NCBI): domain Eukaryota; kingdom Metazoa; phylum Arthropoda; class Insecta; order Diptera; family Asilidae; genus Neoitamus; species Neoitamus cyanurus. Next base: position 54,531,220 of record OX384540.1, read on the forward strand.
TAATCGTAGATAATACGTTCAAATATGTATGACCACGTGAACATTAAATGAAAATCAAATGATAAACTAGCAATAAGTATTTTAATATCTTGCATCGTTGCTAACTTAAAACAAGTTAAAGCTGTTTGTTTTTTAATTCAGGTTAGTCTCACAACGGCAATAATGAATTCAAACAAAATATAATCGAATTGAGGAAACTTGCTACATCTTGCTACATAGTAACATAAACTACACATTGGGGTGTAGGACACCCCAGCCTCTTTGAATGACTGTTGTAAGTCCATGATTGATAGTTGTAACTTAAGGAAAATTGAGAAATCTTAAAACTTAAGATTTTACAGATTTCAAATAATTTTAACTTTAACACAGTGAAAAAAATTGTTAAAGTAAAGACAACCCGACAATTAGCGAGGTTTATTTAAATTGATCAGGGGTGTCTCACATGTAAAAATAAAGGTTAAGTATGTTTTATCAAGACCTGGTAATTATGTATGTATGGATCTTCATCCAAAATTATTATACCGTCTGGATGTTTTTTCTAACCTTAAAAAATAGGTAAAAATCTTTGAAACTGTGATTTCGAATTTTCTAGACGTAATGGAGCCATTCTGAAACAGGATTCGCATTCAGCCGACCAACAAACGTAATAATCTGATCCGTTGAACAGATAACTTTTCTTTTTTTGCGGGGCTGTTATTATTTCCTATGCTACCTGTCAGAATTCAAAATTTTAAGAATAGGGCAGGCGAAAAAATATGTTTAAAGCTTCAAGTAAGGTGTTTTTTTTTTATATAAATGTATTTACATAATTATGTATTATGCACATCGCTCAAAATATTGGATTGCATCTTCGTCGTTTATTGGTATTTTTCTTTGCGATAAAAAATTCTATATTCTGAAGACCATAAACTATTGATTAAAGTACAAACATAAATTTTTCGAATTTTGAGATTGAAATATAAAAGGCAGATTTCAATTTTATTAAACATTAAGAATAATAACCGGTCCACACGACACAGACTTCGATCTGCGCAGCGATGTTGTATAGATCCTGTACGATTTGAACGTGTAGACGATGTACATACATATGTCTCACGAACGTGAAAAAATCGAAGCATACGAGTACGTTGGAATCATTCACTTGATGAAAAATTGTCGCTGCGTCTACACATGTACGAGTATGTAAATTGCCAAACTTTTATCTGCGCAACAGTGCTGCACAGATTAAAGACTGTTTCGTGTAGACGGGCTAAGAAGTTAATTTATAATGCTATTGTGTAGATTATGTCCGTAAATCAAAGTACAAATAGACAATTTTCTCCAGCAGAGGACAGTGACGAATTTCACGTTAATTTGGAATAAGCAAGTTTTGAATTTATATTTTCGTTTGTAGTACACAGCTTTGCAAATTGTGCAATCGGTTTGGTTTTTTTGGTTCATCCATTCATTGTATTCTATTAAGTTCAAATTTCTGGTGGTATCTGTAGCGAAAATTTGTTATAGAGTTTATATATTTTTTAATCTTTCCAACTGGGACATTTGATTCCAGAGTAAATTGTGGTTCTAGGCTTAGAGGAATAAGTTAAGTTTTCAACCTGAATTTCCAATAGACAAAAACCGCTTTTGCAAAGAATTTATATAAGGCAGGGTCTATTTCCACCATGCGTTTCACCGTGTAAATTCTGTGTGACAGGGACTCGGGTAACTTCGGCTTTACCGGATTCCGTGTAAAATCTGTGTGACACGAACTTGGGTCAGTGCCTTTTATATACATCACGTGTATCGGTGCAAAAAGGCAAATTCCAGTGCATAGATATTTTTTAAAAAGCACAAACTTTTAGTGAATGTCGGTTATCAGTAGTCTCTTTCGTGTTACTGATTGTAATGCATATAGGGTGTTCCAAAGAGAAGTGTCAAGCGAAATTACTACCTCTTTCCTCTTTTTTACTCGATCATCGGTTTTTCATCGGCAAGGCACCCATACTTTGAGGGACAAAAGCCGTAGTTTTTTTTTTATTGAATTTCAATTTGTTTAAGCATATAAATTATTAGAGATTGTTTGAAAACTTATAGACCATTAAAAAAATTACTAAAAAGTTAATTGATGGGTTCTTAATTTAAAATACAAAAGTTATCATCAAGGAATTAGTTTTGCAAAAAAACTTAAATTTTTGTTAAAATAATAGGAAAAATGTAACTTGCTTTTTAATTATTTGCTAAATATGACAGAAAAACAAATTAATAAGGTCCAACTTCTTTTACTTTTTTAAATCTACATCATAAACTCAATCGGAAATACACGTACATTAATCTACACAGTTGTGTAAAATATAAACAACCAAGTTGAATGAAACAGAAGTTTTCGAACAAATGCCCTTTTTTTCGATTTTTTTGAGCGACTTATTGAAATATTTTAATTAAATTAGTTCGAATATATTATTAAGTTATATGTGAACAATATTTAGAAAAACTTTCGTGCTGACATATTGATTACTTTATTGCGTGGGAGGTTTTTTAAAAAACATGTTTTGTGGTGTGCTCTCCTGCTCGGAATTGGATCATCTAAAATCAAAAATACGAACGGATTTAGAAAGTCGCGGGTGCCTGATCGTAGGATTTGGAAAAAATTAATTTGAACCAAAATGGTGGACATTACAAGTCTAAATTGATTTTTAGTGAAAAAATACGTTTATTTTGAGTATAAAAAACGATCAGTAACCCCGTAGTTATGTTCAAAAGAAGTCTGTAAAATTTCAGATCAATCGGTTGAGCCGTTTTAGAGTAATCGTGCATACCAACTTGAAAAATGTAGTTTTGAGAAAAACGCATTTAAAGTTGCTATCTTAAAATCCCTTGACTAACAATACTGTAGCCCTCTTGCCACAATTCCCGCTGTGCGCTCAACGTCGTGCTTTCATTGAAGATGATAGTTCTTTTTAAAAGAATGGCGGTATCGATTGTCATGTGTCCTGAAATAAATCTTTTTTAGCTCGTTCAGTTATGCTCGATAATGCTTTGTAACCTTGATTAACCCCTGAGCGCATGTGTCCATCAGTGGGTCGATTATCACCATTCGTTCTTAATTAAGATTTGTTTTAATTAAATGTTAAATTCTTACATGCGAAATGGACTTGGAATTGGAAATGGAATGGAATTTTTTGTGAAGCTCTCTCTATGAGAAGAGAGAGATGCAACCTCTTTCTATAAAAGAAATAAAATCTACAAAACAGATAAATTCAATGTTATTATTAGAATAACTAAGAAGTGTTCAGGTGAAGTTTACATTGGTTTCGTTGAGACTGAATAGTTCTCCTGCCCAAAAATCAATCACGACAAATGTATAAGGCGGTACATGGTGGCATGGCACGCAATAATAAAAGTTGCCGCGCCTGTTCATTAGGCTCGATTTAATCTATTCAGAGTTGGTAAGCCCGAAAATTTATAAATTTTTATATACTACATAATTGTACTAAAACTAAGCTGATGCCTTCCTATGAGGCAAATAATTTCTCTAACATTACAAACCCTGCGAACGAAACGAGCTGCGATTAAAGATAATTGCGATACAACACGCAAAAACTGGTTTTGAAAATTGTCCCTGAAATTAATGAAAATGAAAAGTAAGCAATGGAAAATGCAATAATTTCATGGACAATTTGGTATTTTAGAATACATAGTTCAAACTCTGATGTCAGGTTCCGTATATCAATATTCATATTAATTCGTGCTAATTTTTTTTATTAAAATTTAAGAGAGTCATATCCGACATTCTATGCAAAAAATTGCTTTGTTGCAGGGGGCGCAGTGTTTCTATTTAATAGCGAAAAACGCCAGTGCAACTAAGACATGTTAATTCGAACAATTTGCCCGGGGAAAGTTAATTATTATTCTGCAAATGACTGATAATAGATTGCGTGAATTGGCGGCAACTCGTAGTGTTAATAAAGCGACAATTATCATTGTCCGCTTCGTTTAGTGTTTTAGCTGTCTCCTATGGCCAATGGTTTAAAATAATTTTAGTATTTCTTCCATGTAAATTACATAGTTTTAATAAAATGTCCATTTTTTTCCAGATTTGAACTAAGAGGTCTTCTGATAATATGGAATACGGCTCTTGCGATGTTTAGTTTAATGGGTGCCTTCAGAACAGCTCCAGAACTGCTACACGTTTTGCGACATTATGGCCTCTTCCATTCCATTTGCGTTCCGAGGTAAGATTTATATTAATGTAGTAATTTACAGAATTGCCTCAATTTTACAAATTGTTAAGTATTTATATAATACATCGGCGGAGTCATGAAATTATGCAATTGTCTTCATTGTCAACGAAAGTCGACGACTAAGATAAGTTAAGCCGGCTTTAGCTTATTCATGTGCACACTTAAATTTACTCAGGTGCACACTTGACTTCAAAGAAATATGAAACAATTTTAATAGAAATGAATTGTTGAGACTAATAACTAATAACAAATTCCAAAATTAACCCTTTCCGAGTTTAAAATATTTTAGGTTGACCGAAAAATCTGAATCTGGCTAATATGATGGCGTTGAAGCTGGGACAAATAATATTTTTTGTCCGAGATACCTCACCTTCCTTTGTGGGTTAATGTCGAATATATTCGACACCCATAAATAATAAAGTCCTCACATTTAATCACACAATATTTTTATAAATTTTTGATTTCTATCGTTGCAATATTTCTTGGAATCTATCCGATCACTAATGTATATAAATTATTTTTCTATCCAAATTTTTTTATTGACTTTGATGGCCACTTCATTTCAACTCGTAAATAACTGATTGAAACAGTCAAACGATTACTGCAGCAAAAATTATGAAATGCAGATGTCCATAGAGGCATTTATACTGATTAAAAATCTTTTTAATATTTGGATGATCCTGAGCTCAGAAATCACCTACGGAATCTTCGCGCAACTTTTTCGAGGCGACTATCTATTCTGATTACTTAATACATATAATAACGATAATAACAATGCATGACTGTGTAACAGGTATAATATGTCTACTGACGAAGCCGACTTTTCAGCTCGCTAAGAGAAATATGGAAGTCAATAAAGGGGAAGAAGCGTTAAAGGAACAGGACATCGACGATATAGGCTCATTAAAGCCATAATTTGTGCGAAAGTCATAGTTTCTCAGAGAGCGGGTTGGGACCGAAATCTTAAAGGCAGTAAGTAAATCTGAAGAATTGATTGCGCCCTGCAAACAATCAAAAGTTAGGACAGTTCTGGAGGCTTGCTTGCCGTCTGTGTTCCAAGGATTCAAGCGAAATAAGTTTTAGCCTATCAGAGTATGGTGGCAGTGAAAAATTGTTTTCCCAGGGAAAACCTTTAAGCGCAAACCGTAGAAATCTACGTTGAACAGATTCAATGCGTTTTAGCACTCATGGAAGAGAGACCAAACAGTACTAGCATATTTGAGAATCAGTCTGACAAAGGTGCAGTATAGAGGCCGAGAAATATAAGGCTTGTTAAATTCCTTAGAACAACGCTTTACAAAGCCCAAAGCCGCGTTGGCTCGGTTAGTGATAGAATATCAATATGATTCTCATAAGAGAACTGTGTGTTTATTATGACACCTAAATCTCTCGCTTTGTCAAGTCTATTAAGGTCGAATCCGCTAATAGAGTAATTGTAAAGTACCGGATTCTTTTTACGTGTGAAAGACATGCATGTACATTTAGAAACATTTAAAGGAAGGTGATTAATAGGGCACCATTTCTGGAATGGATCTAAGTCAGAATTGAAAAGATAGCAGTCACAATTACTAGATATTGTGTATAGTTTCGCGTCGTCAGTATAATAGAGAATTTTCGAATGGATAGGAATAAGAGAAACGTTTAATATATATGATGAATAAAAGAGAACCAAGGAGGCACACCGGATGTGTTTTTCAAAAGGTCAGAAAAAACACCACGAAAACGCACATATGAGTACGATCGAATAAACAAGAAGAAATTCAGGTAACAAAACAGGTAGGAAAGCATAGAGCAGACAATTTATGAATAAGAATTTTGTGATTAATCCTGTCAAAGGCCTTGCTAAAATCAACGACGCTACAATAATGGAACTAATAATAGACGATTGAAATGAGTAGCGCAACTTGGTGTAACCAGGTGATGTTTTCATCCTCTATCGTGTTTTTCGTGAGATTGTAAATGACTTAAAAGCTAGAGCATTCCTAGTATTGAATTAATCCCGGCTTTAAACAGATAACAAAAACGAGTGCTAAACAAGCAAACGAATGCCAATTTGTGACCAAAAGTCGTTGGGTTTTTTAATCCGTGTATGGCATAATAAAGATATACCGGCTTTTAAGCAATATTCTTGACAACAAAATGATGCCAACAATAAATAGCAATTACAGGATAGCATCACTTTTGTTTCATAATTTCGAAAAAACGGTTCCATCGTACGGTCTCAAGCATAAACAAAGAAAATATGTTAGTGGCTGAAATAGAAAAAATGGCTGATTAATTACGTAAAAAAACTTCGTTTTTTTTTAGAACACATATTTGCCAAACCTTGATGTTATTACTCAAATGCCAAGATACTATTGGAGTGTGCCAATTAACTAAAAACGATTGGGTGCTGCTCTTATTAGGCAGCAATAATATATTATTTACCTAACTATGAATATCGCGGCGGTAATATTTGCCAATACTTAATGTTGCTTAGAAACCAAGCCCTGAAAAAAGCTAGCTAGCTAGCGATGTAAAGGCACTTTCCCATGACATGGACCTTTTATCCAAGAAAAATAAATTGTAATATAAGTGTTCTCACGGAATACTTTTGTATTTCCGGTAATTAAAAACGTAAATATTCCTCAATATGGAATTAGACGAAAAACACTATACTAAACTAATCCAAAAGTAATAAAATGAAATTTTATTGAGTTCTGAGAAATATATGCAAATGGGATACAATTGCATCCCACCTGACTATTGGAAAGCATATTTTGATAACTAATTATTGGAATTATGTTGAAAGAAGAAAGCAAAAATCTTTATAATCCGAGAAAAAAATTGCTTTAGTAAGGCATTTAGTTACACAATATCTACAAAAACTTATTGACACACACGCGGTGTTGATTTTTTAGGAAATTTCTTGGACCTTTCATTTTGTCCATTTACATAATTCGATTGCCTGATGAGTGAAACTGATATGAAAGCCGACCCAAAGACAATTTTTCTGTAACTGCTAAATAATAAATTGGCTAAAAAATTAAGCTGTGGATTAGCACGGGTTTACATCGCTAAAGTCTCAAAGAAGCAAAGTTGGCGTAGTTTAGCTCAAGCGTGAAGTATTCCATTTAAGTTGTACATATTTAGAACTGTGAGACAACACAATAGACCTCATAGATCGCGCTGCTTTCGAGAGGCAGTAGAGAGCCTACGCGACCCGCTTACTATAATAATAGAACTTTGAGCTAGAATTGTAACTTGACTCATTAGCTCAGTTCAAGTTTGTATGTGGCTGGGTCATAAAATTAAATTTAAAACAGGGTTGGTTCTTTTTTTGGTCTGCCGACTGATTGCGAATTGCAAAAGGCAGAAGCGACGTTAAAAATAAGAGTTAAACTGCGAACTTATAGAAATGCTGTTTCGACAAGAAGAAATAACAAAGATAACTTTTGTTTTCAAAGGCATATTGATAATAAATAATGCCCTTTTACATTCACCTGATTACAATTGCGGATAACGAGTAGGAAGTAAGTGGATGTAAAAAAAAGCTCATATAACCGGTTACAGAATTTTACATGGTACAAAAGAAATTTCGAGCAAACCTGAAAAAGATGAAATTTTCGCCGCTGCACTCTTGACTTTAATTAAGTATCCGGTAGATTACTCAAAGTGGTCGTCTGAAGTCGTTTTTGTCACATAATCGCATTACACAATTCGGCAAAGAGAAATTTATACATGTTTGCGGAGGAAAACGCCAAAACGGCATAGTGCCTTGTCCTTGGGAATGAGTCTATGTAAACAGCTTCACACACAAATTGGCTCGAATTGAATGGGCAAACTTTCTTCCCACTTTTCTTGTATTCCGGTTTGAGATTTGAAGCTTTTCAAATGTCTTAAACTGGTTATCAACTTTCAAAATCAAAAATTTCTATTACATCGTGCAGCTTTGGGTTCATTAACAAATTTGAAAAGCCGGCAGTTCGTTTAAGGTTAAATTAGATACTGACATCATTGTTTAAAGTAGTTTCGAAGGTTAAAGAATAAAATATTCAGTATTAAAATATATTTAAATTGATTCATTTGAGGTAGACTTCCTGAAAGATTATTTCATCGTGCTATCGAAATGCATATCCTTAATTCAAAATGTATGAAAGAAGAACAGAAAACGGTAAAAATCAATGAACGAGAAATCATAAACTGTTAAAAATCAACTTCCAAAGTTCATTAACTTCTCGAAGAATATGATCCAGTTCGGTGCGCAACAACAAGAAAGCGAAAAATATCAATTTGGAAGCAATTATAATAATAACTCGAATAATAAAGTAAGCTTGTAAGGCCAAAGGTAATAGTGCGAGAAGCTACTTTGTGTACATTTTATTATCTTGCCATTTAAATATACACAATTAATTTTAATCGAATCGTAATTTTCCTTACCTCAGGCATGAGTTGCAAAAAGCAAATAATTTTATTAGTCGTTTTTATTATTTAATGAATTAAATTCTCAAAAGCAAAGATATGGAATATTGATATCGAGCAATGTTTTATCTACATATCTATATGCTTTAATATTTCAAATTTATTCGTTTACCAATGTTGATGCTTAAAAATATTCTGTTTTCCAATAACATTTTATATGTTGTCCGTGTTTGCATAAACATTAAATTTCTTTTATAGTATAAATGAATGAATAAGAAGATCTCTAAAATAACAAAAATGCAACAACATTTTTGTACTTTCAAATAGATAAAGGCCAACTTTTTAATACCGGTCTCGATAGAGAGGGACCTTTAGTATTAATAAGATGCCACGATGCTTTTCCATCGATATTTGTTATTTTTCAATAATGGAGTCTTTTTGAATGCATTTAATCCAACCTTGTTCAAATCCGATTATGTCCATTTGTAGCGGAAAACCTCGTTAATAAACGCAAACACTACCTAACATCTTTTGATGTGGGACTAATAAAAGTTGCATGAGGCAAGATCTGGTTCGGTGAAAAGGTCATGTGCAATATTCATCATATTTTTTATGCATAGATTTTGCTGCTTTTTTCCGTAGTAGAGAGTGTACAAATTGATTACATATTTCGAGTTCGTTTTCCAAAGCATTGGTAATGAATGTGGCTACTAATTATGTAGTAGTTTTTTTTAAATAAGTAATTTAATTTTCGCAGCAATTTTTATGGCACACCACTATGAGGGTTTGGAAAACAGGGTTTTTTAGTGTTCTTTTTTTCATAAATTAACTTAATGTATAAGAATTGTGGGATGAGTATTTATTCATATGTACTTTGGTTCTTTGGATAAAATTCACATACATTTTTACTGAAAAATAGCCAATATTATCCATAAAAAAATATTTCATTATCGGCAGGCACGATTTTTCCGGCGTAGTTAATCCGAAAACAAAAAGCGAATATTGTTTTTAAATATGATTATTGTTAAAGCCATAAGTATAGTGATCCTTTTAATTACCAAAATTGCAACCTGTTTTATGTACGAATCAAGTTTTTACAACAATCTTTTCCAATCAAGATGCTTAAAAAATAGTAATTTTGGAAATAAAAAAATACGGCGTCAGAGTCCCCAGAGTACAGCAATGGTGGTCACCGTTTGCACCTGCGCTTGAGAGCCTCAAATTCAACGCGATCACGCGATCAACATATAAAATGTATTTTTATAATAAAGGTCGAATAAGTATAATAAAAATAATCTTTATTACCTCTTTCTATTCCCGAGAAAAAAATGCATGAAGTTGTGGTCAAAATACAGCTGTCACTAAAGAATACCCCATTAAAACAAGAGAGTAGGACGGATTCTTGTGAAGCCGGAATTTTGAAATATTAAATTTTAACAAAATTTTAAAGTAAAATTCTATCGATTTTAGGATAAAAAGAAATCCAGCTTGATAAAAGATTCTTGGTCTACATGTAGCTCTCGTTTTTATCCTTAATTGCAAGCCAATCAGCTTAATACATTTTGAGGAATCATGGATATCGATTTTAACAAGAAGAGATACATGTAGGCATCTAAAAACCAGGCAGCAACTTGAGCGCGTGGTATTATAATTGTATACTTTCGACAACTCTGAGATTTCCGCTTTCACGTTTTAACTAAATATTCATAAGGTATATGAGTACTTTCAGAATACGAGTACGTAATATACATAGATATCAACTTTATCGATCGAAAGTTGCTTCACGAATGGGACATGTGAGCAGTGATTCTTTAATTAATAATTATTATACACCGCCGGGTGCAGGCGGATAAGAATATTACGTATCAATATTGAATCTTATTTAATATTTAAATAAAACAACTTTCCCCCTCTGAAAAAATAACGTAAATAATAATTACAGATGTGACTGCAGAGAGGTAGACGAAAGTATTCTTACAAAAAAAAATTGCTTTCAATTTATTAAGACTCATTCAAATATAACAAATGCCTTTTTTCTTTTGCAGTTTCATAGAACAAGATCGCGTAAGTGGATTTTGGACATGGCTGTTCGTGCTCTCAAAACTGCCGGAATTGGGTGATACGCTGTTTATTGTGCTACGCAAGCAACCATTGATATTCCTACATTGGTATCATCACATAACTGTCTTAATATACTCATGGTTCTCCTACTCAGAATACACTTCATCCGCCCGGTGGTTCATCGTTATGAATTACTGTGTTCATTCCGTCATGTATTCGTACTATGCGCTGAAAGCAGCGAGATTCAACCCTCCGAGGTACATAGCGATGGTGATAACAACAATGCAATTGACACAGATGATCGTTGGCTGTGCCATTAACATTTGGGCCTATAACTTTGTGAAGACTGCTGGTCGGTCTGCGTGTAACATTTCACCGACGAATATCAAACTTTCGATTACTATGTACTTCAGTTACTTCGTCCTATTCGCCAGATTCTTCTACAAAGCTTACGTTTCGCCAAGCAGCAAGAAGGGCAAGACCAGCAGCTCCTCAAAGATTTCAGCTAACTCAAAAATGACGACAAACACAAGCGAGAATCTAGCACAAAAAGTCAAAGCGCAATAAATCAACGAACACACAGCAGTAGTCCTAATTTACTTCTGTCACGTTTTCTAAAGTTGGCTTATTTTTACAAGGATACTGCTTTTATAAGATAAGATGCTACCAAAAATATACCTATTGTTTCCACAGTGAATTAATATGGCGGTTATGACTATTCAACTATTAGTTAAGCTTTTGTTATGGGTCCCTTCTGAAGTAAGTCTGTCAATGGTGACCAGGTTGGCAATGAAAAGCGCTTCTCCCGGGTAATAGCGCAAAAAATAAACCAACTAATCCGCAGCGAGCTGAAACGGGTGCTCTACGAAACTTGCAATCTCAATAGCAGCCGTGGCTAATTAAACTCATTACCCAGTTCATTGGACTATCAGCTGCAGATGATATGCATTTTAATATCAATGGCACTTGCTGGTGGTTCGTGATCGCCGTGGCAGTTTGATTCGAAAAGTTATGTAAAAATAAAGTTGTGTTTTACAGTAATCATAATTTTCCGTTATTCTGCATTGGCATCGCTGGACTATCAGCGCTGTTCAATAGCATTGTGTTCAGAATTGCACAAACCCTTTCTTCATTTAATCTCCATTTAGGTCAGACCGATTAAGAACGCCTAAGAGAATTGCAGGTTGCCTTGTCACTGTGATTGAATAGTTATACAATCTAGAAGACTTCCTATGATTTTGGAAGTGCATAAGGAAAAAATTACGAAAATGTTTTCATTCCGTATATATGACAGTGCCTCCAAAAAATCGTGAACTGTGCTCTGCAAGTTAAAAATAGGACCCGTTGCGACTTTGACAAATTACAGCTTTAGGTGCGTTTTATTTAACGTTTTTTGTTAGATTGTCTGGCGGTAGCCTTAACTTTTGACATCAGTTATTAAGTTGACGAAGCGTAAGTATGCTCGGAGGATATTGGACAACAGACAATAAATAAACAAAGTCCGAACGAAATGTATTTTCTATTTAAAGTGATGTAAACACTTGAGGTGACTTATAAATATGGAAATGAATCTCTTTACTGCTTCAGAATTTAACAACAAATTCAGTCAATTGTGCTTCAATTTTAGAACTTCCAGTTAATGACCTGGACTGAAGGCCGTTGCAAGCATTTAGTGTGCATTTACGATAACTTTTTAATTCCCCAGTTTTAATAATATTTATATGCTTTTACATTATGCTGTGATCAGGATCAAACCAGTAGGAAGCTTTATTTATATGCAATTGCTTATATTATGCAGCTACCCGAATTTGATCTATTATAAGGAAACAAACAAATGCTTTTATATAGTGGAGGATATAACAGATTATTTATTATAACATTGATAACCGTTGTAAAAAAAATTGCCGATATAGCAGAAATCGTTGAAAAAGAAACCCCTGTTAATTACACTAAGCAACTAATAGTAATACTTTTGTTGGTCAGCTTAGTCCAAACCTACATAGATGTGCTGCATGGGGCTACTGATCATATGTTTCGATGTTAGTAATCAGAATCACACATCATCATAAATGGACGTTTTTGTATTACAACTAAATTACCATTAGCAATGCAAAATACAGCTTGTACTATTACTAAACGATTAGTGATAGTGGAAATTTAGTGGTAGTCCAAAAATCGTGCACTATCATTTAATGATAAATTAATGGTGCGAATATGAACTATACATTATGCATAGCTCGCACGATCAAAATTACTTTTAACGAAAGGCTTTTTATCCTTTGCGGGAATAGTTAATAGTTCCAGATGGAAGAACTTGTTCGATAAAAATTTTGAAATCCACTTATTTTTAAAAATGAAATATAAAACATAAAAATTAATTCAATCGAAATAAAAGTTTATAATACGAAGCTCCCGTTTATTTTGACAAAATGAAGTTAAGTTTTGGGTATTACAGAGATGACAAAATTCAATTTCAACTTACAGAATGGAAACTTTTCAATCCAATTTTCAATTCTGCGAAACGGAGATGGTTCCTTAATAGTAATTTTGATCGTGCGAGCTATGCATAATGTATAGTGCATATTCGCATCATCAATTTATTGTTCAGTGATAGTGAAACAATTTTACACTATCAAATCAATTCAATCCATTATCACTCATTATTGATACTGAATGAATTTGTGATAATGAAATAGACTTTGCACTACCACTAAATAGTTTAGTGATAGTGCAAACAATTTCCACTATAGTAGCGCTAATGAAGTAATTAATGCACTAAGCCCAACTCTGCACACCATTAATACATTTAAAGTGCAAAACGAACGAAACAGATAATTTTAACTTATATACTACATTACAGATCTTTCTCTGTAAAACAAAATCTTAACAAAATCTTGCAAAAACTGACAAGCTTAGGTCTTTCTGTGTGGAATTAAAAATTATCCATAACTCGCTTATCACATATTTACAGATTCAGCAAAGCAGAAAAAATCGCGATGTCTCGTAGAAAAAAGTCTGTATAAATCGACATTTAGATTTATTGCATGTAATGATTAAATTAAATTTGTTTATATATATATTATATACTCGGATATAGCGTTGCAAGGTTATGGCAGACGACAGGTAGGAGGAAGACAATTTTGTGCAAGAGACTCGACAGACAATCGAGTATGAGGTTTAACATATTCATTGCCAATCACGCGATATCGCGTGATCCAACCCTACACTTTTCTATGTTCTGTAGAGTAGTAATATTCAATTTTTCACCAAATTCATTAATTTTTCCTAGCTAACCTCCGTTCAGCAACATGTACATACAAATAAGGAACAAAATTATAATAAAAGAATAAAGTGGCAAACCCAAAAGTAAAAAGCTGCACAAAATCTATCTATGGTTCGCGTACGAAGAATACGGAGATTGCTATCCCTTCTCCCACTACCCATCGTCAAATAAACCAACATTTTTTTGATACATTACCCATACAGTAAGCTTAGGCATTCAAGATTTAATTTTAATATCCTCCACTGTACTTGCAATTTAAAATAAACATTAATAACAGCATTCCACAACAGCCTAAGGAAGGATCAGATCTTCTTATATGTAAAGGCAAAAAACCAGCACTTCTTTTTAAAAAAATGGTGTACCCAAACGGATGCCTTCTTTGGCTTAAAAGTAAGTTTAAAGTAATAAACTTTTTAACGAGATTTGTTTATTAACGTTCAAATGCTCTTTCTAAGTGTATAAAATCTGGTCACATTGTAAAACAATCTCGGGAAGAAAACACTGAAATGGATACCAAATAATTTAAGAGGGCAGGTTGCTAGGTTACATTGTACGCTATAAGTTTGTTATTTATTTAAAAAGAACATTTAAAACGATTTGCTGGTGATTTCTGAAAGTAATTATATTATTTATAACAGATCATGTTGACTATTATTATGATGCGAAACATTCTTGAACAATATGTGTTTGGATTAGAAAAAAAAACATTTTTATTTAGGGTAATAACTGTAAAATAATTTGTAAATAAAAGTGATAAATTAAAACAACAAGGTTTTTTGTTTTATTTTCTCGCCTGGCCATTTTACTGGTCTACTTCAGCTTTCGAAAAATTTGAACTAATATTTGATTTTTCAATATGAATGGAACATGATTAAATTTATTTATGCTGATACAGATGAAAGTTGCAGAGAAGACGAAACACATAGCAACGCGACCAAAAGGTACCTATACTATTTTTACGGCTTAAGAAATTGGTTAAATTTAATATTATGGGTGTGTTCGAGAATTCAACCGGCTGCTGTAAAATTTAAGATGTCGATCATTCGAATTCAGTGCCGCGTAAAAATATAGGGATCCTTTTGTTTATGAAATGTCCGCAAAGCAGTTTGCTGAAACAGGGCAGGAATCCAGAATAGCCTTGCTAAGAGAACTAGAATATTATATATTCACGGGCATATTTAAGTAACCGATGAACTATTTCCGAAAAATATCTAATCAAAAAACACTTTAGGACACTTTAGAAAAAGTTTACCGGAAATCATAATACGAACACACGGTATTCAATGACGAACTATAAGTAAAAAATGCATTTTAACTTTTCCTAAATTGCAAACCAAATATGGTAATAAATACATAATAATAATCGTGCTACAAAGGAAAGTATTTCCAAAAAGGTAAAGCTCAAACTTTTAAACCCGCCACAAAGTCTTTCATCCTTTTGGAGTTGAGTTGTTTCTTTTCTTTCCGGTTCCTATACGCATATTTCTGAAATCAAGTTGTGGCTATTATGCTTACCATTCTTTTTTCTCAGACAATTACGTAGGTATTTAGGTGTAAGAATTTTAACAATGAGGCGGAAATTCAAAAAGTAAGCTGAGTAGAGTAGTACGGCACCCAGATTGTACTATTGAAGTTATTAAAAAAAAAGTGTTTAAACGCCTTGTGGCATTGTTTAACTTACTTCGCACGACCAATTTCTGATATCTCTGGGCCAAAAGATATTCTTACCTACATACATTGTTTACAGAGCTGGATTTTGTGTACCTACATATAATGTTAATACAGATGGATACTTTTTCAGTTCAATTAAGTAAATATATAATAAGTAGAGCAATGAAGTGCAGAAGGAATTAATAATTATGATTTGACATTAACCTGCACTAGGAAGTGAAAAAAGTGTAATGAAATATCAAAGCCCCATTAACACACGCCGAATACAAGAAACAGCTAATTTCATCCTATTTTTACCCGACTGCGCCGGAAGGAGGGTTATGTTTTTCGAATGTATGTAGGTATATACTCGTATGTAGATTTCTTTGTCCAACTCTGTCTGTGTGTCTGTCTAAACGGCTTGATGGATTTTAACTTTAGAGGTGTCGTTAGATTCGTCTTAAATGCGAGAGTGACACAGGATATATCAAAATTATAAAAATTAAATTGGTCGATTTTTGGCGCCATATTATGTCTTCAAAAATTGTTTTTCTCCCAAAACCTATCGATTGGGTTATCAACATAATGGGTTTTTGAAATGGCTTGCAAAAATATATACAAATTATATTTATAAATGTAATTTGGAATGAGAAATACTAAAAAAAAATTATTGAAAAAAATAAAAACCCAACTGCATGAAAAATTGTAAACTTAAAATTTTCAACTTACTTAATAAATGAACTGAAAAGATAGAAATAAAAAAGTTGTTTTAGAAAACCAAAAAACCCGGCTGATTGTAAAAAAGAACTAAGAAGATGCAAACAAGACACATTCATAATTAAATCTATATATAAATAAAGCAGTACTATGTATTAAAATTGATCTGACTGGTCGATATTTGTTAAAACTGACAAAGTATAACTAATTGGCAGTCGGACGCTACCTACACAGACTAACAAAAATATGCATAGCCTCCGACCGCCACTTAGTTATACTTGTCAGTTTATTACAAATATTGAGCAGTTAAATCAATTTTAATAGTACTGCTTTTTTTATAGATTTAATTATGAAAGTGTCTTGTTTGCACCTTCTTAGTTTTTTTTACAGTCAGCCGGGTTTTTTGGTTTTCTAAATTAACTTATTTTATTTTATTTATAAACTGGCTTAAACTCGTTTGGAATTTCAAGATCACTCAGTAGTTTTTTCACGTAACTAAAGATTCAACACCGGCTTGTCGAGTGATTAACGCGAGACAACTGGGTTTTTTTAAAAAAAAAGCCTGAAACTCCACAACTTATAAATAAGTATTTAAAAACAGCTTATGGATCAATTTGGAATTGGTACGCAATTATACACATTTCAGTATTTATGCTAAGTTCCAAGTAAATTCGATTAATAAAATAATTTTTCACATGCAAACTTGTATACCCTCTTAAGGGTTCAACTCTCGATTTCAGTTCACTACCAGGGTCTCAGAGGACGATCGACCACCACAAAAGATGAAATCACAATTAACTGGTGAAGCAGCAGTTTATTGGCTTATATTTATTTTTTAATTTATTATGAATAGAAATGAATAGATATTGATTTATACTTATATACTTTCTCATTATTTGTATTTTACAAAATTCTTGTCAGATTGTTCCTCATAAACAAGCTAAGCTATTATAACGAATAAAGCAAAAACAAAAACCTATTCGAATTCGTTGCTTAGCTTGTATTTTGAATTGAATTTTGTAAATAAATAAATTTTTAAATTACCCCTATTGCGAGGCAACTTGGCTGTTAAAAGTGTTCCTTTTAAAAAGTTGCTTATGAACTCTTGCAAGTAGCTCAATTAAATTGAGGAAGTACTTTGCCAACTTCACGTAAATCTACCTGACGAAGTCAACCCAAACCTTGACTTGCTCATCAAGCTAACTGTAAGCAATTGGCTCAACTGTTATACTGGAAGCTGAGCTCACTGGCATAGGTATGAGTTCGAATAGAACGTCATGAACTGCCATAACAAGATGAAGACAAAGAGTTGGATTCGGACAGGCCGTTAGTTATACATAGTTATGGTAAGTAGGGCTAGTTATCAAATCTTGGGTTTTCAGCTTTTCCCCTGTTCTCAAAATAATTACCACCATACATCCGAGGAAACTAAATCCAAAGCAAAGTCTGTATGTCCGAGATGTACTCTGCATTTTCCAAGTTAGGGGAGAGAGAAAAAGAAAATTCTACCTGGTTTCTGTCAGAATTAAAAAAAAATATCTATAAAAATATATAAAAAAAGAAGATAGAAGAAATTACACAGGACTTTGTGTGGGAGTTCTGAAAGCAGTAACGTGGGCAATTCAAGAATGAAATGAAACCCGGAATCCAGATGTGAGGCGTGTGGAGATTTGGAGGACGAAGAACATTTTCTATTGAGGTGCCCAAAATACGATGAGATAAGATTCAGTTTCCCAGTTTCCTACTGTTGATGACAGAGGTTCCCTACACGACATACTGACACCTTTATCTAGGGATAAAATTAATGCCCTCGTGGACAACTTAAAACAAAACAAACAAACAAACCCGCAATTCTTTGCGAATTCCAACATAAATTTCCATTTCAACATGCTTAATTGAAACGCGAAAACGGCTTGAGATCATTTCATTCAAGTGAAGTCGTGATATGAAATATTATTTTAAAAAGTTTTATAAATATGTACAACATGAACATATTTTTCTTAAATTTTTGTGCAGTAGGCCAGTAGTAGGTCACTCTATAGGAGAGAAATTGGGGCGAAATTAGTGTGTTTTTAGTGAAACTATGAAACATATCAACATTTGATAAAAAGGTCTTTATTACATAACTCTTGAACATTGTTTGTGAATTTTTGTGAGCTCTTAAAAACAAAATAGCATTCGCAGCATTATCCCATTTATACCATTTTTGTGCGGCCGGACCAAAAATTCCTGCAATTTTGAAGATAGATTCATGAACCACAAAGTTTTCGATTTAGTATGATAACAGCTGAGAAGTATGTCGGCTTTTTTTATATTAATCTTAGCGAAAATGGCGGCCTTGTGAACAAAAAATTGTCCGGGGTATATGACATACATATGTATGTACTTATTGACGAATTCGTTTCGTAAGGATATTCATTTTTAATAGATGCCAACAATCGATGTTGTCTCGTCTGCATTCATACTGAATACATTCCACCAGCTTGGTCGCTTTTACGTCAAATGAATAAAAAACGAACAAAACATTTACATAATTCACGAAAATCGGCTTTCATTATCTGCAGTTAAAAGTCAAGTACGGCTTTAAAAGCCTAGCAACATGCATAATACCTACACACCCGCCCCTACTGTATTGTTAAACTAGCAGAACTCCGACAAGCATTGTTTCGCCCTAGCTTACATTCGTAAATAAATAATTTAATTTTATTATTTTTTCACTTTCGCAAGTGTGTGGCTATGAGCCAGGAAAGAAGGAGCACCACTCAGATCGATGAATCGAGTAGATTTGATTTACAAAATTTAGGGGGGAAAGTACTAAGAATAGGTGAAAGTAATGTATGAATTGAATTGATGAATTGATCATTGAAAAATCTCGGTAATTATTCGCCGTAGTATATTGCGGGAGGGCTTAATGGGAGCGCCTTGATGAGTAGTATAACTGAGTAAATATATAAATATTTAATGAATAACAGTTTTTTAGTAAAATTAAATTTATTACAGAAACTTTCCTTAATAGAACCATTCCCGACCTTTTTAGGTACAATGTACGAGTATGAAATCAAGCCTAAGGCTAAGAGTGCAATGTAATGTAGCTCATGGGTATACCGTATGCAAAATAATTCTCATTAAGACTGTATTTATTCACATGTTTTTTTGTGCCGAAAATTAAGCTGAGTACAGAAAAATCAGTTATATAATGCTTTTAATATTTGCAAATATTTCTTACATAAAAATGGCGCGAGTAAATAGCAAATTTCTTCAAGTCGAATTTGCTATTCACTTCGAGTGGATTGCGTTGGTTATTGAGAACTGCCGCAGTGCTAGTAATTGATTAATGAAAAACAAACAATCGTGCACGGAAACTTTTCAGGCAGTGAAGGTATCGCTGACGTAAATAAGGTTTCCGTGCGTCGCATCAAAACGAGTTCTCATAAAATAAAGAGAGTATCTGTATATATTTTGGGTTACTTGACTTTTAGAGTAGTTCTTACTTACTGACGTCAAAGAACTTATAAACAAGTAAGCGATTCTCTTTTTGGAGGTATTACCTCTTTTGCTTTGCATGCGAATGTAAATTGTCTTTCTTTAAATAAATTTTTGCCTTTTTGGAAAAAATGTTTAAATGTAGCCTGCAATGGAAATTTTTAACCTTGATGGAAATGTCAAACATTATTACTTATTCCAGCATTCCACGACATTTAACATACATATATACAGTTATAGAAACCGCCGCCAGACACGCGTAATTTAAACCAAACCGAATACAGGCATCTTTTGATATATGATTCTGCGATTTCCGTACTTCGCCATCAAGAAAACAAACTTCTCCCTACTATAGTAGTATTATAGTATATGTATATCTCGATTTATGCCATTTTCCTTTTACTTCTAATTACTGACTACGATTTATAAAATATTGAGTAAATTTTAGTAATCGAAAAATTAAAAAAAACTCTGAAACTAGTTTGTTAATTTAAGGCAAAAAAGGTTATTGTGAAAGGACTTATTGCCTTTTTAATTTAAAACAACAAAAATATCTTCAAAAAATCGTGTTTAAATAAAATAAATAAATTTTCACGCAAAAATTCAAAAAGCAATAGCTTTTGAAAACTCTTGTTTTAGATTTGTCAATGTGAAAGATCACTAATTAAATCCACAAAGGACAATATATGTATATTTATTCGGATGGTACTCGATAACTAGGAGTAGTGAACGCGTGGAAAAAGTTGAAAAAATTATGAGTGTTTCGATCCGAGAATCAATCCGATCTCATCGGGGAGGGATCGAAACCCACTCCCATTTACTAACAGAAATAAATTTTGTCAAACACTACATGCTTTATTCTTTAGTTAAATTCTATCAAATAAAACATAATTCTTCCTACCTATTTTTCCCTATCAAAATCTATTCAAAATGGAGAGGACAACTTAATGATTTTATATACAGCAAAAATTACTATGGAAAGGAGGGGTCAATTTTTAAAGATTTCTAAAGTAAAACGACTAAGAATTTGAAGTATGTTGTTATGAATCCTCTTATAACCTGAAAAGATTAACACCCCCGGTCAGAACCCTTATGGTGATACTTCGGTGTCTGTTTGTCTCTCTGTATGTCACCGTCGTATTTCTCAGTAACTACTATTGCTATCGACTTGAAACTTTGTCCGCATCTATTCCCGGTGAAACAATTTCAGAAATATATTTGTTAAAATTTAAAAAAATTAAACTGAGGACTCCATATTATTTTGATATGTATATATATTGTGTATGTTAATTTTAAGCCGCAACAAGTTTTTGATTTGTGCGAAAAAATACCTCACAAAAACTGAAATAATTCGTACTAATAGAAAGTATGATATGAACATGCTTTCAGTTTATATTATAGTAAGTATTCGAAAAAAATAAATAATTCTATTAATTTTTTATCCCTCTCTAACTCCATAATTTGTGAACTGCGCATGTCTGACTTGCACTTGGCGTGTCTTGTTGCTCTTCCTATTCCTGTTATAATACTAATATGCACTTTGAAGGCATTGGTTCAATTTAGATTTTAGTATTTTTGAATACACACTAACAATATTCCAGTAAATAGAGTTTCTTCTTTTTGCCTGTATTTTCTACTGCAATTCATAAAGGTCGTTTATAGCGCACCACCATTATCATATTACATTTTAAAAGATGACTATGGTTGTTTACGTAATGTGCAATTCAAATTAATTGAGCTGACGCTGCAAATCTCATTAATAAAGTATATGGTATACAATTTTGATGAGAAGTGAAGGCAACTGAAATGACGTGTATGGAAGTAAAATGTAAATACAATCTTAGAAGTTATAGAGTGCTTGAGAACAATTGGGCAGTGGAGTCTATTCTGAGATCCGATTCACGTGAAACATATTTCCACGGAATTTTCACTTCGCTCATACTGTAAAAAATCCCCTTCAGGCGAATATGAGAAAAGGTTCTATCGACAGTTTCGCATAAGAAATCGAACATGTGGAACATTTACACTAAATGATGTAGGAATAGAAGAATAGGATAATTGCAATGTGAACCACTTTTTACGTGAAGCGGATCTCAGAATAGCCCCCAGGAGTTCTGTTTTTATTATTCTTATGAGAACACACCAATTTTGACCTTTTTTATTTTTATCGTTGTTTATTTTATTATGTGTTTATTTATTTTAGGTTTATGTATAAATTGGACACAATATATTACGTTGGGACTTATTGATGTCAAAAACGTTGGTTTATCTAACCCTAACAGATCTGGGGCTTTGGATGTCAGCTACCAGACGAGTACACAGCCATGCGGTTTAGAGCCGGTGGAAACCTCAGGAGCTTCGGCCTAACAGGTCGTCGCATCAATATCAACATGAATTTAGTGCAGTCTTGGAAGTAACACATAAGAAAGTGTTAAATAAGTTTAAGTACCTAAGCGTAACATTAATGTAACTTTACGAGAATAATATAAAAGACAGTTCGATAGTTTATAATATTTTTTAATAATTTTGAAAATTAAAAATAAACCTTCCATGACTAAGGGGAGCTTAGCAGATAGTATGCTAACTCCGGATACCTGGCGACCTAAGGTTTAAATTTAGCCTTCTCAGGGGCACACTCCCCTCGGGTGACATTCACTCCCGTACATGTGGATTTATATCGATAAAAACACAAGTTCAAACCAGTCATGGCCGCATCTGCGCACATTAGTAGGCCCTGACGAAATGGTGGTTGATGTCCCAGACGTCATTCATTCCCGAAGAGCTGGCCGACCTCTTCGCAGCATGGGCGCTCGACTCCAGGCCATGGAAGGATGCAAGAGGCAATCCTCCAGCCTTATGTCGCCAAAGGCTAACACACTTGGGAGCACCCATCATGCGCCGATGGGTGTGTCAAATGCGGCTCCTCAGAACACTATAGCCTACTTCAAGGGTCTTGATGTTGAAGGAGTTTTTTTTAAAAAAAAAGAAGGAATTAGCACAACATATCTTATAGGTTGCCTGGATGATGCGCTTAATTATAGAAAAAACCTAAGACACACATGGTTGTGGACTAGGTACCCTCTAATGGTAATCAGGACATGTCTGAGCGGTCTACTTTTAATTGTTAATAGACTAGGCTGCAAATTAAAATTTACGTTGTTTTTATTATAGTTTCAAAGATCGCAAGTAGATTTGGTATTCTGAGTCCGCCATATTTAATTTTAAAAACCTTGGTTGGACGCCATATTTGCAGTCAGCGATCACGCAAGCCTTATGTGTATGTCGAGTTTTGTTTTTATTTTGTTTTATCGAATGTTTATTGTTTTGTATTTGGCGTAATGAGCATTTTTTACAACGCCGATCGGAATGAGTTTGCTGAGAAATAGCTGGCATAATTTTGTTCGTACATAAAAATGGATGCGTCAGCAATATCCTATAGACCGTTTTCAAGATAAAATTACTCCAATATTTAGAATAATGTTTTCCTGCTGAATGACTGTTGCTAGGCCTGGGGTATTTAACAAGAGCATAATAGTAAAATAATAGAGCGGTTTAGTTCGGATTTTAAAAATATATTTCTAATATATAAATTACAAATATTTGTATATATATCAAGTTCTAGCAAAATGCACATTTACACGTATATTAAAATATTTCACAGTAAAATTCGTCTTAACATTTGGTTACAAAAACAAGTGAAGTCCTTGTTGTATAACATTAGCTCATAAAAAGATACAGTAAGTAGTAGTAGCAGTAGTGTTGCAGTAGTAGTGTTTCATTTGAAACGCAAACAGATGAAAAAAGCTAACTTAACGTGAAAACTTTACATATTTACAACACATGTTAAAATCCTACTCAAATACAGAACCCAATACATTCATTCGCACGTAACGTCACATCACTAAGTGTTTCTACCCTTATTTGCTAATATTTTCCATTATCTATTAACTTACTCTTTCTGCTATTGTAAACAAAGTAAAAATGCTTTAATTAGCTTCTTAGTCAGATATGTTACAGCTTCGTTTTTTGTTGCTTCTATATACAATTGGTTGTCAATGTTTTGAGTGGCGGTAGGTGGTAGAGGTAAGAGGTATGTTATAGGCAAGGTGATTGTTAAGATTTGTTGCAATTTGTGTTTGATTTTCCCTGTGATATGTAAGCCGTAAATGCAAGCATGTTTCATGAATCATCTAATTCGTAGGCATCGATGCTTTTCATAACAGTTATCGTTGTGCTTATTTATTTTTAAGTGCTTGTAAATTCTTAATTTGTTTTTGAATTTACTTTAAAATGAAGCTTTAGTCTTAGAAAGATTCTTTTCATTACAAAAAAGTGTCTGTTCTCAAATCCGTTGTATAATGAAAGTTTTGTTCAAAAAAAAGAGTCTCAGAATTCTGTTATGGAGGATAAGTGGGACATTTTTAAGCCATTTTGCAATGAATAAGATTAGTGTAGTCAAAACTGTTCACACAATTATTTTTGTCCGTGTACAAAATGACTATTTTGCGTTTTATTATCAATTTTTTTAATACTTAGTGACCTAGATCTATGATCTATAAAGGATTATGAAAATATAAGTATGTAAAAAAACAAGCAATAAAAAATACTACACCACCAACTAAGAAAAATGTACAATTGAAAATTTTACAATTTAAATGTAAGCTTTAAGTAAGGATTGCTTCCCTAATAATTTCAAACCGAAAATTTGCACTGAGATGTACTTATGCACTATCTTAACCCTTTGAAGCACAGCGGATCACTCAGAACCCCATAAAAATCTCATTGCTTTGTTATTTTATTATGACCAATATATGATCGATTTCGTAGCGTCCATTATTTCCTAGTTTCCTAAGATCCAAATATTTATATTTATTTATGAAATGTAGAAGTAATTATTGTTTATAGTAAATAAATAACAAACAACATATTTTTTTTTTGAATTAGTACATCACAAATCGCTGATTATGATTCTACTGCAGTATTGCAGTTTTGTAAATCCAATATAGCAGAAGCAAAAAAGAAGAAAATTTTAATTATTCTCAAAAAAATTGGTACATATATAGAATTTTTGAAACAGATGCCTGTAAAGTTCTTGCAGGCTATTTTTTCATGTTTGTCCCGTATATTGGATCCGCCATTTTGAATTTTAAAAATTTAATAATAGATTCGTAATCAACAACCTCAAAAATCTCTACATAACCATTTTTACAAAAACCGGATGGCTAGAAAAATACGTGCTTGAAAGGGTTAAATGTTTAACAAGCGATCTTGCTCATAATCAAAATCACATCTCTCTACGATCTATAAGTTAAATTCAAAATTGCATCTTTCATATATCAGGTAAACTTTTTGGGGCTCATGTTTTAGTCGGCGATCTAGATTTATTTGTCCGAATTTGTTCGATCGGGAAACCTCGTTAATGGTTTTTTATCCATTAATTGCCTTAATAGTAAAAACCAAAAAAAATGGTAACGTTTTAGGAAATATGTATCTTTACATTTCACTTTTTCCATAGCGCAAACTAAGCGCAATACGACAAAATTATAGTGTTTATAAAAACAAAACTTCAACAAATCGTAAGTAGGTAGATGTCTAGGAAAAATCAAATCACCAATTTTTTTAATTGAAGAGGTGGGCAATTTTGTGCGCTGAAAGTACACCAATTTTGCGTATTTCTGGAAATGTCAACGTCAGGTAGAAAGTTGCTACCAAACATATTTGATTATCATTAACAATTGCTAGATGGGAGTTTCATCGTAAGCCTCTAGTAAATGCAAGCTCTGTATATAAGTATGTATGTTTATCAATATTCTTTAATGACCTTTTTCTACTGTATAAGAAGGGAGATGTTATTTGACTGGAATCCCAAAACAGGGCCTAGCGAGTGCAATCACAGTGGAAGTCATTTATAGCGATTATAATGATAAGTTGCTTATAACAACCAAACCTTAGAGAATTTTATATCCAGCAATGCTTTGTTATCGTGTATAACGTCGTCAGATATAACGAAGAAGTCGCTAGTAACGCCTGCTGAGCTCTGGGTCGGATCGGATATAACGATTTTGTGGACCAGAAAAAAACACGCTGCGGCATATATCGAGTGTTCCGATATACTTCTCAAAATTCACGATATCCAAATGCAACAATAATATAAATGTACTTCGACGATTAGTTTGACATTCTTTGGCCCAACTGATCAGAGAAGCAAATGCCATGGACAATGATTTAAATGTTACATTCGATGATTTTGCTGACGTTGATGAAAACTTGGCAACTTCAGAGAATTGAACGATGAAGATTTCGTTGACAACTCAAATATTTCACAGCATACAACGCGGATGAAGATGAAGTTGACCCTGGCATAGATTTCAGCCAACATCAACATTTGAGACCACTGAAGCTTTAAAAGTAGTGTGTTCATTTAACGGCAAGTTAGGGAAGATGTTACATATAATATTGGAAAGAGCCTAGAAAAAAACTATAATCTAATAAACAAACAAAAATTACGGATTTAAAACAAAATCGTCTGTCTTACGAGTACATACATACCTATATACCTCACCCTAATTACGTAGATATTACGTACTATGTACTTAGCTGCTTTTGTTTTTCACAACTATGTGAGTAATTTATCTTTAATACACATAAGTAATAAAATGCAAACACAAAGTTATGATTTCACCTTATTACTAAAATAAAAATCGGCGTCCCTTTATAAAGACGTTAATTTTCCGGTTCCTTGGCCGACGCTATAAGCGACTTCCACTGTATATCTTAAAAGCGATTCGCGTTTTTCGTGAGCTGTAATTTTAATTTTTAGGTAATTATGAATTGAATTCAAATTAAAAATAAACTACGAATGTTCATCACTATATACGTCTGAAGGAAATAGCAATAATAGCACAGTGGTGTTAAAAAGTGAACTGAGCTCGAAAACTAAATGAGCTGCACCACGTAAAGAGCAAATGATAAGTTCTAACGTCAAAAGTGAAAGACCGCATTTTGTAAGGGAAACATTCGGTCTCACGAAAAATGCACTAGCATCGCGATAAAAAATTTGCACGAATTAAACTTAGAACGAGATTTTCGCTATAAATGGAGACTTAGATAATCCATGATTTTTCAAAGGACTTAAAAAGTGTTGGGATAAATTTATAAAATAAATTGTAATTTTTAACCCTGTTAGTTTCCTGAAGACGCTTTATGAACAATCTTATCTATTTACATATATCTTTCCATTCAAAGGGTTGCGTATGCGTTGCCACCTACTATCAATGTTTTCATCCGAAGATTATATGCCTCCTACTCGCACGATTTTTTTTATGTTCTCACTTTTTCAACATCTTTCTTTACTTTATGGTGCTCACTTATGATTTAAAGATTGAAATCGCAGAATCACTACAGTAAATCCGGTTCATAAAATTTACGCTACAAAGAACTTTCCGTGAATGTATAATTTCTATAAAATTTAGTTGATACGAATTTAGTACACACCCCATATTTTTAATTATAAGTGATAGAGGACATAAATTAAATTAATTTATTAAAACAAGATAAAAATGTTACGAACTAGGTAAATGCATTAAACTTTCTCCAATGGCTTCAGATCCCTAATTGGTCACATTATCGTTGTTTCAATCTAATGGAAACATTTTTTTTCCACTTGTCCCAAAGTAGTGAAGACGATCGAGCTGACATTGGACATTATTCAAACAACTTCAACGATACAAAGCTTTTGATACTAATTCATTATAAAGAAATACAAAGGAAATTACCCAAAAGAGAGTTGAGCTTCCAATTTTGGGCACATTTTTTTAGAATCTCGTCACTCGTAAAAATTCTTTTAGAACCATTCTGGTATCCCGCATATACAAAATATCTTAACATTTACATATAGCAATATGAAGAAAGAAAACCCCGCGTACAGACAGAACATACAGTTTATTGCATAGTAGGAGTGCATTTTCGTGCCGAGTGATGCATTACCTTTTTATTGCGTATGGTACGTAAATACACCTCATACTTTTTTTTAAATAGATATAACTCACACATGCAAATCGATCGTTTGGAATGCCCTTGAAAATAAATAAAAGAAAACCGCTCCCTTAGTAGCCCGTCGCCGTGGTATATTTCAGTCAGAATCTTTGTCACTCACATCTAGCTGGCAGACCAAAAGAACTGATCGTGAAAATCGGACTATTGTATGTGAGTTTAGCAACAATGATACACGTAAGATTGGTGTGGAACAGCAGGTGCTGAATTGGGCGCAGTGGCGAGTTAGCTACAAGTATTCGGTAAGTCCATTCCAAGATAAATTTAATCAGTGAGGGTCAAATATATTCCTTTGAAGTCTTCACATTATAGGTGTCGGTATGTTTCATTAAATTACACGGTCCCATTTTTTTAAATTATTAGCGATGAGATTTA
Source organism: Neoitamus cyanurus (assembly GCA_947538895.1). Taxonomy (NCBI): domain Eukaryota; kingdom Metazoa; phylum Arthropoda; class Insecta; order Diptera; family Asilidae; genus Neoitamus; species Neoitamus cyanurus. Next base: position 54,559,462 of record OX384540.1, read on the forward strand.
ATATAGTTCTCATAATTATATAATATAATTTTTTTTTGGTTTACGTTGGTCATGAGTCGAATGGCCAAAATTTGCAATAAAATTTCCTTATGCGAATATATTTGTGAGATTGTATTTTCCAACCAGCTCTTTGAGTTGTTTTTACTACTACAAATACCCATTATTTACCTCCGTCTGAGTTGCTAATAGTAAAAATATCAGTGTACATTTGATTCAATAGATAGGTTAAAATATCAATTGTTTTCTTTTAATATCTTCAATAATAATGTTCAATAATATCGCCAATTCTAATGTGACTAAAAACTAAAATTACCATTGGCTGTATGTATTTTTGGAAAGCTTATGAATATTCGGCTTAAGTTTACTGCTTGTTAATAATATGCAGTGCTGCCGGAAATTTTAGGATCAAACGTCGATTTTGGGTATATATTCTATTACCTAGCCTATCACTTCGTGATAGGGAGAGGAGTGATGGTAACAGCGGGTGTTAATAAAACTTTTGTCTGTCCTTAATTATTTCATAAAAGTTTGTTTTAATTCGTGTACTAATTTTAACAACAATCATCAAAAACTTAATGCAATCGTGTTCAAAATTATAGGACACATTTTCTCAGCCTTTAATATGTTGCCCCTTGGCCATTATAACGTCGTTCATTCGCTGCGGTAAGCACAATTTCTATGCGAAATCTTCCGACAGTCCTCTCCATTCTGCAATTAAAATATCGTTTAATTCATGGAGGGTTTTCGGTCTTCTTATCGCAGCTCTATCTTTAAGGACCTTCCACGCATTCTATATGGTGTTCAAGAATTAAATGATATTTTAATTGCCGAATGAAGATAACTATCTAAAGATTTCGCGAAGAAAAATGTAGGCCAAAGGGCAGCATATTAAAGGCTGAGAGAATTGGTCCTATAATTTTGAACACGATTGCATTAAGTTTTTGATGATTTTTGTTAAAATTAGTACACGAATTAAAACAAAATTTTATGAAATAATTAAGGACAGACAAAGATTTCATTTCCACCCGCTGTCAGCATCCTTCTTCTCCTTATCAACAAGTGATGGGTTAGGGAATAGGCCCAAAATCAACGTTTGGTCCTAAAATTTCCAGAGGCACTGTATTAATAAATGGTCACCTCGCTGTCATCACTTCGAACGAATTTTTCCGCAATAATATAACTTTAAATCGCAAACTCATAAGTTATGCAAATCCTCTAAGAAATAAAAAACAAATTTTGTTAAAATCACAGATTTGTAGATTGTGTGGAATGCGGAAAATGTGGGTGCCAAACCGCAATTGGGAGTATAAACTTACTCGAAGAGAGTTAATATGGAGAACTACCTTCTGGAAGCGTCTCTACGCTTGAGGACGTCAAAGATAACTTCTGATGAATTTTGCCCATCTGGGGCATTAGAGTCGTCGGAATCAGAGTTGTTTAGTTCGTTTGAATCGAGCAGTGGTACGCTTTGTCCTACATTTTTGAAGTATGTCATATTCGTCGGTATTTCTGATGAGCGTGTATTTTTATCCATCGCAAAAGCATTATCTTCGCCCTTTGTTACGGAGATCAAAGAGTATTTATGGACTATATGACAGCATATGCCGCCCAAGCAAAGAACTAGCCCAAATATGTTTATAAGAGTCAACTGATCCCCGTTCAACTCAACGGCAAGAACCAACTGGCAAATATCCTGCAATACAAAAAGGCGTTTTATTTCAAATTGCATTTTATATTATTACTACTCTGAGTGCTCACCTTAAATATTCCCGCTATTGACAACGTTAAACTAGACGTGTGCGAGAGAACGAGGAACTCACTGATTTCCATAGCAAAAGCGATTACAGCTCCAGTTGAAACTTCAACCAAAATAATAAACATATCCTCATACGGAGTGTTAGGAATTAGGGCAAATGCTTCTACTAATCGCCTTCCTGTAATTAAACAAAAAAATATTTGATTTAACAAACTAATTGTTTCCAACTAGATTGTATGGTTTTGGTTGGATAAGAACAATAGACAGCAAGTCCTCAAGTACAATTCAGCGTCAGAGACTAGTGCTGAACTAAGTAGCTAAATACTGCTCAGTCAACATATGGCTGATCTACCTTGCAATTGCAGTATTTAGTACGAATTCGAATTTGCTGAGGCGTACTTGAACATGCAACCCACTCCTGGGGTACTCATTCAATTTTTTTTGTTCGTATTAAGCAGTGGAATTTCATCCATAGGGTTAATTTAGAAATTTTACATGCAAGTCATTATTATTTAATTCAAATGAAATTGCATGGCTCCACCCCTGAATTTTACATGTAAGTAGTGTAAATCGCAGTTTTGAGAGACCTGGACTGCAGCCTTAATTTAAATTTTCGTTTTATACAACAACATACCTTCAAACGCAATAGTGAATGGAAGAATAGACAAAATCATCCACGGCTGCATATGATAGATCATATCCACGGGATTATGCAAACCCAATTTTGATTTCTGCATGATGAGCTGTGCAAAACTCCATCGGATGCCACTAGTGAATGAGGCAAACAGAAGGAACACGAAGCCAAATACATCGAACTGCGTTGACTTGTAATTAAACATAAACAAGCCCCCTGATATCATCACCACAATCATAACGAGGGACCAGCTCTGCAAAAATATTAGTTATTGCTCAGATCACTTATGAAAATGCATATTACCTTCTTTTCTAGTCCGAGTATGATTGCAAAGAACAGTATAAAGATAATAGTAGTCGACTTTGTCATAGTGTAGAGAGAGATTTTCACCAACTCCAGGCCCCAGTTGGAAAACCCGATGTCGATTCCGCTGGCTATACCAGTTGGGGCCATCTTTTTTACAGAGGTTCGCCAGTCCAACACGACCCTTGGTTTGTTTGTGGCTATGATATAAATGCCCCTCGCGAGGGCTGATAGTATCAACTTAACAACAAGGTGATAAAGAACTATACTAAGCGGGAACTTCAGTTCCTGAAAGGGAAGTCATAAATAAGTGGCTGGGCGCATTAAATTAAATATTTAGGCACCTTTAGAAGCCTCTGTTGGTAAAATGTTAAGCATATGGAAAGGGAAAGGTACAACATGATAATCCCCAGCGTTCCGATCGCCAGGTGAAAGAATTTCGCCTGCACAGGCTTCTTCATCGTGGCTTGCAATCGAACTTCGTTTTCCAACTCAATTTCTTCGTCGTTGTGCCCTCCGGATTCCCTGCTCGATGCTAGGCGTTCATATCTTGTTTCGGTCATTATTTTATCTGCAAAACAATTAACTGTTAGTGCACAAAGGCCAGATAACGAATATGGTGCGGCTACCTGTCCAATGGAGCTCTATGCAGCAGCTGGGGTCTGGATTTCACTTGCAGATAATTCCATATGCCGATTATCAGTGGGACTTTCTATTTGCTTCGTCGAAACCAGGACCAGGAGGCAAACCTTCCATTGGATGTGCATAGCACTGCAGCACGCATGCGACCTTTTTCTATTTACTACGGCTGACGTTGACAAAACCCAAAACGAAGTTGTCATCTGATTTTTCGGTCGCCGGTTTTCGTGCTGTTTGACAACTTTTGACAACAAAACAAATTTTTCGCGCGGTTTTGTGTCCAGTTTGCCAGCGGGGAATCCAGGGATAAAGTGCCTGTAGAGATAGAGTAGGATTTTATTATCGGGCTGAAACTGTAGCCATGGTCGAAAAGGCTGCGTACGACTACGCGCAGTATTTCAAAACAACAGATCTCCCGAAAGAGGTAAATTGCATTTTGATATTTTAGACTATGTTGGATCTGCCAAATAACTAAAATTAAAAATATCCTTAACGGTCATGGCCTTTGTTGGAGAATAGGATACACCTCTTACTGCTAGACTGTATGCATAAATTATCGGAAAAAAATTATATGCAATTAAAGGCGAAACTATACCACTGGAGTCGAATTCCTTGATAGGCCCCTTCAAGTAATTCTGAATATTAGCGACAACTTTTTCTTAGGGTCTAGTTAAAATTATAAACTGTATCTTTATTTTTGCCCCATATTTTAGGTAACAAATAAGGGGCATTTTGTAAACCAAGACGAATAATTTCGCTTTTTAATGGCAGGGGCATATTTTGTAAGACGGAACGGATCTTCTAAATCTAAATCCCCTACATGGCAGCATGAGCTTGTTCGACTTGAATGGAAATGGCTGGATTGCATGTTAAAATTTCTATAGGAATTCCGTACATGAAATTTAGCTATTTCAAGTTGCTTCGACTTAAATCGAAACAAATATCATGGGCCTTATTTCCATTACTTGAGACCTATTGTGGAATCCGTCGGCGGGAATGACTGTGTATTTAATAAATTCGGAGAACATATGATATCCAGATTCGCATTCCCGCGCATTCAACAATAGGCAACAATATTGGGCCTGATTCTGGTTGTCACCTCACTTTCCGTGACGTGACATCTTATAGCTGAATATCGAAGAAATATTCTTATTGGAATCAAAACAGGCAATTCAGCTATAAGCTGTCACGTCACGGAAAGTGAGGTGACAACCAGAATCAGGCCCATTGTTAGCTCGAATTCGAATCATGTGGCTGAATTCAAAGCTGAATAAGTTCGAATTCCAATTGGAATTTATACTTTGATTCAGCCGTAGGACTCGAATTCGAGCTAGCAATTTTGGAATAGAGAATAAGGCTGCATTCATCAATCAAATGTATCGGTAAACTCGCTCACTCATTAGATTCGCTTGTCTATGCTTCACTTCTAGCGCGCACTATGAGTGCAAACTAATTAACCTACTCTCCAAAAAGTAAACCAACCAAGAGCAAACCAGCGACCAGTTAGCTGATTAAATTGTGTTAGCACATTTTCCTATCAATATAGATGTGACTTATGTTTTGTTTCTTTTGATCGGGAATGAACTGTAACTGAAATAAATTTATATTTCAGTCAGGTGAGTTTATTCGAAATGAGTTTAATAGCTAAGTATGTGCATACTTCCAATTGATATCCGGTATATGAACTTCAGCCATTTCTTTCTCATCACTCCATTCAATCAATTCCTCAGTTTTTTTAATCGAGGCTTGTGGTTTCTTCGCAGACATCACAGGCTGGTAATAGCGAAGAGTTGTTATAGCTTTAAATTAATATTTTACTCGCATGAGGCTATAAAATTATGCAAACAAATAATTGTTTGAAACTTACAACCTAGAAATGTTTAAGTCTAAACTAAAAAAACTCTGTTGGACTTACTTTCGTAGTAATTTAAAACACTTTTTAGCATTATCACCTCTGCTGTCATTTTATTTTATTTCAGATTAACCCACTCTGCACAAGCATAGAAGAAATGCTCGCAAGATTGGAGGAGTTTGAATCTCTTTTGCTAACAGTAAGCCACCATTCGTGATTGCTTCATTTGTACCAAACATTTAAAATTTTTTAGGTAAAATCAGATTCCACCGAAATCATTCAAAACAATGTACCACAAATAGCAGCTTTTACCGGCGAATTTGAGAGTCTTTGCCAGCGAATAGATAGTTTGGAAAAGTTTGTTGCAATTGTTGATAAAAACTTAACCGAACTAGAAAATATTACTGAAGTAGCTGAAGCAGAGCTTGGTGTCCCAGATCACAGTCTAAAAGGCCTATTGAAACCTCTGTTCGGTAAAGCAAAGTCATCAAACAGTACTAATCTCTGTGAGGGCGAGTTTGTTAAGCCAGATATTTTTAAAACTTCCGACTTTTTTAAGCAATAACATTTGACTTCCTTACACATATACCAAAGTGCCATTATTTTAAATATGTAGCTGTGTTTCTACAATAAATTATACCAATTGTTAGGTGTTGAAAACAATGTTGGATAGCAAAACATTTAGTATTCTTGTTAAAGGTATGAGGTTTTATAGAATTATGACACATTCATGTATAGTACGTAAATATTTTTAGAATGGAAATGTACATTTACTTTGTTAAATAAATTTTATTGTTAAGGAATAAATACCGCATTTAACTTGCCCGGAATATACTTTTCATGTTTAGTATTGTGTATACTAGCTAATCGATTTTATCACACACATGGTTTACCGCTTCCTTCCATTCAGCATTTTTCAGAAAGACTGCTGGGTTACGTAACGCAGGGCCATATTCATTGATTCCATAGATGAAATTATGCCAACAGCGAGGCGATATGCCAAATAAGAAACATGTGTTTTATATAAATTTTATGTTTTATTGATTTATCTTTGAAAGTACAACGGCAATTCCATTTAGTAATACTTAAAAGTAAATATACACATCAAGGATAACAAAAAAGAAATATCTTAAGTTAAAATGCACATTTCTGCGTTCTTCAAAGCATACATGAGAAAAAAAAATCCACAGTACAGGTGTTTCTCTACGAAATAACACAGAAAACAATGGGCGTACGACGCATGAGTTAACCATTACTGTAGAACAGAGTAGTTTATGCAACATAAAGAAAAACAAAAATTCCAACAGGCAGCTTACATATTATTGTTTAAATGTGTTAGAGAAAGTGTCTACATCATTTGCTTAATTGTACAATGCTGCTATAGGTACCTCTAAGGTAAATTATCGTTTTCAGCAAACAAGCAATGCTTAAATAGCACGTTAAACGTATAGAGATGTAAACTTTCAGCTGCTCCTAATGAACGAGTCATTTTAAATAATATCTTAGTACAAAACAATACAGCACAGTAGTGTGAAATTGGTGATGTTTCAAAATAAAATTACCTTCCACAAGGGACAGATCTAATCAATAATTTAAAAGTACATCACGTCCTTATAACATTTACAAATGCACCAGTGCCACAATTCGGCCTTATAAAAATGAGCTGGGTGGTGCGGCAGTAATATAGTAAGAACTCTTCTGATTACAAAAAAAAAAAATGGAATACCCCTAGTAGCAGCCTATACAACTGAAGCCCGGCTTAATACATAACTTATCTGTAATTTAATCTTAAAATGAAGACTTCCGCTCTGTAAATCTATATACAGGACTTAAATAAGTATTAGAAAACAAGCATGCTATAAAAATAAATAAGATCAACTCTATATACAAGTTCGTAGTTACTTTTTAATTATCCATTTCTTCTATTTAGACGCATGGCCTTTTTTACCGGTAGTTATAGCGGGCGTTTTCTTCTGTTCGAGACGATCTTTTAATTTTTTGGACATGTCTTCAATCTCATCGACAGTGTACTTAAAAATGAGTGTACATTGTTTCGCCTGAATGTTACCACTATTGATATTTTTGAGCGCATGCTGCAAGCAGTATATGTTGCCCTCTTCTATCCGCACCATCGATATGTATAGGTTGGCTCTACATAAATCACATTCATAAACTTCTGCTACTTGAAACTTTTGCTTTGGTTTGCCCGTTGACTGTTGAAGTTTCTCCGTTGAAGATACCCCAGAAGCCTAGAGAGCAAATGTTTTAATTAAAAATATATTATTCAGAAAATTCAAATCAACAATAACAGATTACCATAATCTTGCAAACAAAATATATATATTTTATATATAAGCATCAAATCGCAAGATATTGATCGAAATTTCTTGGAAACTATTTATTGAAGTTTTCAAACGCAGTTTGAAATCAACAATTAAGAGTGCAAACTGGCATAAACAACATAAGTAATGAAATCCACCTCCAAGCTGGGTTCTATACATTTTAACTGAATTAAAAAGGCATAGAAACTGTCTGTGTGCAGAAAGCATACAACTAAAATTTAATCCTAATTCTAGTTCCGTAAACGATCTTACCTTTAATTGCTGTCTTGCGGCCACTTCTTTCTCATAAACTTCTGATAGCATGGGCAAAATTTGTGACAAAATGTCTGGTGAAACCCTCTGATCTGAGGCAATAGCAAATAAGAGCTGTTCTATAGAAAACATTGCAGGCTCACAGCTCTCATGAATATCCTAGAAAGGAAGAATACGACTGCATCAAACAAACAAAATGTTTACCTTAGTCTTACCTTAAAATCCTCCTTTGCTGAATCTAACCAAAAGCTGGTAGCGAAGTAAACGCTTTCAGATACGACATAGCCTGTGGCTACACTGGATGTGTATGCACGGGGGAAAACCACAACGAATTCACCAGGCTTTTGCTCCGTTCGACAAAGGGAGACATTTCTATCGGTGAGCATATGCGGAGGAACCATTACAGTATCACACGGAAGCCAAATGGTTTTGTTCTGGCAATGGGTGGGAATTAAAGCTGTGAGCGCGGCCCTAAAACTTGAGCTTTGCTCGTCTGGAATGCCATACCAAATTTTGCTGGCACCTGTATGCAAATATTCGATCCATGACAAACCGTGGGGATCTCGGTACCAACAACAGGCACTGAATAGCATACCAACATGCAGTGTTGGTACGGTGACACCCATTACAGGTCCCAAAGATCGCAAAACCGATCCTGTGTTATTCGTTAGTACTTTCAAATTCCATGGATGTCTTGCGCATGGTGATCCCTTGGCCTTAGGACCTGGTGTAGGAAAACCATAGCCCCAGCCACTGGAGTCAATTGACCCGGAATGTACACAAACGTGGCTATCTCTGACAGCAACGTGTCGCCAGAATTCTGCCTCGATATCCGAAACCGTCGGCTCGGTATTTTTGAACCACAAAGCCATTGTATTCCGAGCAATTCGAAAAAATTGGCTTAATGGCATGTTTCGGCCCTTCACTATGCATTCCATAGATACTCCATCGACCTCTTCCTCGGACTCCTCATCCTCGTCACTTGAGCCTTCGTCCTCATTACTAACGCTTTCCAAATTAACGCAGCGGTCCGCATTTCGTCGAGCTCTGGCCTCGCGCTTAGCCCAGTCGGCCTCTACCTCGTCAAACAGCTTCTGTCGCTCGGCGGGTGATAGCGTGTCATACGGTAGAAGATACTTACAGTAAATATCATCTAGCTTTGTAACCCGATCTTGGGCCAACTTGGGTATACACATTTCCTCTGCAACTCGAGCCCATTTTTTCTTTTCTATCACTTCCTTGAGACCGCCCAGCTCTTGCACTGTATGATAAAGCCGTGGCAGATCGACTTCCATTCCACCGATCCAGGGAGGATGGGCCATTGCTATGCTTTGTGTGGCGAGATATTTCTTTATTGCACTTAGTTCCTTAGCACTTGGTCCCCAACGGTGCAGCATCTTGTGCACGTACTGGTTGTATGCTGTGAAGCGCATATCGTCGGATATTCGGCACTCAGGCTTAAAGCTGGCTGGTGGAATTATTTTGCAAATTCCGAATCGAGCTGCGATAGGAGTTATCCTCTCGATGAATTCCATCGGATCCTGGAACTCTTTCTCTGTGGGTCGGAAGATAGGCGCCTCTACCATCTGGGGAGGGTCGTCTCGGCGTGGGAAAGCTGTGTTATTGCACATCTTGATAGGGGTATCATCCTTAACTTTTTTTGGTCCAGCTGATGCAGACCGGGACTTATTTGAACCCGAAAATAGCGAAGAGTTTGAGTTAACCCTCATCAAACCTGACCCGGACGCATCCTGCTGATCCCGTGTGGACTTGAAGCGAGGTTGTACGGTTCCCACAGGTACACTTTTCGAGCCAATCGATGTACCAGATTCTTTGCTCGTTGAAAGCAAACTTTTAACAATTTCATGTACATTCATTGACTCGGGAATGGGAGTTGTGTTTGAGCCCATCTGTGCCTTGGTCACGAGTGTAGCATGCATTATCACTCGCTGGTTGGGTCCCTCTGGTCCCTCTCTTCCCAGCTTTACAGCCACACCCTGAATGACATCAGAAGATTTTCCTCCAGCAGCGCCGGCAGGTCCAATTCCTTGGAGAGGAATGTAAAATGTGTGACCCTCAGAATCTGAGTCACCTAAACTGGTCATCTCATTGCCTTGGACCTTCTCAGGTGACGCCGTCTTTATTGCAGTTTCCCCATCAAGGCTGACCTTAACCAGTTTGTTGTTGTCCTCTGGACTTAGTGTTACCGAGATACTGCTTTGTTGAACGTCCTTAGAGACAGCCTTTTCCTTTTCCACTTTGCCAGGTTTTTCTATCTTCTCCACTTTTGGAATTTTGTCCTTTTCCACTTTGTCTTTGTTGGCAGGCTTTTCACTCTGAGAGTCTTCATTATGAGATTCCCTGCGACTATGTCGCCGAAAGGGTTTAGCCAAAGGAGGAGGAGCGTCATCTTCTTTGTCGAAAGAGTAGACGCTCGTTTCATTTTCTGGAGAGAATGCTGAAAAATTTATTGCTGTGGGCTTCCTCTTGCTAGAGTCAGTCACTTTAGAACTGTAGACGGGTTGACGCTTCTGTGCTTGCTTGCTGATAATTTCCTTCTTGGATTGCTCGTCTTTAGCCATCTTAGAAGCTTTTTGGTGTTTTGGAGATGATGTTGCTGTAGAGGAAGTAGACGGCTTAGGTGATTTTATACTCTCTCTGGTCGCTTTCTGTGGAATATTTGGCTTTTTCTTAGCCTCTACCGGCTCTTTTTCTTTTCTGGCAACATCTGCTTGTTTCAGTTTTTGCGGTGGTTCGTAAATCTGATCCATGCTCTCTTCGTGCTTTATAGACTCTGGAGCAGGAGTTATTCGCTTTTGCTCTTCCCTTACAACCACAGGTGTGGCTTTCAGAGACGGACCCTTACCCGACCAAACGCTCTCAGTTTTTACATTATCTTTAGTTGACTTCGAAAAGGAGCTGAAGTTGCTCTTTTCATCCTGAACGGGCGGTGGAGTTGGTACAAGTGGCACTGGCTTCGCTGGCGTCTCGAAGTCATCATCTAAATCATCAACGATATCATCTGGGTTAGAGGAGCACTCAATCAGCCACTTTTGTATTTGCTCATGGGTCATATTGACCTTAGCCTTTCTCCTTTCTTTGCTGGAGAGTTGCTCACCCAAGTACGCCTCCGTGGGTACTACGGGTCCAAGCACAGGTTTGTGTATGGAGCCACATTTACCCAATGTGCATTTCGTGTTATCAGGCCCCGAACTTTGTGCTAAACTCACGCTAGCTATTCCAAAAATTTTCCCGGACTCCTCTTTACTTGGCATCAGGTTGGCTGACAGAAAATTGTCAGGCTCCGCTTTCTTAGAGTTATTCGCAGAGTTGCTAGGGGAAGAGGATTTTGCAATGGAATCATTCTTCAAAGGAGAGGGAGATGGGAGAAATCCTAATTTCGAAGTTGAAGATGACGTCTGTGCAGAATCCACCGGTACACGCCTATCTAGATTTCGATCAAATTTTGGAGTGAGAAATGTTGGATTGATTTTTGGGGAAGGAAACCTATCTGCTAAGCAAGGGAACGTGGTCGGAGAAGTTTGCTTGCCGCTTTCTGCACGATTCACCGCAGCTTTATTCTGCGGTTTATTAAGAGACTGGATAGATGGGCTAGCTTTTAACATAGTCCCTACACTAGGTTTTGCCTCTGGAGAGCGTTTATCTTGTGTGGGAGTTACCGACGGTGTTTGCTCTGTGAAAGTTGGAAGAGCTATTTTATAGTCCAACTTGCCCGCTTCATTTTTTGGTTCAACAGCGTCATTGTCGCTAGGTTTCTGTACTTTAGTAGCTAGTGGTTCGTCGTCCGAATCACTAAAGCTTTTTTCCAATTTCTCTTCCGGTTCTTCTTTCAGCGCCTCCTGTGCGACCGATTTTTGTTTGGAAGCTTTGTCCTTTTGGTCCTGAAGATCGATCATTACTGGTTTTTCTTCTGTTTTAACAGCTGATTTTTTCTCATCCACCTCTTTCTCGACACACATTGCTTTTACAGCACTCTTCTTGGCGACAGGTTTTTTTTGGACTTTAATATTTTTCCGATTCACCTTAGGTTTTGGTTTTGGCTTCTCTACATTTTTCTTAAGATCGTTCTCCAATTTTTGAGTCTTCTTCGCATTAGGAAGTTCGGGATAGCTATCCACGGAACTATCATCGTCGTCAAATCCATCCAAATTTAACTTCTGCCCAATGAGCTCCATGTAAATTGTAGCGGCTTCTTTAGTTTTCCTAGTAGGTCGTCCCGTCCGCAAGTCATTCTCACTTGGATCTGTTTGAGATTGTTGGGAAGGGTCTAAATCGTTGTCCTTTCGTTTGCTCCGCCTCTTCGGAGATATCCTACCAAACGTGTCATCGTCGGAAGGTACATCAGCTTTCTCTTTTTCTTTGTCCTTGCTGTCTTTGTCTTTATCCTTGTTGTCTTTTTCTTTATCCTTGTTGTCTTTATCCTTGTCCTTCTCAACTGCCTTCGCGGGTCTCTTTTGAGCGGCTTTTATTGCACCTTGACTTACCTTTGAACTGACATCTGATTTTCGACTCATGGACTCCGCTCTAGCTGGGACCTCTTTTTCGACCTGTTTGCTCCTAGGTAGATTGCGCTTCGTGGGGCTAGACACAATTATGGGACTTTTTGACTGCTTTTCTACGTCTGGTGATGCAATTTTCGGTTTTTCTTTAGGCTTAGGAGCAACTGCAGTCTTCTTACCTTTGCCAACTTTCTTTGGGGAAGGTTTAGTTAATTTTATAGTCTTAGCAAGTGGCTGCTCATCATCAGAAGAGAACTCGTTTTTCTCTTCAGTTTGTTTCATGGTTTTTTCAATTTCTTTATTTTCTTCAGAAGTGCCTGTCTTTTCTTCTACTTCTGGTCTAGGTACTTTCACTGGTTCGAAGAACGCTCTCTGCCTTGTCATCCGACCTGACGGCTCAATAGGAGTTACTGTGCGCTTAGCTTTACCCTTCTTAGTCTTTTCTTCTAAATCTTCCTTTTCCGGTTCCTTGTTTTCGACTAGCTTCTTATTAGTCACTACTTCTTTAGGCGAAGTTGAGTTCACCTTTTCTACAACATCTCCCGTCTCCGGCGGTTTTTCTTCCACATTCTTTTTCTGATTAAGTTTTCTTTTATTCTTAGCCGCCACAATGGGCTTCTTCACTATTTCTTCAGGTTCTTTTAGTGGGTCTTCTTCCTCTTCCACTTCTTCCATAGAAGCGTCAGACGCTTCATCTATCGCATCAGTGGTTGAATCATTTTTAGCACTCCTCGTCCTTGGCGATCTACGATTAGAATCATCCTTCTTGCTTGGTCTCTCTCTCAATCTAGTCACTCTCTCAACTTTCTGTTTCCTATTACCTTCCGCAACTTGCTCTGCTCTCTTCCGTACAGCAAACGGAATAATTTCTTTCTTCTGATCTTTCTTGTCAGGAGTATCTTCCTTTTGTTGCGCAATCTCTTTCTCCTTGCTTGTTGAGGCATTCGTCTTTGCTTCTTCCTTATCTTTCATGTCTAAACTATCCTTGTTCTCATCTTTGCTGGACGAATTCTTATTTTGATTGAGAAAATCTAAATGCGAGGGTAGAACTGATGTTCCTCTGTAGCAGAGGAAGGTTAGGAAGTCCTCTGTTCGGGGTCTTTTGTGTGTTATAAGTTCTGGGGGTGGTTCCCGGTTTTCTCGTATTGGAGTGCCGGGCTGTGATGTACTCGCTGCGGCTGACGACGATGCCACTACTGATGGGAAGGAAGCAGCTGGAGCGCTTTGTCCCTGTGCAAATTTCCTTTGTGCCTGAACTTTAGTCCTGTAAATAAAAGTTTTTATCACAATTAGTTAATAGTTTTTATTACCTTAAGGAGCTACACCCTTATACTTGGGTAAATGGAGCCCGCAGCAAAATGGTTTTACTCAACTTCCAAATATGGAAATAATGGGGTTTGGGAGTCTATTATGTTAGTTTATGCCCAACTTTAGTTTAAACAGCTGAACCACTTTTGGTAAGATACAAAACAGTTCGTCATTTGAATAGACTTGGGTGTATGAAAAGTAAACAATTAATTTTTAATATATTGATGGGACACATCATATAATTGTATTCTAAACATCTAGTCATATTAACGCCACCGAAATTTCACTTTAATGTTTTTTGAGACCATATTGGGCGAAGCACAAAATTTTCCATATATATCAAGTAAAAACGGTATTGTGCCACTTCGAGTCAACATTCGAAGTAATGAAATGTGAAGTTTTTTTCATTGAAGGGAATATTTTTATTATTATTTTATTTTTTATTATTCATATGTCGAGCCTTGCCAACTATAAAATTCTATGGTAATCAAGTTTTGATACACTTAAATTTTTTTCCGATGTGCTAAAGTAAAAAAGGAGAATCTGTTCAAAATAAACAGTTCTAATGTTTGCCAACTTAAATTGACATCTCGTTAAGCATATACACAGCACAACAAAAATACCTTTTACTGGATTTTCACGTTTTGAATGTATAAAATTACTTAATGGTATTAAATTTGTCGAACTCCTTTTAACTTGTTTTAGCTCCATTATAACTATACAGGTAAGAAGAAAGTAACAAGTCAGTCATTTTTAATTACAAACCTATGGTTAATTTAAATTGCATTGCGGAGATTGTAATAGGTGTGATTTATAATGTTTTAGTATCAAAGTAGGCCACTTTTAGGACCCTTTCGATATAATTTCCTAAGTATGGGTAACCATGAATAATTTATAGACATTTTTGTGATTCAAATTTTATCCGATTCTTCAAACTATGCGAAAATCAGGATAACCGGATACGGCACCAACTGAGACCCGATGAATCAAGATAGTTTCGGATGTCCGAATAGGTTGGATATTCGAATACTTTTAGGTTCCGGATAATGTTGATAAATCGGATATCCGAATTCTGAAAAAATATCGGTTAAACCAAAAATATGTATTTCTAATGGTGACTCAATCCACTTTGAAAATAGCTATCACCTAATTCTTTATATCTAGTTTTTATAGGAAATATTGGTTCATCTTTTTAAATAATTTTATAGGGAATCGTAAAATGATTATCTTTTTTCCTAGCAATTGAAATCGAAAAAGGGTTCATCTTAGAGTTCACTTATCTTTAAACTATGGTTGAAACAAGGATATGTCATAGAATGATTTAAAAATAACAATAAGTATGAAGAGTAAGTTCAATGGATTCGACACAAAACACCTCTTTGGCCGCAGTGCCCACTTTTTGCGCGAGTTTCTGTGATGTATCATTAATTAGGGTTCTGTACCCAAAGGGTGCCCTATGGGACCCTATTACTAAGCCTCCGCTGTCCGTCTGCGGGCTGTATCTCACGTACCGTAATAGGTAGAGAGTTGAAATTTTCACAGAGTGTGTATTTCTATTGCTATAACAACAAATAATGAAAAACCAAGATGGCGAATTTCAAAATGGTCGCAATGCAAATTAAAACAAAAAAATTTCGATTATTTTATAGCGCCTCTCTTGTTTCTTTAACAAAAGTATTTAAAAAGTACATAGTGTTATATCTTGTACAATGGTACGGAACTCTTTATGTGCGAGTCCGACTCGCACTTGACCGGTTTTTTTAAACAATTTCCAAGATTTGCCGAAACATTGCTTTTTACTTTTGAATCTTTGGAAAATTTAGCTGTTGGAGTACATTTCGAAACCAGACTCGTAATCTACATAAAAACCCTATCAAAAGCATATATGCAAGACTTGTTCTATGAAAATATTCCTGGCGATTTAAATACATTGTTGATAGGCGCATTTTATTCCACCTACATGGCCTTATGAAACAAGTATACAAAATTAGGGAATAATCGAATTCGAGATAAAAGTTCAACAAAGGAGACAATTTATTTGCAGAAAAACAACAAAATTTTCTAAAACTATCATGTGATTTCTAAACTTCTACAGAAAGCAGCAATATAATTGTCACTTTCAGATTCTCAAAAACCACTGTAGTTTGTAAAAGCCTTTTTGCAAAATTATTTGGAAGCCTTGAATTCAACTCTTATCTATTATGAGATACATTTGACTAAATATCAAATTTTAGGGTAATGGTCAGCACTTCAAAAAAATATTATACATTCAACATTTCGAACGAAACGACTTGAAATGGCTGAATTGCAAGTAAAATCCTGATTGGAATCCCCTGCATCAAATTCAGCTAATTCAAGTCGTTTCGTTTTAAGGGGGGATTTCCGTTTAGGAGAGGAAAAAACGATCGTTCATGCAGGAGCGGGATTTAATAGTTTTCGAAGGCAATTCCGCTCCCGTGGTTTCGCTGAGGATATAGCTTTGATTTGTGAAGACCTTAACTCGGAACAAATTACATGCTACTCAACTTGATTCTACTTCAATCCAATCGTGATCAAATGGCTGAATGTCATGAAAAAGTCATATAGGTATTTTACGTAGAATTCAGCCATTAAGGTGTTTCGACCACCCCTGAATGCATTAAAAATTTCTATAGGATCATATCTATGAAAATTAATCATTTCAGTTTTGACTAAGCTCGAGATGCTTACACTCCTGGACCATCCTTCCATTTCACCATGGCAACCTTGTTCTACGAACTCAATAGGTTCCCAGGTTCTACGATGCGCGCCAACATACTATATATTGTAGGGGCGGGCGAGCGATACATGAGTGTAAAGGATCGCAGAAAATACCGCAGCTTGGTTCTGGGGAGCCTAGCAAATTTCATTCGAGTGGGCAACGTTTTCTATCCTCTACCAAGCATAGGTGAATGGCTTTGCGTTCAGAAAGGCACGCAAGAAATGACTTCTTCCATAACCCGCCTAGCGAGTGTCAGTGATCAGACTTTCTTAAAACATCTTAAAACCTTAAGGGGGACTTGTTCTGATAAGAAGTCTATTTGGGTAGGCAGGGTAGAAGTAAACATAATTATGTGTGCACAAGCGATAAGGCAAAGGCGAACAAGCGCTCTGCTCGCCGGCAAAGGTAACAAGGTGGTCGGTTCACTGCGAGCACATCGAATGGCCACTCCAATCCAATAAGAGTGAGGCGTAGTCCTCCCCCTACGACAGGAAATGCACGGCTGGTTTTAATCAAATTCTCCAACCATACCACTCTTGGGTTTCGCTTCGCCTGAATTCTTAATATTAAGTTTTGTTCACGACGAGGATGAGCGCCCGGCCCGGAGGGAGATGGGAAAATCGAAGTTGTCGGAAGCGCGAGGGCGCCGAGCCGACATTTGTCAGATTCGCGGATGCGAAAAGGAAAATTTTGAGCACCAAACGCCGAAATAATTACCGTTTGGGAATTCCGGGCGATGTATCGGCCATCGGCGACTCCTTCCGCTTCTTCTTCGCATCCTTGGACACCACCATTTTGCCAATATCGTTGCGAATCGCTAGAACCCACTTTTAATTAAAAAAGACCCGTCGTCGGGCACTTCACTCTTTTGTAAACGTCGCCGAAATTGTCACTTCGATTTTCTCAGCAAATATGCCATTTTTCCAGGATATTCTGCTTCACGCCCTCGATCATCACTGTACGCAGTTTTCTTGTGTGTTTTTGCTTATTCGTAAGGCAGATAAATATCAAAGTTTTCTCAAAGTTTACACGAAACACGAAATTTTCATCGTCCGCCGTCATGCAGCACTTCTCAAACTGCTGAGTATTTTGCTTGCAAAATTGTAGGAGCCGTTCAGACTGTTGATGGGGTGGGTATTATACCGCCAACGACCCTTTTGTGATAATAGGAAATCCCTGTATTCTTTTGTTGCCCTTTTTAAAAGCAACTAAATCTGCAATATTGTAATTAAACCACGAAATTATATATTTCTGGCAAGAAAAAAATTGTTCCTTATTCACCTACTTTCGCCTACAGCCCGCCAACTCACTGGGCGCGTCTATAGCGAAAGGGTGAATTGTGTTTATCTCCCATCAAAATATCAAACGTCATTTTGTGCATCACTAATTGCATTACGGGGGTATCCTACTGATTTTCGAGTCCAAAATAAGCAACCAAATATGACTGAGAGTGCAGGAAATTGGTGTTTAATTGAAAGCGACCCAGGCGTGTTCACAGAGCTTATACGCGAATTTGGTAAGTGAGGTTAAATGGGTCGTTTAGCTGCCGGCGCTCTCTCTTTGTACTATTCTAATTTTCGCAATTTTATCTCATCCTAGGTTGCGAAGGCGTGCAAGTAGAGGAACTGTGGAGTTTAGATAACGATTCCTTCAAAAATTTACAGCCCATTCACGGGTTGATTTTCTTGTTCAAGTGGGTGCAGGATGATGCCCCCGCAGGCTCCATTGTTCAGGACAGCCGCCTTGATAATATTTTTTTTGCGAAGCAGGTCATCAATAACGCCTGCGCCACCCAGGCTATTCTCAGCATTCTGCTGAACTGCAATCATAACGACATTAAATTGGGTCAGACTCTATCGGATTTCAAGGTAATTCCCTACTCTTCGCCTAATTGAACACACCAAAATTTGTTGGAATTTTCCGGCCAATGGAAGTTGTTATTTTCCCAAATGAATTTATTTTCTTTTGTTTGATAACCTTTTCTACCTCACTATGCTGTTTATTAGAAATTAGACATAATATCGGCATAAGATCAAGTGCAGCTATACCATTTCCTATCCTCGGGTTTAGGGAAACTTGGCAGGTAGGTAGTCTTAAAGCAGTTATGGGAAATAGGTCGAAGGGGCTTCAGATTCGATTTGCACTATTAAAAACGCCACATGTACAATATTCTACAATTTTCACAATCGAAAATGCTTGTCATCGTTAGTTATTAAAGGCACTAAATTAGCTTTAAATTGGTGGAGGCCAGAAAATCCAAGTTGTCCTTAAAAGTGATAAAAAAGATTTCATTTTTGATCTTGTGCGCAAGGTTTCTCAAAAGTTATTTAATACCCAGACCCCTGTTCTGACTTTCCTACGAAGGTGGAATTTTACAAGTTCCAAATTCCATGTAAAAGTTTGCTAATTTGAGAGAAAATCCAGCATGACGTATTCTGATCCTCATATTAAATCGAATAGTTGCAGATGTAGAATTTCTTGTACGTACGAATACGAAATTCGGCGCCCTAATATCTTTCGTGACCTTTAAACATTTATCGATAATATGTCGACAAAAATTAAAATCAAATTAAATTTATTATTTTGTTTATTTCCTGTCGCAGGAGTTTTGCCAGACATTCGACGCTTATAACAAGGGGCTAACCCTTAGCAATGCCTCACAGATTCGAACTGTCCACAACTCATTCGCTAGACAGACTTTGTTTGAACTGGACTCCAAGAATCAAAACAAAGACGATGATGTCTTCCACTTCATTGGGTACATACCTATCGATGGTCGACTTTATGAACTTGATGGACTTAAAGAAGGTCCTGTCGACTTGGGCCCAGTTACTACTGCGCAGAACTGGGTTGATGTTGTGCGACCTGTTATCGAGATGAGGATGCAGAAGTACACTGAGGGCGAAATACATTTCAATCTTATGGCCCTTGTGTCAGATAGGCAAATGATCTACCAGAGGCAGATCGAGAAGCTCTCAACCGTTGGCGAGAATGATATGGAAACTGACGACGACAAGCACAGGCAGAGCGAAATCGCCAGACTTAGGGCGTTGATTGAAGACGAAGTAGCCAAAAAGAAACGCTACAAAGTTCGTAAAAACAACTTCGAACGGCGAGACTTATATACGTTTTGTTTCTTTTAGTTTGTGTGGAAAGTTTTTATTTACATGCAATTCAGCTATAAGGGGCAAAATGATTGGTTTCGTCGTTTAGAGTAACACTTCAGGTCCGCTGACTTAATGTTTGCAATTTCAGATCGAGAATATTCGTCGGAAACACAACTACCTTCCCTTCATTGTAGAACTACTGAAAATGCTCGGTGAACAGGGTCAACTCACACCTATTTATGAGAAGGCAAAACAGCGGGCTTTAGAGAGGGAGGTCGTATCAACGAAGGCAAAGTAAAGTAATTTCTCTGCAACTTTTGGAGAAAAGGAATCAGTGCTTTGTGCATTTTTGTTTTTATTGAAATTATATTCTACCGCTCGGAAATAAATTTGTGTAAAATACAACAGAATCGTTTCATCGTCTCCCCTTTTGAATCAGAAGAAATTTCTAATTGGGCTGGGGCATAATTTTTGAATTGAGTCATTAATTCATTATAAAGTAACAAAATGGAATTATTTTTTTTAATTTCCATGTGCAAAAGCTTTCAATGGATTTATGTATGTATGTATATATACTAGCTGAGTTACCCGGCTTCGCACGGCGAGTTTTTCTTTACTTTAATGGTGCTATTTACACATTTGATTTATTGCAATCGATTATTTGTACAGATGTTTTGTAATCTGTGTACGTTACTTATTCACCCGAAAATATTATTTTATTCTGCTCTAATCTCCTCAATATTTCTTATTAATTTAAGTTAAAAAATTCTAGATGCCTTATTGTATTTGTAATTCCGAATTTCTAAATTTCAACAGAATATTCAATATCAGCTATAATGGAAATTTGTAGATATATGTGTGCTATTTTTCATTAAAATCGAAAAGGTTCGTTCGCTCTTCTAAATCTTTCATACCACATTCCGAAATTGTGATAAGCCCACATTTCTTTTGTTTCATGGAAATCTATTAAATTAGAAAGAAATAGTAGATGAGAAAACGGAGAACTCTTGAAATTAAAAAAATTCGATTGCCAATTGCTATTTTGAATTCACTATTTCTGCTATAAAAATTCAAGATCCTAAAACCCCTAAACATTAATTTTCGTGACATTCCTTGGAATTTTGGGTTGTCATTATGTGGTCCGCCTTGAATTATGAAATTTTGGTTGATTTGAAATCAGTGACTCTTGTGGTTTGTTTGTATTCCTCTTCATTTGCATAAATTTTTTTAAGTGGAATTATTTCATGGCAATCCGTTGAAGTTTGAGAACTTTGGTAGCCATAATGGGTCCGCATTCTTCAATTTTGGTAAGTTTGAAATTCAAATTTTTAATATTCATTTTCATTGAAATTGCTAAAAAGTGGAGGAGTGTTGGTTGCCATTTTGGATTCGGATTGGATTTGAATTTGGGAAATAACAGATTTGAAATCAACATCCCCA
The DNA here is from genome assembly GCA_947538895.1 of Neoitamus cyanurus. Lineage (NCBI taxonomy): Eukaryota > Metazoa > Arthropoda > Insecta > Diptera > Asilidae > Neoitamus > Neoitamus cyanurus. The sequence continues at coordinate 54,580,355 of OX384540.1, forward strand.
AAAACGTGTCGAGTGTTTTTTTATAGATTCATATGTATTCCTCCGGTCCTTCACTCTCACCATCACTCTATTCAATCGCATCCCTGAGTTTTTTTTTTTTGTCTAGGCCTGGGTTTTTTTCGCAGTCAGCCAGAGGCTGATATTAGCAGAGTTTCATGGTAATCCCTTAAAGTTCAAATTTTTCGGCAGCCATTTTTGGTCCACCATCTTGAATTTTGGTAGATTTGAATTCTGTAACCCAAAAGACGTCTGCACATTGAATTTCATCGCAAACTAAGGAATTTCGGTTTGGAATTTTGATGGGAGATTTGCAAACAGCGACCCCGAAAACCCCCTAATGCAAACCCTTTAAAGTTTGACTTTTTCGGTAGCCATATTGGATCCGCCATTTTGGATTTGGAATGGCAGATTCGAAATCATCAATCCTGAAAACCCTGTAGTGCGAACTTTTAGGGCTTCTTCAAATAATTTTTTTTATTACAATTGGGGTTTGCATTTATCCAAATTTTAAAGTGGAAGTCGCGTCGCTGCTGGCTGCAATTTTGTAAAAGGTTTAATAGTTTGTCAGGTATTCAGCAGTTGCAAAGAAAACGAGACGAGAGTTTTACAAAATATGGGCCCTGAGTACATCGAGTACATATTTCGAATAAACCTTTTATGTATTTACAAAACCGATACGCACAAATTGCAAATTGTTTAACTGTTTATGAGAATTTAAGAGCTACTGGAAGATGGAAGCAAGCACCTATATTTGGGTGCTTTTTGAGGTGTAACATTCAAGGATTTTCCGTTTCCAGGAAAAATTGTTTTTGTACATATTAGAGCTAAAAAATTTGGAAAAACCATGGGTGGCAAGAGCAAAAACCAAAGTTCTCAACCCAATAAATTAAATTTTTAAAGCGTTATATTAGTTTGGCAAAAATGGTTCAATTGGAGCTGCCTCCTTTGCAGTAAACTCTTCGATTTGCATTTTGCACGTATTATTTCTACCGCTCGGATTATTCGTACTACTTTGAATTTTTCGATTAGTCAAAATTTTGAATTGATCAGCATTATTAAAATGGAAACCGAACACTATTCGCACTCCAGTTGTAATCCCAAACCTTGGATTTTATTTCTCTTACAGACAAGTAGTTGTGTACGGTTCGAGTTGATTTCAATGAATGAATTTAATGATAACGATTAATAACTAAATTTTTCCCTTAATCGACATCTTCTTTGTCGATTGCACATTAAATATGAATTCCCTGTTAATTCACATTGCCGATTAATCGAATAATTTAATATTTTAGTTAATAGATACATATCCGCTAATTGGCCAATTTTTCAGGTTGATTATTTGAATACATAGTTTTATTTAAGTATTGTACTTTTTATACTGTAGAATTGCTCTCGGGAATCATATGAACGCTGTTTCCGTTGTATTTTTATAGATATTCTTAAAGAAAACATAAACAAGCTGAAATTTGTTGAATTCTTCCATAGGAACTTTATTCACAATGTTCAAGATTTTGAAGTTTTACAAAACTATCAAAAAATAATCAAATTATCAACCTAAAAAATTAAACAATTAACTGACAATGTCGATTAACTAAAAACTCAGCGATTAATTGCTGATGTCAGGTAAGTAAGAATTCAAATTAATTGATTAATCGACGAAACTGATGAACGAAAAAGTAAAGTAACTAATTAAACAAGGATAAATTTACTTTAGGTCTTCTTAAAGCACATGAGCTCTTCATATGACGCCACATACCGCTAAATCTACCACATATTTTATTTACAGTAAAAATCCTTCGTTCGTCATTTACAATATAACCAGTACCTTTCTGCAAAGAGACAGGGATATAGTGCAAAATAGTGTCTCCATCACAACTGAGTAAGACAAAACAAGTCTAGTGCAGTAGTATCGTATATTATAAAAACGCCCGGAGGCCGTGGAAAGGAAAGAGATTCCTCCTATGACATGAATAAATATATTTGACACTTGTTTTTACAACTTCTTGTAAAGTAGGAATTTTGTTTATGTAATATATTTTTACATAATTATTATGATTTGCCTTAAACAATCCTCTCTGCAAAACTTCCTTCGCGATGCTAAAAAACACGTAACAAATGATGTTGGGACGAACTAAAATTACGTTTTTAACCTAGAGACACGTTGCATTGTTGATGGGGTTCGATGGGGGTGAAGCTTACATTTTAACGCGGGCACGCCTAACTAAATGTAACATGATCCGTAAAATATTAAATAAGTCTAAACGAATGATATAAAAATGAAATGGTGATGGGATAAAATTTTGTCATTTTCTTCAAAACTTAACATAAAAATCTCAAGACACAACAGTTCCTGGTCCACTTCCACGAACATTCTGTGGGACACTCCTCTAGCCACTTGTAGCGTTACTTGCCTACTCTTCTGTTAAGATGCAGCCTTTTTTAAGTTCCCTTGTTTGGCAGCATCCTGATTCTCCCTGGAAGCTGGAAAGAATACAAAATTTTAATAAGAAGCAGTTTGTGGTACATTGGGGACCTAAGGATGCATCTACGAAGCTTTCAAGCGACCAGGGTACAGGGTAGTCTGCTCGCTGAAAAGCTGGCAATCGTATACGCGCACCTCAGGAGTTGATTGCATGCGGACAGATAAAAATCGTTTAGTTTGACGGCCAAGTGGATTTTGGACTATGCCGCCATGTTTCGAAATTTTGAAGGGACTGCAGGGTTAGAAGTAATGCGTCTAATTACCTGCGGAATTCATACGACTAAGAAGATTCTTTTTCTTTTTCTTTAGAATCATATCCAGTCTATACCCTTCGTTAGTAAAGAGTCTAGAAGCATAAAGAAAATGAGTAAACGCATATTGAGCTTAAATAATCGCGAATAGCGTACTTTTCTAGCCTATTCATTGCAAGAAGATCCTTGAACGAGCTGTAAATTTTGTACAAAGTAAGATTAGGCAAACCCTGTCCGAGATACCTGGCGAATTTGATTTGCTCCATTTTTGGAAGTCCGCTTTCATGAAAGTCCAGATAAGGACGATGGTCGGTGATGCCATATTCCTGCAATACAAACGAACACATTTAGTGGAATGAAGGGTGTGCGACTTAACACCAATGAAATGTGGCTCACATTGCAAAATCTGATGAAATTTTCGATGATTATGTGCTTTTCGTAATAGGTTACATTGTGATTACTTTGAATACCGAACTGTTTAAGGAGTTCCTGCTTCTTGGGTGATAATCGACTGATGTGCGTGAATATGCCGTCTTCGATGCGATGAGATTCATGAACATCGAAATTTTCAAAAATTGTTAGTCTTTCTAAGATTTTAGGCATGTCGTGCTTTATTACACCGTTATTATTCGTGGGAAGGTCGTTACCTTCACACAATTGCGGCGAGAGATTCTTAAGATCTGTAAAGGAAACCATTTTATATTTCATTTACACATTTCCAGATGCTTACGTGTTTCGTTTCTAAGTGTGTTTCTATAACTAGGCGACTGGCTACTGGTACAATTTGTGGCAAAACAATAAGGGAGAGTAAGAGAGGGGTGGGTGCGGCATATATATGTTGCCGTACGTGCAGGACAAAGCATTTTCGTTCAGGAATTGTATATTTTGGATTTAAACATGCCTAAGGATTCAGTTGTGCAATTTATGTGCATATTCTTCTATTTCTTAATCAGGTAATTGTTTTATTTTGTAAGTGTTGAGATTGTGTACACATGCGATCAGTTGTGTGAAAAGTACGTTTTCAGATGCAAATTCCATTCTAAGCATTAACACGTTACCGTTCTTGCGTATGTTCGTCTGTACAAGTGGGCATAGATGGCACTTTTTAGTATGACGAATTTGCGTTTAATAGCAAATCATTACAAAAACAGAACAGGGTCGTCAAAATATGCTCAAGCCGAAATTTTCGATATAATTGAATTATTTGGCTAGCTGTTTCACAGTGAGGCATATCCTCGAAAAGCTGGCCAAAACAGGTGGTTTGTTTGTTTTTAAATTGCCTTGCCTGGAAGGCGTCACGTAAGTGACTTTTAAGTCTAAGCAGTGTGCTATATGATCATGAGACAGTTTTCCTTCTTTGAGGGTTGCTTATCGTGGGAGGTGTTAAAGTTACGGCCAGGCTATATTATTTCGCTAAGGGTGCAGATCGGTGTGGTACCACAAATAAGGACACATTACACAGAAACACCGTATATTGCACAGTTTTGGAATCCTCAGATCACCGTTCTTCATCGAAACGTATAAAACTCACATTATATCGCTCCACTATTAAATAAAACCGAGAATAAAATTATCCTCATGCGCGCAAATCCCTAACCCATATGCAATGTCTGGAACTACATCCGGACAAATTTCCAATTAGCTAAAATAGAAAATACTCGTTTATACTGTAAGAAATTAAGAGAGAGAATCGTAGTCGGCAAAAATTTCTCACGTACGACATATACTCGTACAGTGTGCGATATAAAAGCAACATTTTTTCACTTAGCATTTCGCAGACGATAATTAAAGACTGCGTGCGGCCTCTCTACTACCATGTTATCTCAATTCTACTTCCCCTGGCATCACTGGATAACGTATAGGGACAATCCGGATGGAAAAAGAGGAGGAACGAAGGTAGTGCACATACAGTTGATAAATACGTACACAGTTGTTCAAATTTTTTTACTTTGCATTTTGCAGGTGATAATTAAAGACTGTGCTACGCTCGCTCAGCATACAGGGTGGTTCTGTTTTATTGAGAAATTTTGAAGTCTTGAATATTTTAAAATTTCTTAATTGTTCCGTTCATTTCGATCAACTATATCCTATTCGCCCACAACCGGCTACCGCACCTTCGACCTCTTTAGTTGCTGTGAAATTTCGCACGGGCCAACTAGTAAGTCTTATTCTTTCTAGGATTTTGATGGTAGAAATCTAGCAAGAACTCCCGTTTTACGTTTGAGACTGCTTACCCTAAGTTGTATATTCATTTGTATTTTAAGACTCTGACTATAATTAAGTCAAATCACGCTGTACTGCAGTAAATATAAAATTGATCTTTATGATAATTCCGTTCTGACCAATGATTACAGATCCCAATAGATAACAGGGATGCCAGGGATTGCTGAACTGGTTCAAAGATCCAGCTTTGGGAGCTTGTAGCAGGAAAATACATTAACTACTTGTCTTCTAATTTATCAACGGTGGATACGAGACATAGGTACTCCAATGGGCGGGACTCGTAAATCGTGAACTGATTTGATTGGATAAAAAATCTCCACTTTAAGAACGAAAGGGTCTCCAAGGTTGCATATTTCGCGTCTGGTTTTAAGTTATCCACGCGACGTGTATTCACACCGCTCTTCATTGAATTGTCACTACCGTAGCCAAGCTAATAAGCTGACCGCACACGGCCAGTGATCAAACAATAAAATTGATCGCATGTCTCGTAATCTCGGGAAACTACTCTACACTTGAAAGCTTGGGGCTTTTGACATTATTCACGAATTTTTGGTTTTCGGACACTATCAATGTAAGTAAGAAGATAATGGACTAATAGTGGTTCAGCAGATGCATTTCAAGCATATTCTGACAGTACGTTCAATCATTGATAGTTCGTTATTTTTAAGGATGAATCTTTTGTTTTTCAATGAAAAACACAAGTAATTACTGGAATAAAAAATGATAAGTAGATTTTGCATATCTGTTTTTATTTATGCTTAATTTACAGAATTATGATTATGAAAATGAAGAAAAACCTTTGCATTGAGATAACAAATACCAATGATTTCCAACAGTGATTCCTTTTTATAAAAAGCTTCGAGTTTGTGTTTTAGATACTTTAAGGGGTTTTCCGATAATTGCCCTTTTCGTTGTAAAGCTCATTTTTGAACATCTAGAATTGGTGAGGAAATATAGTATTAAATAATTGCCGCCATATTGGAAGGCTTATCTGCTTCACCACTTCAGTGAAGTGGGATGTTGAATATGTTAGTAGTGGTTTACTACATTAGACAAACAGGAATTGCAATACACTTCACCTCCGAAATTTAGCTTAAAAAGAGACAAGCCAAGGATATTGGTATCGTAATACACTTGTATAACTACGTCAAGAAAATAAGATCTTTAGGTTAGTCTATATAGTACTACTTTATTCGAATATCTTCGTGCACAGTTCTTATATAAACCGAAAAGGTTTTTGCCTTTAAATTTACTTTGCTCATCGGAAGTTTTCTCCGCGCTTTATCATCGCTGCGATGAATATCGCCTCTTATGGGTAATTTGAGAATCAAGCAATCAATTGCATTGCCGTAAGGTTTACCTAGCACCTCAGGTGTCCGGTGCATGGCGCTTCTTCCTTAATGCAATATGATATGCTCGCTCCGAATGGACTTAAAGTGATATGAATGCACTCTTTTGTGATTCATAATTTGACCATCTGTTCAGTGTAGTGTAGGTATTTGTTTCACATTGAGTTAATGAACTCTGCGTTCTGTTTGTTTACATTTGCAACGTGCATAGATAAAATGTGTGCATGCAGCTGGGTAACGTATTGTAAACTTCTTCCAATTTTCTTTTAATGCAGAACTTAACTTTTAAAAATTGTACCGATCTCACTATAATTTAGATAAATTGCCTCATTTTTCACAAAGAGAAAGGTCTTTTCGGTTTCTACTACTACTAAATACGAATACTTCCAGATTAGATTAACACTTTAATATAAATCTATTAACTATATCGTTGGTGTTCGCGTTTCAAGTTTCAACCCCCTAAAAATTCTTAGGATCTGTCGGTCATTCCAATACTGAGAAGTAGAAGATTAATTGTCTTAAGATGCATTTGGCTATCCTATAGTACGAGGACACAGCGTCATTGCCTGTTGTTTCGGTAACCACTCCGTACAATTTTAATTGTTTCGCAATACTGCCGGCGTGATTTAATGTTCATTTAGGCACACGCGATTCGTTAAAAAACTGACGTAGGATATTCTATTCATGTATGTACATTTAAAGTAAAAAAAAGGGTCAATTTGTCTTGAGGTAAATTAGTTCCGGACTTTGCATAGTCCATAGGTGTGCTTTGGATCTTGTTATAATTTTGGTAGCTTATCACGAGTTCTGCATTTCTGCATAGGTTGTTTGAATAAAATACTCATTTCAGAGTTATCAGCTCATATTATATGAGTATGCGCCCGACACAGCAAAATATTTTCCCCACAAATGTACTTATTCACATCCACCGGCATCGGCAGACAACAGCATGAACCGCTACCGGCGTTGCCCCTGGATATTGTCTAGGAGAGTTCTGACCAGCATTTGATTTTTGCCGAGATATGATGCAGGTGAAATTAATTGAAATTTGTCGCTATATATTTTCCGACTAAACTGAAGTTGCGTAATGCGTTATCGCTGCCGCCGTTTTAGTGTACATGAAATTTGCTGGTGTCTCCCGTTGCCAGTTGTTGCCGTTCTGAGCTGTGTCGGTTAGTGTCGGCTCACCGACCTTTACGAATAGATATACCATACCTGCATTTTTTTGGCAATATAATTATCATCCGAAAATATTCTTCATTTCAAGTTTTTATTATATTTAGCATGATCTATAATTTACAACAAAACCGTATATGCAAATTTAACTGTTCTGAAAAGTTACTGAGATTTCACACAATACTGTATGTTGCACAAAGGAGAAAATGGTGAACTAAGTTGTCAATTGCTTCTGTTGATAGGTTTCATCTTGCACATCTATTACTAACAGATCATTTTATCGTTATTATTACCACCATTTTTATTATTACTATTAATTATTCGGTTATTGTAAGCCGTGTACATGGCCGGTGATCCGAAGATCCCATAAATTCGCACTGCCGCTTATGGCGGAACTTTGTAAGATGAGACGAATTGTTCCGTTTTGTTTATTATAACTGAATAGGGTGCAAAACTTCGTATGATAATGTTACATGCAATTTACGACTGGTTTCCTTTTAATTGTACAAAGCGCGAAAGGGATGGAACCTAAAATCTCAAATTTCTGTAAAAGAGCAAAAGTGTTTCATAGTGAAATGTAAAGGACTAAACAGAAGAGCTAGTTTAACGTGCGAGCGAAGGTTTCGTTTTTTACTCTTATGTTACAAGGTAACTCTGAATTTCAAAGATTCTCGCGGAATTATCAGCTGATGGTTGGAATTACCATAGTGCCAAATTTCCGAAAAAACTATAATGGGAGAACTACATGTAAAAATACGTTTGACAGAAGAGAGAGCTTTTATTTACTACGAGATATCGGTATTGTAATTTTCAATAGCACGTGCTATTGTTTACTTAAGTCAGGTTATTGCGTTTGTATTAAATGTCAGTACAGGTGTAAATAAAGACATGGAATCATATCAATGCCGAAGCATGTTTAGGCAAACAAAAAAAGCACCTATTTTATGAGGTTAAAATTGAATCATTTAGATTTGTTGCAGTGTATAAAGACAAACCTCTTTTACTAATTTAATATTATAGTTGGCGCGCTCCTGCTATTCATTTGCAACAAATGCATTGTTTCTATTGTCCTAGTATGAAGTGCCGAAGACAGAAATCCTTAAATTATTCCTCCTCTGTGGACATTACGAACATTATAGTGGGCTTACATTACAAATAAAGATAAAGAATTGAATCAACTTGCTCACTGCCGGAACTCCACCTACCTATGGGCCTTGCAAAATTAATCTGTTTAAGTAATATTCCCGAAGTAATAAGTATGTATATTCTCAAAGTCTAACTGTCTAGGACGGTTAAACCGCACGATGCCAATTCTCTATAGTTAAGGACAAGTTACTGTCTCGATATGCAATGGATTATGCTTTATTAGAATGGGATGCAAGGACGGTTAAAACAAAACAAGAATGCAACTACAAACGCAAAGCAGTTGGACTTACCGGCTGTTGTGCATGTGAGGAAGCGTTTCGTCTTTTCCAAGATATACTGCAGGTTGTAGGTGCCTTTCGAGTAGCTGAAAAAGAGGCATAGCATAAAACCGTGGTCCGAAGTCTAGGCAGGTATAGAGCTTACTTCTCAAAGCGTTTCGTGCAGAATAGGTTTTTGAAATTGCTATAAATGCAAAATAGGGTAAAGTTGGGCAGCCCCTGGCCCAGGTACCGGGCGAATTTGATCTGCTCTGGCTTGAGCATGCCACTCTGGTTGAGCGCGAGGAACGGTCGATGGTCGCTTATGTTGTATTCCTGCCGAGAGAAAATCGATTTTATTATCGCATATATTGCCGGGATCACATATGAGGCGTACTTCGCAAAACTTGCCGAAATTGTCAACAATTATCGATTTGTCGCTGACAGACATATGGCCCGTGAAGGTGACGCCGAGCTGCTTAAGCGTCTCCTTTTTTTTAACAGGCAGCTTGTTCATGTGCTGGAAGATTCCCTCCTCGACCTTGTGCGCTTGATGCACCTCGAAGTTTTCCTTAATGACGAACTTTATTAGCGGCTTTGTGGCATTCGTCTGGTTCGAGCTGTCGCTGCACTCCGACGTGTTGGAGCTGATCCGCTGATCGGAGGTGCCAGTGCTCTCGTTCGAATTGTGCACGTCGAAGATGTGTTTGGAATCATGATCGAAGGCCTCAATGTCCGCGGAGGAGGTGGTCTTTATCGGCGGCGTGTTATCTAGGTCAATCAGACTGTTCGTGTTTGGGGGAGTGGTTTCGCCATATTCCGAGTGCCGCAGGTATTTAGAAAACTCGAACTGGCCGTCGTACGATGTCTGGCTGATCCCCGACTCGTGGTAGGCATGATGGGCGGACTGGTGTCCGTTGTAAACATGCGAATTGCTGCCCGTCCCATTATTTTCGTGGCTGTACACTGGCATCACATAACCATCACCGCTACTGCCGCCGAGGCAGACACCATTTGTGGCGGCTGTGCCACTACCGAACACTTGTTCCTCCATCGGGTGTGACTTGTTTTCAGCATTTCCCAGGTATTTAGCAAACTCAGACGGGTCATTCAGCGAGTCTAGGAAAAACGAGCTGAAGTTGTTCGAGATACACGACATGTTTAAGTCGCCGAACTTGGGACTCCGCGAGTACTCCTCCTCGTAGATTTCTGTCTTGAGTTCCTTCTTTATGTGGATATCCATCTTTTTCACTCTTGCTGCCCAGTCGTCGTCGCCGCTCCCGCCTGGCCCATCCGTCTCGCGTTAATACTGTTTGTTTGGCCCAATTAGTCCGAATATGTTGTTAATTTTGCCCCAACTTTCTGTTATGCGAAAATAAATTACAACAAAAAAATCACGAAAAGCTTGGAATAAAAAAACTATTTACCTTCTATCGTCGCGCACACAACCACACGATGCTACCCCAACACACTTGCAGACCGAAAAAATTGATATAAGTATTTTTATAGGGGTGTGACACGGAGCCAAGCGTCGGAATGTAGTAGAGAATGCCGATGCTACCCGCGCCGCCCGGCTCCTTTTAACAAACCTTATTGCTACCTGAAGCTTCCGGCTTTCCTACCTGTAATCAGCCTTGCACCACTTCTCCACTTATAAACAATTATTAGCACCTGTATTGCACTATTTGTGTGATTTTTCCCTGTCCTACAGTGCGTATTCTTACAGAATCCCACAAAAAACAATTCCTCTAGTCCGCTCTTGTAACTACGAAAAGGACGTCAGTTTGACAGTGACAGTGTAGCACGTGCGTTTTTTTATTGCACATGCAAATACAATCGATTGGTTGTTGATGGTCAGTTTGTCCAGCGCGGTGCCGGTGAGTGCTGAATGAGAACAATGAAGTTTACTGTGGAGGTGGTGAGCAGGACTTCGAGCAGGTTAGGATGTTTGTCGCGTGTTGAGAGCGGGAAATCCTTCCAGACCCCGCTTCTAGTACATTCAACAAAGGTAAGCAGTCAGTTCCTGGGCACGATTTCATCCAAAAAAAACTCCCATTAACTTAGTCAGGTAGCATTCCTTACCTGAGCCGGGAGACCTTTGGGTATGTTACGGACCACCCGCAGATCCTTCAGATATGTTTGGCCAGCTGCGATCACATGGAAAGGGCGTTGGAGGTTTACAAGAAGGGCATCGGTTCCTTCGTCGGGTATGGTGACTACCCGACGTGCCTTGCACTGAAGGATCCTTGTGAGATTGCGCCGTCTGGGTACCATGAGAAGGACGTCGTCCCGGTGTTCACGAGGAGAGGGAAGACAGCTATCACAGTCGATAGGTGATTATCACATATTTCACATTATGTAAATGAGCCACACACACGCCACATATGCAAATTCTAAGGAGTACACGGCTCCTTGCGCATTGCAACCCAATAAGACGTGTGTTCCTATATATCCCGCTGTCTGTCATAAAATATTAATATGTACTCCGCAGACACTTGTGTGGGGCGAAAGGGTGGCCGAGAATTATTTTGATAATTGCGTTTGTGATGAACATGCCCGAGTATCTTGCTATTGATTTCTTCCGCGTTCCTGGCACCTCGGCCCGGAGGGCGGAAAATGGGAACAAGTAATTGGGATGCTTTGGCTCCAAGGAGCACATCCACGTACATGTTTGCGTTCTGTTGCCCTGCACGAGACGATAGTTTTGACTGCTCTGCTTGGGCGAGTCTCACTACAGGTCAAGGACTTTGGATGTCGCAAGTAATAACAGCGCAAAGTTCCTTCTCTAATCCAAGGTATTGACGGATGTTTTGCCATCAGGTTCCCCTTTCTCACTTAGTCTGATTTCTGCTATTCAAAGGCAGCAGGGATTTTTTTAAAAATTGCTTTATGGATTCCTTATCAGTATGAACACTTTTAATTTATACAGGGTGTGGTTTAATATGACCTCAGTACCTATGCTACACTTCCGCGCATGAAGTGATGCGGATCCGTCATAATATACACACAGAGTTACACAGCACAGTGTTATAGGCTTAGAATAGTTGGAACGGAGTTTACATGCAACTTGGCGTAGATTTTTACATATGTATGTTGGTTATAACACTTAAAATTTAGGAACCCAAAATATTTCCCAGATAAGTAGTAGCCTAAACTCATGTCCGATAAAATACTCTTCGCTTCAGAAGTTCATGGTCATATGGTGCTCGCATTGTATCAGAGAAGGGCAAAACAGCTGTTTCCGGGATTATCCGCGACAAACAGACGGACAACATAAAAAAAGATTGTTTGGATTTTGGGTGACGTCTAAATAAACATAGGAGTTTAGAAAAGCCTAAACAGATCTTGAAAAAGAATTTCAAGAAAATGCATTTACTTTGGTAACTTTTGGCCGCCAACTTGAAGTTAGAAATTACAGGGTGATTAATAAATTTGGGAAGCAATTTTTATTCATATTTTTATCTTTTGATCTAATTAGTGCAGCAACATCAAACTCACGCCAAACAACTACTATTTAAATGTGCTTTCCAAAAATGTCAACAAGGTTGATCTACCTCCGCCACTGCGGAAATTCACGTTTCGCCTGTTGACTTTTTTGGAAAGCACATTAAGATAGTAGTTGGTTTGCGTGAGTTTAATGTCCTGCGTTAATTAGATAAAAAAATAAAAATATAATTAAACGGCGCATCCCAAATTTATTAATCACCCTGTAACTCTCAAACGGTTGATATTGCCATTGCCCCCTCCCCTCCTGGCATATGATTTTTTATTTTCCTATGTGAGATGTGTCACCCCAGTCGTGTTTGTCCCCATGAAACACCCTGTATATATGTAGATTTGCTTTGAATATGGTCAAAGAAAAATATTTTATCAGATATGTTATGTATTTATAAGAATCTGTAATTAAGTACGAAGTTATCAAAAATATGAAATCTATTTAAAAAAATATAATTTTTGTACTGAAAAACTAAATTAGTTTCAATAGGGGTATTCACGTCAGGCCATCGTAGGTTTCGTAAATCTCGTAACTGGCCAAAATCGCGTAACAATTGCGAGGCTCGAAAACTTCCCACTTTACACGCCTTCGTTAAATTGTTGAGCTAAAATATACTGTGTTTCTAAGAGCAGGGTTGAATTTGGGTTAAGTATTCGTTGAGTTTCAAGCGAATGAGAGTAACCTTGTGTGTTTCCACATGGCTGGGTTAATTTGACAGATCATGCTGTAAAAATGAGTTTAAATATGAAAAATTTAATAATTTAATAATAACTCAAGCTCGTCCTCTGTCCAAAGACGCTATTTTAAATTCAAAATTAAACAATCTACCCACACATTTACGAACTCAATCAAACTCAGCCTCTTTCGTGGAGTTTAGCTGGGTTTAACGAAACTCAACTGAGTTAACTCTGCATGGGAGCAGAGTAATAGACTCGCTATATTACCCTTGTATATTTTTATCTCGTAATGTAAACAGCATTTTTTTTTATCGCAACTAGACCTGTTGGCAGCACAAGTCGATGATTATCTCCTCAATCGTTGGAAATTGGATATAGTATCTTTTGAGACGAAGACACAATTAAGAAAACAACTTTTTTATCTGAGACATTTGCTCTTTACTTTCACTTTGGCATTCAAGAATCTTTTTTTTTTACGTAAGATATTTTTTTGTGTGTTTTGTCTTGCAGTACTTGCTTGGTACTTGGAACTAGTAATTGAAATTTTTCTATAGCTTGGCGCAAAGTAATTGTACTTAATCCTTTTTTTTTAGATATATGAATTTTGTCGAAAGGTCCAAGCCAGACATATACCATGCACTCTGTGATTCCGACACGAATGAAGAGAGTCCAAAGAAAAGGATTATTAAATCTTTGGAACGCACAGAAATATTTTTCAGAGAATGCTGGGAGCGTCAGCAGAACTCTGAGATACTCAAAAATTCTTTATTCTTGGGTAAGTAATAATGACTAAAGAATTACTAAATACAATTGGGCCAATAACTTTAGCTCCAGTAATCATGTGTATTTTATTTTCCTTTGCAATTTCAGCACCAATTGTTGGAGGATACAGTAAAGAAGGTCGATCAAAACTAATCAAAACAATACCAGCAGACGCCGGTATTGGCGGGTATTTTATTGATGGCTTACACAACAATGGGGAAACGGCCCTTAAAGTAAACATCAACAGTGTAAAGGAGATTGTATCACACTGTCTCAAAGAACTTAATGATGATAAACTACGGATGATGACTGGAGCTTATACACCGCTTATGATCTTGGAGCTAGTGCAGCTGGGCATAGATGTCTTTGACACATCCCTTGTCTATGTTTTCGCCATCAATTTTCGTGCACTCACTTTTAATTTTGACGTAGAGAAGAAGAGTCACGACATTCCATTTTTCGTTGATTTTAGCCAAGAAAAGTATTTGTGGTTGTTTGATTTGGGAATCTTATTGATTTGTTTTTGTTAAAGGCATAAAGAAGCATTCGAACCAATTTTGAAAGGCTGTGAATGCCTTGCTTGTCGTAAACATACCAAGGCATATATTTATCATTTGTACAACACCAACGAATTGCTTGGACCAATATTACTTATGATGTAGGTTTAAGTTCTAAGTGCTGCGGTAGCATATTGTGTGATTATTACTGATGTTGCTTTTCAGGCACAATATCCATCACTACATGAGGTTTTTTGAGACAGTAAGGAAAGCAATTTCAGCGGACACTCTTCTTGAGCTGACTACTACAATAAGAGAGCAAACAGAAGCTATTGGAGAAACACTGTATATTGTACCTAAAAAAACGACATCCGAAAGCCCTAACAATAGGAAAGAAGAGAAGGAGCCGCCTATTGTAAATAGGTAATATCTATTAAAGTGTACTGAGGTTAATAAATGTTGAAAATAAGACGGGTTTTTTAATTACTATATACTAAGTAATTATTTTATATTGCACATAAGAAGTATAATATATATTTCAGTGATATAGAAACATAGGTTTTTAGCCGCTTGATTGTGTTGACCATCGATGCTGGGCTACTTTGTTGTGGCCAATGTAAGACAAAATATTAACCGTATTGAACCAAAGATGATGGACCTGTGCAGTTACTTAAAGTTGGGTAAGATGCTTCCTTAACTATTGTTTCTCCCCTATATCACTTTTAAATTACTTAAATTGTCTTGAAATTGTATGTATCCCTAAAGAACTGGATCATAATATCTTGGTTTCAATATATTGACTTTAAAAAGGGAACAAGTCGGAAGAATCATTTGAAACAGATATCATAACAAAAATTTGTCCTTTCAAGGAAACTACGACCAATAATGTACATAGGTGGATAATAGTATTGAATGAAACGCTGAAGGCAAATAAAATATCTCTGACCATTGCGTGTCTGATGAAGCTTTTTCGCAAGGGTGTTTTCATAAACGCATGGTTGCTTGCTTGCAGGTCTTCTGCGCAAAAATTCATTGCCGCCAAAACAAAATCTGCCATTTGTGTTCCATAATGTGAAATTTGACTTAAAATAGTTGTCAGCTTAATTATGACTTAAATACAAGCTTAAACGAATTTGATTATGATTTTTTGAAAATATCTCGTAATTTATCTATTTTTCGAGGAAAATAATTATGAGAAAAAGTTTACAAAAAAGGTCATTTGTGCAAATTGCAACCGGGCATGGACTACGTCCATAGAGAAATAATGTGTTATGCATTAACTATTTCGTTATGATGGAAACTATTGGACCATTTATGGAGAGGACCGACTTTCAAATGACGCAATTAAAAAAAGGCACGACTGAAAGGGTACTGGTGTAATTTCTATTTATGATGTGCACCTGAAAAGATTTTTCATCATTTTCATAAAATCGATGCTCCAAGGTGATCGTTCCAATATCATCTCGTGCAATTATACCATGTTTTAAAATATGACTGGTTTAAAATGTAAATAAAGTTATAAACCGGTCGTTTTTCAAAAGAAAAGCTCTGTACGATTCTGAACTGTGTAAGGAATCATGAAAGTGTTTTTATGAGGTCCTAGTAGGACCTTTAATTCTATTATTCATGTTTAGTACGGATTTCAAATAAAATTACTCGGTGAACAACCCAGAATTGCGTAACGTTCTATTATTATATACAAGTTTCTAGTACATACAGGGCAACAGAGGGACCAAAATTACCAGCTCTATTTGCTATTTCTCGGATTTTTGGGATCGTGGCGAATCAAAAATGCGAAAGTGTTTGTCTTAGGTCGTTTATCGAAAGTGCATACACAAATACACTTTGAATTTAAATATTAGATGTTTACTGGTTTAAATAGTAATATAAATTACACGAATTAATTAGTTAATAAATAAACATAATAAAACTGGTAGTGGTAATCCCGTACTGGTTCGTTTTACCTAAATAAGAATGTCGCAGTGTTGTCCCTCTCAATCTTTTTATTTTCGGGATTACATTACTATTGCAATTTTACACAGCTTCTTCCGTGACTAAGTATGGAAATAAAATCAAAAGAATTTTTATAAAAGTGTTAAAGATGTCCGAGGGCACACGCTGTTGCTTCAAAGGAAAATGTTTACTTTGTATGTGTGTGTGTGATGTTTTGTGGCGTTTGTATTATGTGTGGGTGGTGTTTATTCGGTGATCGTTCTGCTCTCTTGAACCATGTAGACTTGAGAGCCGGGTACCGTGGATGTTGTGACGAATGTGCGGTGCTTAGCGCGGATGAGACACAAGTTGGATTCAGCGACCTCAGCACGATCTTCAGCGGCCTCGAGTTCCCTCTGGAAGCGGCGTACACGGGTAACAGATTGCTGAGACATACCCTCCTGCAGGATGAGTAAATCAGTTTTTTAATTAACTTATGGTGCCTTTAGGCATGTGAACAAACCTGTTCGGTCAATTGGCGTTTAAACATGCTGAGTTTGGAATTAGCCTTGTCCAATGATTCTTGGAGCAAGTTGATGTTCTTCTGGTCCTCCTCGCATTGGATCATGACTTCCTTCACTGTGCGTTCCTTCTTCCTCAAGATTTTGATTGTTTCGGCGTGCCTCCTCTTTTCTTCCTCCAGTTCGAGTTCCAAATCACGGATGCGGGACTCCAATTTGCTGATGATTCGTTTGCCTCCAGCAACGGCGTTAGCTTCGACTTCTTCCAGGCGGATGGACAAGTTCTTTTTTCATGGAGATGTTCAATATAAATAGATGGATATTTTGCACTTAAGTTAGCCTTTCTTACCTTAACTTCGACTTCGAGGGACTTCTTGATGGTTTCAATCTTAATGATGCGCTCTTGTTCTTCGTGGAGTGATTCAATGGTATGTTTAAGTTCTACCTGCAAGGGTTTACAGATATATTTGTTATGTGAATTACATTTTGTCGTTATTTTTAAGGATGCATACCTGAACTTTCTGGTAGCGTTCGTCACTAATACGAAGCTCCTTAGTAATTTCTTCGTAGTCGGCAGCAACAATAGCCAATTCCTGTTCAATCTTAGCCTTGCATGTAGCAATGTTGACGTTGATAGTGTGCAATTCACTGATGCGTGTTGTGGCTTCTTCGTATTGCAACTCAACAGCACGCTTGCCACGTATTGTGTTGTCTAAGTTAAGGCGGACTTCTTCCAGTTCACCAGTCATTGATTGCAGACGACGTTGTGCAATGCCATATTGATCGAGAGTTTGCTGCAATTGCCTCTGGAGCTCATCATAGTGAGCTTGAAGTTCGGTCAATTGCAATGACTGCTTCTTAATGATCTTTTGCAAGTCAATGTTTGTCTTATTGGCAACATCCAAAGACATTTCCAATTCGGTGATTTGGATTTGCAACTTCTTCTTGATGCGAGCTACTTCGGTCTTCAATCTTGTTTCAGCTTCAACTACACGAGCACTCAATTGTTCGATTTCGATAGCAGTTTGTTTGCTGTATATAGAAAAGAATTGAGTTAGTGAAATATCCGACAAGTATTAAAGTCTCCTCTTGTATGGAGGGCACAAAAAGGATCAAAAAACAAAGAAAAAGTAACAAAAGAACGATCTTGCAGCAAAAATATGGTGTTAGAAATTACTTACCTTTATGGAATTTTGAAGTTGGCGTTTTGGTTTTGGTTTAATTGGGCACATGATGGGGCTGTCTACCTATGGGATCGATGAATCGAAATATTTGTCTGGTAAATCTTTGAAATTGGGAGTTTATTGATGCCTTTCATATGCGAAAAGAGACTGGATATATGTACCAAAAGAGTTAGCATATTCCAGTTTTGTGGTTTTATTATTACATAAGTACTGTACGACATACAGTAGACAAATCTTGTAGAAGCCTAGAAGCATTAAGTTGTGCTTTGCGGGAGTGGATAAATTGTATTGCAGATTGAAAGAACCTGCGTTCCGTTTCAAATTAATCTGGTAGATTTCACGCTTAAAATTAAACTAATTTATTATTTTAAATCCGGCAGGCTTCGTGTCATGCCGGTATTTAATTTTCGCGAAGCTGATTAGAATTTTATTTTATCGTCATCCGGTCAGCTCGCAGTCTAGTAGTCATTGTTTGGTAATGGCAACTAATCTGGGTTGGGTTAGTTCCCAAGAAGAGTACCGCAGGTATCCATTCTGGATTCTTATTGTTATCAAAGTGTGAGAATGATCGTCGTACTAAAATCCAAAAGAATCTGTCGTATTATTGATAATATCTAAGAAATACGACGTTTTGGTATTATTTAGTAAGAACTGTGAACTAGCTATCCGCTAAATTTTGTTGATCTTCGTTCCGGTGTTATATAATTTCTGACCCTTTAAGTAGCAGTAGTTCATTTTTTCAGTACATCGCTATAAACATTTTGCTCCGTTTTAATTTTTTGTTACACTATTCTTCAATGCTCCAATATGCGTCCGATCGCCACAGAGCCAAAAGCGGGGCAAGGTTACCCGATCTAGAAGAATTCTGACCCTGTAACTTTGAAACGAGGTCGATAACGTGGTATTTTGGTGTAATAGATTCAAATCTCCACGGGTTATTTAGTAATTTCATTGATAATAATCTGTGTCAATCATAATAATAATTTTCGTAGTTTTTGATCATGCACATTATCGTTTGTTGACTAACGGCAAAGAAAATTATTGAAATACGTAATACATTAAGACCATTACAAAATATATCACATCAACTTAGTTTCAAAGTTACAGCTGGAAAATTGTTGAAGTTAATATAATATTATTTTTTTAAATTAAGGGGTATATAAAAGTGTTTACTATAAAATACACATTTATTTTTTTTTTGCAAAATTACCGCTTTTTAAAACGTTTTAAAGAAAGAATTAAAAGAATTTTGTCTAATATCAGCCATAACGAGTAATCGAGGTTTCATAATTTTTATTATATTGGTGCTACTCAATTTTCCTAAGCGTCAAAAAATTTGTGGTGCATTCATACTTCGAAAAAGCTGATTTCGAAAACAATGCTCATAAAAGTGCGCTTGTTATATTTTTGGCAACATTCCCGTTTGCTATACGCCAGATCTATCCTGAGAGGAAATAAATTTCAAACGAAATCCCAGTTTGGCTTCTAATTAATACCACATGTTTCGCTTTAGCTTGTTTTGTTTCTACTGTTTCGCTATTAGGTTTTATGTGTTTGTTGCTCTATGCATTTAGTGGTAGTCTTTTACAGAACTTCCGTAACATGATACGGAGTACACTTTTCTTTATGTTGATTCTGGTTGAGACACAAACCAACAAATGAATGAATCTTAAATCATTGATTGCATAATGCGGATTCATATGGAGCTGGAGTTGTTTAGATAATTCTCAATGCTTTTGTTTATTCCTTTTCTATTTTGTTTTTAACTAATGCCAACGACTGATTTGTAAATTATTCAAAATAAAAAAAGGAGTTTATAGTAATAGGTCCATTTTCCGAGACTTCCTTCCAATCAGTATTGTTCAAAATTTGAAAAGTTGTTGGAATGTTTATAATTTCATAAGAATTCAAATAAATTAGATATCCCCTCGCCAACGATTGAGCGAGTAAAAGAAAAATTTGTTTGCTTCAGGTGTAATGTCCGTGCCGAAAATACCGATCAATTGATTCACACCGATCGCCGATACTGCAATTCGCTGTTGAGTAATTTGAAAAAAGTGGGCCAATAGTGCTATAAATAATTTGAAATGAATTCTCCGATGTATTATTTCATCTCTTTGCCAGGTGAAAACAATTAATCGAGAGACAATAGAATAATGAGGGAGAAGCTGATTTCAAGGCTACCCCTCACGCCGACTGACATTCTATCCCTGGCACCAAATTTTTTGAAATCTCCCCGGGCCGTTTTTTTATTTCCTTTTTTTTCTGTATGAGTAGATATTGCGTAAACTTTTGTCGAAAATAACATTCTTTGAATCTTTTTATTATTTTTATGGGTGGCGACTCTCTATTTGCTACATCTGAATGCTGTCTGTGTTTTCCTGAATATTTTTATTTTTTGTTTTTGGTATTTTGAAAACCGCCAACATTAGATATTAGAAGACAAAGGCATGCAATAAACGAACGAAAACGGACACAGGTACACAGATGTGACATAACATCTTGAGAGTATTTTGGTCTTGTGTAACACAAGATGCGAAAGTGCAAAATGTCATCTACAGTGTCCTGAAATAGCGTTGCTTGTAGATGATGTGGGTATATGGTAGTGGAGTGTTCGGGTTGTGCTCATGTGGCGTGCAGTTCGCCTGTTTTCACTGTAAATCGTATGGAAAGTCAACACACATTGGGCGTCTGCTCATGCTTTGCCTTTAAATAGAAAATCGGTCACACACCTCGTATCAGCATAAAACTCGGAAGTTTTCTGATTCAGATTTGATAACTGTCGCTTAACATTACACAGAGATGAGGACACCTTGTAGTCAAGATTGTCAATCAGCCTTTCATCCATGAACTCAATGTGAGCGGCGCGAATGATTCTGTTTTCACTAACCGCACGGCTGGACCTGCTGATGGTCTGGGCAATGTACTCCTGTTCCTCCTTTTTGGCACTCTTAATATTTTTTTCAGATTCGGCGAGAAGGGCCGCCGATATAGCGCTGGCGGACTTTCCACGGATAGCACGCTTAAGGTCAGCGGATATCTCGACGTCCTTTGATTCATCCATCCTGCGTTTGAGTCTTAAAATCCTTTGGATCTCGTAACGTTCCTTTTCACGGATCTCTGCTTCGCGTTCGAATCGCCGGCGTTGGAGTCGTTCCAGCACAGTATCCGGCCGAATATGCCTTAAAACACGGGCTGCGTCAGCACTCTTAATAACACTAAAAGGTGACCGTATTACAATACGTGCATTAATCAAGTATCGCTCAGCTCGGGCCGCTGCTATGCGCGCTAGTGCACTGATCTCTGCGTTCGAATAGATCGGTACTAAATTGCTTGGTCGGTACTTCTTTAAGCCGCGCTCATATGTCCACGGCAAATGAGGATACTGAGCCTGTATGCCACGTCTCTTGGCATCTAAATAATCTATCATTGGCTGATAGTAATTTATGCTATAGCCATAATTATCCTCGTAGACAGAAGGGGGGAGCCTATCGCGGCGTTTTTTCACTTGCATTAGTGCCATTGAAAATTTATTTTTGCTCTTCGGTCTAAAATTAAACGCGGCTGCTGCAGTAAAAGTAAGAAGGAAAATGCCCCAAGTGTGTGTTGTAAGTGTCTCAACTATTTCTCAGCGTCTTTTGTGCTCCACTCGCTTTTGTAGTGCGAATTTACGAGGGTATGCGCCTTTCTTTCACTGCCAATCACTTGTTGCATTCACAACTAATGCTCACTTCCGCAACCCGCAGGGGAAAGGGTCGCTCCACACACGATTTTCGTTTTCACAAATATGCTTCACTTGAAAATGTTTTCAAAATTACTGAAAATTTCCCAGCACTGAGTGGTCTTCCAAATTCTCCCGAGAACAATATCTGCCTTACTTGACACCAACTCAAGTAATCAAATTGAACTGACTTCGATCAGTAATCGGTTTATTGTTTTGCTCTAGTTATGGCGCATAGTTTAAAAAAAACAATTTTCGTCATTGATTGCAGCGCTCTGAGATGCATTGATCGCGCTCTGATAGGAGCGACCGGGAAATATAATTCATCGAGGCGTCCTTTGAATGCCATTGATCGTCATTATTTGCACTAACCAATCGAATGAGGTGATTTTTTAATTTTAGCTAATCAACATCGCGTTGGCATCCCAGGTATTCTTGTCAATGGGTTGCAAGTCATGAAACTGCAATTTCTTAAAATGCGAATATTTCACAGAAGCTGTTCTTTTTATGCATTCAGGCGTGAAAGGAATGTCTAGTAATAAGAATTAAGTTATGCATGAGCTAAGAGAAATTTTGCTTCAATAGCAATCTTTTTGTGAATGTTTTATATATTCTTTGTCTCCTGTATTTCATATTATTCGATGCAAATAGAAATTACCTAGGTAGTGTCCTCTGTTCAACGTGGTCATGGATTTTACTTTTAAACGCTTCATAGTATTAAGGAATGCTGATGTAATCATTACACATTTGAATTTGACCACTCAATGTCCTTGTACTTAGTTATCGTATTCTTTTTAGCGGGTAGATTCCTTGACAGTGTTAAGCCTTTGATGTGATGCTTATTTTGGAATAAGTAGTCATTTGTAATAGTCATAGGACACTAGAATTTAATGCTGGCATGTAAAATGTGGACTCTTTTTTTATTGTAGTATTATTTTAAGCTTCACATCATTGATTTCAGCTATATCCTCGTAGAAGTTTCGAAAATTAGATTCTGTATTCGCCTGCCCAACTTGTAATTAGCTTACCACCAAGGTGTATTTATGTAAATGCTTCTAAGTTGCCATTTTCCTTTTAGTATAAAAATTATGAATAGCGAGAAAATAGATCCCGTTCTTTAACGTTACTTTTTGGAGTAAAGCAATCTGGGGTCACTTAATGCAAATCTTCATCCATATGTCAAATATTTATCATTTTCAAAATCAAATTTAAACGATACTCGATGCGCCAACGTCCAATTACTCTAACTGATTCATTGATCACTGATTGGTTACATTGGACAGTTTTGGACAGACATTGGATGCTGTCGTTGTTAGACTTCCAGTTCTAGTTTTTGGGCTACAAGGGTCATGTACATTTTCTTTGATTAAAGAGACCATAAACGTTTTTACTTTTATATCAGTTGATTGATGTTAGTTATAAGGATAATAACTAGATATAATTTGCGTATTCGCTATTTTGCAGATTCTGTATGCGTATAATATATCGATTGTATTTTTTTATGATTTTCAATAAGAAAGTGTACCAAGGTGATATTCACATAAAAAATGAATGAACTTAATGTTGCAAGCACAGAGTTTTCCAATTAGCTATGATCTTTTAATTGTCTTCCATGCAAACACCTACATGCGTGAATCTCTTTAACCCAGTTTTTCGTCATATTTTCATATATATACGAATATCAGCTGCTATTACGCGTTGATGTTCTCAGCGCGTCTGATTTTTTTACGAAAAGCTTACAAAACGTAAAAAGTCTAACAGTGTTTTACAATTTACAGATCTATTTCTAGGTATAACCGATTCATCAAACTTTTTTCACAATAAAATAATTGTGTCTCACTTGTGCGGCAAGTGCCGCCATATTGTTGAAATAAATATCTATATATACTATCAAGTTTAGGCAAAAACAAATTTGTCAACATCGTGCAATAGCGTATACCATTAATCATTATAACTATGTGACCATTTTCGTTTATGAAAAAGAACTTTCCAATAACGTCTTCAGCATGCAACGCATACGAAACAGTGGCGTTTGAAGATTACTAATGGATATTGATATTGATTGATATTGATGAATTACTTATGCATTAGTCTCAGCTCAGAAACAGTAATTCTGTATGTTAACGAAACCATTTCACCAGAATTGAGCCACATCGCTGAAGATGATTTCCTTATAAAATTCTAGATCAGATTCGAGTTTTTCTGATCGCTAATTACTGAATATTATCCGTGATTGATAGTCCCTTTATGTGAGTTGTGAGTTCTTGGGTGAGTATAATCTTGAAAACACCTTGTGTAAAAAAAAGAATTCGCTACAAAGTCATCTGGGGAATGGCCAACTGCTGAGACTGACGAGGAATTGAGACATGTTTTTGTCTTCAGCAACACTCTCACGAACATCAACATTATTCATAATATTTATTCATATTCCATTTCATTGTCTCATTGATATGGCATTATGAACATTATGAAGTAAAACTTTTGATAAAAATTTACTCACTTCGACTTGAGCAATTATAACAAACAAAAATCGGTGTTGATAGATGTAAAGTAACCACGATAAACTAAGAAATATAATAAAAAATTTCGATGATTTATAACTGTTCGGGCAGCACGTGTATTTCTACGATTAAATAGTAAACGCTGATAAATACAAATCTTAAAAGACCACAAAAATAAACGTGAAGCATGTGATCATAATGACTGTTTGAATATGCGGTATGCCTATTGGGAAATCCTTTATAAATGCATTACAATTCCTAAAAGTTGAATAATATAAAATTAAATTATTTCAAATAATATGTTTTCCTTACTATCCACCTCTTGAAATGTCGTTGAAATGAATCAATTTGGCTTGAGTTTGTGGAATGTTATTTGAATGAGACTTAAGGTTTCGTAGAAAATTGGATTAAAGAATTTCAAAACCGGTTTGGGAAATGCTCAATGTGATTTCTCTGCATGTATTAAGCAATGCCTACTACATTAATCGTGTGGATGAAATCCAGTGTTGGTTCATGTGTTTTATTCATGCATGAATTTTCATAAAGCTACGTCTTGATCTTGTCTTTGTACTTATTATCAGTCTTACAGTTTTTTAACTCGACTCTGCTATAATGCCAAAAATCTAAAATCAAAAGTTTTTTAATTTCATAGATTTACCGGAAGATCCACTATTCATAATATTCTACTACTTTTTTTCCTTGTTTCTTTAACTCTTTATTACTAAGGTTAGGACCTGGCGTACTAGACTTGAGTGCGTATGCTGTGTTTAAATTTTACAGACTCAAAGGTAGAAAAATTCAAGGAAAGGAATATTTCATATTTTACTTACAAATCCTCAATTCCGAAATATTGCGGACCTTTGTTGTTAGGGTAAATGAAATTAAAAAAAAAAGTAATGTGATGTGATGCCTTTATATATTTTAGTTTTATCATATCAATTCAGCTATAAGATAAATAGGGTTTCGAAGTGCTTTTTAATGACTAGAATAGTTGGGTACGTCGTCTCCCTTAAGTAGGACTGACTAAATAAATTGGTATCAAATAGAATAAAAATAGAAACTGAAAATAACTTAATAAGTAGGGAGGATAGAATAAATAGCAAAAAACTAATGGAGGTAAGTTATGACATTGGCCGTGTGTTTTTTTTTATAAGGATTGGGGTTATCCATATGGCGATCTGAAAGTAATTATTAATTTGTCCAAAACTTAGATATTAAATGAGATAAGTTTTCCAAATCGATATTTAATCTGTAGTTGCATTTTTAAAAAGCTTAGGGTTATATGCAGGTACGGTACCTACGCGTAAAATGTTAAATGCAAGTACCCTGTAATCAACGAGAAAATCTTCAGTAAATTAAATGTTTTGGAAAAGACAATTTTCAGTCTATAGAATATTTCGTAAAATGTAATGTATCTTCCTGCTGTTATTATTTTAAAATTAGAAAAGCTATGGACCGACGGACGTAATTCCCCTTTGCATATAAATTCCAGGTATCTCATGTGCCACAATTTTCACAAAAACCAAATACCGTAAATAATACAGACTGAAAACCATTAGTTCTTTCCACACACAGATAGTTATTATAAAGGCAATAATTACCGGATAGCTTCGATTTCCTCATCCTTCTCATGAAGGCGACGTTCAGCATCATGACGGAATTGTGCAAAGTCAGACGCCAATCGTTGGGCACGTTGTTCCTCAGCTTTGCGGCCCTAAAAGTTAAATGATGTTTTGAACAACATCTTTGAAATAATATTGACGGTTTGGATTCTTACAGCTTCGGCTTCCTTGTAAGCAGCGGTCAATTCATCACGCTCATTCTCAAGGCGACGGAGCTCAATTTCCAAGTCGTGAAGGCGGCGGGTGAGTTCAGAAATTGTTCCACGAGCATCAAGGAGATCATCTAAGGAATAAATTTTAGTAAAATTGGTCTATACAAAGGATCAGTTTTAGGCTACCTCCCAATTTCTTGTTTTCACGGCCGAGCTGAGCATTGGCATCGCGAGTCTTGTCCAGCTCGTGGCTGAGGCGGACGATGTCGGCCTGCTTGTTCCTCAAGTCGCGCTGAGCAATTTCGTACAGATTAATGGTTTCCTCCAAACGGCTCTTAAGTTCAATAGTTGTCTTTTCCAAGGAATCAACACGTTTTTGTAACTCGCGGCATGTTGAATTGGATTTCTCCAGGTCAATGATGAGAACCTCGACTTCGCTTTGCAGGCGGCTCTTCTGTTTTTCCAAGTTGTTGACCTTGACCAGGAGCGTTTCGATGTGTTCTTCCAATTCTGTAATGCGTACTGTGTATTTTCGGCGAAGTTCTTCGACTTCTTCGGCGTGAGCGGCGGCTTCGGATTGGTATTTTGATTGCCATGCTTGGCATTCGCCTTGGGTTTTGACCAATTGTCTTTCGAGGTCAAGGCGGGCTTCGGACTCTTCTTCAAGTTGTACACGCACGGATTCCAATTCGATTTCAACTTGATGAAGAGAGGATTCAAGCAGGGAACGACGGCGTTCATCGTCTTCTAGACGGCGACGGCAATCGTCAAGTTGGGAGATAACTTGGCTCCTTGAGTATTGAACGGTTTCGATGTTAATCTTCAGATCTTGAACTTCCTTGACGAGCTCAACATTTTCCATGGACAAGCGGCTCTTGTGAGAGGTGATGTCGACAATGGTGCGGTTCAGTTCTTCGATCCTAACATTCAGTTCAGTGATGGAAATTTCCAACCTTTCGATATGCTTGATGCTAACGATCTTCTCCTTGTTCATCGATTCAATTTGAGACAGCAGTTCGTAAACTTCGGCTTGGAACTTGGATTTATCCTTTTCGGCCCTATATGGGAAATGCATTGTTTTTAAATTTTTTTTAAGCGTTGCATGAGGACGTAATACGAGACGCTTTTAAAAATGTTGTTTGGGTTAGAATCTATTGAACTTTATATTTTTGAATATTTCTCCAGATAGCATTTTTGCATTCCATAAAAAAACAAACGGTTGTGGGAGTGGCTGCATCTATTTTTATTCATACCTTAGCCGAAGTCATTGTTATATGTAAACATGCTGCGGAGTCGCACGCCGAAACAATTGCAATTTCGAAAATCGCTTATGATAAAAAATTAATGAAATCGATATCAAATTTCCACTTTTCAATATCGTGAGATAGAGAAAGACGGCATCGAGAAGTATATCGAAGACATATTTGGATCGGAGCAATGAGCAAAGCTGACTATGTCTAAAAATAGGGCACCATCACTAAAGAAATTTACCGCCACATCGGATGGAAAATGCTCAGCGGTCGGTGTGGTGTTGTGAAAACTTGAAACGTTTTTGGGATTTGTTTCTTTGAGATTCGCAAAGCGCTGGCAGTCGGTCCACTCAAAATAACTAGAAAATTGCTGAGGGTAAAGAAGCTATCATAACATGAAGCGAACTTCGTGCCCGCGGCAGCGCAGGTCTAGTGTCTGCTATTAACAGAAAAATAAAAACATTTTTCACCTCACGGCAAGAAAACTTGAGCTTGAGCTGGCTTGCTCATCCGACTGCGATTATTTTCGGCCGCGCGGCATGCCATTCTGAGGGAAATTGGATGATTTTGTGTTTTCTCCATGGCGCGACTTGTCCCACTTTTTCACGCTCTTGTGAGAAAAAATTATAGAAATTGTGGTGCGTTGCGTACCTAGATTTAGCTTTGGTAAGGAGGTCGATTTGTTCCTGGAAGTCGGACATGATCTCCTGATGCTTCTTCTTAAGCAAATGGGCTGTTTCCTCTGATTCCAGGTGGACATCTTCGAGAAGTTTACGCAATTTGGATAGTTCAACATCTCGTTTACGGTTTGCTTCAAACTGAAAGGGTTTTTTGTTATTACACAGTCCCAATTGATCGATTTTGTTTATTTGTTCTCCACCTGTGATTCAGCACCTCCTTCAGCTTCCTCTAAGCGCTCGGACATCTGGATGACCTGGACGCTAAGATCAGCTTTTTCGCGCTCAATCTGAAATTACGAAGTTGTTAGGTAAACGTACTTCGATCAATTTTTTTCGGGATGTTAATTTCATCAGATCGGAATTTCATGGGATTATTGTTTTGTTACAGGAAGAAAGGTGGGCTGAGCATACTGATCGTACTTGACGAGAGCGAATAGAAACTTACTGTGTTCCGTGGTGTAAGCTAAATTACGGTTTATTCACTACAAACGAGTTTGGAGGTCGATAGTCATAAAATGTTCCACAATGCAAAGGAAGCACAAAATGTTCCCTGAAGACACTGTGCGTTTTTATGATATAAGGGCAGCAGTAGGGAGCTATACCTACAACCCCTTCATAGGATAAATTTTGGTTTCTTTTTGAGTAGCAGTGTGTAAGGAATGATTCTTTGGATATTAAAGACGTTCCAAATCACATTTCCATGCATTTCACTTATTTCCACTTTATTTAGCACACAAATTAACCATCTAACTATAACTTCCGCCAAATTTAACGCTATTTACACCGAATTTTGGACTCTCGTTAAAACTTCCTATATAACCGGTCGTTTAGCGGGTCATGGTTAGTTTAGTGTTAAACAAGATTTTGAATAAATAAAAATTCTTTGTTAATTTAAGAAAGAAATACTCTTTAATGAAAAGTTTCATGATTGTCAATTTAAGACACCCTCAAATTAAGAATGATTCAAGACAAACCAGAATAACAACAAAAAGGCCGTAAAAGATTTTTTTTTGAAATTTTTAAAACCTTCGATTTCCGGCAGCTATGATGTCCTACCTTTGCGCAGCTGTTTATTTGCTTTTAATGAGTTACGGGCTTCGATATACTTATGCGAAGACATTAACGGCGATTATATTGAAAGATTCCAGTGTGCTGAATACTAATGCATTAGAATTGCTCTATGCACACATACTTTCTTTGAATGATAGCAGCTCTCCTCCTATCCCACGCTTTAACTAATTAATGCGGTTTCTTAAAATATTTCATAAATGTTCGTTTGTCTGTTCTTGAGAATCCATTGAATCTATTTAGATTTCCAAATATTTGTGGCTTATTAGAGAAGCCTTAGTGAAAGACTGGTTGTACATCGGTACAGGTTCTCATTCTGTTGATCGAAGAAAGTAAGCATTTGTTTTTTTTCAGATGTGGATTCGTGGATTGCTATTTAAAATTGAATGGACGTAAATGACATGTGGTTTAAACAGGATGACGCGATCTGCCACACCGCATGCGAAGCATTGACGTTATTGGAAATCAAGTTCCTAGATCGTGTTATCTCGCATTTTGAAGATCACAACTGACCGCTGAGAAGTTCATTTTAACGTGTTTGGATATCTTCCTCTGGGACATCCTGAGACGATTCAACACCTCATTCACCGCGGTGGCAATTGCATTGACATTTTATTTTATGTATAATGTCAACAATTGAACTTTAGAAATCAATGAAAATGTCGAAGAATTTCCCTGTTCGTTTTTAAATTTAAAATAAAAGTTCTGGTTGAGACAACCTTTACATAAAAATGTCAACAAATTCGAATCGCTGTTGATGGCTGATTGATTCCATTATAAATATGAAACCACTGTTCGGTCTTCAAATTTTTCGCTTTAAATTTTTTCGCATTGATGCGAATATAAATAAGTATGTATTTTGATCAAAGAGTAATTACAAATTGTTGATAATTAGACCCCACGCAGGGTGTGAATCTTTGAGATAAATTGTTTACGTTAATATGCCCGGAAATATGCCCGTGGCAAATTGATGTTCATTTGCAAAATAAATATAGGCAAATGAAATGAATATGATGAAAGCAATGACTAACTGCCGCCTCAGAACTATAAACAGAATAGGAATATTGAACTTTTTGATAATGGGCATATATGAATGATCCCAATTTAAAAATCGGGGAGCTTAATTATTGTGATATTATTACTATTTTATGAACCTATATACATAGATATATATGCTTCGTTTAAGGGACATTATAATTGCGTTCATCATTTATTGAAACAAAATAAAACTATTTTGTTATAAGTTTAAGTTAATCGTTGGTTTAAATGTTATTGGAACAAAACTTTAGATAATAGTGGTGAGATATATGTATTCTTCATCATGTGTATTATGTAGCATGTCCTATTCGGTTAAAAATAAGTAATATTTGTTGAATTATTTACAGTTAAAATTATACTTATAATAGAACTAAAAATAAAGTTAGCTTTGCCTAAAGATCACCTTTCAACACTTTTTTAAGTCATGCGAACATTTCCATTATTTGCAAACTATATTTACGGTCAACACTAAATTGTACAGTTTATTCGCTTTATGCATGGTTGCATATCATTAACCTCGATTCTTGTTATTAATGTTCTTTCATGAGCCAGGCCACTTGTGATGCCTGTGCGCATTTAGTGGGACTGGTTCAAAATAACCAATTTAGAACAAAAAATCCTCCCATTCGTCTATTAGATAAAAACTAGACCTCGAATCACGCACAAAAGGCGTCAATTAATTTTTGTGTAATTAAAAAAATATCTTTTATTTTCTGATCAGAATAATTTTAGTGGAAAGTACTTATAAACAGCAAATGATCTAAGCTATTTTAGATTAAATAATGCGGATATGCGACGGGAGCCAAATTTTAAATGATTCGAAATTAACTTTAAAACACTTTAGCGGTCGATAACTCTATATAAAAAATAATAAAAGATATTGACGAGAAATTTAAAGAGATCAACAACACCCAAATGGTGCAAAGTCTATTATGATTTAATTTATTTCAAGTGCTTCATCAAATGACTGATTGCTACAATACGTAAATATGTACATATATGACATATGTATAGTCCATACAGAAAGAAAAGCACAAGTAGTTATTCTAACTAAGCTGACCTTTTTAATTGATTTTTCGAGTAGTTCAAATCAGTATTAGTGTAATTAAGTGTATTAATGAGATGTGCCACTGACGAAAAAACCATTCTGAATATATTACGTCTTTCCTCTCATTGGCTTTATAAAGAAAAGAGTTTAAGCCCGTGTTCATATGGCGAGAGGATGGACGAATCCCTCCAGTTGATGACCACAAAGAACAAGCGAACAAATCATATATGTAAATGTATATATGTATATCGGAATGTAAAAAAATTGCTTTGTCCATAACTATTATTAATTTATAGTTGTTTATTCTTTGGAGTATCGGAATCAATAAATTCAAATTGTTTTTACAGGAAAAATGCATATGCTAAATCAGAATTAATTAAAAGGAAAGAAAAAGTTCAAAAGAGATTTTGAAAATGAATCAAATCAAAGAAAAATTATTGCAGATCTTCCGCGAAATAACTGTGTACACTGAAAATCTCTTATAGCTGCAGTCGGCAGCGGACGTTACGAAGTTTACGATGTAACGACGACTTCAGTATTTGTTAGAGCGACTATAATTTGTGCGTTCGTATGGTTCCTTTATTGTAATTTTATTTTCAGTGTCTCATTCAATATCTATATTTTTATTAGTATTTCCCAGTATAATATTTTGATTTTCGAAGGACGGTATTGTTTTATGTCAACATGTTCTGTTGTAACCAATTAGGGCATAAGGAATGTACTGTGATAATTTAAAAACATACATACATAATAATAGATTCGTCTCAGTATTCCAAGTGCCACTGAATAGGTTTGTAATATTAAATAAGTTGTATTATACTATAATTTGTTCAATGAAGCGGGACAACTATGTTTCGATTTTTGGATCATCACAAAAAAGTTGAAGCCGCATGGGGTCACGCCCCATAATTTCCCGAGTACGTGCTATCGCTCTATTGTGTCTGAACGGGGTGGGGTGTAAAGCGCTGCATACGCTTATAGCCTTGGGTGGGTGATTGAAACGTGGCCTGGTTTGCCTGCACAGGATTTCTGGCACAACCATCGCATCGTTTTGCACCTGCATGCACTTGTTTAAACAGGCTGCTGGATATCGCAAGCTTAGAGTTCCTACTAAATGCGAAGTGTGTTTTCTTTAATTAAAATTATTTGAATTCTGTATCGATTCAGTAAGTATGGTCGGCTAATATAAAAAAAGACTGGTTTTGAAACCTTAGTCATATTTCTTGAAAGATAGAAGTTAATGAAATTGGTCTTCAGATTCACTAGTAATATTCGTTTATATTTTTGTTGGTATTTTCTCCAAAAGAAAAATATTTATAGAACTGAATGTGTATAAAAGTACTGTATTTCTGTAAAGTATAGTATTTCTGTCTAATATATACAGAGAGCCAAACAAAACGCGCGAATTCAGAAACATCCTTGTTGTAAATAACTTCCATTTTAATTAAACAACGTTGAGGTTAGTAGTAGTAACCAAGTTATTGTAACAATCATCACAATTTGTATTCGAAATTATGTTTAAAGTGGCAGTTGAAGCACTTTGATAATCTTAGCCGGTGTTCGAACGATTTCTCTCATCGCCAACTTGAGTTTTTGGAGTACCTAACGTGAAGTCATACGGAATCAAAGCAAATCAATGCAATCAAAACAAAATTTTCGGGTTAAAAAATGATGTACAATTTAGAATCTGTGTAAACGTTCAGTAAACAGAACAGAGAACAGGTTTCGTAATTTACTTGAGATGGAGCTACAAGAAAAATATATTTTTAATGTCAGTCTGACCGCCTCTTTTATTTTAGTTTTTATTATCGTCTAAAAGGTCTTAATTGTTGCCTACAGAAAACTCTTATCTAAAAAAATCCTATTATCTATTATAAATTAAAAATAATGTAAAAAGAAAACTGGCAAATTCCATCTTGTTCTATAGTTCCACTTTGAGTTACCGCAAATTTCCTTCTATGCCAAAGGATTAGGTTTCAGGGTTCAAGATTAATATTATTTAAAACTTCAATTGATTTAAAAGCTCAATGCATCCATGTGATTTTTATAATGCCATTGGCGATTTTTGATTGTTTTTTATCAACATTTTGATACGATTAGTTACAGTACGTTAAAACGTAGTCAGTAGAGTGAACGACATTTTTGAATAGCACAAAATACCTCGACTGCACAATATAATGTCGATCGTACTGCGGTAATGAGAAATATTTTTTTGTTATTAATTTAATAGCATCTTTTTACTTTTCGATAGAAATAAAAGGTAACGGCCCAAAACATAGATATGCAATATCAATTTGTGCAGCCTGAGTTGCTGTATTGCGGTTACATCTCTTTAGCTGTAAGAATCGTTTCTGTTTTCAATACACATTTTTAATATTTACATATGTACATATCTTTTGACTGGTATTCGCAAAGGTTTGGTGAATTTTATAAGCATTGATCGAGTGTTCAATTTCCAATGGGCACATACTTTTCCTTATTGCATTAAGATAATAACTTCTAACTTATAATACGTTTCATTTCTGCTAGATTTCTGCCACTATTCGTCTTTGTAATTTATTAGACTTAATTTCTTTCAAAATTCTAAGGAAATAATTTTTGTATGTTGACTGAATATCATTACATAATCTGTTATCAAGTCAGGTTAAATGTCCTTTTAAACGTTTTAAAAAAATTCAAAACTAGTTCCGAAATTCGCATTTTAGGAATTTTATTACATCGTAACCATTAGCGTTAAACCGTTCATTTCGTTGGTTTTCAGTGTCGCAATAAAAATATTCCATCAGTTGCTAACCGCATACTTTGTATAATAGAAATATTTCCGTAATGGCACCTGGTAGTCACCCCTGCGACGTTATTTTTTGCCATTTTATAGCCAGAAAAAAATTCAAATGCTCCATGTTCTAAGAATAGCCCGGTGAACATTCCTCACCTTTCCACACATATTTAAAGAATTGTAATATAATTTCGTAAAATTTGTGAATTTGTTCACGCATACATGCAATTGGACTGCTTTGCGTGATATGTGTGAGAGGCGGAGACACCTATCTCGTATATTTAAAAGGCTATACAAGTGGCAGGCGCGCTATGCTCCTCATATTCGTATGGAAAGACTATATGAACTTGCGGAGAGGTAACTATTTTTTTCTTTTAGAAAATTTACTCTTGCACAGTCTCCCGAATATTTTCGCACAGCACACCCACGCATAAATTCAGGATATCAGATTGCACAGGTCACACAGTGAAATGAGAGGTTTGCACAATTAAGAGACTTATTGTGCCTATGCATGTCTGGAAGTGAGGCACCTGAGCAAATTTGGGTTATGGATTCGAACGAAGTGGACTGTTCCTTTGGAGAGTGTTGCAAGTGATTCATTAAGATTATACAAAAATAGGGAAAGGCCCGCGTTTCGCCGAGGTCATAAATTTTAATTTTTCTTTGAGAAACGTTCTACTGACTCGTATCCAAAAATATATTGCTGACACATTTCTGCCTGAGTCATAACAAAAATTCGAGCACATCAGAGCGCTGATATAACCCACTTGAGTATTGGATAATCCTGTGAGGCGTTAATCATTGCCGCTATTAAAAAGGATACCGAAATTGTGAAAAAGCTTTAAATATCTAGGCGGTTTCGCAAAAAGAAGAGAAGTGATTCTTTCCACTGCTCCATTAAATTTAAGTTTACATAAGAGGTGCAAAAATAGGATATTAATTATAATATTTGCCACATTGCACGAATGAATGCATCACTGTAATACTTATAATTGCAGCGACGAAGTATCTGCTGATCGCGATAAGTTGGCGGGCAGCTTAACGAAGAATGATTTCGATCAGAATTGTCCGACATCATTAGAATTTTTCAATTTCAAGAGCAGTGGACAGTTCGCCCAATCGAACTCGATTCGCGACATGCCGAATGAAGTTCAATGCGATACGATCAGTATGATCGTGCGTTAGTGTTGGGAGTTATGTTGTCGTTAAATACAAATTGAATGAGCAGTTTTCGGCAGACTCAGAGCTGCTTGCTCGGGGGATAGGATGAAAAGGGTTTTAAAAATTCGATACTTACCCTTTGACGCAATTCACGTTCAACCTCAAGATCATCTTGAAGAAGGCGGATTTTATCCTGTAAAAATTATATTTCGTTAAAATTGCTTTTTTCTATTTATAACTCTTTAGAAAATTGCATTAACACTTTTCAGCAGATTTTTTGCAAGCGTTTATATCCACTATCTTATATAACACATTCACATTAATCGCGCTATAAGCGTCTTCCTGGCAGGAATCCTTGAATTAACGCTTACCTCCAAGCGGGAGAGGGCACTTAAGTCGGCACTGTATTCGATGTTGATATCTGAGACACCTGCGCCGGTGGAGCTGGCTCGATAGGAGTATTTCGAGGTTCTAGCAATTGCTGAAGACATTTTGGTATATTTGTCTTAGAGTCGTTTGTCAAGTAATATATCCACAAATTGAGAAATTAATGTTCACAATCCTGCACTAGAACGCACGTCGTAGTCGCGGCCGTTAACAATTCTTAAAATTGAGTATCCTTAACTAAATAAACAAAATAAAAACAAATACACAGTGTAGTTGTCACCGAATCACCGAAATTTTCGTTATAAACGTCGGAGCAAGGCTGGTGATCTACTGATCGCGAGACCTCAGTGTCGTTCGAATTAACTGTATAGAATAGGATTCGGGCAGAAAATTACATATATAATAGGCGGATTACAGCAACCTACAGAAAATCATAGGAACACTTTTTGCATGTGTTCGGTGAACAGCGATTTTCCACGTCGATCTTGTGCGCGCGCAACTCACCTGCTTGTGTTTGTGTTCCACAAGTGAGAAATTTTCTCAATTAAATCGTATTTTTAGATTGGCGTAAGAGAGAAGCTTGTAAACGTATGAACCTATCATGGCTTATATGTTTTTTGGAATTATGCAGCCACCTCTGAATAATTCCGTCGCGAAAGTAACTCCATTACTCATTAAGATATTTTCATTAAGGTGATCCGTTTTTAGTCATCTTTTTGACGCCGTTAACTTGCACCTTGTCTCATCGCAGCATTCCTCCCCGGCTAATCGTGTATCCTTGAAAGTTTCCTTCATAAAAAATCAAAATTTCGTTGAGATTCTTTTCTGCTTCACATTTTCCAAAAATAACTCGGCAAACATTTTAGAGCACCACGACATTTTATTAGCATTTTCTTGTGTATGCTGCTGCTAGATAGGTGTGAAGATGCTTAATTTACGAAATATTAATGCGTCTCTGCGTATGAGAGGAACATACGAAAATATCCCGATATACCTGTAGACACCAGTATAAAGATATTCTAATTTTAGTCGCACTCAGATAATCCTGCCTTACCTGAGGTATGCAATTTCGTGGATTTATACATATCTCCAAGCATTCAGGAAATCAAGTGTTTCTGGATTGAAGCCTGAAGAGTATAAATATCTCCCGCCGCCGGTAGAGTATTAGAAATTTATCGATTTAACCGGCAAACGAGGAAAAATTGTATAATATATTTGGTCCATGAACCGAGTATTCTGGTACGGTGTGCATTATGACGAATTGGTTGTTTTTATTACTTTCTGTAGCACAACTCATCTTGATGTCATCATTTTCAGGAGCATATCGATTTCACTCAATTATCCGTGACAGTTTTTTTTTAAATTTATCTAATGTGGGCTGTGTGCTACTGTTTTTTGGTAGAATACCTCTATTGCCATTAGTATCATTTTTTGGGATTTTATGGCTCTAAAAGAGATGTGCTCTTTGGACATGTTTTAGATACCATATAATATTTAAATATTTAATTACGGTATTTTTTACGTGATTAAGAGTGGAAGTCTGATTCATGGGGTTAAATTACTGTCTCTGTGGGTATAAATTTTGTTTTGGCACTAGTCAGATAGTGAGTACCTACTTCTATTTATTTGGACGAAGATCCAGCACCTACTCAATAGTTTGGGGCTACTCAAGCAGCAATTTAAATTCGGTTGCATGCAATGGTAAAGTAATTTTTCTTCGTGATAATGTCTGCCCCCATACAGTTAAACTTACCGAGGATCTCATTTTCAGTTTAGGCTGGGAAGTTCTACCACATGTGGGGGAAACTTGGTGTCCTTTGATTAATAAATGCAATCATATTTGCTGCAAATTTTCAACTTACTTCTTATAGAAATCTTGTGTCCATGACGCAAATAGGAGTCAAGATGGTTTCTGATGTCACCTATAGAAGTGAGCATTTTGTTTGCTTAGTAATGGCTGGTGAGTGGATCATAATTGAGGTGCGCTTTTCCTGATAGCGTAAGATGGTAGTCCCATCAGTCAGGAGAGCTACTGCTGGCTAATCACCCAGCATAGCGAACAAAAAACGATTAAAGAAACTGAAGCCTCGAAGGGGAGAGGCCTTGTGGAAGCTCTATGCTCCTAACTGGAGTGCGATAGAAAATATTTTTTTAAGGCGAGTGCAGTAGAACTTCGCATTCAAAGGTTCTGTGTAATTTTGTGAGCATTGAGGTGCAAACAGTATTTCGCTGATCCATGTCAGCCTCGATATGTGACGTGGAACCCATATGCCTTGCCTGCACACCAATTTCACGTATGTACCATAGGTACCTTGTGCATGGGCCAGTTCGCGCGGTTCGAAGTTGAATTAAAACGATGCACTAAATGTATATTTTAGTTAGCAATTCGACGCGTCAACCCTTTTTACGTCGTCGACATAGAGCATTGGATATCACCTTTCGAATTAAAGACAAAATAAAACTAAAGTTCTGTGGCACTATAATATATTATAATTATTACACAAATTACACATTAACAATTTGTTTTCAAGCTTAAATGGCAAAATATAATGACTAATTTTGCCTACCTGTTTACAAGACAGAGATGTTATCTGAAAACGATAAATCGTCGTGTCGAAATGCGCGAACTCAGAAAATGACATGTTAAAATGTCGTTCTCCCAACGTCGGTCATCGACGCGTCGAGTGTCGAAATGCATCAACTGGCTCCAGTTGACCATGTAGAGCCAAGACGTATTGATAATTTCTAATTACTGAAACTCAGATTAAACTCTACAGGAGAATTTAAGGTGTCATTGTTAAATTGAATTTGTCTTTCATTTTGAGGTCTGCTAGATCATAACGGTCAGCTGCAAATTCTCTGAAGTTGACACTTTTTGACTTTAAATACATTTCCATATATGTATATTAAAAATTTTCTTCGTTGTCATTGTTCTATTAAAATCCGTACAAATATTATCTAGTTTCAAACTATGAATATGATATTTGGAAAGTAATTTTATTATAATTATAATAAGGATTGCGAGGACCCATATGATGGACACTGTGACCTGAAGATCTTTTATGTCTAAGGTCTATTAATGGGCCCTATTATGGAAGTCGAAAACGCTCGACTCGACTAGCAAAGACACATTTTTATAGCTGAGATACTAAGAAAAATAGTGTCTTTGCTAGTCGAGTCGACCAAATTAGACTTGCATAATAGGGCCCAATGCAAAAGATGATTGGCTCCAAGTCAATGACAAAAAAATCTAATTGAAAAGTATAATTAATTATTAACTAGAGCACAGTGAGAACTGTAGGAAAATATTTTCTTAGTCTCTCGGAGAAACATTAAATTACCCTCCCCTAAGCACATTCCACACGTTTCCATAGGCGGAGTAACCTCTTTGTTTAGGAATAGTCAGGCAATAAACAGGTAATGTTTTAATTCACACATGTATGTCTGGCTTGGATTGTTTCCTGATTTGTCTAAGCAGGGAGTGATTCATCAGCAAACGGCTCCTGCAATTTAAATGCCTTTCAATCATTATGGCACACCC
The DNA here is from genome assembly GCA_947538895.1 of Neoitamus cyanurus. Lineage (NCBI taxonomy): Eukaryota > Metazoa > Arthropoda > Insecta > Diptera > Asilidae > Neoitamus > Neoitamus cyanurus. The sequence continues at coordinate 54,619,253 of OX384540.1, forward strand.
TGGCGTTTACCATGGATGCAGCAATCTCAACCAGCATTCAATACGGAACCCATAAACCATTTCGAATGGCACTCCAACTCAAATCGACTGCAGTCTATAAACAAAATCTTTTAATAATTTCGCAAATTCACATCTCGTGTGTAACTGTGAAATCTCCTCAGATGAAAATCTATTCTTAGCGGCAGCATTTCTTCACTCCTGGGATACTGCCGCTGATTCAGTGGAGAAGAAAAGATTTTGCTGAAATGTTGCAGTTGGATCGAAACCTCTCGCACTTAGAAATTGGTCTGACTACTCACATTTTTCCACTTCTTATTTTTATTCTCGAACTCTTTGTGCTTGGTTCGAATGGGCTATCGGGTGTAATAATCACATTGAGGTTAGGGTAATTCTGTACTGACCTCGTTTCAAACTATAACAAATTATTTAACTGTAAAAATGGAGAAAAGTGGGAGCTAAACTTTTGCCACCGACTCGTCTGCTGGATTTTTGTTACCGTCTGCTAGATGTGTATAATCATATTCTTTCAGCGGTTTACATAGACGAGGTGTTTACGAATTACATTTATGTGTAATTTGTTTAAAGACTCCAGTACACTTCGAGTAACATCACCTAATTTTAGATGAGGCTTGCATCAGACACCTGTTGGCCACTTCTGTAAACTGGGGCTTTTAATATTGCAATAACGAAAGCAAGTTGGCAGTTAGGTACGTGCTTTCTTTGAGCCGTTTCTGTGCCATTGTTGCATTTATGATCAACGGGAATTCAGTGAAAATCTGTAATAAAGCATTTTACTTTGTGAATAATTGTGCGATTGTTAAAAAAAAAGTCGAAAAATATAAAATCAAAAATCGGAAGGATAACAAAGTTATAACCGATCTCAATTGGATGATTTATTTTCTACAGACCCTCAATTTTTATAATTCAATTAATTGATTTTTATAATGCAGTAAGACCACGTTATAACGAACTCGTTTGTAACAAACACCTTGTTATAGCGAACATAAGGACCGAGTCCTTCAAATGTGAACGTACATATATGATAGGCGGCGCTCGTTTATAACGAATAAATTCCGTTGTAACGAATTTACGAACACCCTCTCGGGGCTTACGACAAGCAGCGCTCGGTAGCTAACAATTTTCTGGTATTGGTGGGTGCTGCGCCCCGTTATTTGGTGCCGTGTCACGCAAATCCTCTATGTTTAACTCACCCTAACACTCTACGCCCAAGTTTACGCCGACGCGACGGTAGTTATACGGTTCAAAACGGTTTGTTATTGTTCCATTCTGTTTACAGACATATCTAAGAATAGAAAGTCAATCGAAATTAAGAGTAACATTGAATTCCTTGATGAAGTAGATCGTCAAGTATTTTTGAAAGCACAAATTGCCGAGAAATTTGGCCTATGAAAATCAACTCTTTCCACAATTATCTCAAATCGTGACAAATTTGATGCACCTGTTGCATCATCTCCATCAACAGCATTCTTTGTTGACACCTGCGTGATATATTTCAGTTGTAACGAACTCATATATAACGAACAGCCGTTTTCTCGGACCCTTCGAGTTCGTTATAATGAGGTTTTACTGTAACAAATTATGTCAATTTCAGATAAAGAAAAGGGACATTTTTGACACCTTCACAGTGGGGAATCCCCTTAACAGGATAATCGGATTACAATCGAACTACGAAGCTGGCAGGCATACTATGAAAAATATTGGTCAGAATTGGATATCAACGCCCAACTCAAGACTTGGGAATACAGCTGATTAAAAAATTTGAAGAGACTGGTAGTGTTTGAGGCCTATGTATCTTCGTCCAGCTTTTTTACGCGAAGACATTGCAGTTACATGCGAGCGAAGATCAAGAAATAGTAGAAATATCGATGCCAAGGAGATTGCAGCGACTGGGCCTCTCATTTGGTTCTTTGTGGTGATTTTTGTATAAAGGCCTTCAGATGTACCCATAATACCCAACTCACGCAAGAATCGGCCAATTGGTCTTGAAAGAGCAGTCAACTGAAAATCATCTTGAGCCACCAGAAGAAAGTTATTGTTTGATGCGGTGTTTTGGGTAAGAGGAGTCATAGAGCCGTATTTCTTTGCAAATGATGAAGAAGTGATTGTTACAGTCCACTATAGGCAAATGATAAGAGACTTTTCGAAGCCGGAATTGGAAAATTTTGATTTGGAAATCAAGTCCAATAGGATGGGGCTACATGCCACATATTTCGTGAATGGCTCTTTGCGTGAAGTGAGTAGTTCAATGATTGTTTAATTTATAGAATTGCAAACTGCAAACGGCCACAAAGATCATGTGATTCCACTGCATGTCGGAAATTAATTTTGACGCGGTATGAATAGTGTTATGTTACAAACTCATTGACAGGTTGCACCATCTTGTTGAAACCACACGTCATTTACGTCCATTGGATCCCATTCCGGTCACAAAAAGTTTGCAAAACATGTCATTAACGATTATCACTGCCAGTCGCGGGTGCTTTTCCATTATTTTGAAAAACAGTCCGGTCCGATGATCGCTTTTGCCCATATGACACAGTGATTAATTCTTACGTCTTTCAAGAAACATACGTCTAAATTAATTAATTACATTATCAATAGTGGTTCGCGACGGATAGAATTCCTGACATCTCTTACTGGTTAACGCAAATAAGTATACGCGTGTAGCATACTTTTGCTACTAATATGTTGTACAAAATTATCTCCACGTTTGTTTTTTTGCGTAAAAGTGTTACCGTGTAGAACGGCATCAGACATTACAATTTATGATTACATTTTTTTAGTGTACAATAATGAACTTTGCACAAATCGCACAATTTCGCCTAGCCCACACCATAATTATTGTCGTCTAGATTTCATTAAATGAAAATATAATTTTTGACAAAAACAAATTTTATGAGATGTTTTGATATGCCCAAAAATACTTTGCTTCCTGAGTAGATGACTATTTTCACCGCCTCTGAATCTGAAAGTTAATTATAACCGCATTGCAATCCCACGCGTCCACCCTCACTCTGTATTTCACCTCAAATAAGAAATATATAGTCGGCGCTCTTTATGGCTATACAACAAACAATTGAATAATATTTCTATTTTCGTTCGTATAATTAACCTCCAATTTCTGCTAGCCAAAAGTAGAAGAGGTCGTCCACGTGGGGGAGGGTTGTGATTATAAATGAATCTGTTGACTGTGTAAGTGTCTTACTTGACCGTGGGAAACATAATTAATATTTACTATAATATAGATTACGTGCAATGTGTATGCATGCTTTTAATTACAATTTGGTTTGTTTTAGGGGTTGTAGGGGGAAAATTTGAACTTTATTTTTTTTCAGGAAATACATATATCGTGGCCGCCCGACAGATTCATTTTATTTTTCAATAACGCAGACGATTTATTGGGGCCAGCAGGAGGAGTGAATAACATATATCTCGTTTTTTATTCTGTCAAAAGATTTTCTTGCTAAATATTTAATCTAACCGTGTGTCTATAAAATTTTGTGAGAGCTCCTATCCTTCAATTAATAGGTTAACCACATCTCATAATAACAGATGAGATTTTTATATAAATACTCCTGTGGGTGAACTCTTCAAATTAAATGTCCAGAAGTTGGCAATCTCTAAATATCTAAATGGTGTTTTATCACACGCCACTGAACAATGTACAACAAATTTGACAGATGTTGCTTTAACAATATGGCTGCTATAACCTAAAAAATTTCGAGCGTTCATATTGAATTCATATGATGATGAAACAACTTTTCTTAAGCTATAATTTCGTGGCAAGAAGACCCTTGGAGTACTACAAGTATTAGTTGAAAAAAGACGATCTTTGCTACTCGCAAAAGTACCTAGGTATTATTTTACAAAAATATGTTTATAAATTCTTCTTTCTCCGTGGGGTTTTATTTTTGCTATTTTTGGAAACCCCCAATTAGCTGCTAATATGTTACTATAATTCCGTTGGCCGTGATGCACGTGATTGGTGTTTTCTTTAATTCGAAATCGACTGTTAAGCCTTAACGTTGTATTACATACATTTCTTCAACCAACCCGAAAGCTATCTAAGGCGTGGGGAAAAACACAGCTAATATTTTTAACACAAACTTAGGTCCATAGAAAATGTTTAATCCTTCTGATGGGGGACGCAATTATTAATTAAGTATGACTTAAAAAAATAAAACCAAACGTAAATATAGGTGTCACATTTAATAATTCAGTGATTGGCACATCTTGTAATAATTTCTAAAAGTCCACGCTGCATTAAGCGCAGATGTAAGTCAAAATCAGATTGCGAAATCAGAACAAAATTTTTCGATCAAAATGATTTTTCCAATTAAATTACTTTTGGGACGATTATTTTGAGAGATGAATGAGGAAATATTTTCGGTTATTCTGATAAATATAACGTCCGAAAATTAATCTCCCTCCGTGTGCTGGGTGTGTGCAAAAGCGGCACAGCAACCTTTATTTAAACCTACATACGCAGAGCCATTCATACACATGTTTTAGATGGGTGCCCCTGCCAGAACTCGCGGTATTCATAAATCGCAGTGCACACTTGAAATAAAGACATTATAAACATGCACATCGCGACATAACGACAACATTAATTTTTGTGACATTTGGAACATTAAAGTGGAACATGCTACAACCGCGCTTGTTAAATTAAACGTAGATGAGCATTTTTTAAAAGTACAATGCAGTGATTAAATGTGTTCACTTGCAGCGAAGACTATAGACGGTATTTGCTTGCAGTGAATTAAATGAAACGCTTTTTTTTCTATTTTTGTAGCATAAATCGTCTTGATATTTTTGCAGAGACCTTTACTCTATTGAGCATATGTATTTTTAATGTAACCATCATGAAACGAAAACACATGGGCTATAGACACAGATGTAAATGCATGATATTTGCTATTCTTTTATTTTTTTTACTTATTAGTATGAGATGAATACATAAACATATATTTTTAGTAGTCAATTTTACACTTTCGTCCATATAAACTTTTGCTACTTTAGAGATAGAAGATGGCAATAAGTGGTAATATTAATTGAGATCATTTTCCAAACCTGTACAACCTTCTCAGCTAACTTGAAAAAGAAGAAATTCTCAATTTAGTTGAGGATTTGTGGACGACATTTGTTGTTTATTTCGCATGGCACATATTTACACTCCGCGACATATGCGGCTAAGTATTTTTGTGAATTTTTATGATAATAGTCTTTTGACGTTGGGAATTCCTAATAACGTCATGCAACTTACCACTGCATTCCTTATCGCGGGCGTGATACTTAACCTTGTTGGTCAGCCACACATTCTCTACTCCCATATTCTTCTTCTGCTCATAATTTTGGGATGACTGTCAGTATCGAAATTAAAGATATTTCAACGTGAAAAGAATGGATTTCACGATTCCTCCATTTCAGAAAAGGTTCAATATGCTCCAACAAACCTAAATAGCATGGGTTGCTTCCCCCCTTCCAGATTCTTCCCCCTTCATTTCCGGCGTTGTGATGAGGGTTGCGAAAGTTAACCTATTTTTTCTGAAAGTAGAAAATTTCAGCTTTCATTTGAGCCCAATTTCATACTCCTACATAAAGTGTTTTTTTTTAAATCTAAAAAACAAACTAGGATTTTGAAAGTACAAGCATGAAATTGGTCTCAAATTAAAACTGGAAATCCTCTACTTTCAGAAAAAAATAGATTAACTTTTACAACCATCATCTGAACGGTTGGAGCAGGGGAGGGCGGAACGTCGGATCAGGCAGGGGGCAGCAACTAATACTATTTAGGTTTTCCAGAGCATAGTGAACCTTTCCTGGAAATATCATCCACCAACTCGGTACCCTCCATGTTTTGCGGCCAAAGATCACTTTTTGCGTTTGCGTTTGCGTTTTAGCGATTTTTTGTATTTAGGGGCTTAACCTTTTGTCACGGCGAAAAATGTTATATATGAAAGCAATGGAAAATTTTGTGCTCTACAGCATTTGTATGGATATATTTTTTTTATTACGAGTTACCCAAAAGAAGATAAATGCGGAAAACCAATTGTTTTCCTGATTTTTTACATTTTTTACGCTATAACATAAAAAGTGTTAACTGTACGAAAAAAGTTGATATAGCTAAATTTGTAGAGAATTTCAAGATCTGAGAAAATGTTTTTAAATTTTTCATCTAGCATGTTTAGAAAATGAGATATTTACGAAAAACCATTTTCCTACTATTATTAAATAAATTATTGTGTCAAGGCATTGGCCATCGATTTAAGGAGGCACACAAATATAATTGTTGTTAACTCTGTAAAATAAAATTTTAAGAGTAATTTCAAGCTGCTACTCGATTGGTACAGTTGAGGTACAAAAATTGTTCCGGAGAGAGGCCAGCATTTTTGCAGTCAACTCTCGCTCTATAATATTCATTGCAAAAGGGTGAACTTGATGTGTGAAACCTAGACACATATGTATATATCAGTTTAAACAATGTAATAAAAAATAACCCTCATTTGCTTTTATTTTAATAAAATTTCCTGATTTGTCCATTTCTTGACCTACTTCATGCTAAGCTAATATGTACTTCCTTTATAAATAGTTTTTAAATATTCTCGAAAATATCGGGACTGATAGTCGCTAGTCAGTAAAATTAAAAAAAATCTTTTTTTTAGAAATCATGATGACATGCTACCAATCTGCAACAAATAGTTCCTCTATTTTGTTTTTACAGTGTATTAGACACGACAGCAACCGAAAGCTCAATTTTCTCGAAGTAAACTTCGAAGTGCTTGCTGGTGCTTCGGGTGGGTGCCCTAAATAGATAACTCAGAATACAACCAGCAGATAGCAGAGGAGACTGGTTGTGCTGAATTAAATTCCTTTTCCGTTGGTTCCGTTTAGTATCTTCTGTGGAAGATAGAAGTGGAATCTTCTCCTTTGGCAATATTCCGAGGTTTCATTTTGCCACAAATAAATTCGTTCTTCATGCGCCGTTGACTGACTGGGGCGGCGGTTAAATTTATTCTGCAACATTGCTCATAATTTTACACCTTCAATCATGCACCACCTGCAGTTATCCAATCTTAAGTGAATCAAGGTACTTCTGGATTATGTTATGTTTTGCCCAGGACCTACTATGTTCAGAGGAAAGTTAAGACGTGTTGTACTATGTTATATGAATAGCTAGCAAAATCATCTGGTATTCAAGTTTCTCGATACGGAATAACAACTTCAAGAAAAAAGACCTTTAGTAAACAGGAAGAGTAATAATTGCTTTAATTGTAGAGCAGACAAGCAGTTGCTGGGTAATTACGAGACATCTCACTGGATGGTACTTAGGCAATGAATGTAAATCGTCGCCGGTGAATATCAAGTACCCAAATACCAGGGAGTCCTGCGTAAACCAAATAACAGGAGCATTAGACGTCTCCGCAGTAGTAGCCAACATCCTGTTTGGGATCAGTGAAGTGATGAGAGTGGAATACTTCTGGAAAACGGAATGTTAGACACGCTAGCGGGACGTGTCTCCGCCAAATATTTATTTTCATAACCCTGAAGGATCGACGGCACCGCGAGATTTATTAAAGGGCTGCGGATTTATGCCGCATAAAACGCAATTAAAGTGAGAGATATTTTTGCATTAATTGCGCTTAATGTTTCGCCAGGTCCATTTCAGTGCTCGTTCTTTCGGCGCTTCTCCAGTGAAGAAATTAATTTTGCAAAGCTAATTAGCGAATATTCGCTGTAAGATTGCGGGGAGGGAAAATTTATAGCACGAGTTTTAAGCCTATTTTCGGTCAGAGAGGAATTTAGCAGAACACGTTCGATGCAAGTTACAACGCAAACTTGTTTGTGTATCTGCGAGATCTTGCCATTCAAACTATGTACCTGCGGAATTAAAGCAAATATTTAGAAATTCTTGGGGATAAAACCGAAAGTGCTTTCAATCAAGTGGGTGAAGTAAGGTCAAGTGTTTCGCGTTGAGCGGGAGTTCTATCGAGCGATTACGTGTTTCAGCTTCAAACACTTCAAGGTGCTGTGACGAAATTCGGAAGGTATAGCTACTTGCTAGATACAGAAGCGGTTTGCATAATTTTTGATAGAGAACAGGGGTCGGCCGGGCCGAAAGCGATTTTTCAGTAAAATTATTGAGCTGAAAGTCGTGAGCGCCTTCGGTTGGGCGAACAGACAGCTGCTCGAATTTTATTTGATGGTTTATGGTTGCTTTGCTCTGCTTTGGAAAACTATTTTTAAGATCTGCTCGTACGCTTTTATTTTATGGTTTGTGCAGTAAAAGCGTGCTAAATCAGTTCAATTTGTCTGAATTGATTTCTAATTTAATGCTCTCTTATTTTTAGATACAAGGATCAGAAGAAGTGGATGGAATGGAAGGGGCACATATTTTCCCAGCCAAGTCAAGGGCTTGTAGTCCACTAAAATAAAAGAAGGAAATCTTGAATTCTTTAAATTTAATCACAGTTTAGGAGGGTTTCACAAATCGTAGTGAGTGGACCAACCAGCTGCACCAACTATAAGATTCATATTGATATTTATTCTGCTCAAATAATACAAGAACAAGAACAAAAATTCTTTTATAAATGTACCTAAACAGAAGGGTTTATCAAAACTATCTATATGCATAGGTGAAGCTACTAAACTAAAAGCGAGAATATAAATTAAATAGTGAAGGAGGAAATTAAAATCGAAATTAAAAAAATACCGAAAAAGAGTACAACATAACAGGACCCATGCCTTAAATGAAAGCTTGAAAAAATACAATAGACCCAAGAGCTTTAAGAACATTTTTTAAATCTTGAATTTTCCTCAGCAATATGGAAAATATGGAAAGTTACACTTCATTTTCATATTTCACTGAAGAAATATGGGGAGCTTTAAGGTTTATTATATTGTATAGTCATAAATTAGGGTTTGTCCTATTACTTGAAGTATATATTTAATTTCTGGAACAACTTAAAATTTTTTAATGAATTAACGACAACCAATTTTTGACACCGATTTTCTCAAAAACTATACGTGATGCAACGTTTTCGTTTTCATATTCGTAATCTACAGAAAAAAATACATCAATGTCAGCTATTTGTATTTCTGGGCCAAAATCTTTGTCGACTAGTGTTATTTGCCTTTTACAAATTGTCTACTGGCTTAAATTATTTACCTTTTCCAAATTGATGCATACAGACTGATTATTCACCTTTTACAAACTAAATATTTTGAAAACATTGACTTTAACCTTAGAGTTAAATTTAAAACATACCTGGATATGTCGAAGTTATCACAACAAAGCAATTTCTCCGCAAAGTAATCGAAGTTGCTTCCACGTTACAGTCTTACGCAAATTTGGGAATGACTTATCTGGCTTCTCCCTCGTCCCGTAACTCTTTCTTTCCTTAGTTCGACCTTATGGCGACCGGAATAGAGTAAGAAGAGCTGTTCGAGGAAGTTTATGGCTTCTCATACGGCCCAGGGATAGGCAAATAATTACACAGCCACACAAAAAAAAAATTTTCGGGCCCGGGGATCGGACTATATTTTTCATATGTTTTTGGGGTCGCTGAAACTGAATCCGATGTCAGTTCAACCCCATCACGTCAGGTTGTTGACATAACCTCAAAATACCTCAGCAAAAACGGGAGGAAAAAAAAAATTTCTGGTTTCAGCGACCCCGAAAACATATAAAAGACATGGTCTGATCCCCAGATTGAAATTTTTTTATTTTTCTCTCGTTTTTGCTGAGGTATTTTGAGCTTATGCCAACAACCTGACGTGATGGGGTTGAACTGACATCGGATTCAGTTTCAGCGACTCCAAAAACATATGAAACACATAGTCCGATCCCCGGGCCTGAAATTTTTTTTTTGTGTGGTTGTGTTATTTATAAGTAAAATAGTTATCTAAAAAAAATAACAACGAAATTGAAATGTGTTTTTTTATTATACAAACTATGTTTTATAAATCGGCTCCAGCTATTTAAAACAGAAAGAATTAGTTCGATTTATATATTTTTTAGCTATTCTATTTTTAAGTCCTTGAACCACTATGAGCTCTTAACATCCATTTCTGACATTTTTTCCTGTTCAGTGAACTGTTTTGAATGGAAATTCCGCTATTTTTGTTGTGTTTACCCCTTAAACAAATTGCATGAATTGTTTTACGTGGTTATGATTTTCCCCTTTTTTTCGTTTTCTGGATACGTCATCTGCAAGAAAACAGCTGGAATTCTAAACATATTTGAGAAAGTAATGAAAATAATAGAAATCGATGGATACCGAAAATTTAAAATTATCAGATGTGCTAGTAGAGAGATAACAATTGTTTTAATATTTTAGAGATTAAGAATTTAGTACTTGTTGGAAATAATATTATAGAATAAACAAAAAAGTAAAATCTTGCTGTGTAACTTTAACTCCAAACATGGGATCGTTTAAACAATAGAACAAATTATTCTGAAAAAATGAATGATCGTTTGCTATTAAAATGGAAAATTTTAATGGCTTTTGGAAAAAATATTTGGGATTATGATTTGGAGTTACGATCTATAAAATTTATGTTTCTTATTTATTTTTAGAGATTAAAGTAAAGAGGAGTACTGAAATTCACAAATTAATGTACTTAATAATGAGCACACTAAAGTGTAAAAAGTTTTGAAAGCTTTGTTCTAAATCATATTTTCCACTTGTAAATTTTTTATGTATTTCCCAATAATTCACGTGCTAATAACCTCCACAAAGTTCAAGTCGAAAATAATCACCTGTAGGCCCACAGCCAAGCCGGAAATCGAAAGTTTATGTGGCAGCGTGGCAACTTTGTCTAAAGTGCGACAGCAAGACAAATCTTTATGTTTTCATCGAAAAAGAAATGCAATTGAGTAAGCTCGAAGATCGGCGCAGGTTGTTCACGTAACAATGGGACAACATCGCTGACTAGTCTGCAAAGCAGAGTTGACGGAAAAACTACACGTCAGCTCTCATTTGCAAAATGGCGGAGCGTTGATGTGTTAATAATCTCGACATGATGATCGTCAGATGACCGATCTCAAGAAAAGCGGAAAACTAAAAAGACTCGCGCAGATCAGCTGCTAAAGTATTGGCTAGTTGTCTGCCGCTAGACAGACCTTTCACGAATAATATCTCTCAGTGCTACAGGTTAGCCAATTTGACAAGTTGCTAAGTATAAACGGCTCAATGTGGTTTCGGTGGTATTTTAATTTGAAGAGACAATTGCAGTGATATGGCCATCCTTCTGGTGCACTTGCGACGCATAATTCTGCTGTTCAGTGTGGTGTACCTGAGCGGTGCGTTGGTTCGAAGGCTTGTCGTCGGCGCACGGTATCCCCAAATCTACAAGCTGCTCCGTCCGAAGCGCCTTCACCTGCAGGTGTGGGTGTACATCTACACCCTGTACGCCTATACGATCGTGCTGAACTTTTTCGGGTGGAATCACATCAACATCCTCACAACAGTTCGGTATTGATGACGAAACAAGCGCGTGCAGAGTTGTCCCAGGTATCCTAACACTGCAGGGGACGGCCCACATGACATTTCAATTCGAGTGTTACCGTTGCTTTCTTTAGATTTTTTGTAGTTCTAGGCGTGCTAAGTGCTCATTGAATTTTATTAATAATGCTTTGAAACTGTCTCCATTTGTTTTATTTCCACGCCATAGATAAATTGACTGTGTTGAGGTCTTGAGGATAAGGGACATTGAAAATGAAATGTGTTTCTGAAGGCCGATCCATATTCTCCCACTATGGGATACTTTGGGTTAATTCCGAAGACGTTGGAATTTGTTATTAAATTATTCTACTGCGGCAGCGTCTTAGTACTTTTATATTCTATACAGGCTGTACCAGTTAATACATGCTAAAATGATAGGGGTGATAGATCTCACCTAAGCACAAAAAAAAATCGTGTGTTATGTACCAGCAGTGGCAGTTTTGGAAAGCACATTACGATAGTTGTTGTTTGGCGTGAGTTTTTTGTCGCTGCGTTAATTAGATCAAAAGAAAATAATAAAATAGTAATGTGCATGCCGAATTTATGAATCACCCTGTACCTCGAAAACGGTTGACATTCCTCTCCTTGCCATACAATTGTTTTGCTTGCCTAGGTGAGAGAGATCTATCATTTTGGCATGCGTTAACTGACACACCCTGTATAGGTTGTATGGTAACAAATTAACGATTTGTTGTAGGAACACACAACAACAAAACTATTCCACTCTTTTCAAATTTAGCCTAATTTTTAGAATTTTGTTTTGCTGTATTTGCAAGAATTTAATGAGGGACTTCGCGCAATTATCTACTCCAGACAGCTGCGGAGTATAGCATTATAGACTTAAAGATCATATTGTATATGGTTAACTCATTCCCTTAATTTAACAAACATTTTCTGTTTATGAGTGACTAGAGTATTTGGAGCGATTTATCACATTTTTTAATACTGTGTTTTCTTTGAAAGACAGTTTTCGGTCTAGTGTCTAGTGCAAGTCAAGTGAGGTACGTGATATTGTTTCCCCATTTAATTTGATTGCCAGTAAGGTGTAAGTTACGAGAAGGAAGGTATTGGGCTTTTCTTTTTCGTATTATAAAAATGGATTGACATTTGTATTCGTTAATTTTGATATTCCATTCATAGAAATAGTTGGAGAGTGACGTAAACGTGTTCTCCAAATTATATATGATAGCGGTGGGGCATTCAGCCTTGCAATTAAGTTAGAGGAGGTATATCAGAAGTAAAAATGTTATATAAAATATGACTGAGAAGTGATCCTTGTGGTGATCCTACAATCATTTTACGGATAACTTCTTCGGGCCAGACAGTGTCGATATCTTTTTTGATGTCGAGATTTGTTTTTACCACTCGAGTTATACGGACCTTAAAAATTCGCATTCTTAACATTATGAATTAGTTTATCGTAAAAGTCTCTATAAATTTTATCCACTACATTTTTTAATAATACTAATACTTTAGCTGCTATTCATCGATAAACGTTTTACATTCGAATAGATCGATATATGTACATAAGTACATGCAAATCTAGGAATATTTTTGTAAATGACATACATATAGCTGAATAACAGCCAACGGATTAGTATTACAAAAAATGTGTAAATGTATTATAATTTGTAAAGAATTTTCTGACAAACAAATTTGTTTATGTGAATGTTCGGATACGATTTATCCTCCCAGAGATGATTGCTAGATTTTTAACGAAATTTCCAAATGATGTAACTTACAACTTTAAAACCTTTGGGGGAAGAAAGATTATACTCAATGTGGGGAACGCTTGTTAAATTCTACAATGACAAGAGAACTTTATGTTTCAGGAATTTATTGGCCGAATCAAACCAAGAAGAAAAATGCGAGTGTTTCGATCGAGTTACCGAGTCGAACGCATTGATACTTGATAGTTCCACCGGAGTGTCTGTGGCTGGTGGCATGTGTAATTGCTGACCGTTCACCGTAGATCACTGACGGGATCGGCAGATCGATTCGCTAACTCGATCGAAACATTTGCATTTTTCTTCTTGGCTTGATTCAGCCAATAAAATCCTGAAAAAGTAAGTTCTCAAGTCATTGTAGAAGATAACAGGTGTTCGCTACATTGAGCGATATAACTTAACCAAAAGTATTTGAAATCACACAATTTTAGTAAACGTTGCACTTTACGAAATTAAAAAAAATCCAATTACCGCTTGTTTCGCGTCCAAATTTCCACTCAAAATAATAGTGTTGAATTTTTATGGGAAAATTTGAAATTTGACGCCATCATTGGACCATTATATTATTATCTGTGATTATATGCTTGATATGTTTTGATATTAAATAGGTATGCATGTTATAAATATTCGTGTGTTTTCTATAGATGCATATACATATACATATGCATATCACATATAATACATATGTATTTGCTGTACGCATTATTGAGGAGCACACACATAAAAAATATATACCGGATACACAAATTCACAACGCATCTATGCAACACACAACACGTTCAGAAAATACAACTCACACAACACTTGCAATACACTAAAAATACATGCACATCTACACAACACTCATACTTAACGTGCGAAGTTCGAAATAATCTAAAGGTGGTGCACTAAAAAGATTTTGTCAATTTCGTAAAAGGTAATATTTACTCTATAAGCGAATAACGTCTGTTGGTTGAGTCAGAAACAACAGTATTTTGTTAAAGTCTAACCTACGTATACATATGTGTGGTTATAATTTCAAGTCGAGATTCTTCAAATAGGTAGAGGTTCAAACCTTTGAACAATCACGTCTGAGGTAGATCTAGTGGGAGCTGTAGCAAAAAATTGTGTCAGACTAGAATAATAAAAAAAATAGAAGAAGTGTCTTTATCATTTGACTTTACACCATTGATACAAAAATTAATACTTGCTTAATTTCAATTTACGTTGTGGGGAAACATTGTTTCAGGCCATTTGCGGTGCGTGGACATCCGCAGTACACTTATGTCGGAGTGGTATTATTCAGTCCAACCGTTGATCGAGATTTATCTATTTATTTATTTACTCATTTCATCGATAAACTGACTACTACAACAATTACGGCAAAAATTAATCTCAACGAAGTTGGTTTCTAAAACAAATTCTTATCGATTTTGTATACGAGTGTTACCGTCCATCGAATCAAAGTTTCCGCATTGTTCTCTTTATTATTAGAAAGTGAGTCGCTTTTTTTTATCGAAAATTGTTAAAAGAACTTAATACACTAAATCGGTTTTCTCATATTACAGATGAGCGTACTTGCCGCAATGGTGATCGCCGCAAACTGCGATATCGCCGGTAGTTACAACTACTCTATCGTGGCGGGAGAACTATTCCAGTCCGGATAGCCTCATAAATTATGGGTTTTGCTCGAGGGCCGGTTTGATGGTGGCGAAACCACAACGTTTAAACATTTCGTGTAGAATGGCCCTCGGGTCAAGCTTTGATGAGACTAGCTATTTTGGGGAACTTTCGACGAATAACTTGTTTCTTCTAAAATTGTGGTGCTATATTCTTCCAGCCATGCTACCTTGTTGTAAACACAGATGTCCTTCTGTAAATATGGAGTTTTCGGACCATAAATATTATGGTCATCAAAAGACATCAGCGAGCCATCAGTAATATTTTTAATATCTAGATTGGATTGCATCTAGGAATCTACCCTAATGCTCCGGAATTTACACTCGCAACTATCTAACAGTAACCAGTAGGTAGAAGAGTTATATTTTCATGAAAATCTGAACCAGAATCTGGAACTACACATAAAATGTTTCCATTTATTTCCGGTTGTAGTTTACTGAACTTATGAGGAACTAATACTTGCAGCCTAAAAAAATTATATTCTTCAGACGGCAGGAAAGCTGAAAATATATTTTTCTGGGATATTTGAACACATGGTTTTTCTCCGTAAGAACATTTGCATGTAGGCATTTGCACAGAATAATTTCTTGTGCAAGATTAGGCAACACTCTTGGAAAACTCCCCTTGGATATGCCTGCAGACTTCTTGAGTACGAAAACTTTTCGTCGTCTCTCGCGCTTATTCTGAAAATTTTGAATATTTTTAGATCCTCGCAAGAAAGTTATTTTACGCTCGTGTCTGCCTCTATCCGATGGATACTCCGTAAGTTTCCCATGTGTGTCGCGTGTGCTTTAGAACAAGCCGCGAGGAAAATATCAAGAAAATGTGCCGCTGTCATCTTGCGATTGTAGTGTGGATGGGGAAAATCTAAATTAAGATGCGCGCGCACGCCAAAGTTCTATTTGAATTGTAAAAAAAACGCATTTCTACGCCGACGTTTGCTGGCCGATTATAAATCGGCGGATGGATTTAACCGAACAAAGCGTATCTGTGAAAATCTGAAATGTTAACACGGCGTTCAGTTCCTTGGGGAGAACGTGCCGAACTTATAAGATTTTGATGTACTCCTATGCGTGCCCTCCGCTTGATTGCAGTTGAACAGATTTGCTTCCTCTGCGTATTGTGCGCCGTCTTACGAAGTGCGTTAAGTGCTCCGACGCCGCTAGGAGTGTGAATGAGGAGTGATAAGCTTGCGTTAATCGTGTTTCCTGAAATACATGAATTTGGCCTTTTGGATCGTGCGAAAAGTTGGACAAAAGGTACGAGGAAAGTTAATGTGAAAGTGGAAAGTTCTCCAAGATATGTATTTTTGAAGCAGAAGGAAAATTGTGCTGCAACTTGTGTTTTGCGACATAATGCGAAAGAAGTAGTTACGTGGCTAGTTCTGGATAGTGAAAATTGCTTCGTGTGAAACATGTCTACCTACAGAGGTTATGTAAGTACATCTATTGTCTGCTGTTTAGCTAAATGCTTCATGTTTAAGTTCTATGTGTACACGACATGTCCGAGCCCTGTCAGCGGACAGTGTTTCAAAATAAAAGCGGCGTTCAATGCTCTAACATTTTTTAGATCATTGCCAGAAGCTTTCTTGCTTCGCAGACTGAAATAGCGGCGCATGTGAATTGTTCTCGGGGAAACGCATATAAAAAACGACCAATAAAAAAACTCGTAATCCCATCTCGTCCCCATATGCTATCCAAAATTAAGTGTAGAAGAATGCAGCACACTCGCAAATAGTGTGATATTTAGCCACATTTTTTGCAGGCTTTCGCCTCAGAAACCAAAAAAATAAAAATGAATTTCAAAGTTAAATATGAGGAAAAAGTGTTGAAATCGCAAACCGTTATTTCCGGACAATGAGTCAATAGATTAGTAAAAAAACGTTCGTCGAAAAATCGGAGAAAGTTTTTCTGTAGCGAAAACACGTCTACCGGCTAGCGCCAAAAGTCAAATTTCAGCTAATGTAGATTGGAGAACAAATGCATGGTGTGGGAATAAATAAAAAGTGTGAATACTGTTGTGCTAAAAAACAATTCTTTTGGGTGTAACTTTCTTATTGTATTTTGTTAAAGCTAGAGAATGCCCACGGAGTAGTTACAAAGTGCAATTCATGCAAACTTTTAAAATAATGTTTCAGTTTTAGGTCACATTGGGGTTTTTTGAATTTATTGAATTTTTCGGGCAGTGAAAATTTCTGTAGTTATTGAACAAATTCGCCAAGTCAAATCTCGCACAAAATGAGTTATGCAGTTATTTATGAAATTTTGTGAGCGGGCAATTGTAAATTAGGATAGAGAGAACATAAGGATTGCTGGACCGTTTAACTTAACATATTCGTGATGAGTTGATGCCTAAAGTACGATACATAAAAGTGAAGTAATTTTCAAAATACTGTTAATCTCCTGATCGAAATACGAGTAATTTTATTTGAAAATGCTTATAAAGATAAAAGGTAATGTCCAAAGTATTTCAGATTTTAGATCAAGTAATCATGGGGATACATCGAGTCCAAAATATCATTGACCAGTATTTTCAGAGGCATAATCAATTCTATATAACTGAATGGTGATAATGGAATTTATGTTATTCCTTTTTGTATGTGTCAGCATGTATTTTGAAATAATAGAGCATGACTGGTATGACAAGTACAGAAGAAGCGACCATATTAAACAAAAACACGAATATTCTCGGGGAAAACAAACAACAAACCAATAGATATTGATAAACAAAAAAAATTATCTAGACATGAATCACATTTTATTTAACCTTATCATGTATTTTATACAGTAAAATCATAACTTTACAAATTCAGCATGTTAAACTTAACCATTTAAAAATAAGAACATGCTCGCGGTAAAATTATGGAGTGCAGCACCTGTAAGCAATTGAGTTATCAAGTGTGGAGATTAAAAATATCTGGTCCGAATGCTCCAGTTGTATGCATCTAAATTTACAGCAATTATACTATAATTAAATTTTATTGCTATGAGATTTTGAAATCGCTTTGGATAATTTATTACCGGATCTGTGAGCGAATTTGTGTAATTGATGCCATGTGTGGCGTCGTTTGGCAATACTGTGCCTAATTGACGGCGTGCAGGCAAAATAGGGTAATGTTTTTCACGTGTTCATATGTGTGACGGTGAGATTATTTTGATTCTAAAAGCCTTAATGGATTTTGATAAATAAGGTGTCGATAGATTTGTTATATTCGTTACGATTAAGTGACACAGTCGTATATGATGTGACATAAAATCCAATATGGCGGTCGATAAGCGCGGATCCAATAGGGAGACTATATAAAATGCTATAAACAATTTGTAGACTCCAATAAATGCAATAAGTGGTAATTAGTCATCAAAGGAAAATTTAGATTTTTTTGCTGTACTTTTTCGATACGACTCTTTTAGTTTTTTCTGTTAAACTTGGATTTTGAAGCCTGTGTGGTCTTGCACGACTACAGATAAACAACAACAGATAAATTTACTGCTTCTACTGAACCTGTAAATAATTTTCTTTTTCCGTGAAGTTTATCATTTTATAACTGACGCAGGTTCATTTTGACGCGCAAGATTAAAGAAAGTTGGGAAACCAACAAACAGATCAAGATTGCCTTTTCAACATGAGTATTAAGGGAAATTCAACCACTACTAACCTTTTGTAGTTCTCAAATTATTGTATTTCTGCCATCGAATCGGACAAGCAAGTGAATTGTATTTTCACCAACTTCCGCAAGGCTTTCGACGGAATTAATCACTTCCCAAATTGTTTTGTTGATTCAATTTTCTCGTATTTGTCTGAGCGTACTCAATGTGTCCATTTCCGTGGAGTCCTCTCTGAATATACTGAGAATACATCTAGAGTACCCCAAGGTAGTCATCTTGGTCCACTGTTGTTCACAATGTACATCAATGATGTGTGCTTTGTCCCAACCCGCTCTAGGCTGACGAGACGTGAGAATTTTTCGCATGATATCTAATTTGGGATTACACTCAATTCGTGTTTCTCTTTTGAAACCACATAAATGCCATAATCAATAAGGCTAGTTCAACCTTGGGGCTTGTAAAAAAGGTGGCGATCCATATATCTCTCAACTGCTATACTGCTCATTCGTGAGACCTATACTTGAATACGCTAGTTCTGTTTGGTTTCCTTTCCATGAAAAAGACATTAATAGATTTGAGACTGTCCATCGTAGATTTTTGCGTTTTTGGCTCTACTTAATATTTACATACCAGCGCAGTTTTTGAGAAATCACAACTTCTTCCAGTTAACACATCACCGTACTAATTATGGTTACAATGAGTTATCACTTCGATGTCATGTTCCTTTAATTTACGTTTCCCTATAATATTAATTTTCATCTTTCGAGATACCAGATAAAGTGTCTTCTAAGTTTATTTATGTTTAGGTTATATTTCTCGATGCAGATTTCTCATCGCTTTATTGTATAGTACTCAGATTGTTGATGTAATTATCATAAATAAATATTCCGTTTCTCCACATCCTCCCACAACAAAAATCTAATAACTCCTAGATTCCAAAGCGCTAGTATGGAAAGTTCGTATCTTGTCCAGATTGCTGGACTCTGGAACAATCTTCCGTTATAGTCTAAGATCCCTCCTATAAGAGCGACTTTCACGCATCTCATTTCCTAATGGAAGTTATTTTTTATCAAACATGATATATAAACAAACAAATCGTGCATGGGTGACCTAATTATACCAGGTCCATTATCCACCCAAACTGCGGACTCTATTCGTGCGTTTAGGCGAAATATCGATGTTCAGCCAGCACAGCTAGCTTAAAGGTACATATATGTATATGCTTCCTTTTCATCTTTCTTCATATTCATTGCAGACTTTCTTCTGGTTTTTATGTAAACTTATTTTTCAGGCTTACTTTACTCTCTCTAGTACTTTATGTAGAACAAAATATATATTAAAATATATAATACTGCGTACATGCCAGGAAATAAACATCCATCTATCTATCTTAAAGACCTACTACTACTGAATAAATCTCACATCTCTTACATCTCATGTTTCCGAATTCTGTCGACGAGTAGTCTGTCTAATTGCGCTCTTGTACGAATACAAAAGAATTCGCGAATTTCTCGTCTTGTCTCCACAATAAATGATTGAAAATGTACCTCAATTGCAGTACACAGCCGTGGTAGTGCGTAATAAATTCCACAAAATACACAGCTGTCTAGCAAAGTTGAAGGATGAAAAATGAAGTAATACAGCAAAATATAGTAGACCCGTGCTTTTATAAATAAATGACAATGACTATGACAATTTTAAATTTTGTACTGTATCAAAGACGACTCGGGATTGGAGGCATTTCTTTTAAATACGATTCGAAAACTATGAAAAATGAGCCATTTCAAAAGAGAGAGCATTGCCTGCACGGAGATGTATAAATAGTGTTGAGCTAAGTTGTTCCCCTTTGACTGGGCGGTAAAGTTTTCCGAACTCGAACAGTCGACCCCAATAACTCAAATGAAAGCCACCCAAATCCCGGACATATTTTGGGCTGGGTTTTCGCTCCAGCATGGAAGATCACCCCACATGCACTCTTTATGAAGTGTTTCGGGTGTAAACATGAAATTCATTAATCCCCCCGCAATTCGTTGGAAAAGTTCACCGCATAGCATATCTGTCCGCCTTGTAATGTGAAATTGGGCAATGAAAATGGAAATGAATTTACATGTCGTGCAGCGACAACAAAAGTCTAAAAATACTGGCTTCGGTCTGAAAGTTGAATTTCTCTCTGGCTTTTTGAATTTCGCTGCGGTGGCGGCAGCGTACTGCCATCCAGGCATCCAGCACCCCACAAGTTTATCGTATATATTTTAAAGGACAGGAGGCCTCACGAATAAGTTTAAATTCTGTCTGGCATACGAACGGACGTTCCACCGGAGAGCTCTAAATTAAATTATGCAATTTTGGTTTTTCACTTAATTAGCGAACTTGCGGACGAGTCGGCGGGAGTGTGGAATTTTATAGTACAATCCTTGCATGAAAATTTAATAAGCCCAAAATATGTAGCAAACGTACTTGACGCTCAATGCAAATGCGAATATTCATCCACTTTTTGCAGTGAGTCGCTTATTCAAGAGCATTTCATTTTCGTTCGAGCTACTCGTACTGCGTGGATTTCGTTTCCAAGCAATTATTCCACCTTATTTTGATGTAATTAAAAACAACTTAAAGTTACTTTATGTTTAATTTTAGTCTGAGTAGAAAACAGCGTGGCGAACAACTTTGATCTTTCCATTTCCGTGCAAAATCGTTTTGATGATTTCTTCCATAAAAGAAATACTTTGATCTTTCGTGGATTCATTCGACGTTTAATTAAACGTTGATGCTACATGCTTCTGGCACCTGTGGAGAAAACATATTTTTTTTTGTAAACATTTTAATATTTATATTCGAATGACTAAAGTAAAAGTGCGCAAGGACAAATTAGGAAAGTTATCGGGAGAAACCTCTAGATACAAGGACTGTTTCAAATATTTGATAAATTTCCATTACAGGGCACCATGTTTCATTAGGTGGGATTACTGTTGCCAAGTATTATCTTATTAATCTTCAAGATTGTTATTCTGACAGAGTTGCAGCCTTGACAGCGGCAGAATTATTCTACCAGACAATTAGTTTAGATTACAGGTTCTACGTTAGAAGAAATTGATAAGTCAACAAATTTTAATTCGATAAAAATTCGATGAAAATTAGTTAGATGAAATAAAAAAAAACCAATACATATTCGCCTTTTTATGACAATGAGAAAACACTAAACATGTAACCCTATGTAATGCTAAGATTGAACTTCAACATGAAAAAAATTTCTCAGTTTTCCTGAAGATCCACAATTCATATATTCTACTGAAAATGAAATTACCTTGATTCTACGCAAACAGGGTTGCACACCATTCCCTCGTCGCTCGTCATAAACCTATGTGCTGCAAAAACTCATTATCATTGCGAAATTATTCCCTGCAAACCTTATTAAATGAAAGCAAGCAAAGGGGGGAAAAATTCCTGCTAAAACACTGTGCGATTACATGCCCTCATATGAATTCCTGCACATCAAAGTCAGGCAACAGGTTAAAATTTTAAAAGAAAAACGAAGGGAAAATAAAGGCTGCTCTCATGATAATGGGAAACCGCGTCCTTGGGTACGCCGCCGCCGTCATGATGGAATTGAGAAAAGGGTTTAAAATCCTTCAAATAGAATTAGGTTAGGTTCAAGTGTGTGAAATTGAAAGGTTCGGCGAATGATCCCCTAAGCAGAGTTTGGAAAATCTTGTCAAAACCAGTAAGCCTTCTACGGACACATTCTTTGCCGTTGTGTCTTTTGATAATAAAATTTCAATCTGTGGGTGTTACCACAAGAACGTCTAGCGAAATAATCGGATTATGCGGTATTCTCTTAATTAGCGAGTCTGTACAGAGAATACTTGATTATGGAGCAATTTTAAATGGCTCAATCTTTTCTTGCCAAAATGTCGGTTAGCGTTATTCTGCTCTGATTGCTAGCTTTAAATTGTTTTGAAACTTAATCTGGTGCAAAAACGTGGTACACGCGCCACCAAGACTAGACGAATCCAAGTGGGTCCAGGAATAAAATCTCTTGGCAGCCTAGCCAAGCATTTGTAATATTTTGAGATAAGCGAACATTCAACCGTAACAAACGCTCGACAAATGCCGAGAGGAAAATATTGCGCAGCCCTCCTTCGTCAAGAGATTCACCCGGCTCAGGGATGGATCTCTGGCCCCGTCCATCCGAATGTGTGGCTGCACCAGAAGCCATAAATAAATCAAATTTCAGCGCTGCTACGAATTCGCCAGTGACAAATGCCGCCGGGGCATTAAACTTTTTAGAGCATTACCCACTGGTAGAATTAAAATTCAAACCCGTCGGATCGCCGCACAGCCCGAGGAGGAATTCCTGCGATTGCTCAACTTGCGGCTGCATCGAGCCAAAAGTTCTTTAAAGTTTCGTCGTCCGTCAGGCGAATGGTGGCTCACTTCATTTTAAAATCACTGCTACCACTTTTGTCTGAGGACTTCGGCATTCTTGTAAACAACGCCCGAATTGTGGAAGCGGAAGAATGGCCAGATGCACGGAAGCCTGGGAGTTGTCCGAACTTATTTCCCGCCTCTTGCTCCGAGAGTTCTTCTTGTAATTGCTCTTCCGATCCTGACTAATGAGGGTTTGAACGACCCAGCATCCCTTTTCTTGCAATTCAGATTGATCATTAATTTAGGCCATCATTAAAATTGGAGTGCTCCTCTGATACTTGAAAGGATTTAACCGTAATTTGTACATCAACTCGATGCCGATGGGTGCTTTTTTCGATCAAAGATATTTACGTTCCTTTGCAAGGACAACCTTTCTCGCTTGATTCAAACTTGATTAATGAATCCTTTACCAATATTCTAAATTTCTGAACTGTGATGCTCCTAATAGTCCTAATCCTTTTGCGAAATAGATCCGATTAATTATAGAAACAGGGAAGAAAGCGCTTTTTACTGGTAATTAAGTCGATGCGTAATTTTATTTAGTTTGCGTTCTTTTATCATAGTTAGGTACTTCATAATTGTTTTTAATGGACGATTGCCTTATACAGGGTATTTCGTATACGAATGAGAGAGAGAGAAGGGGGTTAAATCTCAACGGTTTTGGAGTTACAGGGTGATTTTTATCTTTTGATCTGAACGGAGCGACATAAAACTCACCGCAAACAACTACCACTATCTTAATGTCCCTTTCAAAAATGCCATTAATTTTCATTTACTTCCATCACTGCAGGTGCAGTCACTTGCGAAAGTGAAAAAAATGTTCTGAAATGTAAAATTCACGTGTTTCCAAATTTTCTCCGAAATTCGTGCAACTAATACACTTATTTTTTTTTTACTGAATTACCTGACCATCTTATAGCCGCCCCAAAGAGGTACAATATGCTGCTGATGAACTAACGGAAAAAAGTGATGCGCTTCCGTTGTAAGCAGAAGTTTTAAAATTAAAAATGAACTGAAAAGCATCTTAAGCTGTGGAAAGATTTGCTGAAATTACAACACTCATAAAGCTGGCTGCCCACTTTAAGTTTACGACTGACGTAAAAGAAGAAGAAAAAAGTTAATTAAAAAAATATACCGGATGTGGTCAGGAAGTAAGCTTCTTTAATTTCGTTGCGGGGGTGCAATTAATAGACGTCCAGTTATATGCTCCTCTCAACAACTCCGTAATTCCATTTAAATGAAATTCTCGAAAGTAGCACGACATATTTTTTGTGCTGTTTCATTTGCTTAAAGTGCTTATAACTTCTTCAAAGATTGCTGTTTGCCTGATTCGATATCCAATTACTGCCAATGTGCAAGTATGTATTACAAAACGATGAAAAAGCCATTGACCGTCGTCCATCACAGAAGTGGGCAATATTTTCAAAATTTCGCCCAGCCACAGGGACGCGGCCAAATGTTGCAACTGGTAAATAATAAATCCCAATGAAGCGTGCTGTGATTTATTACGAGAATCAATTTAAGCAATGAGCGTCAAGAAACAATTTGATAATTTGGGGACAGCTGGGAACAGGCCATTATGGCCCTAATAAGTTTTGCTGCCGACGCTGAGAGAAATCAAAGTCAAGCGGAGTCAATTGTCGAAATTGGGGGTTGCCTTCTTATTGAACTATGCCCGGTCCTCTGCGCTATCACCCGCGGCAAGGCGTAATGAAAGGTTTAGTTTCTCACAGTTGGAATTGTAGCGTAATTCTTCTGCGGCCGGCGATGTGAATTTGCGCGAAATTTTTTGTTTTTTTTAAACGAGTGGCTGGCTGTGTTGTAATTGTGTTTTACTTTTCTTTAAGGTTCCTTGGAAGCCAAGTGTATCAACTTCTTATAAATCCGGCTCTGTGGGTGCCGTAAGTAATTCATGAGTTTTGTCCCAATTTGTTGCTGTTTCGCCCTGCCTTGAGAAATAGATGTGTTTTGTGTTGCTTTTTTCTGTTGTGCTCCTCTGGTCGATCCCAAAGGTTTATTCTTCCTTCTGGGATTTATCAAAACCACATGGATGTGGATTTGTGTTAACGATTTTTTTCAGTTTACACTGGTAACTCACAGTTATGTGGTGTGTTTCGCTTTAAGTCATTTTCAGGATTTTACACATAGAGCTAAGGATTTATGTGTCGTACTACTTTAAGTTTACAATTTGTGTTCACATACGCTAAAATTGTGCTAAGCTTTACTTTTGCGCTTTCATGACCAAAGGTTTTTTACATATCGACCATTTTTGTTGCCAGACTATTTATTATTTTTTTATTTGCCAGATGTACCAAAATTGGCAATAAAATGGACTTTATCTCGAATTTATGTAGACATTGTCCGTACCAGTGAATATTTGAACGGAAACGGTGTTCATTTACGTATCGATCGTATGACTTTATATTATTAAACAATCGAAAAGCTATATACTGGTTATTCCATATAGTACCGTACACTCAATTTGAATCACAACTTTGTGAACAAAAATATGAAGAATAAAGTAAAAAAGATTTCTTGACGATTTGCGCTGAAATGGTTGAATTTTATTTAAAAAACAATTTTGTTCACAAATAGCTTATTTGAAATTGTTTTTTGTTCATAAAGGTACCACCAAATTTAACACTAGGGAGTGGTGTGTGAGCAGCGTCTGTTTGTATTTTATAAATCACATTAGGTCGTGTTTTAAAGGTATAAAATGAAATTAACTTTCAGAACCCCCATCGACGCACGCATTCAAGGTCAGTATTCCTTTCACATTGAGCTGAGCAGCCAGATACAATTGAGGGGTTCTCAACAAAACCAACACATGTCCAAAAATTCCGAAAATAGATTAACAGCACAATCGCGAAATCTTATATGTTAGTTCTCAGTCGATCTCTCAACGCCTTGAAACCGATTTACTGAAAAATGAAGCATGTTCATGTTATTACACGAGAAAGTTTTTTCAAAAACAAACAAAAACAACAATTTTCCAGGCACGTTTCCAAAAAAAAGTACACTTCTGAGTTTTGGACAAGTGTTTGTTTTCGTTGAGAGCCTCTCAATTGGGCGTCATCAGCAAAAATTATTGTACTGGACTTTAGATTTAGTGAGTCAAGTTCATCATCTGTTATATAGAGTAAATAACTTAAGGGACCCAAAATTGACGCCTGCGAAACACCCCAGTACAATTCGGAAACCTGACATTGATTCGAACACATTTGTACCGACTAGTTAAGTTTCCAGTGGGAAAAAATTCTGAATCTTCCTAAGAAGCAAATTTGAAGTGCTTCCTATCAATATCTTTATGAAGCAGTTAGGAAGATATTAAAGCTTTTGCCTATTCTGCATTGCATGCAGTGAAAAATGATTCAAAGCAAAAGAAGATTTTCTATGTTTTCATGCGTAAAAGGGCGATGACATCATTTAGTTGTGAAATTACCTTTCTGATGAATTTCAGTTCATTTTCATTTAGGTGCTCGAGAGTGCAGTTGCTTTTGGTTGCGGGAATATTTTCTGAATAAGTTCTGAATTCATGCTTATTTAGTATGAGTATATTTCCCCTCTTGTCCTTAAAAATTTTAGTACATAACATGTAGTGGCATAATCATAGCCAGGAAATTAACAAATATTTCCTGCGAAATCAGGGACCGAAAGAGTCATAAGCTTTGTATCTGCTTCGCCTCACAACAAATCTGCCAACCATCTTCCGACCAAGCATACGGGAAGAAAATAGCAAAGCTTTCTTCCTTGTAATGACTTGCCCTGGTTAAAAAGATACGGATAAGGATGCGGGTGGCAATCATTTTTAAGCTTCTAAAAATTGCTCTTTCATGCCTTCTTGTATGCTTCCAGTTCCCGCTGGGATAATATGTATATACTGGCGGGAAAAATGTCAAGCGCTTCCCAAGAGCAGCCAGTTGGAAGCGCTTCTCGCCCATATGAAAGTCACAGTGAGAAATGCGTTGAGTGGAATTTTCACAAAGTTGAAGAGCTTGTCTTCGTTTCATATAGAACCGAGTGGAAATTGGAAGCGCTCAAACATGGCTACTGCAGCGCTTCTTTGGAAGCTCGGAGCGCTTCCGTGCCCCACCCTGCTAATTGTGCTGTACGAATGCTCTCAAAGATTGTTTTTAACGACGGTGCTTTTGTTGTATGAAAAAAAGGCATCGTTGGACAAAATTTGAGTCAATGAAGCTTTTAAAGCTTTTCTTTTCGCATTGCTACAAAAGCGCATTTTTAGTTTTTTTAACTTTTAATTTTTATTTTCGATCGTTATATCGTATAAATGTATACATAGACATTCCTTATTTTACCATTTTTACCCGACAGTTTTAAAGTGGATTCGTTACGTACAGGAAGGAATAATTCCAGTCTCACATCTGGAAGAATTTGAATTAATTCAAGAAATATATGGACAAATTTACAGGACATAAAATGCGCATCATCGATTGTTGTCCTGAACGAACGCAACGCCCAAACAGTACTCCCAAGATAAAGCAGTCGAGGCCGAGGATATGTTAAAATAATGAGAAAGATCCGCGCCGCATAACTCTCACATGTCACCAAAACACCATTAATCACTTAACACCATGTTCATCATTACGAAAACTTTTATTCATAAATTTAGCAGCGAGAGACTACATCGCGACTTATTATCTTGTTAGCGGTGTTATTAGACTATTTTTGGCATATTTGTACAATTTACTTAGCGCCGTCAAGTGCGGCCCAGGAATTTCAGATGAATGAGTAGAAATAAATCAGAAGGGTGTTCTTTTCAAGATGCTATTCATCAGACAGCCGTCACACGGTTGAGTCATCTCAAATCATGCCAAGAAAATCGCATTTCCGGCCCTGCCTCGGCCACTAAGATAAATAATTACTTGATGGCGCCAGTTCCGCTTTTATTTATTTAATTGTTTTTTTTCTTCTCATTTTCAGTACTCCTCACGCGACGATGCAGGTTCAGATGTGAGAGCAGGACCTAAGTTTGGGTCAATAACTTCACCGGCGGCTTTTCGACCATCTTATTCTGGTGGAACATACCGAAGCCTTCGGAGTGTTGCACTAAAAACAGACAGTGTTGCACCGTCGACTTACAGCAGCCGGTATGGGTCGTCGGGGACCATATCTAAAGACGACAAGGATAAGTCGACGGAATCTGTGAATAAGACACAACCAGCCTCACAGAGGTACACTGGAAGCTCTTCAAATAAGGAAAATAGTTGCAATCATAAAATTTCTCGATTTTCGACATCTGCAAGTAATTTGTCGAAATATGGGCGCAGGTCTAGAGATCCTAGTCCTGCCAATGACCGTAGACCAACAGCAATAAGCAGGGTGAGAAGTCGTGAACCTAGTCCTGTTGTGAATCATATTAGGGGTCGTTCTCGTGACCCGAGTCCGTCAGACATGACGCTTAAGAGTAAACTAAGCTCGGCTCATTCTTATACGCCGTCTTATAGATTAGGCTCAAGGATAGGTAGTGGAATCAGCAGTAAACTGCCCCAAAATTCACTGCCAAGGTCTACAGACACAGCACTCTCATATATGTCCTGCAGTGATATACGCGCGCGTTCTGTTAGCAGGCATTTAGATTATAAGGAGAAGAAGTCTGCATCGATAGTTAACCGAACTGTAAATAAAAAGGATTCTACGGATTCGGATAAAAGTCAGGTAGAAAGTACTGGGTCAGAACCAGAGGTTTTAACATCTGTTACAGTTGTAACAAGAGCCACTTCGCCTACTCCACCAGGGGCAACAACATTTTGCCGGTCTAGAAGAATAGAAATTGCAAAGACTGTTGAGAAGACTATCCAAAAGTCTGCGAAGAAACCGACGTGTGCTGATAAAGAAATTCAGTCTGATCGTCTCGATGACTCGACCAAATATTCAAGGTTTAGTGGTGCTGCTCGGGCTCCATCAAGTATACAATGGAGTCCAGCTAGTGCTGGTAGTAGCAACTTGAGGTACAGTCCCAGCGCAGGTAAGACAAGTCGAGATAGTGTATCGAAGACGGAAAGTGAAGTTAGCGAGGGAAGTAAGAAGGAAACGGCCAGTGCAAGTCTATCGAAGAGCAGTTCTAGCCGAAACCTAAAGTCGGAGAAGTCTAAAAGCTCAGAAGGGAAAAGTAAAAATTCTTCTAAACAATTATCCACACCGTCAAGACAGAGTCCTTCAAACACTACTTCGCGAGCTCTTCCACCAGCGATCCCAAAGCCAGAATCCCCAACGAAGATATCTACCCCCGCGGGCAGTACAAAGTGGCCGAATAAGGACTTCCGAAAATCTGCCCTTAATGTCGGTCCAACTGACAGGCCAAGAAAGTCGCGCACTCCCAGCACCGGGACTGATACAGAAGAAAAGTATGAGCAGGTCAAATCGCCAAGCCAATCTCAGAATCGCGTGGAACGCTCCCCAAGTTTTGGCTCGGAGGCTAGCAATGCCAGCGTGACCGCGTCAACAAGTAGCAGCTCCTCAGATGCGGATTCCAAGGGTCGTCATCAGCGGAAAATCAAAGCACCGACGGCAGGTAAGCCGATCAAATCGTGCTTGGGAGATGAATCGTGTTCGGGCGGCTATAATAAGAACGCTAGTAAGGAACGCGGCCAAGACCCCTCTGGCATGCAAGATAAACAACAACAACAGCAACAACCACTGAGCAAGAAGCAGAGTAATTTATCAAAACGAAATTCTCCTGATGATTCATTTTGTGCTAAAAGCGACGAGGCCAGATCATTTCTCGTTCGCAAATTGGGATCCGTTTCAAATTTTTTCACCACGCGAGCACAGGACTCGAGCGGGGAGACGTTCTACTTAGATAATTCGAGCAGCAACAGTATATCGGACGGTGCTAAGCCAGACGTTACTATCGCGGTGTCAGTGTCTCAATCAGTGAATCCAGTCACCACGGCTACTAGTAATCCAAAGACGACAGAAACGGACCCAGACGAATCCAGTTGGTGGTTGGACACTAGTCAGCAGGTCGATACCGAATCAGCTCTAGACGTTAAGGACGATATGAAGTACAAATTGAGACATATCGACTCCGGCGAAGCCGCCTGGTGGACACAGAACGACGAAGACGACACGATCGCAGATGATCTTAAGACATACAACGAAACCGAGTACGATCGAAGCGACAATGCCGAGAAATGCTACTATAACTCCGAAAGTGCTGACCATGGCGAGAAGTCGTGGTGGAGCAATGAAAACGACGAAAGCAGCACCCAAAATGTAAAGTACAAAATAAGTGACACTCAATCTGGAGAGGCACGCTGGTGGATTAGCGAAGCCAACGACGAAGACTGCAGAGAAAGTGTTGACAAGGAGGAAACGGTCGAGAAGGCGTGGTGGCCCAAGGGAAATGTCGTAAAAGACTCCAGCAAGGGCTCGACCAGTCCCACAAAAAGTGCGGTTAGCCCTTCAAGAAACAGCGAGCCGCCCTGGCTGATAAAAGATAGTTCAAGCCACAAAAACGAACCGGAAGAGAGCCCCTGGTGGGCGGAGAACGAGGCCAGTAGGGAGCAGAGCGAAGTGCGCCAACAGATTGAAGAAAGCCCTCCTAAAAATAAATCAGTGTCTCCAGAGGAGCAGCGCTCTTGGTGGATGTGCGGTCCCCTGAAGAAGCTCTCGAATCTCCGGGCGATTCAATCCGGCGAGAGAGCCTGGTGGATGCAAGACGACCCTCTTGTTGAAAATAAAGAGAAAGTCGAAGAAGACTCAGATTCCAGTCCAGATGAAGAAGTTGAGCGGGCAAATAGTAATAGCCGCGCAATCGAGACTAATCTCGAGGAGCATCCGCCTTTGGGCGACAGAGCCAGTCCAGAGGGCCTGGAAGATCCCGCGAAGGGCAGAAAGTCCCCCTACAGCAACATTCCTACCCACAAATCTCAAAGCGTCGAGGAGAAGCCAAAGTGTTTCATATCGCGACACACGAACATCGACGAGCTTTTGGGTGGATCTTGTCGGCCGCTCAGTCCCATAATGGATCGGTTCGCGGGAAAGAATCTCTTCTTGGAGGAGGTGACACCTGCGCAGGTTCGGATCCACGATAGCACCGCTAAAATCCCGTACATTCAGAGAGTCGCCAGGTAAGCACCTTGCGCAGCTTCGAGTCACTCTGCCTTTCTTACGTTTGTCTTTTGATTCTAGAGACGAGTGGGACTACGCATCGAAAGCTTCGGACCGACACCCGGAGCGAACCAAAAGCGAGGTAAGTGGTTTATGAGCTTTTCATATTGATTGATAGCTGCAATTGCGCGGAGTGGACGATCGCAGATATTTGCGACCGGCCTGAATCTGAGTCAATTGCTAATAAAGAGGTAATCATTGCGGATCGCTTATTGATACCAGTCCAATTTCCAGGATGAGTTTTCAATTGGCGCTACGAGCGACCAATGTTTTGCATGCAACTTATTGCGCTCTGCAGTCGACTTTATTCGATCCTTAAATCAGTTCGGGTTATTATTAATTCAAGTGGAACACGCGTTCGGATGCCGGCCGTAATCCCGCCGAACAATTCTTTTGGGCAACTGAGGGCTGACCAAGGCCATTTGGTTGTTAATAATTGTGGCGTGATGGTTGCGACAGTGAGCACTTAGTCCTCCATTGGAAAGCCCGTTTTGAATTAATGAAGCCGTTTAAGAGCGTGCTTTTGTAATTTATCGATTTATTAAAATTTCAAAAGTGCACATACTCTCGTCTATGCGAACTTGAATTTTTTTACATTCCGCGGTGAAAAGAAAAGTTAGCCGCTCTTTGAAATCATCAACCGTGTTTAGCGGCACGGCAATTCGAGAATGAAAATATGGTCCAACACTTTCAGTTATTTTCGAGTGCTTTGTACACAAATGAGGTATTTGACAAACGCCAACGTAATTGGCCGTTCCCCAACTTTTCCCTTTTTATTTTCTGCTGCAGTTTGGTTCATATTTTTTGTTAAAGGCGTCATGTGGGACTCCTGAATGTACACTGGCTCGAATCACCTTGTATATTTATAAAAGTGATTTTTGAATGAATGACGACAAATTTTAATCGCGCCACGGTAAATAAGATAAGCAATAATGCAAAATATGATGTGTACAAAATGATGACCTTGACCCTGACCTGGGGTCAATTTAGGAGTCATTAAAAACCAACTTAATTTTTTTTAAACAAAATACTATTTTGATAACACATAGAAAAAAATCGATAATTTCAAAGTTTTTGCTAATTTTTTAGGTAAGCTTGAAAAACAAATCGTACCAAATTGAATTATTTGTAACGTTTTTTTTTAGAATGAATTGCGTTTTTTCGCTCATCCAGATTCCAGATTAAAAGCAAATACCACATTGGATTACAACTTTGATTACAAGTTTTGAACAAATTTATCAATTTACCGTGCTATTTTTTCAATTCAAACTTTGAACCGATGGCAATTTTTGAGATATTCTATCTTGTAAGGAATTTCATTACATAACTTTTTTCTCTCTTAAAATTTTCTCTCATATTAATAGTTCTTAAGTTATTTTGAAGAGAAAGTAGGTACAACAAAAACGTTTTGTTTTGATTTTTTCACATTTTTGTTTTTCATATTGTAATTTTTCCAGAATTTTTTCATTTCAAATTTGTGAGTCCTTACGATATTCTGGAAGCTTCACAAAAAAATAATAGGACCTAAGTTATGAAACATCCAACCCAATACAGATTCCGCCTGGACTACAGTTGGCCGTGGTAGAATAAGTTGCTGTTAACGACGCGACGTTTACTAGTAATGTGGCATAGTTTTATCTCAATCATAAAATCACTTTTTGCTCCATTAATGTATGTGAATGAATTTCAAGTGTTAATGTAAGAAGTTATGGTGAAGCCATGTTGTTCAAACGCGCACGATATCTTTAGCATGCTTGGAAAGAGTGACAATTTGTCTCAGAGCAAAAAGGCGCCAGTGCGATGCTGGTCTGCTATCCTATCAAATAAAATAAAAACTTTCACCATCAGACAGTTTTATT
This sequence comes from Neoitamus cyanurus, assembly GCA_947538895.1. Taxonomy (NCBI): domain Eukaryota; kingdom Metazoa; phylum Arthropoda; class Insecta; order Diptera; family Asilidae; genus Neoitamus; species Neoitamus cyanurus. The sequence continues at coordinate 54,652,189 of OX384540.1, forward strand.
GAGCATCACTAAAGTTGCTAAAGTGGTGCTCTGAGTGATGCTCAAGTTAGCTAGCTATATGAAGGAGTAGGCACACTTTACCCATTCCCTCTATAGACCAGCAAAAAGCTAGCAACGCAATCAAATTTATGCCACCGGCTGACCGCACAAGATAGTTCTATTAATCGAGCAACATAATTAGATCGGCATTAGTCACCCACCCAACATTAACGTCTTTACTCGAAGACACGCTTCCAAACAAATGTGACAGGGTGTCGCTGAGGAGCAGTACTTCGGGGCGTGGGTGATTTGGGTAAATTTTGGCATGGCTCCAACTGGCGGAAACGTATCGCGACCCAATTTTATCGAAAATTCGTCAGAAAGCCGATTCCGAAGCAGCTGCATGACCGCTGTTTTTTAGGCACGCTATCCGCTTGGATTTTGTTCGAAGTGATTTTTTGTGTTTCCTTCTTGTACACTCGATACTCATTAATTCTCCGCCGGATTATTGCCCCTCGAGATGGGAACGAGATTCGTCTCGTGTCCGGAATAAGATTTCTGTCAACTTTTGAAGTTCCCCCGATGCCTCAATAGCGGAATTCAAGATTTCAGACCCAAGTGCCGGCCATCGGACTGAAAGCCTTTCTATTTCGGAGTGGGTTACTGAAAATAACATCAAAATTTGATAACAAAGTTGCGGAATCCTCTGCGAGCAGAGCAATGACCAGATTTTCGATTGCAGAACAAAGTAAGTTCGAACATTGCACAACACGCACAGAAAATGGAAACTGCTCCACAGCAGTGTTTTCGTTTTTTGCGTTATCGCTTTTAAAAAAACTGCACAGCTCCGGGCAATCGGGTGCATGTACAACTCCAACTTTACTATTATGGAAAGTGCATTTTTATTTTTTTTAATTAATCGAATAATAATGTTGAACATGAACGTTGACGGTGCAGGTCGAACATCACTTAAACAATGCTCGACTGCCCCGGGCTCTGCAAGCCCCTGACAATTAATTTGCAGTGCACATTAAACTTCGAATGACCAACTTTTGGATGAACAATCTGATCCAGAGAACAGCCTTCCCTACAGAGCTGAAGGGTGGTGACTACCGTCACTGAAATTGAATTGCTGTGCTCTAAACCAATTTGTAATGCCTTTAAAGTGTTCTTGTCGGATGCCTGGCCGCATTCAGGTGGGCTGAGTCATTTTAAATTGGGCTGACAAATTTAAGTTTGAAATGAGTTTGGCTCACCAATCTGATTAAGCTACGGTGGGAATGCAAAAGTGCCTTGAACTTTGTCGCCCTCCTTTTCCCATCGTGTTTGTGGATGGCGCGACAAAAAGTTCACTTCAAGAAATTTAGAAATTTGATACTTTTCTTTCGGGTTTTGCCTCGCAGACGAAATGCGGAAATGTTATATTTTCTCGATTTATTTTTACTAGTATCGCCTGTGGTCGAAATTCGACCAATTGTGTCTGTAAAGAAATGGAATTCAGCTTGTTTTTCAAATAAATAATTGGAATATATTTGTATGCAAATTCCTAATTATTAATTTTTACCTTGACGCTGATGAAAAAAAAATCACCAACATACTTTTGTTCTAAATTTTTTTTAAATATCACCCATTCCTCGATTCTTTCACCTGAGCGAATTTTGAGTGGTGCTTCTCCTCCGTTCCCTGACTCGTAGATACTCTGAACTAGATCTGCATTTCCCTACCGTCCATTCGTATGAAAAAGACACTTTTGTAATATCTCCAACAATAATCACTTTTTTCCAATTATTCTTTCCCCATAAAATAGTATCTTTGCTCTTTCCGCAGCTACCCATAACATATTATATGTGATGCTAAGAGTAGTGATAATAAACCATAAACCACTTTTCCTATGCCATTTATGAGCCACGAACTTTAGACAAATTCCAACAACACCAGTGGCTCAGTGGTAAGTAACAATGGGGAAGTATGACCAGCCCTAGGTTCGGGGTCTTATGGCAAAAATCACGGTTTTTTTCCACCACAGACATGTTTATTCTTTGTTTTACTTCTACTGCACCCCCTCTCCTATATGTCCCGAGGAGTGGGGGTGGTCTCAATAAATCAAGCAAAAATTCATACAGAATTCACCCTCACCACACATCACTTTTATCTATTGATAATACTTCCCTCTCCCCCTTTATTCATATCTATTTTTTTACCAATTTTCAATCCCCAGGGTAAATATTTTCGTCCCTCTCACTAAGTTGCCAATTTCACCACTCACAGTTTCTACACTTATTAACATTTTCATCCCAAATATCGCACACGCACTCTCAAACATGTTTTCTATTTTCTTAATTATTTTAATATTTTTCCCCACCCCTCTTTTCCCGAAAAATTACACAGTGAACGCCTAAGCTGTGATAAAGTGTGGGAATTATATATGAGGCTGTGATACATTGCAGACGGACGGTTCTTTATATCTGCTAAGCCAGAAAAGTGGTGAGATATCTGCAAATACAAAACTTAAAAAAAAAAATTCGGTTTAAATTTCGTTAAGGTGGTGATTTTATCTGTGGTCGTCTGAAGCGTTCTGCGTGCGTACCTACCTGCCCGGAAAATATCGACATTTTGTCAAGCCTTTCATTCCTTCGATTATACTCCCAAGCGATAATAGATGAAAAGCACCCATGTAGGTACTGTGGAAGCATTTTAAAGACTTTTCGGCGGATGTGGTGGAACAACCGCAGTCATCACCGGAAATACCTACATCAAAAATGTTGTCGCCCGTGTGCCTAGACAGGGCCTCGAGGGTTGAAATGCGTATGGGCTTAGGGATGTGTACGGGGTTGCGACCCTTGATAACACTTCCTATGACTTCACTTAAAGGTTTGATTTACGCTCAGAAAAATCATGTCACGTCTAAGGGCGTAAAGTTCAATCACTCTAAAAGGGGTGGGGATGTGTTTGCACCCAGTGGAAATTTTACTTCAGTTTTTATTTTTGGTAATTTTTATCTGCCCATTTGTACCCTGTGTAGCAAGAGAAATAACTTTGCGATGCTAATAAGAAAAATTTACTCCAAAAATGACAGTTTTTCGCATGGATCCTTCCAGTCCTTTGTGATTCACTTTAGAGGACCCATTGAGCCCGTTTTACGCTTGGAGGACGTGATTTGTCTAGTAATAGTGGCTCAGTGATGAACGGATGTCTTGGACGACCCTTGAATTGATGTACACACCGGTACAGTTTTTATTGCTGCCTGGCTATCAGTGCTGATACAGACACTCCCATAAGGGATCCTGTTACTGTTTAGCCATGTTGCGAGTTATTTTATGGCCATCACCTTCGCCTGAAAGACAGAACAGTAGTCCAGCAGACGGAAAGAAACGCTGAGGTATAGACAATCCGATCGCCCCCCACGCCACCATCTAACTTTGAACCTTCTCCAACAATTTTATGTAACTGACCTTTTCTACCGCTGGCCACCAAACTACCGCTCCATAGGTTAGAATGGGTCTTACAACCGCGGTGTAGATCCAATGGACCACCCTCGGTTCCAATCCTCACTTCTTGCTGATGGCTATTTTGCACGAGTAAAGTGCTGCGACGGGTTTTTGTGATCTCTCAATTAGGTTGGCCTTCCAGGAGAGTTTGCCCAGGTACTTTATCTGAACAGAAAGTGTCATGTGTGCCCCGCTGAGAGTCGGTGTGTTAAAGTGTGGAATATTGTGTTTACTGGTAAAGAGCATTAGTTCTGTTTAGTTCAGATTGACCGACAGATCACAACGAATACACCAGGAAACCCTTTTTTTTAGGTGCTTGTTGCAACACTTCGGAGATGGTGTCCATATATTTGCCAGTTACCGCTAGAATAATATCAAATACATATTTTACTAATTGAGAGTTTTATTTTGAAATTAGGTATAATATATTTCTTTCAATTTTTCTTAACCTGCGTTCTCGTTTGTTTACTTAAAGAATAACCAACAAACCAGTTCAACAATTTTGCGCAAAATATATAATATTATATTATAACAGCTAAGTTAACAAAACACCCCTTGACTTGTTATGCAGATATTGCTAATATGCCGCACTCTGACAGCCTATATCGATGCCCTCTACCTAAGAACTTTCCGTCTAAAATACATTTTCATTTAAAAAAAAATTGCATGAAAATCTGACCATCCATTCAAAACTTGCGAAGCTTATTCAGGTGCAATCGTGTAAAACAAATAGGAAATAGAGACCATAGTTAGCATAGATTTAAATATCCCTAGAGCCATCGATGCTACGGTAAAAATAGTATGATAAAATAAATCAGCACTAAATTCTCTGCCAAACCGTCCACGAGTTACATGGCGTGAAAAGTTGCAAAAACTACTTTTCGGAAACTTCGAAGCGCTATAACTTGTAAACGGTTAAGTAAAAATATTCTGAATCAATTTTCTCGTAGCATCAACGGTTTACGAGGTATTTATTTATGCTTCAACTTTTATTAAAAGAAGGCGTCGGAACACGTTAAAAAAGGAAAATTGCTTTACCCTATTTTTGCAAACAGAAAATATCTCTTGATTGAAATATTTTGGGGCTGATATTAATCTTTTCCTTCCTCGTGACGGAAATTATAACTCAATAAACACTTGGCCTTTGTATTTGATGAAAGAACCCCTCTAATGTGCGCTGTTGATAAAAACAATTACATGGGACGAAACCATTAAATCATGTTTTTTATCAGTTACGTAAAAGCGACCCAATTCTTACTTCATCACCTCATTTTTCAATGTTCTTAAATAAAACTCACCCGACTGCTCTATCCATTCAAACTGGCTCACCGAGGACTAATCCATGTCAGAGCTAAAGGAAGACAGAAAAGTGGGGCGGCATGAATTTATTTAACCATCCCCTTGACGTGGGAGCAAATGGCGGGAATTAATCATCTTCAGATGGACCAAGTCCGAAGATCATCTTCAAAGATTGGCCACCTACTTGCGATCTGTCGGTTCGCGCCGAGCGTTGGCATCCTTTCAAAATATTCCCCGTCGTTAGGAGTCGGGAGCTTTTCCATTTTCCACGGGCTGTGGCGGTAATATGGCAACAATGGCCGTGAGTAATTACATTAATTCACCTGCTCAAATACACCAGTCCCGTAGGTGAAGCAAGCGCTATTTTCATGTGCTGCTATCGGGTGTATGCGTTATCTTGCACGCCGGCAGGGCAGGTAAGAAGTCAGGAGTCACGCTCAAGCTCTCTCTCTCGAGAATACCTTGGCTACCTGGTCTGGTGGTGCGTTAACACTCGTGGGTATTGCGGCCCGGTGCATGCTAGTTCATTGATTGCTCGCGGCTAGTTCTAGCGCTAGCTCGGGGGATTTATGCACACCACATTCGCGAGCCAACACACCTTCAGGAGTGGTCAATGCGATGAAGAGGCCCAGGAACTTGTTTGGGCAGTTGCTAGAGAAACGGCTACCGCAGTGTCCCGTCGTTCTTTAAACGAGGTCTGGCGGTTGGCGCTGAATATTGTGTGCCGGGATAAGCTGAACTGAAGACGAAGACGGTGTCTTGCTAGCGAGCTATCTGCAGGCGGCCAGCGACTTAGTTGATGAGTGGCCGCGACCGTGGATGGTGTATCTGATCGATACCGGTTTTATTATTGCTGCTGAGAAGTTCGGACAGCCTCAGCTGAGTTACATTCTTGATTCTGATCAGTCTGGCTCCCACTGGTCGTAATGAATTGGGAGTTTCCATATTTTCAGCAGTTCGTTGCCCGCGAATCTTTCTTTTTGTGCTGAGAGCTGAGTTCGGATTTTGCCAATCCCATAAAATCGTGGCCGGCGTTGTCGTCGTCGTCGTCGTAGGTACTTGCACGATCGCAGCGCGCTGTGTAATTTTCGTTTTTGTTGCAAAACCACAGATTTCTTGCGGCCAATTCAGGGCAATTTGGGCCCCAAAAAGAAGTGTTATTAGCACGCGAAGGGTACCAACAGGTGTTGCTGCGAAAAAGTTCTCCTGATCATGTGCGATCGATCTCATATGCAGTTTGATTCGGTCTAGCGTCGCATTGTACGTCGGTTTGGATTAATTACGCTAAGTGGCGAATGGGCTTATCCATATGTGGTGAAGTGAATCGAACGTGCCAAAGAAATGAAATCCATCCGGATGCGTGAAGTAGACCTCTGTTCAAGCTGAACTCAACGCTGGTTTCAAGGTTTATTAGGCACACAGGTAAAGCAATCTTTACTGTTTACTAATTGTCCTATCGGCGTCATATTGCAGAAAAAATGTCCCTTTCCTCAGCGCAAATCCGCGGAAAGGGGGTGGTTAAAATGTTTTTACGGACCTGTCCTTCAAAGGAACCCATTTCCATTTTAACGTGCGCATAACGATGGAATCCTCCACAGGGGACTGACTGTTTTAAGTGCTTTGTTCTCCACTTTAAGTTATTTCTCCTGGCTGCCAATGAAGGGTTCAGCGGAAACTCGAGCAGCTGCAGGTTGATACTTTGCAAAAAAATGCACGGACGTTTTTGAACCGGGGACTGGGGAGCCATCTGTTGCCCTCGGGCGCTCTTGACCAAGATTGAAATATTTTAATAGAGCGGGCGAACATGCTGATTAAGATGTTCGAGTTGATCGGCTTTTATTCTCAGGTAGAAAAAACATTAATTGCGGCCGTTTCCGTTCTGGGTACGTTGCCATTTTCATAATAAAAATTTATGTAAGAAGAACGTTTTCTGTCGTATCGGTTTTACTGGGCAGTATGACGTTCACGTTCACATCACATCTGAGAAAAAAGGTTTAGCAGTTTTTTAATTCGTAACTGGATGCGAATTTCCAAATTGGAGAGGATAGCTATTTTAACTACACTTTATTAATACCCACCTACTTTTTTTCTTATAATCAATGATATTGAGAAAGTTCTTTCCGACTGTTGATTTCACCTTTTTTTTCTTGAACTGCAGTGTGGGTCCACGAATATACAAAATATTTGACTTTAACTATAGCGTTCGTGTATTCGAGGGTATATTGTGAAGAAAAGCATCCGTGGAGTAAGTCTTTTTGTTTGATTCCTTATATGGAGAAATGGAATAAGAATTATTCTCGTGTTGATCTGCCCATCGGCTCATACGCAACATAAATAACTAAATACTTTCGGAAATTGCACCTTTTGGATAACATTTTTTACAAATAACATAGTGCCAACGAATTGTTCAGCAATGCGCCATGGATACTTAAACGGCTCCTTTTTAGTGTTCCGTGTCAAAAATGGAAAACTTATGGAATCACTTCGGTGTCCGTCCGTCTGTAACAGGCGGTTTTCTCTTTAACTATTCGACGTAAAATTTAGCACAGAGATAGAGTGTGATGGCCTAATTATAGACGTGAAGTACAAAAAGCCGAATTTTGGTTCTGGCGGTTACTTTCAGTGGGTAAATGGAAAAATGGAAAAAAACAATTTATTTCAAGGGCTGTAGGATGACAAATGAAAGCATGGTGAAATATGAATTCAACGATTTACATATATACATATAATGCATTTTTTATTCGAGGAAAATGTTTAAAAATTTCTGCTTTCCACCATAATGGGAATAATCAAAAGGATCACAAAGCATTGAGAATTTGGTGTAGATTGCGCCAAAATTATCAGGATTGAAAAATTCCAGCGCGGACAATTGTTATTAGCAATTTATTTAACTACCCAAACATTGATTTTAGAGACAACGTTTTTGTACTGAAAGAATAACCTTTGTCCCTACACGTATTTTGCTTTTTAAATTATATGGTTAAATTTGTTGAAGAAAAAATATTAAATACTGGCGAAAATTGTTTGCTCATACCCCATTTATCCCTAAAGGAAAAATCTGAATTAAATTAAGCAAGTGTATCATAACGTCAATATTGTTCAAAAAGTATAGGCAACATTTCAAAGTTTGGTGTATCGAAAATATATCAGAATAACAGTTGCTAAATTCTAAATACCAAATGTGGAGGTATCGCTTGTCAATTAATTACTTTTTGAGTAATTTAAGTATCAAGGCGCATTGGTACGGAACACTTAAACGCTAGTCCTATTCGCACTTGCCTGCTGATTTTATTGTATTATTAATTACTAGATATATCCGTTTTCGTCGTCGACCTAAACCTTTTTCTTAGGTCAGGAGAATTTTTATATTTGAGGACATTAGTGTTAACATTTATAAGTATTTCCCTAACTTCTTAGCTGCCGTTTTAATCGCCTCTATTTAACACGTCAAGCGCTAATTTTGCTGTGCTTTCAAAAAACCGCCACCGTCAGTGCCCAGGGATTGACCCCGCATTTAACTTGTTAACACAGAAATTCACTTAAAATTCACTTTTTTGTTGAAATCATTTATACACATATGTTTTTGTCCAACTCAATAATTAAGACGACCTTTGATCTCTTAAAGTTACCAAAACATAATAGTTAATTTGGTGCGCAAACAAACCGCACACATTAATGTCACAACAACAAAATGTAAGACGCATACACTTATTATTTTGTCCAGCGGTGTGTATTTTAAAATAAATAATTTCGTTAATTTTCTGCACATAAGGCTTGCTATTCTAATTTTGTATGTTTCTAATGTTTTGTTGTGATTAAAACTGGTAAATGCAACAATTAGTAACAATTAACATCTCGCAGGTCAGGTGGTGTCTGTGGAAACCAATTTGTGATTAAAGTGGTCAAACTTTGTAAGGCTGGAGTAGGAGAAGCACCTCGCCTGTCCATTTTTTTACCTTATAAGAAAGTGAAATAATAAAAAATTGGACTTGCCGCAGTTAAAAAAAATAACTCTTCAATCTTATATAATTTATAATATGCTACGTGTTTAAAAACCAATGAAGTTGTTCTTAAAACCGAATTTTAGCCCTCTTGATAAAACAAATGATTCATTTCAATGTTTTTTTTAAAGATTAACTACAATGTTTATTTAATATTTACGAAATCACGCCACCGGGAAAGATATTAGGCAATTATATTTTATTGTCTTTGCGGTCACATTAACATAAATTTGTAGTGCAAATATAATAATCGTAAAGATTCCGGGTAATTCGCCACGAATTTCGTCTTAAAAATTAATTTATCTGAAAAAAAACTTATTATTGTGTCGTGTGCAAAATTTGGAGAATATTTAGAACGAAATTAAATGATTCACAAAATATTTAAAAAAGAAAAGAAAATGGAGAGCATTCCTATTGTGTTCTTTCTAAATAAATAAATTAATACTCAAGAAAAATGTTTGTTTGCGAAATCAACAGACACTTTATAGTATTTAGCGTTCTGTCTGCTTATTTATTTATTTAAACTAATTTCCAAAGATCTTGCTCTGTCCAGGGACTACCATACCACTATATATTCTTTTGTAATACGAAGTAACATGCACATTGAGGAATTGATTTACATATGTACATATGTAGGTACTTATACCTATCCAACGAAAAACATTTTGCCATTTTTCACTTTGCCGTAGACTTTTATAGAAAAAAACTCTGTGAACTTGAATGTTCGTACGTGCGATGCATATCTCGTTATAATTCATAGTAGCAATTCTATTTATTAGATATGATGCCAAACAATTTTAAAAGGCTGACTTCCCTTTATCAAATTAATAAAACTGAAACGAGCACTCAGAACCAGCAGCCGAAGGTTTAATTGATCCCTGAACGGAGAGCAAAAAAGCTTTTTCCATTTTACACGAATTCCTCCGGCAAAAAGGGAATAGTAAATCTATAGAATTATATTAAAAAGCAACGCTATTAAACTTATTACATATTACTTTGCAGAGATTTTAAAAGCGCTCTCGCAATCAGTAACGCAATTTAAAGGACCACACTGCAGGAGGTGCGTTGCTTAAAGGTTTCGCCGCTAGCAATAACAATTTGTGGGAAACCTGTTAGTGTAGAGCTCCATTCTATGGGTTTTGTTAGATGGGTTGGTTTGGTAACGACGAAAACAGACTTCATTCTGCCTCGTGTAGGAAGGAACTAAAGTATGTATGTACCTACTATAGAAATAAAAGATCTCAAGGTCTTGAATTTAAAATTTAAAAAAATAATTAAATTGCAAAGTGTAATTGTTGACTTGAGCAAGTATTACGCAAGCACATTTTTGTTGGTTTTTGACACCCTCCTCCCTATGAGACCAACCCCCTAAAGAATAAGTTATAAGATGCTGTTTTCTTATTATATTTTTAGGGTTCCGAACTTTAAAAAAAAAAAAGGGCTCCTTATAGGATCACTTCGTTGTCTGTCTTTCTGTCTGTAAAGACCCCTTTTCTCAGGAACGTTTGGAGGAATTCAAGTTGGAATTAATAGCAAATACTTAGGTCTTGGTCCCTTGGAGCTGTAAAAAAACAAGCTTCTAAATCTTCCCGTTGACCTAGAATCACGAAATTTGGCAAGAAGCAAGATCTCACAGCACAAGTAACGGAATAATTCCAAAAATTGTTGATTTGTAGTTACATCATGTGAACAAAATGTTTTAAATTACAGTCATTTAATTTGCGGCAAATATTCGGAAGCATTAACGCGCGAGTCTTTTTTGTACACATTAATTTTGAATTAATATGTGATAGAAATAATAAGTTTTCTATGATCGTTGAGAGCGTCTATGGGGTGCAAAAACATTTGAACGATAAATTCAATGAGAGAATTTGAAAACTTGTTTTTTCTCCTTTGATTTTTTTTTAATTTTTGTGTAATTTTGTTGACTGAGTTACCAGCTATCAAATGTTTGATTTGATTAAAGGTTAAATTTTCCATATTCATGCCTACATAATACTTGAATGGCCCCTTATCTTATACATAAAATAACCACCGCAGGTCCTTTGGCAGATGTGTATCCTTTGACTAAATTTTGGAAGACTTTTTGGGACAAAGAAGGCTAGATTGTACGAATATGGCGTTCGGTTTCTTCCTTCAGTTGATGAATCGCCTTGGGATAGTTCATTTATACCTTACTTTAAAAAAACTTCTGAGGAATAAGATCAAACAGATTTGGTCTCCAAAACGACCGATAATAATAATTAGTAAATTGATTTTCAATAACGTCATTATTTCACGTGTGGTGTGACAGGTGGCGCCATCCTGTTGAAACCATCCATATACGTCCATTATATTCATATTCGACCAAACAATTTTTATCAACATGTCGCGATAGCGATCGCCATTGACAGTTATATAGATGCCTTCATTATTTTCAAAGAAGTACGGTCCGATGATCGATCTTCTGGGGCGACAACGCATAAATTTTCTCTCGTCTTTCAATGAAAGCATCCGTTCCAATGTCTTGGTTAAATTTTCAATAACAATCCGTGATGGACGGATGGCAAACCAAAATGAATACGTAACTTGCGAATTGCCATCATTTTCATTCACAATTCATAAATGTTCTTCCACAGCATTTACGTAGATGTCTATCTTTCAATATGATATTTACCAAATATGACCGACAAATGATTGGCAAATCGAAATGTCGCGTAATTAAAAATTCTAGTTCTTGTTGATACACCTTTGCTGATAATGACAATGTACAGAGCTGCACAATTTCTGAGTCAGAAATAGATAAAATACTTAAAGTGTTCCGATTTATATTTAATTTGAGAGCTGATAAAACATGCTAAAGTTAAAGTTGTCACATAGCAAACATTTCATATACCTAGAGAGTACGCTCACACAGCGCTAATTAATTATTATTAGATATATAATTCTGCTTATTTAAAATCCCTTATTTTGTAATACGGATCCAAGGAACACAAAAGACGCTTTAAATTTTTGAGAAAAACAAAATACTGATTCTTGCAGTGATGCAGTATATTTCATTTTACTTTATGATTTACAATAAATTCTAAGTTTTCCGAACTATAACAATAATTGGTATATGTGCTAGATACATACATACATATGTATGTGTATGAAGCATAATTTTTAAATTGCTTCCTATTCGCATACGGAGGATGGTAAAAGGCATTTAGATCATTTTGGTCTCTTTTCAAACTCGACATTTTGCAAGTGCTAAGCTGACTGAACCGATTTGAGCCAATTTTAGCTAGACTAAGTTTGTAATGTTTGTCTGGCTAGCAGATTTGCCCATTAGAGAAGCATCAATCATTTTCCCAGAGACGGCAAGTTGGAGAAGATGATGTGACAAAGTGCTTTAATTATTTTAATAAAGCAGTTCGCAAGTATTTAGTCTGTTCAAAACTTTTGTTTTTGTTTATTAGTAAATAAATGTTTGTTTAACTTCCGCTATATGGATAACTGACGTGGTGGAGAAGAGCGGAGCAGGATTTTCAAAAAGAAAAAAAAAACATGATTGATCGACATATTTTGCAAGAATGGTTATCGGTGTTTCAGGATATGTGATAATTTTGGGTGTTGCTCACGGTCTTCCTTCTAGAAGCATTTTTTGAGAAAATTTGCTGCAACGGCGGCGCAGTGTCTTAACCCGAAAATAAAGCACTTTCCTCTCGTACGTACATATGTATACTATATTCTCATCGGAACAAAACAACTTACTCCGCGAAACGTCCAGCCACGGCTTTCCCGTAATTTATTTCGGTGATTCTTTAAAAGTTGTTTTTATTGCAGCGCTTTAATTTTTAGAAACTTTCTACAAAACAAATGTTCTCTTAATATTTGTATGTACATATGTATTTTCAAGGTAACTTGCAACACGCGCGTTTAATCAGATGAGGTTTTTTTCGCACGACTAAAATAAACAATAAAATTAAAACAATAACGTGGCTCATCTCTGCTTGAAAAATTTCCCGTTTCCCAGAATAATTTAATTATTGCTTTAATTTATTTCACAAAGTATTCGATTAAATCACGAATGAACTCGACAAAACCGATTCGAGGTGCAATGTAATTTACAGAAACTGTTTCTTGTTCTGGCAAATTTTCCTCAGATTAATTTACTGTCCACACGTCTCCGCTGAAAAACAAATGAAATGGGTAAAAGTGGCATATGTTACGCCTCACGTATGCAATATGTGTGTATTTCGGACTCGTGGCAGGTTAATTAAAGTTTAACGCTACACACTTTTCCCACGTACGATGTTTCCTTGACATGATACCGTCAACTGTGCAAACGAGCATTCCTTCCTTTCGCCATCGGGCCACCAGACCAAGCGATGGCAGCCATGGCCCAGACCACACGTTCGCTGGTTATCGCCAGAGGCGATCTTATTCTAACACTATTTTAGTGCTACCGGGTAAATGACCCACTTCTGATAGCCAAAATAATTATGAAACTTATTTTGGCGTCGGGAGCCAGTACGGCGCGCTTCACTTTCTCTGCGGCCGCTCAGGTCACCGGGCGAGCGGGTATTGTGCGTACAACGTATTGTGGTCACGAGACGAATAGGCCGGGCCGTACGCGTACCCCCGTAGCCACGCATCCCAGCAGCTTATGATAACAATTCGCGGTTGGCGTTGTTTACGTGAAACGAGAGAATTTTCATATGTTGCTTCTGATTGGGGCAGAATTACATATTCGGGTCGTAAGGTAAGGTAAAGTGAAATGAAGCAATTCGACTGAGTCACACTGTGAACTACTCAGGTGGAGATTACGTGGTGAGCTGGGCGCGGGAATTCCGAGAATTGGGGATTGTTTTGAAAACCTCGTTGAGGTGTACTTCAGCTGGATAAATTTTGTGCACGCATTGTCAGAATTCGCCGTAAGTGGTCTGAATTTCAGGCAGAGCGTTTATTTGCTCTGCCTCTGGATTTCCAGATTTCTTGTGACTAATAGCTGTGCTGGGATTACTCCACTCATGGCTCATGAGATTACTGCAAGAAATTTCTGTTAATTTTAAGTGCATATTTGACTTTGCAGAGATTTTCTCGCACGTAAAAGAGCATACTAACCCTTAATTCCATTGTATATTTGTGTTGCTTGGGTTCAGTCTTTTTACAAACACAAAGTTCAGTCAGTTTTGTGATTGTGTTGATTCTAAGATGTAAATTTTGAGAAATTTGTACAATAAACAGCATAGGGTCAGTTAGGGTAATGTAGAATGCATTTTTTGCAATAGTCCAAACTTAAAAAAAAACAAATCTTAATTTGCATATTTTCGTTCCTTTTGAATAAGAAAATTACTTTCAAAAAAGCGTTAAATAATATTGCGGATGATGAAATCATAATAATAAGTAATAATATGTACTTAGGAGGGGAGAAAAAAGTGTTTTCAAATTTGATGATCACGTTCTGTTTACGACTGAAATTCCAGTTGAATAAAGCCCCAAGATGCGGAAATATCGTTTTCTTTACAATCTCCTTGACATGGGTATCAAATGAAGGGGTTTGACGAGTAAAATACGATAAACTATATGACGTCATTCTAAACCCAATAAGGATAAACTTAGATAATGACGGTATCCCCAAAATTGGTACACATTCGGATCAATTTCCATCTAAATTTAACAATGCAATTGCGGAAAGAAGAATGCGACCAATAATACTGTCATGGGCTTCAACTATGCATAAAATGAAAGGCAGTACCGTAGAAAATGCAGTGATAGGTACACCTGGTAGCAAAAATATATTAACAAGGTCAAGCATTATGTAGCTCTTAATAGGGTACGATCACTGAACTACTTACGATTTGCAAAAGCTTGATTCATGAAAATTAATAGACAAAACACAGTGTAATAACAAATCCCTACAAGAAATGAATCGCATTATTTATAAGATCGAAAAAGATTTCCTTTTAAAAGTTTCTTTTTATATATTTTATTCATTCTATACATTGCCCGGTCATTTCACAAAATGTCCAATGCCATTGACATTGTACATATTTGTTTTTTATTTCTTTTCTTAGTTTATCGAATTTAAATTTATGTGAACTTGAAAAAATTGCTGGTTGCTATTTTAAAGGCACACACACATTTTCACGTTTAACATGCAGTCAAATAATATGAAAAAAATCAATTTGCCACTGAAAGCATTTCCTGGATTTTATGTGTTCGCTCTATTATGGGTGGGTTTTCTGTATTAAAAATTTTCATACGTTATACTTATTTAATAATTCGTAATGTGAAGTGTGAATATATTTTTGCATGGATGGAATTAAGGTTTTGCTATTCCGTTGCAATGCAAAACACTCAGTGGAAAATCAAAAGAAAACCGGGCACGGAAAGCGACACAAAAACAAGAAAGAGCAGCGTGTGAATGTACCCACCAAGTGGTCTGAAGTGGTCGGAGACTTAATATGCATTTTATGCCAAACATTTCAACATTTTACCGTAAACTTTATCGAACAGGAGGAAAAGTTTAATGCCAAAGTGACAAGAAATATTGACAAAAGACGCTGTGACCGTGGGCTCGCCTGGGCACCGGTGCTGATGAAAAGACGCTTTATGGGACCACAAACCTTCGGCTCAGAGGAGCCTGAGATAAAGCAGTGATCTGTCAGATTGGAATGCAAACGGAAGGCAATTAATATTCGTCTTAAAGCTCTCGGGGAGGCGATACTGCTAAGGTGGATTAATGAGCACTTCTTAAGGTTTCGTAATACGAAAACCCGCAAGGCTTTTAGAAATGGTAATCGCGGCCGGTACAAATGCGACGCATTTTTACAGCGAAAGTCAAGCGAAGAGGAAGGAAAGCTTCATCAAAACTGAGGAACTGCATGAAAAATGTTATGCAATCGGATTTTGGCGGCAAAAAGGATTTTACGATCCCCTCAAGAGGTTTCAGTAACATTCTTGCGCCAAATCGTAAATTACGACCGTCTTTTAGTGCATCGTAAATTCCGGCGATATTTTTAGAATTCGGGGAACTCCTGGCTTTTGGCCGCCCAACATATTCGGAGAAAATTTCATGGGTCGTTCCGCCTGCACGCCAGCTTCAGGAAGTTTTTATTGTTTACATCCATTTTCACATTATTTACGAAAATTGGAATTATTGAAGATTTCGCGGCGCTAATGCTCGACCGTAAAGATTTGAAATTGATCCTTAACCACAAAACGAAGAAAACACGTTTGCGGCGGAAAGTTTGTGCACTGCACGCGCTGGCTTTTCCCCGAGTAGTCGTCTATTCGAGAAATGCTGGAAAGAGCAAAGGTAGCAAGCGATGATGCGATGATGCGAGCAACCGCAGTGATTGCATTTGCATCCCAAGTAATTTGCAAGGTCGATTTGAGGCGTACTGGAAGAATTTAAGTTTCAAATTTATGTTATTTCGCGTGGATGGCGTGCTGATGTACACTAAACGATTTAAACATTCCATGGAAATACCCGGGAGGAGACGGGTATACGTGAATAAATCGCTTTTTGTGAGGGAGGAAGAAAACCTTTTAATCAGGAAAAAGGTTAGAATCTCGGGGGTAGCTAACATATTGATTGTGCATGCCAAGTAAAATCATTTCTACATGGAAAATGCGAGGAATTCTAATTTCTAATACAGCTCAACAGAATAAATAAGTATGTATGCGTCAGTTTTGTTCGTTTTATGGGCACGAAATCGGGAAAAGGTAGAGATGAGAAAAAGAAAAAATAGGGAAGGTTGAGGTTCTGAATTTCCAATGGATGCTTTCTTCCTACTTATTATTTCGAAAACAAAAATATAAGTTTTTGCTTATAGAGCTAGTCAGTTGCGATTGACTACGAAACAAATATTATCTGTAGACTCAAAATCCAGATGTTAATCGCCAAATAATTCACTCAGCGAAAATACAATTACTACGAGGTCGTTTGCGATGTTTGGTAAAGGAAATCCATTTTGTATGGAGGTTTGAGCTTGAGTTTTTTGGCCACTGATGTTTTTACTTTAAAGTTCGTATATCGACTACAGAAAAATTTTCCTGTCATGAAATCGATGGATTTGGCGAATTTTTGAGGCTTAAAAGAAATAAGTTACTTGTGGTTCATTTAAAAAGCTGTCGATTTTATTTTTGAATGACGAATTAAATTAGATTCACTGATGAAAATTATAAAAAGGCGCAGCCTTAAAGGTACTTTACAAAAGAAGAAAAACGAATGCAGTCAACGGAGCAGATGGTGTACATATATATGTACTTACATAAGTTTACGTATGGCCATAATCAGCTTTGAAATACAAATATAATAGAAAAATCAAGTGCCTAACAGGTCAAAAATATATTGATTACCAAAGACTATAATTTAAAAAGCTTTGCTTAAATTGTCCTTCAGTTTTTGCGGATTTACCTTATTCATACATTCGACAGGCAAATTATTTCATATCTTTGTAACGGACACAAACTAAGAATGTTGTGATGAACATACTTAAATTTCGGTATTAAAAAACTATTTGTTGTGAATTCAGTCGTGTCAATTTTCCTTTTACTTATACAATAGCTACAGTTTATAAAGGATTTCGTAAGTGTTAAGTTATTGCACAAAGCCCACTGACGCATACACTCAAGGTCAACATTCGTATCTCAACCTCGTTGCTCAGAACAGACAAATATAATTGAACATCATCAGCATATAGTATAAAAAAGCACTTTAGATTTAGCGGCACTAGGTCGTCAATGTATAACGCAAATAACAAGGGACCCAAGATTGAACCCTGCGGAATACCCAAAGATAATTCGATACATCTGAAGAACATATAACATATCTAGGTAATTTTGAATCAGTGCAACTGAAGAAGGAGAAAACCAAAACGTCATTGAAACTTATGCAGTAGAATATCATGCTCCACTGTCTGGGCTGCTTAAGAAGAATCAAGAAAGACAAGCAACATAGTTGTATCTAAGTCTGGATGTGTCTATCATCATTTCTCTTTTAATATTCCTGTTCCAGAGAGCAGCGAATATGTACGTCGATCGATACACATTTGGCCGCATCTGCCGTGCTGAGCGCGTCGACCAAATGTATGCAAAACTGCTGTCCATTCCGGAATGTCTCAATCTGTATACTTGGCTCTTGTATGCCATGCGATATGTAGTTCTTATGCCATCTATGATGCCATAGAAAGTCTAGTCGATATTCCAGGAACTTGTATAACGCTTGACCGTATTTCATATATACAATACAATACAAAATACTCGATAAAAAACAATAAATATTAAATTTAATAACACACGTAACTTCTCTTGCTTGTTTCTTGTCACAAAAAATCATTGATGTCTTGGACAAAATTTTTTTGATAGAATTAAAGTCTTAAAGACCTTTCAAGAATATTTGTGTTAAAAAGTCAAAAGCAACGTTTTTCCATAATTTGTTCATATTTTTAAAATATGGGTAATTGGTTTTCTGTCACGTTGTTCCTTTTGCAAACCCCGGGAACACCCTTTCCATATAATGCCGCTAAACTGAAGCAACGCTCCAGGGCGGTGGGGGCTTAACCACGCGATCTTAGGATTTTTTTATTTTCTTGATAATCAAAACCGCGAGTAAGTGAGAACGCTGTTGGAGAATATTTATATAATATGGAAATAGTAACAAAAGGAAGATTGGGACTTCCCATGAAAGTGTTCATTTTGATAACGTCATTACATTTTTTTGAATTATTTGTCCATTAAAAATCAATTAGTTCACAGATCGTTAAAACTACTGGAACTAATCAAGCAGTGCCACTGCTCTATTGCACCGTGAGCATTGAATTTTCTTGGCTGCAGTCGCTGCCGCTGTTGTTTTCACGTTACTGGCTGCAGCATAATAAGACCGGGAAATATTTCACACCCGTCACCGGCAGTTACTTTCAGCTCGTTTGGCACGTGAATCACCCTGGCCCAGAACGGAATCGCATAAAGTCATAACCAGTTTAATTTCGACTACAGGCTGTGGAGCTTCTGGAAGAAAAATTAATTTTTTAAGTCTATTTGACTTCCTGCCATCCTGCCAAAATATTTGCTCGGGCGACTCCTTTAATGAAATTCTTCTCCCACGGGAAATATCCCAGACGGAGGCCTTGTTATGCGTTTAAGGAAATTGAGCCTCCATTGGGAGAGCTAATTTTTTAATGATGCCGCCGCGGCCACAGAGGGAGTCGATTATCTCAAAATGCAAATTGATTTATTTCTCATATTTTTCGATACGCTCCACTCTGAGATGGGGCCCTCCCAGCACCTTCAATTGACGCATTGGCAAACAAAGGCGGGTTGACTGAGGGCCGCTAATTGAGCCAGAGCACTCAGCTGGGGCTGGGGCTCGCTTTCATAAACAAGTTGTACGAATATAATTGATACCGATTGTACTGCCCCCATTAAATCATGCTCGAACGGCTTCTATCCATCACCGACCGAACGAGGTTGTCGTCCCAGTCCTGCAATATGGATTTATTCAAAACAGTCTTGTCGAACGGCACACAACACTGTGGTCGCAGAAGTGGAGTAACGAGCTCCTATTGCCTCTCAGGGGCCAGTCGCCCCACGTAACATTTAATTAAAAATGCAGAGGAGCCAAGCGCTTTTTAATTGAAATTTTGCGTACTCTCAGAAATTGTGCGATTGTGGAAGACCTTGAGGGTCTCTCTGCCAAGTGAAGCGAGACGGCCTCTAAACTTTCGGGGCGATGCATTAAACAAACTTAATGTGTTTCTCAAGAAAATTTGTAGAGCGTCGAGGGGTGCGGGCCACGCGGCGGGGATGATGCGAACATGAGTATTTGCATTTTCTTGGAGGATTTAATGTATAAGTGTGCTGGTGCCGCCACTAATGCACTTTCCGTTTCATTTAAATTGCTAATGACCGTCTAGTGGTCGTCACACTGGTTTCCCATTATTTCGATATTTTCGCTCTGCACTAATCGCAATAACGAGTATCGGCCCGCTTCAGAGGTGGAAATAATCATAACTTTGTGTAATGTTTACTGGTTTACTGGGCATTGAGTCGGAGGGAGTACAATGAGTAATAGGATGTTCCTTAATTGGTCATTGTTTGCCGTGCAATTTCGCTATTGGCAGATATGTATATCCGTAAGGAGGTTATTACATCGGAAAAAATGTTAAAAATTAACTACTGACTCATTTGCTTGTATCAATTATTATTATTGCACGGTTTAATCGGCAGCGTAAATAGTTGGATCATTTTTGTAAAATACCTATTACGACTATAGTTACCTATTATGTACTTCTCTTCGATAAAGATGCTGAGAAAAAAATTGCAGGCGCAAATGCCTATTTCATTCACACTATCCCGTATATTCTATTTAATAAATTTAGCAAGGAGAGTTTGACCCGTTTTAATTGCTGCCCCTGTTTACTTAACATATGTAATATTTTTTTTAAATTATAATCGCGTTGGATATTATTATCGACATGGAGACCAAAACAGCAATTTTTACAATGTTTGTCTGCCTGTCTGTAGAAACCACTCGAAGGATTTCAATGAAACTTGGCATGTTGGCATGTTGCTTATATTCGTGGTCAGATTATAGGATACTTTTTATCTCAGAGAAAAGGAGTTTCCGCTTGACAATAAAAAAAAAACTGCCCAGCCCAAACCGTTGACCTAGAAACGTGAAAATTTAGAGATGACTTGCGCTTATGACATATGTACATAAGCACACACTACGAAGAGATTTGTGAAATTCGACCCCTAAGGAAGCAAAAAGGGGTAAAATGTGTTTTCACGCTTTTTCAATCTCCTTTAGGTCCGATTAGATTGGAAGGTTGTTGAGGGCTGGTGGCGGAGATTGGCGCAGATTGGCGCGGCGTAGGTGTACGTACTTTAACCGGTACTTTAAACTTGTAATATGTTAACTTTCCTTCTACGACGCGACGGGAAAATTATAAGTTGTTGGACTTTTCTTTGAAACTCATTTCTGTTGGTCCATTCCGCGGAATGAATCGGGCGAACAAAGTCGCAAGTTTAGCTAGCACATAATAAATCTTTATAATTAGAATTGACAATATTTGATCATGACTGCTAATAGTTTTCGATATAACGAATTTTTTATCTCTCTTCACTTATGACTACACATACATATAATATGAAGATCATGAGTGCAGCTTTATCTCTTTTTTATCCCTTATTAGTATTTTTTTTAACATGGTTAAGTGTTGAATGTTAATAATGTTGTTCTTTGTGTTTGTATTTGAGTATTTTTGTGTGTTTGCTTAAGTATTACATTTACGCTAGGCTGTAGCAAAAATTGTAAAACGGCATTACAAGTTTTATTTGTCATTTGGGGTTTAGAATTATGTACATATGTATGTACTTGGTTTGAAGTTTTCACTCATCCTCAATTTTTGTGAAGTTTAGAATCCCAGTAGGTGTGCTTTTAAAAGACTTCTTTATATTGTATTATAAATTCACACAAAAACTTTATGTCATAGATATACACTAAAGGAACGAACCTTGATGCAACTGTATATTTTATTCAGCAGATTTAAATCAAATATCAATTAAATTTTTTTAATAATTTTATTGTGAGAAAAACACTCAAATATCTTTTATTTTAACATTTTTTTCCAAATGATCTGGAAAACTGTGTGCGAATTTTTATTGCATAATGATAAAAAGCGTAATCGCGAGTCTTCGTAATATAAAACAAAACAGCTAGTTTCACTGGTGGGATCAGAGTTGCGATCCAAGATGCCGAATTGCGGCAGGCGCTTGTGAGGTATATACTTATTGTCAATGTCCGAGCTTTGGCCGGTTTTATTCTAAAAGCCGGGTATCTCTACCCACTTCGTTATATGTTATCTACATCAACATCGGTCGGTTATTAGATAGGCCCATTGCTAGACTTCCGAGTTGCGGTCGCGCCTCTTGCTGAATTCTTTGGCTTTCAATAAAATATTTTGAAAACTCTGTAGCGGATCTTGTACTTGACCGCAACTGGGACATTTTCAGATACGTGTTCCTTTTCCCGAATACCGACCGCAACTCGGTATCAACCGTTTCCTTAACCACGCGTGCGTCGATGGGGGAATTAGCTGAGCTCTAGAGGTTGTGGGTTGGAATACCGCCAGGCACCCTGGTAAAAAGTGGTGTCAGAATGGGTCAAGGCTTAAGTTGTTGACTTTTGTTGACAGAGACAGCCATAATAAACATAATTTGACAGAAATAAGGAAAATTGTGGGCGTAAATCTGAACATGTTCTTCAAAGTATTATTTAAATGGTTCGAGAAAAACTCGTTTGAAAACATGAGCAATGAGCATAATTTAATTTAAACCGCGTAAACCGGGCGTTGCTTTCCACGAACGAAACCCATAATGGGTAAGGGTTCCGTGCGCTGTTCATAGAAATGCGCCGTATTTGTGTTATTTCCTGAACGGTGATGCACCTTCCACACCAACACAATTTTTGATGCTTGTGAAAAAATGTTCGTCAAATACAACGCACAGGTTTATTAGGTTGGGACATTATCTTTAAGCGCCGCAGGTAGGCTACAGTACAGACTAAACGATCGGCCGATAGTTCAGTCGGATCGGGCTGCATCCTCGGACACTACTCGGTGGTGGGTCCGCAGATTGCCCCGCTTTGCTACACAGGGTGCCAGTCGATAAGTTGCACTTATATTGAACTTTTATGTCTCTGTGAGGGGTAAATATCGCCCAATTGAAAAGTTGGTGAGTCTGTGGGCTTGCTTAACGCGCCATACTCATTGACCAGTCGGCCGTTAGTTTGCAGGCTTTTTAGTTAAAAGGTAATCGAGCTGGCCTTCAAACTTTTTTATCGACCGATTTCGAATCGTTGAGTGTGTGCACTCACGTATGTCTTCATGCTTATTCAACAACCGATTACACTGTCGGCCGATTAAAAGTCTGTTACCTGTAGGAACCCTAAGAGCGCAGCACATTGCTATTTTTGGAATTAAAACAGATTGGAGATAAATTACGTACGTCCGGTGCTAAACTTTAAAAGGATGCAAAAGATGATAAAACGATTTGCATGGTGTATGTGCCTCCTTAACAGTTTTGAGTAAATCAACTGACCATTCACTGACGAAGGCATAAAACGTGGGAACTCTGTGCCTTTGTGCATCTTATCGGGGCTGTTCGCAGACCTCCAATTGGCGTAATTCTTTGATAGGCACAGTCGGCATCTTTATGGCACGATTGGTACGAAGTCACAGCGGCAGTTTATCTATCATTTAATGAGGGATATTGATATGAATTTAATTTAGTGCGTATTTCTTTCGTAGCACAGCTTCTTGAAAGAAAGGCGTAGTAAATTTGAGTTTCAAGACTGTGTTGGTGAAATATTCTTTTTAAAATAAACTCACAATTTGTTATCCATCAATACCTGGGAAACCTTACTTGTGTCTTATTATTTGTAGAGACGAAATAAGCAAATATCCCACTGTCTAGCTACTATATACAAAGAACTTGCAATGGTCCAGTGATTGCGGGACTTCTTTTGTAAATATTCAATAAAATTTAACGATCGCCCTGCCAACATCGATGCTTACCTTTCTCGCGCAATCAAAACACCTTTCTTTTAGGTTGCCTCCCTTTCAATAGCAGAATGGACCGTAATTTCGCCCATAGACGCGAGTAAATGAATTTCTCAATAAAACATCATCAGAGCTACCCGACGTTACTTAATGCCCATTCGCATCGTCTTTTACTTAATCCGGCGCAACGCTGTTACAATTACCGCGAGCGCTACTCCGCCAACTCTGGTCACGGTTGAGTCGGGGATTATTGCATTTGTTTAGAATAAAGCGGCTCTCGATGGCCCATGACATTTGCATATGATCGGGCAAGAGTAATTGAAGAGAAGAAAGTGAAAGTTCGTCGGGTTGCTGCAGCCGCACGTCCGCGAAACGCCACAGTATCTTGCGCGCACAAATGGAGAAAAACCTTATCACTGCCGGCAGACGATATACGCGAATTTCTCCTCGACCTGCAGTCGCTGCTGCGAAGCCGCGGACGGTTCATTTGGCCAGAATGAAATTTATTGCTCCGTTTTAATGGTATAATTTTAATGCGCGTTCGATTAGCAAAGAATTTGTGGGTGTCTGCCCGTAATGGCTTTGTTTTTGGTTTGGAACTCGCGCTTTCGCTTTCAGCGCTTTACAGCGCGGGGGCCCGCAGCAGCGATATTGGAGAAAGTCCTATTTGGGACTTATTTGCTTAAATAAAAAAGGAATTGGAAATGCGGTCAAATGACACGATGAATTTTGCCAAATGAAATATTTGCCCAATCCCCTTTCGTAGCGCTCAATGCCAGTCAAAGACTCGTACGGCCGCCGCGGCCACTGTGCAGTCTTTCCGTCTTGCTTCGTTTTTTTTCTTTGCCCATGGTCTCGCCCGCTCTATACGCGAAACGTGAGCAAATTAAATATATTGTCCACGGCGCTTAGTCCTTTCATTAATTTCCCCGTAAACTATTCAGAACAGGTAAAAACAATCATATCACAGTGGCCGCGTAGTTGGTATTCAAAAGGTTTCCGAGGTTTACATAACCGTTGACGGCGCTTACCTACCTTCTTGCGCGCAAATGCTTTCTCTTCCATTAAGTTCACCGGAGTAATCGCAGCCCCCCAAACTCCGGGGGACCCATGCTAACAACAGTGTAAAATTGCTCACTGTCAATAATCAATACGAAATGTCATAACTTTTGCCATCGGGGTGAAATGGCTGTAAAAATGTTCGAGCCGGAGAACATACATATGTTAATTTTAGCACAAGGCGAACCCTACTCGGCGAAGGTGGATGCTTTTCCGTATACGAGTGCGAACCGAAGGAAGCTGAGGCGATGTATGTAATTGGAAGGAAGTTGTACAAGCCGAACACAAATTGAATCAAGTCGCCGTTGCTTTCTAGGAAGTGAAGAATAAGTTGAGGATTTAAAAGGAGCTGGTGGAGTATCTTTCGAGTTAAGCTATTGCAGTTTAACGAATTCGTCGACGTTGCCAATATTTAAATTCTTAAAAGCTTCTTGTGGATTGAGTCACGCGCTTTAATCGAAGACTGTTTGCTAATTAAAATTTCTTACCCTACGTGGGCGGAATAGGTACTTCTCGCATTGGGCTGTGATGAGTCAGTTAGAATTCTGTGAAGTAAGACAAAGAATCAATGAAACGTCACGTCGTGTGAGGTGAGGAATGGGAACACAGTCTTTGGATTAGAACTGAAACTTATCCACTTCATACAATTCAGTTGTAGCAATCATCTCTGTTGATACAAATGGCGCTCATTAAGATACTTATTCTTTTGGCCTGCGCATATGTTACTTCTTGTGTGTTCCTTCTACTGTCCTTCTAATTGGTACAAGTTTGATGATTTAGGAAATAGACTAAAGCATACGTCGATTGCTAGCTAATAGTGTTCAATTTAAATCTGCTAAGTCAAAATTTTGTAAAATTCAAAACAAATAGTAGAGGCGCATTCTAGAATTTGTGTGAAATGAAAATTTGATCTTTTTATTTCGCCAATTCTCGGAAACCATAAAAGCGAGGTCAAAAGGAGATTTGCCCTAAATTTCCCCCTCTGCGTGGTCCCATACATTTTTGACTGGCCTAAAACCAGTAATCCAACATTTAGATATTCTGGTCTTTCCACCACAACTTAGTACCTATACCCCGCGCGGTATGACAAGGTACATTATATTGTTGGAAGATCCATATCTGGAGATTCTAGAACCTTTCTAGTGCCCCCCGCCCGTCCAGTGGCGGATCTAGGATTTGAAGTTGGGGGGGGGGGGGGGGGGGGGGGCTTAGCCCTTAGCTATAAAAAAATGTAGCATTGTCTAAATTTATACATTATATCTACACGGTGAGAAAATATAAGCTTCAATAGCAGAACGCTCCGTGTGCTGTTTCACCACACGCTGGAACCATAGACAAATAACATATAGATTTCCATTCTGGTCCTAAAGTTCAATCCGTTGAGCTTTCAATTTGGTAGCCTGATATCGCCTGATCTTACTAACACATCCCTAACATGGCTCGACATATCATTTCAGGAGAGAGAGAAAATTGTTCGTTTAGTTCGGGCAAAATCGGCTCCCGAGTGCTCCGAGTGCAAGTGAAAAATATTTCTTTATCTCCTCATTGCCTCCTGCAAGTGCAAGTGAGAAATGCATAGTCCTGTCCTGAATCAGTGATGGTGGACATGTACTCTACTCACTCCTCATTGCGTTAATGGAGCGACCCGAAACTCATTCAGGCCCGGCTCTGTAGCTCACACACGGGCAAACCCTGCTCCTGTGACTCCCGAGTGCTCCTCAGGTAGCTGTTTTGACTCCCGAGTGCCCACCTCATTGCTACTGCAAGTGCAAGTGAGAAATGCATACTCCTGGTGTGAAAAATTACTTGTGCGGCACACAGGACATAGACGATGCTCCGAGTGCAAGCGAGAAATATTTTTTTAGTGGCGAGAAATATTTTTTTGGTGCCTCCTGCAAGTGCAAGCGAGAAATGCATACTCCTGTCCTGAATCAGTGATGGTGAACATGTACTCACTCCTCATCCACTCCACGTTAATGGAGCGACCCGAAATGACCCGAAATGCGAAAGGTTTATGGAGGTTTTTATGGAGGTATACTGCTCCCTTGAAGTCAAACTCTGCCCAGCTATGGTGTAGCTCAGCACGCGGGCAGCATGGATTCTGCGGTGGCGTGGCGGCGACATATCCCTTCCTCTTCTCTCGAGTCTCAGCCGTCCGTTATCCACTGCAATTCGCTTACAGTATGTTGGGTCGTCTGTTTGGAGTCGTCCTAAACCATGCCGATTTGCACACTTTCCCGTAGCTGTTATAGATTCCTAGTAAAACAACATTTTTTCTACGAATTTCGTGCCTCCTACTTCATCTTTCCGACCTTTTGACCAAAAAATAAGAGGCCCGTGAGAAATGTATTTATTCTATCAGGCTAATAATTCCTAGAACAATCTTTTTTTGCAGAAGTTCGCAATTGGGCTGGTGAGCGGGCTCAATATGAAAATTGAAAAAGAGGCAGTGTTCTGAATTGAGAAATATTCTAAATATTTATCTCACGCACACAACTTAAAGGAAGTTGAACTAGATGAGCTTTCCGCTCAGATTTGTTTTCATAGGAACAAATTTTGCTATGAGATTGGATATCTATCTATTATTTGTCTATGCTGGAACCATAGACAAATAATAGATAGATATCCAATCTCATAGCAAAATTTGTTCCTATGAAAACAAATCTGAGCGGAAAGCTCATCTAGTTCAACTTCCTTTAAGTTGTGTGCGTGAGATAAATATTTAGAATATTTCTCAATTCAGAACACTGCCTCTTTTTCAATTTTCATATTGAGCCCGCTCACCAGCCCAATTGCGAACTTCTGCAAAAAAAGATTGTTCTAGGAATTATTAGCCTGATAGAATAAATACATTTCTCACGGGCCTCTTATTTTTTGGTCAAAAGGTCGGAAAGATGAAGTAGGAGGCACGAAATTCGTAGAAAAAATGTTGTTTTACTAGGAATCTATAACAGCTACGGGAAAGTGTGCAAATCGGCATGGTTTAGGACGACTCCAAACAGACGACCCAACATACTGTAAGCGAATTGCAGGGGCTAACGGACGGCTGAGACTCGAGAGAAGAGGAAGAGATATGTCGCCGCCACGCCACCGCAGAATCCATGCTACCCGCGAGCTGAGCTACAGAGCCGGGCCTGAATGAATTTCGGGTCGCCCATTAACGCAATGAGGAGTGAGTAGAGTACATGTCCACCATCACTGATTCAGGACAGGACTATGCATTTCTCACTTGCACTTGCAGGAGGCAATGAGGAGATAAAGAAATATTTTTCGCTTACACTCGGAGCACTCGGGAGCCGATTTTGCCCGGACGTGAGCTAAACGAACAATTTTCTCTCTCTCCCGAAATGATATGTCGAGCCATGTTAAGGGATGTGTTAGTAAGATCAGGCGACATCAGGCTACCAAATTGAAAGCTCAACGGATTGAGCTTTAGGGCCAGAATGGAAATCTATATGTTATTAGTCTATGCTGGAACTGTGGTTACAGCTCACAGGGTTCAGCTATAAAGCTCTACCCATGCGCTCAGATTTCTCATGACCGTTGCTTTTCTAGGATAGAAGAGATTTTTTATATGTTCATATATTAATTTCGCAGAAAATAAATGTTCATCAAGCTTCACGGGGGAGCTTCAGCCCTTATAGCCACCCCTTCGGTCCGTCATTGCGTGTTCGACCTTGCAATACGAGTACATCACCCATCGGCATAAAACAACATGTAAAAGGAAAATTTGTCTTTTACAAAATGTCTACGAACTGAAATTTTTTTTTTTTGGTTTTATTTTGTCCGATGTGTGATGTATTTCGTGGTATTCAACACACACACACATACACACACGGTCATACGTAAGGTGCAAATGGGTACTGCCTAATTCTCTACCTGTTATTTTTATGTTAGTTGGACGTATTGAGGTAGGAAATGCTCTAAAAATCCTTGTTCCGAGGAAAATGTCGGCACTAACAGCGCAATATAACTGGAACTTTGTTATGAAATTACTTGTAAAATATTTTTATTTCAAAAAATTAAGATAAAACGATTTTCGTAAGCCACCCCTAGCGCATAACAATTCTGAGTGTTGGAAAACACGTATACTCGTATGTGGCATATTCCAAAAAAGAGCTCAATTCAGTTCTTGCTACGTGCGTCTTTCAACGTTGCCTCATTCTGGAGGAAAGCACTAAATCATTCACGGGATAAAAGATGTTTCTCCACAAGTATAAGTAGTATGTACATATATCTACTCGGTATCTACTGTACGCTACATCTTAGACTTCAGATATCTAATTGTAAGACAAACAGGTTTTTGTGGAGTCCATGTTTAATTTTTATTAACATAATGATAACAGAACCTCTTGGTGCTTGGTATCTACTTTTAAAAGATATCTTCACTTTAATAAATATTACGAATTTATATGTTTCTGCCAATAATACCAAGCCAAGCAAACGACCAGTAGATTAAGATGCACTTGCATGCAGGCACCATAAATCACGAAATCCTGAAACGCTGGAGAAGGGATGCATCATGCTTTGTAATTTAGTTCGAAATTTCCTCCTAAGCTTTCATGAGCATTATTTGCCTTTCCAGGATGCACTTAGAACACGAGAAAATTGTGAATAGTAAAATCAAATAAACTTTCGTTTCATGTTCAGCACAAGTTATGGGTCTGTCGATGAAGTATGAAGTTATATCATATGGATTCCCTGGGGCGCTGTTTAGGGGAGTAAATCATTTTTCAGAGAGAACTTAGTTTAGTCAAGAGTGCATGCAAGTACTACTATTCGGAAAATGAGATGCAATTTTGCCTTCTCTCTTATTTGCTTTGTGGAAAACACGATATATCTGTTGTTTTAAACTGGGATATTTGTTGTTCTCATTCTTAGCTTCAATAAATATCAAAATGTTCATTAAGAGTGTTCAAAAGAAAAGCAAAATTTTATGAATGGCAATTCAACAGGTATGCAAGAATTTCGAACAGATGAGAATCCCAAGGTTCCAGCAAAAATAAAACAAATATTTGAAAAAAGGAAGGCAATAACTTTTATCCCTCTGGGGTTAGGACGATGTAGCCAATAACCTTTTCGTAATTATTATGAAATATTTACGGAAAAAGGTGAATCCCTTTTGAAGAATGTAGCAACCAGTAGGCAGGCACTCAAAGAATCTCCTCCATGCTGTCATGGGTAATCACTCGTTGATGTTTGTCCAAAAGGGCCGCATAGAGATGATATTTCAATAGATTAAAAATAAACAACGCCGCGGCGCGCCGTCTATAAAGATCTTACGTGCTAAGGTAATAACAAAATTTCAAAAAATTTACAGAAACACAGTACATATCATATTTCTGCTGTACGAAGTGAATAGACAAATAAGAAGAAGAAGAAATAACAAAATCCGACTACGAAATAGTTTTTTTATTTAATTTTCAAAATGTGGTTTAATACCCACCGTTTTTGATTAATATTAATTTTATGCCTTCGTTGACGCTTCGAGATTCAAGGCGAGATATTTGGTACCTCAGTCGCTAAAATAATAATAATAATAATAATCTATTAATGGAAAGGAGACTGGCGAAGTCAGGCCCAGAAGCGGACAGAAATGAAATAATTATTTATGAATAGTGTTATATATAACAAACTTAAGGCAATAATTAAAATGCTTGTAAACCTCCGGAAAAAAAAAGTATGACGCTTTAAAAGTTATAAATATGACGTGGAGATGCGATCGCAAAAAGTGCAGTCTATGGAGTTGGGCGACGATAGTTTCAGGAAAGATTGCCTCACCCCCTCCCCCATTTTCGATCTACGACGGATCAAACAAACGGCACTTACCACCAACCACATTTCATTATCTCTTTCTTGTTTTCTCGTATAAAGGGTCTGCTCTTCGGTTGGAGTTTTGTTTAAATTCTCCAATTACCTTATTTTGTGAAAAGGGAATCGCATCTTTTTTTTACTGCATCTTTAACAGGAGAGTGCATACATGTGTACAAATGTGTTGCTCCAAATAAGTCATGTTTGTGCAGCGTCATTTGCGTCATGGAAAAAAACCTCCAAAACCTGCAGCCATTCTGTCAAAAAGCCAGGAATTACTTAAGTCCGCTTCCTGTAAATATTTACCTGAAATACGTTTGTTCAACTTGAAGCTGCCTTAGTGATACTGAGTACGAGATGGTTGTTGTGCTTCTCGCAAGAAGCAAAAGCAGTAAATTGGCTGCTGGCTTTTAAACAAAACTAAGAAAAGTCGCTCAGTTCGCAGTGTTTGTCTTGCGCTTCCGTGACTCACTGAAAAATTGATGAATCTCAAGAAAAACAGGTTGGGAGACCTAAATGTTGTGAAAGCCTTTCATCTGCCGAGAATTGCCAGCTTCGCAATAAAGAAATTCCTGCAGAAGTCAAATGTCGTTAGTTTTCAAGAAGTTTTGCCTTTTTGCCTCCAGTGCAATGAAAAGAAAGCTGGAAATCTTCAAGGTGGCGAGTCTTCTAAATGTCTAAAAACGTATCGTCTCGTCGGCGAGACTGCGAGGAAATTTATCTCTGTCTGCTAACACAGAAGTGGCATATTTTAGGTAATTATATCACGCGGAGCCGGGCGAGATAAACGCGAGAGATAAGGAGATTTGTTTTCGTGGTTTCTGGATTTACATCTGTTCCGAAAGCAATTGGAAAGTAATATCGGTAGAACTGTGTCTCCAGAGAAGTGACCTTTGGGCCAGTAGACCCGAAGCACCCGAAGGGGGGACCTATTAGCATTCCTAATTGGCCAGCCGTATTAAGATCGCCAGCTGAATACATAAACTGGATTTGTGCTTAAACAGCTTTGGGTGAACTACGACGCTGTTTGCAGTGATAACGTAAATTTGGAACAGCGAATGCGTTCGAATTTTTTTTTAATTTATTTTTGTTTTGTTCCCTTTTGCAAAAGCACGGCGCATTATTTTCGATTTCTTCACAATGTAGAGCAAGACTGTTTGCCCCGGGTGGGAGTGGGAGTAGTTCTGACACTGGAAATGCACCTCTTATTTTTTGAGATTTTATGGCCCATCAAATGCTGAAATTTGTGGAACATTAACAGTCAGCAATAAACAAACGCATTTTATGGTCTTGTTATGTGGAGGCGTGTGGAAGCCTACGCTTCGTAATAGACACTTTCAATTATATTTTAGTGTGGTAATTTTGGTTTTTCCATGTTCAAATGGTTTTGGTCAGATTTGGACATCAAGATACAGTTTTTGAAAAATCCCTTATAATATTATTTTATTTTAGATTTTCTTTAAATCTCATTTCTTGTTGAGAAGGGTAAACAAATTTGATTACACAAACCTGACTTGGTAAAATGTGCGACGTGAGGGTTTTCCAGCAAGATTTTATTAAAATTAGTTACACGGTCACATTTTAAAGCTAAGCCGTTAAGCCGCTTTCATTGCGGAAGATATTTATTTAAGAACAGCATCGCACAGAAAACGATTTCCCAATTACACTAAGCTTAACATATGAAATGCATATGCAAATTTAAATACATATTAGTTCGAAGTCTTCAAAATAGACAACAATTAACAAGCAAAGGAAAATATATATATAGCAGTATAAATATGACTGGTAAATTTTCCAATACAGTTCTATTGAATTTGCTAAATGGACACTTTAGGGGGCCAACGTACAATAGGTGAATTAAAAGTACATCAAGCAAGGCTCTAGGTGGATTGAATATGGCAATCTTTCTGCTGTTAAATGCGGGCTGCCGTAAGTTTATTTTGTTGATTAAAGATGTCTGTAAGGTTTCATTGAATATAGGTACGATAGAGCATAATAATCTTACTAAATATTTATTTTCTACGAAATTAATAAATGCAAAAAGTTCTGAATACTTTTATTCCATCAACTACTACTATACTAAAAATGCTTTAATAAAAGCAATAACGTTAATAATAAATAGTGAATATTTATGTAGGAGTAAAGCTTAAACCTTTAAATAATAAGAATGAGAACCACTTATAGTTCAGTTTTGCTGGCAATATCGTACTCGATTTTTTCGTGGCTTAACGTAACAGATTGTTTTTTATGCCAAAATCTACAGATTGTCGCATGTTTCACAAACTTTTCATAATGTTTTTCATAACAACTCACAAAGAAAATGGAATATTTTGAATGAAAGGATTTAGAAGAACTGTGGGAAAAATCCTCGCTGGTTGTGAAGGTCCATAAAGAGGCGATTTAAATATAATGATATTATAAAATCAGACACGTTCCCGGCCTTGTCCGAAATTTTTTATGAAAAAAGTAAAAACAAATCAAACTCAAATATTTTAATTTATTTAAATTCTCAAATCTTCAAGGCAGGCCACAAGGTCCACAAACCTGAAACATTCATAGAAATCATTTGAAGTGGAGAATTCATAAATTCCTAAATTTTAAATGCGGATTCTCAATTAGCAACCCCGAAAACATCTAGATAGTGCTTTGCGCTCTCATCAAAGTATTTATTATTTATGATTCTGACATCGTAAATACGTATTTAAAATTTGACACCATGTAGATCCCGAAAACCCCTTTTGCCATATTTCATGAAAATTTAAAAATTCTTAGTATTTCGAATCCGCTATAATCCAAAGAAATAAAACATTTTGAGTGTTCCATCCTGAATTTGTAAAATGGCGATGACACTGTATTTGAAATCAGCGGCCAAATTAAACCCATCTTTAAGCTGAGTAAGTTTCGTAAATATTGATCCTTTAGCTCCTGAATTAAAATGAAACAAGCAGTCAGACAGACAATCAAGAATCACACAAAAAAAATTTTTGAACTTAGTTAGGCATCGTGGAAATAGTCAAGAGTTAATGTTTTGAAATTACAGACAAACATTTCAATTTTATTGTGTAATACTATAGTATCCTATCGTCATCTTTTGGAGACTTTATTTAAAATGGGATAAATGTCTACGACCCTATTTTTTTGCAGTCTGCCTAATTTAGTAGCATATTCGAGCGTGTGGTTAGTGAGGATCATAACTGAAATCGAAGCAACCTTCCGGCTTATTTGCATATTAGCAAAAACAGCAAAATTGGTTGGGTAGTTAGTTAACTGGGGCATATTGTGCAAACTTATACAGAAAGTCTGTGCATAGATATTTCCTTATTGGTTGTAGGAAGCTCTTACATTTCCAATATTTGTTTATCTGTTATGGGGTCACGGCCTAATTATGAAGATCTGAGAAAAATTAAGAAAGGTAAGGTCCGAAGAAGTAAGACTAATTGATTGTTGGCAACTGTTTCGCAAAACATATTTTTAAATTGTGTTAACCTTTTGAAGCGATTTCATGGAAGAGGGCGCTGATTGCTTTATTTATTTCAATTTTGAAATTGCCAATCACAACCTAAGGTGCAAAAAAATATACTAACGTAATGAGCTTCAAAGGTATTAATTTTTTTGCAAATATTTACCCACCTGCAGCTTTTCGAGCAGCCCAATTAGCAGACCACGTTGTAGCAAATCGTCTTGGTTACGAGCAAAATTTTGAAACCAATGTCAGGCCGCTCATTAAATTTAAACCGATTGCTCATTTCTCGAAATACGTGTGCAATAGCGTTTGATTAATTAATTAGCGAGTTCGAGCAGTGAGTAGGTGGAGTAGAACCATTTGAAACGCATCAGGTATTTTTTGTGCTTCTTTTTGTGGAGAGCGTGGAGGGAATCGATTTTACCGACGCGACGCCCGACCGAGGCAGCCGGGCCTGCTTAACCCCGCCGCGAACTCCTTTCATGTCAAGTGGCCATAAAGAGCTATTTGGCACGAAGGAAGATTGTCTGGTAGATTTTAACCACAACTCCCTCTGCTAGTGGTCGGGCAGCAGCGTCCACAGGTAGGAAGGAGGTTGACTATTGTAGAAACACCGCAGACACCAGGTGCTGTGAGTGAACCCGTCCGTCCGAGCGCAATGGAGCCGGAGATCCCACGGAAATAATGGCTGCATTTTTTCCATCGAACGTGCCCACATTACTTTAATTTAATTAAGTGCGAGGAATGTGTGGCAAAAACACGAAAATCACTCTCGAGAGACCCTGCAATATGACGCCCTCGCCGAACGAGTTCAAATCGAATTAAAAAACTTTCTTTGTTCCAGGTGAACTTGTGCACGTGAACAAAAGTGCTGTGTTTTTCGCGCGCCATGATTAAGTGATTAGGCGGCCCCGCTGGCGCACAGTCTAGAAACTGATTTACTTGTACTCGATGTGTGTGAGTGACTGAGTGTGGAGGACCTTGTGCGCGTAAATCCAAGATGATAGTCAAAATGGAGCCAGACGAATTGATTGTACTAAGGGTCCAATACCTGGTGGACACCGACCCGCTCAACTGCACGCTCATGTACCCAATGCCGACCAGGGCGCCCACGTACTCGTTCCCCAGCACAATTCCACTTGCCACGCAACTAGGGGCTATTCTTCGTCTACTCGGAGCGCCTCAAAGGGTAAGAAATACGAAAGCCGTGGAAATCATAAAAATATAAAAATTAAGAGATTTCTGCCGTTGCCAGCGTAAATAGTATGCCGAGATTTATACCTCTCGCCGGCGGCCTTGTTGAATGGATTTTATCAGATATGAGCCCGCAGTGGGCTGTTATCAGAGATTCCAACTAAATAAGCATGTTTTCTTCTCCCTGCTTTAGCTGCAAGATATGCGGTTCTGGGCAAATAGAGATCAGCGCTTCAAACAAGATAAACAGATTGTCTGCGTTGTTGGCCCACCCAGCTCAATGCGAGCAGACAATCTGGCTATTTAAAAATCCCACAAATCTCTCTGTTTCAGTGAATAAATGAATTCCACCTGGAAACATTTTTTATTCTGGAATTGTACATACAGCGAGACGTCTTGACGGGACCAACACCAATCCTATGAGTCTACTTCAGCCTTCAGGTAATCTTTTGAGTCTGTTCGCACTACGGTTTTCTCTATGGGTTTCGCCAGGGTTTTAGGTGTGGGAACCGTGTGGAGCACCTGTCTGGGCAACGCCCCGGTGAAAACCCAAACCTCTTTAATTTCATACAAAGTAGAAATATGTAAATAAGCTGCGAAACGCTCCCGTCACTTTTTAGACAGAAAAATTATAAAGCGAAGAATAAACAGTTTCGCAATGCTGTGTATGGGATGAATAGTAAATATTTGAAATCTTGGTTCAATAAAAAATAAAATGATAAAGAACAATAGAGAAGGTTGAGTTAAAAAAGGTATTTACATACATACATATAATAATTTTAGTATGACATTTCAGTCCATTAAGGCAGCTTATATGTACCTCCGATAAAACATTTTCATAATTCATTCCGGTGAAAATTATAATGATAAAATAATGAAAATAATAAGACTGAGACATGCGGTATGCAGTACGGACTTGATTTTTCTTCCAGTAGATAACCATCGGCTATGAGTTTGGCTTTTGCGTCGACTTAGTAAGAAGAGTAGGATGTCATATTGTTAGTTACACACTTAGAACAATCTAAGTTCTGTTCTAAGCTTAAAATTGTTTAAAATTGACGAATTTTGGTAGCCATATTGGATCAGCCATTTGGAAATTTTGATGGCAGATTCGAAATCAGTGACCCCGGAAACCCCATAGTGCGGATTTTTAGGGCAATCTCCTAAATTTTAACTTTATCGGTAGCCATTTTAACTTTGGAAATTTTGATAAGAGATTAGAAATCAGTTTTCAGATTAATCCCTTGCAGTTTGACATTATCGGTAGACATTTCGATTTTGGAAATTATGATAGAAGATTCACAACCCCGAAAATCTAATGCGAACTTTCAGGGCAATCTCTTGAAGTTTAACTTTTTCGGCAGCCACTTTCGGTTCGTCATCTTGAATTTTGGTAGATTTCCATTTTGTAACCCCAATGAAGTCTATATATTTAATTTCATTAAAATTGCTTGAAATTGAGAAATTTCGGTCGCTATATTGGATGCGCCATTTTGAGTTTGGAAATTTTGATTGCAGATTTGAAATCAGTTACCCCATAGCTTGCTAGTGCGGATATACAGAGAAATTCTTTGAAGTTTAACTAATTTGATAACTTATCTCCCCGGTAGCCATCTTGGGGCCGCCATTTTGAAACCTTGCACTTGATCAAAATAACAAATAGCCCAACTTAACATGGGCTATGTACTACCTTGTATGGCAAAATGAAGTCTTTCGAAGTAACAGCTTAGGCGTGATTGAGTAACAAACAAACATACTTCCATTTTTACTTATACATATAAATCATAAATACAATAGTTATACCATGCAGAAACATATGTTAATATACTAAACATCTGCACACTATTTCTCGGAAGGCAAACATTTTCTGTGTTGCATATCAAACACATGTGAACATTTATTTTTGATTTCTTCTCTACATCTGGCATAGACTTACAATATGGCCAAATGAAAACATCAAAAAGAGTATTTGCAATAAAATTAACGGAAGGCAAGGGCTCTGGAAGTAATTAATTACCAGACTAATGGACGCCGCCCACTGTGGCAATTACGCAAAACATTCTTCAGCGGCTATTACGAAAGGCACTTAAGCTGTGAAATTTTGAATTCTAGTAACATTGCGATTCCCGATCAGAGCCAATTAAGTTCAGCATT
This sequence comes from Neoitamus cyanurus, assembly GCA_947538895.1. Lineage (NCBI taxonomy): Eukaryota > Metazoa > Arthropoda > Insecta > Diptera > Asilidae > Neoitamus > Neoitamus cyanurus. The sequence goes on from OX384540.1 coordinate 54,689,171, forward strand.
CCGGGCGCATTCCGTTCAATTTGTGTTTTGTAAATGATTCAGTGTCAGAGCCGCCATAAATTAATTAGAGGTCTAAAAAAAATTCGATCAATTTGTCCGCGATATTATCCGACGCATCTACGGTCATGGTGGGATTTTCTCGCTCAACTGAATGCGCCTTTGGTGCAAACAGCTTTTTTTTTCTTTTAGGGAAAATAGCTCTATCCGGCGACGAACACGAGCTGGGAGCTGAGCCAATCACGCGAAGTAAAGCAAACTTTTTAGTGGTTTTCTGCCGCACCACAGACTCCCGGGAAGCTTAGTTTCCGCTGCTCTGCGCTGTATTGGATTTCAATTATTTACATGTAATTTAGCAGAACTCGGATAAATCCATATTTAAATTTCGTCTGCATCTGCTGAGCCGTGGCAGTCGTTGATACGCCTTTTACCTATTTCGGCCCGACCGTAAATCCGTTTCGGGGCCCAAATTCCTATATCTTCATGGGAAAGAGCTCACCAGACCGAATTACATACATCACCGAAGCTAATGCCGCAATATAAGACCGAGCAATCGAAAGAAGGGACGGTTTTCCATTGTCAACAAACTTCGCAAAACTTCCTTCGCCAGTATGAATAATGCAAAAAGGTTCACTTCGGTGACTGGCAGCAAATTAGGAAGTTTCGGTAAAGTTGTCTGTCGACGGGAGGTTGGTCAGATACGGAGATGTGAGGCTGTCTAAAACGACAGCTTTGCTCTGATTTACCAGGAAAAATACGTGAAAAGATACTCCCAAAAAGCCTTTTGTGATGGATCCCAAGTCCGCAAGGACTTTTGTAGGTAATAAGCTGGTGGGGTGCGGAAGTGATGAGATTTTGTTAGCCCAATTTACGGGAACTGTATAGCAGTATGGTCCTCGTCATTTCCTCAATTTATACTAATTTCAGGCGCTTTACAATAATGCCCCTAATGACATGCTGAGAAAGTTGGTCCATTCTCGAAAATTCCCCATGAATAATCCAGCAACTTGCCTTCATTACACGATATTTTAAAAGTAGGTGATTCGTGATCGATGTTGGCTAAACAGTTATTCTACAAGAGAGCAAAACAAGTAAAATAAAGTCGTAAAAATTCAACTGATGAAAACGAGCATATACCAGCTGTGCTGCGTTAAAGTCTCTAAAGTGACTGTGAGGTTATCGTCGAACAATCAAACAGACAGACAAACAGAGGAAACTTCTGAAAGCGACTGCTAACAGATTTTGCCGCCTTATCTCACAGATGAAATAAACAGCATTAACTAGCAGAGTCTTTCAAAATAACAAGCAGACACTTAAATTTTATTTGAATAGATTTTTGGCGTAATCCCACTCCACTGCTTTCACCTATGAAGTGAAATTGGAGTGATCAAACGCTGCTACCTCTTACCAATAACATACGTGACCCTTGCTCCCATACTCATATCTAACCCAACCGAGCAGCTGGTTCGGAATATCAATAAATTTCGATTTCTGATCATTTCACTTTTTATGAGACCAGAGAGACGTGACAGCGAGAATCATGGTGTGAATCCGTCAACAAACTGCATGTTTATTGCGGCATGAATCGTGACTACTGCTCGACAAGTTATTTCACCTTTCTGGAAATCTTGAGCCCCACTGCTGGCAGGAATGCACTCGCATACGTGAGAATCGAGCGCGGTAGGGGATGGGGGCCGTTTACCCCGAAATTCAACTTTCAATTAATTTTAATTGCCCTGCGCACTCCAGAAATGAAAAAAGTTCTTGCTGTGGAAGTTTTAATGTATTTCGTATTCAAATGGCTAATCACCGTGGATGGGGTCAGTCAGCGGTGCGCCGCACAATTTCGGTTCAGCAGAGTCGCACTTCTTAGAATTTGTGAAGCAAACGACGGGAATAAATTTCTTACTAAGAAGACGAGCGAGTTAAATGGACTTGAAAATGGTCTCATGGGAAAAAATGTCCGTGACGCAACCCGGGGACAATCGGATACTTTTAAAAGTATTTTACAATTAGTTTTCTCAAGTTCACGGCCGGCCGTGATGCAGGAAGAATTATTGCTTCAACCTGGAAGTGACTGAACAGCCAAAATTAAAGCCTGATCCCATGATCAGGGTGTTATCCCCAGTGAAATGTTAATCTAATTTAATGAGCAATTGGAAGGAAGTAAACAGCTTATTACAGTTTTCGGAGGCATTTGCGAAATTGGATGATAATGAACATTTAATCCTCAGGCACTCAGCACTTTAGCAAGTTCTCCGTTAGCACTCTGGCTGGGAGTGGGGTGTTTCGCCGGTGGAAATGTATATGTGCAACTACAGGGCCCTTTCGCCACCCTTTGCATTAGGTATTAACACAAATAGATCAGAAACAATTCATACCTAATTATTTGCTCTTCTACAGGCTTGTAAGATTTCGACTCTAAAAAAAGTTGAAAACAGAACTCAGTTGTATGTTTGCCTGAGCCTCAGATTAATTAAGCGTTTCACTTTATCGTGAGGCTTCTATTTTTCAACATGCGAACTACAGTGCCGTAAGAAGTTTCACATCAAAAAACTGTAATGGTTTGGATGGATTTACTCAGTACCATTAAATTGGTGGTATGGATGAGCCTGCAGATTCACTGCACATTTTCCCAAATCTATGGAATCAAACTGGATGCGACACTCCCATTTTCTTTTCCACTTTGCGTTTTGATCGATACTTGATGTTTATCACAGCGACCGCCCAAAATCTCAGCTTCGAGCAAACAAGAAGTCGCAAATGGAATTAAAATACGCAGAGCTTTATCACTTAGAAGGGCACATTAATCTTTTATTGAAATTCTACAATTAACTGATGACGGGTCAGAAATTGTGTGCAAACAGTTTTATGGCTTTATGTTTTAAAATAATTGTTTACCGTTAGAAAACGGCAGTAGGAGGTAAAAGACTTCAAATGACTTGAAACCAGACTCTTAACACCGCATTATTTATAAAAAAGATCAGAAATGCGTTTAGTTAACGAAATCTTTATTGTCTTGCTAAAAATGTTTATTTGTCTTCATTTACTCAAAACTACAAATAGAGACACAATTGCTGCCGTAGTTCCTAATTGTTTTTAGAAGGTCTCTGCTAATTATCTTTATATACTAATTATTATATATATGTTAAATTTTGCATGTGCAGGAAATTACAGGCGCGTGACATTCTTTTTGCCGCACGCAAATTCAACCAAGTGGCGAGGGAAAGGAATTAGCGCGGTATGACATGGCAATGTGTCACGATTTATTTTTTGTATGAAATTTATATCGATTAATTACGAACCTGCTGAAAAAATTATACATAAGTTCTCGTTCGCGGTAATACCGTACGTTTATATGAGTTCAGTTTGCCAAAATCGAGAAAACAAAGACTTGAAGTATAGTTACGCAATAACCTGTTGCTTTCTCATGGCGAACGATCATCGACCTCTTGTTACCTAAATCACGTAATACCCTACAACAAGTGCCCAAATATTCTCATTTCGCTTTCCGTTAAATAATCGACTTTTGAACGCTTCTCGATTATTTTCCGAATCGCTCCAGCAGTGTCTTGTACCCACGAATTAAAAATGCTCCCTGCCTGCACGGGAAGCCACGAGAATACCAATGAGGGCAATGTGCTGTGCCTAGACTAGCCGCTTTGTCATGTCTCCCAGATATTAAAAGCAGACACGTCAAAACATTCCTGTGCATTCTTCTGCCCATTTCTTGGCAGCGCCAATAATACCTTTCATCCGCAAACGAATGGACGCTAGCTCTGCGGATCGCGTGCACAACGACCATTATTAAACTTCCTAATTGCGCGTATTTAGCTAAATCGATGTAATTTCATTTCAATTTTAGCTTGGGCCTGGGACTCGAGGCGCTATCTTTGCGCGACATGACCTGACGCAAAGGGAGCCAGCGTCTGCGCTCTGGAAAATTAGAAAATGAATTGAACAAACATTGAGGCGCAACACAGTTAATAGATAATCGTGGGGTGCGTCTCCGCAGCAAATTTCTTCATTATCTCGCCTAATACATCATTTAAATTAAACGCAACAATTACTCGGGGCACGGCGCTCCCTAACGTGGCGCCCGCCATAACAAGAGCTCGTTACGTTCACGAGGCGCACGAATATTTTGCGTAATTTCCTGTAAACGTAGATTGCGAGGAGGATATAAATTACCTCAGCTGATAAAACAGGAATTGAAGAGCTAAGTCCTCTTTGATTGACCGCTTTCTGGCGAGCAAACCAATCAATTCGGGGCGATAAACGCAATATGCGGCTAAGGTACTTAATGTGCGCTATAGTTAGGACGAAGGGATGGTGCGGATAATAAGAAATTAATTAAAAATACAAGACAACCGACTATGACAGAAAAGACGAAGGGTTAGCTATATTAGAATTACATACATGTTAATATGTTCCATGTTTCCACTACAGCTATTAATTATTCAATTCACCATCTTCTTTTTAAATAATAGAAGTGCTTCCGCCTTCTTTCATCTGCTTCTACTGAGTTTTTGACTGTGGCGTCCACGTTTTATTAACAAGCCGGGAATTAACTTCTTTATTTTTATGCAGTGGAGAAAGGAACAAAAATAGCAAATTGACTGCATTCTGCACATTTGCGGCGAAAGAAGGTTATCGTTGGTCACTGGCTGACCTCCTTCCATCGCTATACATTTTATAAAGCAACTAAAAATTCTTTATTGATATTTCTCCCCGACACAGAGACCCTGCTTGTCTGCTTGAGAATTGCCGACAAAACTTGCCTTTTGTCCTGGCTGCCCCAGCTATACAAACCAATTTAAGACATTGAGCAAACCTCATGCTGGACACGATTTCTGAATTCATGTGGGATTCCTGCTGTCGGTTTCTGTTTGCCAGCAGAAACAAGGCTCTTCGGTTCGACAATCAAAACCCCAGAGCTAGACATTAACCAAATTCAGGTGCAGAGGGCTCTCCGCGTAATTCAATTAGTCCCAGAAAAAAAGCGGAGAATTTTCAAACGAAGGCGCAACGTAACATACAATGTATATCCACGCCCGATGATGCTGCTGCCATACGTGACATAATTTAAAGTATCCTCGCATCCATCCATCCGCCGACATTGAATATTCCAATCTCGATTTGTCGCTGCTCGATCGTCTGATCTCAATTTTTTCCAGTACTCTCTTCGGCCAGGCTCCGCTTTAAAAAGGAACAGCCAAGACATTGTAGCATAATTTTTGAATTGTCGCAATGGCGGCAGTAACTGCTTCAATTATTCTTTCCGCACCGTGGCTACTCAGACGCTGAAGAAAAGACGGCTACAACCATTTAGCTTGCCCCCTAAGCTGCCTAGAGGTGAGACTCACTTTTGGGGCTTCGGTGCACACTCAATCGCCCAATCAATACCTCCCCCAAGAAGTTTGTCATTGCGATTTCAGGCAATCGACCGCACACCGAGCAAATTGAAGCTCGTTGAGCGGCGACAACCTTAATCACTTCCACAATTTCGATGGCATTGACTGGAAAGGAAATTTCTGCATTAAATTTAAAAGGCGTTGCGAGCAATCTCAAATTCCAGAGTACCCGTGCATACGAGTGCAGAGTGATGCCCTAGTAATTAAAGGTTGCGTTGGACCCTAATCAATTAATTAATCGGTTAATTTTATTTTAAAAATTAATTTCAGTTGTGATTAAGTGCTTGACTCTAGCTTAAAATTAATTAATTGCAATTAAACTTAGTAACACATGATTCTTTCACTTTCAACATTAACATTTTGTAATCATACTTCGAAAAATGAAATCAAGCTGCCGCAAAACATATTTGAACCTAATGAAGGTACGCCACATTTCTTTTTATTCCTAGAAGAAATAAACGGACATTATAAAATGTGCCACTGACAAGTGTCGCGGCTTCTGTTTACCTTGGAAAAAAACATTGGCAAGACGCGAAGATAAGAAAAGTTCTTATATAAATGTACTTACGTAATTTTTTTTTTGTGAATTTACACGCCTAACAAAAACTGCTCTGTTGTTTTCTGATCTTAGTATCTGGCGTTGATGAACGTTACGCTCTTATGTTCTTGAACTTTCTAGATAACAGAGGTAAACAGATAATATATATGTATATACTTGGTATTGGTATCTACAAATTAATGGTGAGAGAGAGCTGTGTTTTTACGATTCCAAATGTCCCGGGGTCGAATCCCACATAAGTAAATGAGATTATTTTTCATTCACAGGGATCGTACTTAATAACTAGCCCACCAGTCACCATTGATTTATAGTAATAAATATAATGAGGTAAAAGTTGTACATAGTTACAAGAGGTGTGCATTAGCTCGAACTAGGTTTAATAGCCGTCCGAACAGAATTTGATTCCACTATCCTAAGCTGAGTTTACTGCCGAGTAAAAAAACGCTGGACTCAGAGACCACAAAAACACCGTAAAGCGGTTAGTTCTCGGAAAGTTATCGTTTATGCCCGGGATGCACGAGGCTAGTTTTTCAAGCTAGCAAACTAATAAACTAGCAAGCAAGTAACTCTGGGTTCGTATATACAGTACTAGCTTTTTTTCTATACAAGTACGTTAGTGAGAAAAATAATAAGCTAATTTGTCAAGGTAGGATAGTTTAATAGGATGGGGTTCTATATTTTGAGCTACTAGTGTCCCCCAACTGGCACTATCCTGGCTTGTATAATATTTGGTGCCTGGCCGGCGAACCTAGTATCCAATCGGCTAGTGTGCATTCACTTTTCTCCACGGACGTGTTGGCTTAAAATTTCCTGGCATCATGTAAACCGCCAGCATAGGATACGGGAAATTAGTTTGCTACCTTAGCCTCGCGTATTCTGGTCTTTAGTGATATTTCGAATCCTAATAGTTGATGGGAATAAACCAACCTTTCGTTAGTTAGTTGGTTACAAAATCGTCACTGAAATTAGTAAAGTTCAGTGGAAATTAATGCTTAATTGAAAATCAAGTTGGTTGCACTTCTTCCTTTCCAACATGACTGCCGTGAGCAGAGCAGTCCATTTTATTATATGCCAGTGGGCAGATTCAGAATGCATAAAATAAAAGAAATGAAAGACACCCACAGTGTTAAGTGAGGCCGCTAACTAAAAATTTTATATTTTTTTATAAAATAATAAAAGTGATGGCTCAATCTAAATCAAAACATTTTGAGAGTATATATACTTAATGACTTAATATCTGCAAAAAGCTTTTATTTGAAACCAAAACAATTTATTCCGTTTTGTTATGGACCTCCTCATATGTAGTACATGTTTGAAAATACTGTTTTATTTAAACATATCGTTCACATAAACATTACCAATAAAAAATCATTCAGAGGTATTTATGCACACGAGTCATAATATATATTTGTAGAGACCAATATCTTTTTTCCGCGCACCACGATCCTTGGACCATTGTTTATTATTTCCTCCCGGCGGCGATGCCCTACATTGTCTGCATTGCTAAGACATTTATCTTATTTGCTGCAAAATTCTTGCCCGCCACATACCTGTGTACTTCGGTTTCATGTCGTATCCAACTACCTGTCTGGTCTTCTACTTTTGGTACACAATTGAATTAAGGTCTGTACTCAATAGCAACAAGAAAGTACGAGGTCCGGAATGCAGTCGATTGATATTCTATGCCCGTGTGCATTCAACTTTAGTGTTTCCGGTGGCTTATCACTCGGAAAGCCCCAGCATCCCAATCGTTCTTTGTTGAGAATTCCCTATGGAAGGCCAGCGTTATGAGGCACTTTTATTTACCAAGCTTTGACATTCTTGCAAGTACATCCATAGAATCACGAGCAGCCGACTTATGCCACATTCACGCAATGACCGGAAACAGGCGGTAAAAGACGTGCCCCTGTCCCTTTGAGCGAGTGTGGCCAAAATGCCCAGCAGGAAAAATATTTACATTCATCACTTAAAAGCATTCCACCTTCAGGAGGAGGCAACAATGGCTGGGCATAGAACAAAATTCTTTTGTAACGGCCATTTTCACACGGCTACATTTATTGTGTCAGCAGTTTAATGCCAACCGGCCCGGATCGCTGGAGCGGAACAAAAGAAATGACGGCGACGTCGCCTGGGCACTTTTAACTCTTCCTACTAGAACGTCACCTTTCCGTTTACTCTCAATGGAGTAGTTAAAAGCGACCCGAGAACTCATCTAGGTTATTTACACAGCCACATCCCCTTGGTGGCTCCATTAAAACTTCGTAAGAACGGTTTCTTCGTGTAGAACGGCTGCTAGGAAAGTCCTCCGGTGAATGTGATCTGTCCTTATAGGCATTTCCGCCCAGCGGCAGCGACGACCCGTGCTCTGGGCCGAACCGGAATAATTGAGGGGCGAAAATATGTATAAGGTACGCTTCGGGCCCGGCGATATCCCAAGATCCCAAAGTTAATTGGGAAACATGTTGAGCTAGGGCCTAGGGCCGCCTTTCCTCCAGATATTTTGTGCGGTATTGACATGAGTTGATGCGGAAAATTGTGGTGTGCTCGCTGGGTCCTGTAAAATTTACGCAAACTCCTGTTTTCCTGTTAGGCGAGATTGTTTGATACGAAAACTTTTCCCATTTGTATTATTTTTACAGGGGCACGAGTATGGCGGCTATAATTCTGCAGAAAGAGGCAGTTTTATTCAAAAGCAAATGCGTGCAACTTTCCATACTTCGGAACATTAATATCCTGTGAGTAGTATCGTCTGATGAGTTTAATAAAGGATGGGTGAATTTACCTTCTATATTCCTGAAATGCCTTTACTGTTGTTATTATGGCATCTAATAAACATTGGCAACCTATGTTCATAACAGATATTCACAGATGTTATGTATACATAATAGTCCAGTAGTCACGTGAAAAATGGTTCATAAACTCATAATATGTCTGTCTGGTAACTCTAAAGTTTTTACCCATGGGTAAAACAGGTAACAATTTTGTACTTAAATAAAGAGTCCTTCAATAAGGACGGTCGACTTTTAAATGTAAAAAAAACAAGTTGTGTGTAAGATATCCACTCGATTTATATTTTATTTGAAAGAATATTTTATGGCATTAAGTACGAAATACAACCTCGTTCAAATGTGCGCCGCGGCTTTGTTTGGTAGCACGTATTCGGGAGATCCAAATTTTGATGACTTTGTCGCATAAATCTGACTGAATACACTGGATAGCGTTCTTTATTTTGACTGTGAGGGCATCAATTATTTGCGATTTAGTCGCACAGACCTCTAATTTAAGATACCCCTAAAGGAAGAAGTCTAAAGGCGTTAAATCGCACGATCTCAGTTGCCAGTCACAAATCTCCCGTCCATCGTGGCATGCGCTGTGCGGCACGTAGCGCCGTCCTGTTTGAACCACATGTCGTCGGTATCCATGTCATCCAGTTTAGGCCACAAGAAGTTGCTTATCATCGATCTCTAGTGCTCGCTGTTGGCGTAGCTAAAGATGATTTTTTTGGTTGTTGCTAAATTTAGGCCAACTTCCGAATACGTGCAAGCAAGCATAACATTTGTTCTTATTGAAAGATCCTCTACATAGTTCGAAGTGGAAGATCTAATACTTTTTGTAACGATGTTGTAGTGTTTTTTTCATCTTCAGAATTAAATTTTAAAATGTACATACGCCTTACTTCTCTCGAAGGTCAAAAGACAATATATTTAAACTATCAGTGGATAGGCTCTACAAGCCTTTCACATTATTCGTCTATGCACCCGTCAAAAGAAATCGCCAATAGGCAATCATGAAAAAATCATAATTCTCATTTAATTCACATGTGCCACGTTGCTTGTTTTACCTGGAAGCATTTACCCACAAATCCGCTTTGGGAATGAAGAGAATCCTTTGCCGACCTATTCAGAAACCCCGAGTAACCCAAATACCTTGAGTTACAGTGCCCGCATACTTTCTGCCGCCAGAAATGTAAAATCCAGGTGAAAAGTGTCAAGGTAAAAGTTAATGAAGAAAGCTTAGGATTTCGCCACAAAACATTCACTCAATGCGACCCTTCCCCTCCGCTGAATAATGTAAGGGCGCAGGGTTCTCTCTTTGCTCTATTCATTGTGGGATTGAAATTGAAAAGTCTTCCCTCGGCTGTAAGAAGGCGAACCGCTCCGGCCGGAGAGTAATCCTGTTCGCTGCAAAACTCAATGAATCAAGATGAGCCCCGAAAACCGGAAGTGCTAAATTAAAACTTTTTGTCCTCTGTCGCAGCGGTTCCCCTAACGAAGTGCGGAAGTCCAGGTGAGTGTCCAGCTCAAAGGAATTAAGTCGTTGTACATCGTTTATTTATGCGCTATCGAGTGTCGCTCAGGATGGCTCCGCTGTACGTATAGTCTCAAGACGATTTGGGCGCTGCTGGTCTGCTGTGCAAAGGAAGTGGGTGGGGTGGGATTAGATGAAATTAATGAGGCATTCGCCCTGGCCGCGCTCGTACATCAAGCGAGTTATCATCTATGCGATGGCTTCCCCGGGCGGCCTCGGCATACGGCTCCGCTCGTTTATGCAACGATTAAGCGGCCGGCTGCGACCAGGGCTCGTTGCCGGCTGTTATTATTACCTAGTCGTAGTCGCTGGCTGCCCGTTGCTCCACTTCAGAATTTTGTTATCGTAAATTATTTCACGAAGTTAGCTAGCAACTTCTCCTCGAGAGTTCTGCGAAATCTCACGGCTTTGCATTGTGCAATTTTTCCTCACTATCTCTCTATTCTTTCGTTTCAGCTGGACGATGCGGCTTTGCAGGTATACAAGGATGGCGACTATGGAGCTTATCTCGACCTGGAATCCTCCCTGGCCGAGCAGGCCGAGGAAATCGAAGGACTTAATTCTAGGTAGGTACCGGGCCTCATTATTTTCTATTTGCGTAGAGATCACGCTGCTTATGCAATTTATTTACGTCAGCAATTGAAACCAAATAACAACGCAGCTCTATTGAGACTGAGTTGCTGCTGCTGCTGGCTATTATTGATGTAATCCTATATCCATTGTGTGCAACAAGAAAGACTTAAAGATGCGGCAGAAATAATGCGAAAATTGAGGCGACTCTTTTGTCATCGTAGCCAAGCGGCGGGAAGGCGTCGTTTATGGTATCTAATTTCGTAGCGCTTGAGGCAAATATTTGCCTCTCCAGGCCCGGTGCATACCGATGTGACGTTTTTCCCCCGGGGCTGTACTTTATGTAAGCCAGGCGATGCAACACGCTTCTTTCTATAGCCAGTGGGAAATCCACCTGGCTGGGGTACCTGTACTAAGCGTCTTTTAATTTTGAGCTTCTTCGCACTTTGCGCGAAGACACCAGATGTGTGCCTAAGTCGTTCAAGTACTGCGGAATTATTCTTTAGTAATTCGGAAGTGTGACGCAAGCTATCGTTGTTCTTTATCGGTGGAAAGGAAGCTTGCGCGGTGTTACGTGCGAGGAAGTAAATAAGTGATGTACATTTCCAAGTTTGCCGGCGAAGATATTACGCCTCACCAAATTTATGTCAACTTTTGGGGGTTTTAAGTTCTTTGATGAGTTTTGCGAGCCAGAACACTCGTGTATTTGATGTTTGCAGTTTATTTTTTTACCTGAAAAACTTTGCAAACTTTTTCGTACAAAAACAAAATGTTTATTTGATTTTACCCGCGCTCAATCAAAACATTTTGAAGGCAGTTTATGGAATAGAGAAATGAATTCATGTGCTGATGATGTATTTTTAATGCGTCATTATTACTTTAACAAAAGTGGATTATTTTTATTATCACGATCGCCGTCAACTGTATCTGTATGTACCTATACTAGCCCTCGTTGGTATATGTTAAATATCGTGGAGTTACTGCCTCTTGTTAGTTTTTGTGCTTCTTTTTCTCTCACGTAAATATTTAAATGACCTATATTTTTTGACGATTTATTATGAATACATAAGTGTTAGTTAAGACCAAGATTATTTATGTAAAAACGGTTTCCAATATTAAATAGCCTTTAAAGAGAATTGCCAAAAGTTTCGCAATATTTGTTTTTATATCTGATCAGTAAGAACCTTGTTGAAATATTACAATAATCTAAGTTCAATATACAGGGTCTCCTTAGCCTTGAAATCCCTAACGAGGTGGTTATGTGGCTCATATCTGAAAAGGAGGTTCCAAGTGGCATATCTACTGAGACAGGTTGTGTCGCAAAAAGGTGTTGCTTTCAAAGTTAAAAGTTATTTATTTAGAGGCATAGGTAAACTCAAGTATGTTTAGATACACTAAAGGTTAGGTTAGGTCCGATGTTTAATAAATATTATTATTATTACCTACCTACTTTTAAAAATCATAATTCAATATAATTATATATTATAATTCCATTTACAGTAGGGTATTAAATGGTCTAACAATTTGCCCTAAAATAGTTGGCTATTTTTAAGGATATTACTTTTCTCGGTTCAAAAACTGATGAATATCAAGTTAAGGCAGTGTTTCCTAAAGTGAAAGTCGTAACCCATGTGTCGCAGTGTTTTATTATTTAATCATGCGTGTGGTATTGTAGGTAAAGGGTCTTTCAATATGGACGCTCGAAATTGTTTAGGTTATAGCGGCCATGTTGTTAAAGCAACATCTGTTAAATTTATTGTAAATTGTTCAGTAGTGTATGGTAAATCATAATGGAAGGTTTTAGCGTTGAAGACCGTGTGAAAATCATCATACTGGATGATATGGATACCGACGATATGTGGTTCCAACAGGACGGCGCTACGTGCCACACATCGCAAACCACGATGGACATTCTTCACGAGTGGTTTGAGGGCGACGTGAACTGACCACCGAGATCGTGCAATTTAACGCCTTTATACTTCTTCCTGTGGGGCTGTCTTAAATTATAGGTCTATGCGAATTCAGCCAGATTAATGCGACAAAGTCATCGAATATTGGACGTTCCGAATACGTGCCACCAAGCAAAGCCGCGGCGGACATTTCAACGACGTTGTATTCCATACTTACTGCTATAAAACATTCTTTCAAATAAAATATAAATGGAGTGGATATCTCACACACAACTTGTTTTATTTACATTTAAAAGTCGAGCGTCGTCATAGAAAGACTTTTTATATGTTTTCATGTTTAGCAATATTTCTTTTGATATATGTATTGTTTGGAAATTGTAAAACATGCCAAACATAGCAACATTCTCAATTATTTTATTTTATCGTTAAACGCGTTAAGAGAAAATTTCAAGAAAGGTTTCGTTTGTACCTTTTTTAGTTAAGTATACTCGTAAATATTGGCTGAACACCTAGTAACAGACCACTTAATCCTAAAGGGCCCGCATTCTGTGTAAATAATTACAATTCCATTTTTGTGAGGAGTGCTCTGAACTCTGAATGCAGAAAATGTTTAACAAGTTGATATTCCAAATTATAATCAAACATGTTTTTGATAGCTCTCACTTCCTGGTCGGGACTCTTACCAATTTTGCGAACTATAGTCGTTTTCTCTTTTTAATTTGTGTTCAGAGTAATTACGTACAACATGATTTCCAGCAAAAATTAATTAGACTATTAAAGAGTCCCAAAAAATCGAAGTGCGCCCAGTGCGACCAGGATGTGAAATATTATGAGCGTCTGATTACACTTTCATGTCGGCGGCTTTCACCGTGTTGTTGCTGTCTGGTCAAAACTTGTTGTACACCTTCACTTGGCCACCCTTTAGCTTTGGTGCAGCCGTGTAATCCGAGAAAGGGTCTTTCTTGCCGCGCGCTAAGGCGGAAATTCACCGAATTTATGCCACTCTTGCTGCCGCACGCCTGCGACCCGTCATGGTTGCAATTACCTTGAACTCAAAGTCTACATTCGGTACTGGTTCGTTAGGAATTTTTCGACTTCATGTTTGGCCGGTCATTTTTTCTCGTTTATTGATTACTACACACATTCTACCCGGCGAACATGCTTTCATTTCAGTGAGCAGTGACCAGGAGGCAATTTCGTACATTGTGGTAGGAATTGAAAGAAATTGTTCGTCGTTCATGAAATGCGTGTCATAAACATGATTTCGGAAATCAATAAGGTGTGGGAAGGCAGAGATGAAAGCGAATGTCATCAGGTTTTATGTAGGTCTGAAAGATGGGGGATGTTCCAATTTTTCATTTCTGTCAGCATATTCGTCGTAATCTTGTGGACGGACATCTACGATATTTGTTTCACTTTGCCAATTGTCGTATAAGTAAGATTTTATGATTTTATCACCGCATTTGCGAAATTTACGGCGACTTCGAAATGATGCGAATACCTTAATTATAATGTACATATTTTTTACTTTGTATTAATAATAATAATTTTTTTTCTTTTCAGTCGGAAAAACGCCCTCATAGTACGAACCCAATTAAGTGTTAGAGTCCATGCAATAATAGGTAAGTGAAATACCCTTCACCTAGTACAATAAATATTCGAGGAATATTGTAAAAGTTATTGAAAAGTAAACAATATGAGTGAGCTGCAACTTTTACCTCGCCGTACTTTATTCACATGACTAATGGACTCTGTCGGCGTAATCTATATTTAATTTTACTAAGTATTAGCTGCCACTATGGTTAAACCCTGCACTTCGCCTCTATTACCTGAGTCTTGTCATCATCCGGCATTGCTAAGTATTAGTCTTTTCTTTCAATCTTGGCTCTGATGGTTCCACTTTGTCATCAAATTATTAACGCCGACTTTTCTAAGTTTTAATATCGTTGACAAATAATTTTAAGTTACCTGCAAACAATTGCAAATTGAGAATTTAGAAAGCAATTTGCGATGTCATTAATAAAAATAAATAATAGTGATGGACCTAGATGATTTCTTTGAGGAACTCCTGAGTTGACGAAAATTCTCCTTGAAAGAATAGTATTAAATTTCACATATTGACTCTATTTTATAACCACCATCTAAAACAGTCAAGAATGGAGGACTGAAAGCCACACGATTCTAGTTTGAAAATTAAGCACGATGTATTGACTTTGTTAAAAGCGTTAGCAAAGTCTGTATATGGTATATTACGTCCACTTGCGAGTCTGCCTCTAATCTATTTGTGACGCAATAAAAGAATAAGGCCAGGTTTGTTGAGCAAGAGCGGCTCTGCATAAAGAAGGAGAAATTATCTCTTTAAGTAGAAAATTAATTTTAGGAATCACAAGAGAGGTATATAGAGGTATTCAGTGTTCCAGTTTTGTCCTACCGATATGACGCCTGACTTGGAACCTATAAAGCAACTGACCGATTTTTATGAGTGGTAGGAGTCCTAATATCTGTGCACTCGATTTAAAGATTAAATGCCAACTTTTATATGCTGCAAATTAAAATTATATACTAAGGATCGTATAAAAACATTTGGTTTTTCAAATGACCTATTTTCCCCCAAATAATTATTCTATTTAAAATTATGATGATCTCTGCTGACGGTTGCTTCTAAATATTTATTATTTGTCCAGTCTTCGAATGACTAGAGGACAACATCTTTTTATATTCCGACCAGCATAGAACCAACTATGGCCTGTTTGAACCCTTGTCAGCCATATCTAGAAAGTACAATACCTTCTGCCATTTAGTTGAATTTAATTTAAGTAGGGACACTTCGAAATGACGTATTTTACATAACTAACTTATTTATCTCTTTTTTACTTCCTACATTTTAAACGTTTTATTTTTTGTAATGTCAGACGGTTAATACCTGTTGATGAACTAATAAATGATAAATATAGAATGTTATAATCGAATTAGCTTTGTAAGCTTTGAAACTATAAAATATAATTTGCACCACAATTTTAGCAATGTTGCAATTATACAACGTCGGTGTGTAATGTGTGTTCACAGACGGCTGGCTGATGGATTGACTGTTTAATGCCTTCGCTGAGCCCCTCGTAAAGTTATTTAGTAGGTTTCATCTCAATGAGGCCTGTAGCAGATCAGTTGCGTAATAAGAAACGTGACGACTCACTTAAAGAAAATTAATTCCTTTCTTTTTAAGCATTAAGTCTGAGGCGAACCATCGCAGTGCTGTGAATCATGTAGCGTAGCGCAACAAAGGCAGTAAACATTTCTTGAAAGTGGCGCACCGTGGGTACTTTTATAGTCCGCAGTTAGGTTCACACGATTTGTCACAGTTTCATTGTCAGTTGTCAATTTAAATGAAACCTGTTCTTTTACCATTCTCAGAGGTGTGTGGTTTTTACATGCGGTTAACCGATGATTGAATCATTGCCCATATGAATTCCACGCCGCCTTCTAGCTCATTTTTCTTCTGTTCCTCCTTTTGCGGTGCAGCTCCAGCATAGCAGTCCGACTCGATTTTGCGGGGAACTTTCGCACAGCGCGCAGCACACAGCCGCGCTCACATAAATTGCAGGCAAGCTCTTCAGGGTTCGTACTACTATTTTAGTGAGCGCAAAGTGGAAGACAATAAAAAAATTTTTAAGACTTTTGGGCTCTGCGGCATATCTTGCGAAAGGATGCCATTCGCAGTACTTCAACATTCAGACGACTCTGAAAGTTATGCTTCTCGGTCAGGAGGAGACATCTTGTGCGGTCTGTGTCAGACAGCTCATCCGTAAGGTGTCCATAAAAAGAATGTTTTACGAGAGTGATCAAGAGACGGTATACGATACGGTGATTCGAGTTTATCGCTATTTCTTAAGTTTCCCATTCGCCTTAGGAGTTAGGAGATTTAAGGAACCTTTCGAGTGAATTAGGCCCGCTTCCACGCAATATTCCAACACTTGTTTATTTACGGGCTCTCTCGGCATATTTAATTAAAGATTATTCCACGAAGTTGATTTACCTTACGAAAAAGTACCTCGAGGCGTTATGACGAAATCAAGCGTATCTGCAAATTGAAATTTACCATCTTTTGGGTTTTGATGTGTTTTTATTTTGTATAGGTAGGTACACGCAGTGGTGGCCAAGTGTGCTGTAAGAGGGATTTAAATAAAAATGAAAAATGGCGTAACAAATTACAAAGGAGCAATTAGATTACTTAAATCCTTAAAGGAGTTTGTAAGGTTCTTTCAATAATAAAGCTCGACCTTTAAATGTAAATAAAAGAAGTTGTGTGTGAGATATTCACTCCATTTTTATTTTATTTGAACGAATATTTGATGGCATTAAGTATTGAGTACAACGTCGTCCAAACGTCCGCCACGGCTTTGCTTGGTGGAACGTATTCGGAAATTGACTCAAATTTCGCCAAAAAAATCATCTTTAGCGACGTTAACGGCGATCGCTACAGATTGGTGATAAGCAACTTCTTATGGCCTAAACTGGATGACATGGATACCGACGACATGTGCTTCCAACAGGACGGCGCTACGTGCCGCACAGCGCGTCCACGATGGACCGGCGATTTGAGACTACCCACCGAGATCGTGCGATTTAACGCCTTTAGACTTCTTCCTTTAGGGGTATCTTAAATTAGAGGTCTGTGCGAATAAACCGCAAATAATTTATGCCCTCAAAGTTAACATTACGAAACGCCATCCAGAAAATTTAGCTAGATTTATGCGATAAAGTCATCGAAAATTGGACCTTCGTTTCCCACACTTGGATACTGAGAGAAAAATCACATTCCAAAATCAAGAAGAAAATAAATGGAAGAAACTATAATATTGATTTTTACAGGTTTGTTCTTAAAATAAGAAAAACACACTTATCACAACACAACACACTTAAGTCTGCTCTGGCGTTCGCAAGAAGCACGAACAGGCAGAGGTAAAGGTGGAACGATAAGCTTAAATAACTGCGCAGAAATTTAATCCTTACGGAGTTTCGTACTTGAAGTAGGAACGAACACATTTTTAATACAAGTACGGGCGGAAACGAGCTACATGACCTTTTACAGAACGAGAACGATATATGATACTTTGAAATAATATATTTTTTTCAATGTCATGGTTGAAAGTTAGGAATAGAACTGTGGCGACCACCATACACGCAGATATTGTTTATTTCAAGTTCTCTCAATTATTTTCCTTCAATATAATTCACATTTGAATTTCTCTGAATGATTTACACTTTAAGTTCTTTGAATTATTTTCTTTCAATATAATTTACACTACGAGGATGTGTAGCATAAGTGATGATTATAAATTAAAAAAAAAAATGCTGAAAACATAATACAAGGCTAACTAAACGCGATTTCTGTGCTACAACTATCAAAAAAGTGTAAACATAGGCAATTAGAGTGGAAGCGTGGGGTCCGAGTGAGATTCGAACCTGGGACTTTTGGACCGGCAGTCTAATGCCATGGACAGACGAAAGCTCTTGAACTAGTTCGTGACGTCAAAATGAACCATGCAAAATTCCCATTGCAGAAATAGCCCAAAAATCCGCATAATTCCAATGGTTCAAACTTTGTTTGCATACCTTTTCTGCTGTTAGCGCCAGTAGCGGAAGAATATGGTACTAAACAATTGTCAATGCCGAAATCAAACTTCTATTGCAATGGTATTTTACAAAGAGAACTACGGAAAATGAAAGGAAGTTATGAATAAAAGATGTAATTCGGCTTTTAAATTGTCAGGGAGAAGTAAATGGTAACTTCAGGGATTTTTATAAAACGCCAACAAAGTGTCAAACGAGAATCTGAACTAGTTCAAAATAAAGTGAGTGTGTCATGGCTATTTTAACCAGTTCTCAGATGTCAAACGTGACGTCATGAACTAGTTCAATTGCTGTAGACTGTCCATGACATAACACGCTTACCATTAGACTACTCGCGTCGCCCTTGAGTTACCAAACCTAATATCATAATTCATGTTAAACTCACGAGTACAATTAGCGGAAAAGTTCCGAGAACATGAAGTCAGAAGAACTAGCATAGGTGCTTTTAAACTTTCGAGACCGCCCATGACATGGTACCTAGCAATTATGCTAACAGTAGATGTAGTAAACTCCTTTAGATTTACTCGCCTCGTTAAGGAGTTTAAAGCGAGTAGTTTTAACTTTAGTTGTGTTTTTGAAATTTGTAAGCCAGCACACTGTGGTATCCCAGCATTCTTGGGCTGTGCGATGCAAACCGTCTAAAAGTGAAAATGAGCATCGGTGGCGGTGTCCCAAATGAGTTGTATGCACTTTCTCCTCCGCGGCAATGTCAGGTGGCTAATTTAGTGACAAAAGTAAGCCTGGCTTCCAATTAATAACCGCCGGGGCCAGTTGATTGTGTGTGACTGTCGCAATTCCACCCGAGCCACTCGTGATTGAGCTATCACGCGACTAATGCAGTCGGCAACAACTTCCAGACATTTTCTCTTTGTCTGGTGATCCTCATTTTTCTTGCGATTACCATTCATGAACTTAAGACCTATTTCTACTTTTCAAGCGAGCATCGGAGATGCTGCGCGCCGCAAGATCTGCAGTCGACACATTTTACCCGGACCAGTAACTGCAATGGCAGAATGATTCTTGTCCCGGCAAAACCGGTGTCCTCTGGCAACTACCGTTGACTTGCACCTTGGTATTTCTTATCCACTTGTTGCAACGCTGCGGGCTCCGTTTATGGCTCTTCTGCCATCTAATGATCTTGCTTTCTTGCCTCGAACTAGACATTGTCGCAGCGCGATCACTTCTGAATTCCCTGATCATAGTTTGGATTTTTTCCTAATACGCCTAGGTAACTGGCTGCGTCGGCCGGACGCTTTTACTTTGCGACATGTTCCCTGAGAACTGGGCGCATTCTTCCGCCACCAGAGGTGTATGCCTGCGAGGCTTCGTCCAGTGTCCAGCGCTGTCCAGCACATTCCACTACTCATTACCTATATTGCTGCATAATTATGCTAGTCTCTTTCTCCTATCATCGCGAGGCATCTGCGGACTGCTGTCCTCGGCACTTTTTTTCTGCCCATAGGTGCCCGGCTCGTCTCGCGGGCAGTTCCTTCCTGTCAGTCGCCAGACAATTGATTGATTGTGGTTTCCCTTTGTCTCAATTAGCGATGATTATGCATAAATTCATCACCTTATCAGTGATTGCATCTGGCTTGCTTGCGCCAATTTAATCAGAACAAAATTTTTCCGCGGATGGTGCAATTTTGCCCGTACGTCCCGTTAAACTGGTTCTGGGATTATTTTTATACTTAATATGAAACACTTCGCGGGGAAAACAAGAAAGACCTTCACCTTCGCAAATCGTTCACTTTACGCTACAAGGAATTAAATTCGCAGCTTTGGCCGGCAATAAATGGTTTCTTCTGTAATTTTTCCGTCCCCGTGCCGCGAACGTGAATTATTGTGGGCTGTGCATCCGGCGGTTTTTCTACTTCTTAAAAACACCTTCCTTTTTTATGCGGTTACAACGTTTCCAAATAAGAGCAAAAGTGAGGCTTCGTGACTTTTTTTCCGGCGATTTGTGGCGCTCTTCGACTTAATTAGAATATTTTGTACCTGCATGCAAATCGACAATTTATGGGCAAACTAGTTTTTGCAGAAATTGAAGGCGAAATCCCGCCTCTTCTTGCCAATAAAATTTGATAATCAGGGGCTCCGGGGATTTTTATGATATCTGATAAAAAAATTGGTGCAAATGTATTGCCAATGCTATTTTAGTTCATGGAACTGCGCTCGATTGGAATTTTCGAGGTGGTGCTGATCCAAATCGTAGAAGAGATCTTTTATAACTCTTTGCAGATGTAGGCACATTATGCACGTACCTGCTTGTGTTCAGATTCAAAGGTATTTATGTTTTACTACAATTTCGCTAGATACTCCCTGACAATTTTTGCCACATTGTTGCAGCGTAAATCGCAAATACTTGGGACATATGTACTTACTTATGTTATGTATCACGAACCTTTAAATTTACTGCACATTTCTTAGATGGCGGGGCCAAACTGTAAAACTGATGTAAGTCATGTTTTATACCCTCCATTAGAGAGAAAAGGGAATTCCCTAACGTGTATATGAATTCGGAATTTTTGCGGGGTGTGCGAAGATAGATGCATTTGAGCGAGCAAGATGAAACTGGAAAACGTACCTTAGTCGCAATACAGTTTGTGTACAACCCCACTACTGGAATGCTTTGGCAGACTTTATATTTAATGTAGCACTAAAAAAAAAGTATAATAGTGAAAAACGTGATAATTTCACGACTTGTGTGGCATGTAGCACTGTCCTGTTGAACATAAACGTCATCTACATATATACATATATCTATATTTAACTTCAGGCCAAAAGAAAATCGGTTAACTTCTCACGATTATTTTAACGGACTTTACATAGATACTGTCTCCGTGAAATGCTTACCGCTTTTTAAGTGAATTTTCAAAATTTCTATGCGGTGCTCTATAGACGTTATAGTCGCGTTATGTTATTGAAAAAAAAATTCTTCATTTGTGCAAAACATATCCTGAAACTATGGCTGCAAAGTTTCTACTATAATACTCCCGTCGTATAGATCGAATCACCAACCTTCGTAATGCTTCGTAAACAACCCCAAACCCTGGGGGCAGGCTGCTTCCGGTAATTCAGTTCTTGATATGATCCTTCTATTCTGCCTCCTATGTGTGTGTCTGATCCGTGCAAATTAAATTTGCATTTTCTCCGAAAAGATTACTCTCCTCCAGTCCTGAGTCCATTCAACATGTTGACGTGCAGAGTGCAGAACGTTCTTCCATGCAAACCACACTCTTGAAATCTTCAACGAGTGGCTCTGTCTCCAACTCTCCTTTCAAATCCACAGCTGTTTTGAATCGATTCTGCAAGAACATCCGTTGTAGAAGCCGGTCGAATCTTTTTGTAGCCAAGCCAGTCTTGGCCGTTCAGAACCCGTTTGTCGCTACGTATTTCCATTCCGTTGGTGTTTCTGAATTAGCTCAACTAAAATAAAATAAGAACGCTAATCAATACTAAAATTCTTCTACTTTGGAATGTAAAGGGTTTCAGGGCAAATTTCAATGAACAATTATTTTAGCCCCTCTCTGAAAACTTCATAATTTGTCTACTTTAAGGATCAGATTTATTCTATAATATCTAATGCATATCAGAAAAATTTTTTATGACTAACTTTTAAAGAAGATTAATTAAATTCGGTGGAAATGTAAAAAACTCAATAAGGGTATTCACGCCATGTCCTCGTATATCTCGTAACTGGCCAAAATCGCGTAGCAATTGCGAGGATCGCATAAAAATTTCAATATATTTCCACTTTACGCTTCTTCTTCGAGCCTAAATAATCGCGTTTTACAAAATAAAATTTAGTTCGTATTTCTATAGAAGAAAATAGCTGTTTTGTACAACTGGATCTGTGCTGACATTACAGAAGTAGCTGACTTTATTACTGATATTTAAAGACAAAGATAAAACAAAGAAAGTAACTTTATCTAAGTCGTTCGATATCGCCAAATCAAAATGGCCTTAAATATTAAAAACAGACAAGTTTCCTTCTTCTTTTCTTTGACATTTCTATTTATTAATCGCTTTCTGCAGATATCTTATATTTTGAATACATACAATACAAGACATATTTGTCAGAAATTGACAGATGAAGTGAGCAGCGTGCTCGTTTACGAAGTAGTTTACGAGAATTGTTGAAAAATACATTCACGTCATCTTGTTTACGAGACTTAGAATATATTTGCCCAAGTAACTGTACGCGCGTATCTCTTTGATTTTAATTCTTTATCCACTGTACAAGGTGGCAACTAACTATATATTGTTACAAAACAAATATTTTACTTCATGAAAACCATTCAATAAAAAATCAACCTTCATTCCTCTCATGAAATTCGACATGGTTCTCCTGATTGATTTTTGTAACTATTAAAGTTACTTGCATTCACCCATTAAATAAACAGGGGCTCCGTGATTGATTGAACGTGTCAGATTCAATATTTTGTATCAATACATATTTGCCACCCTGTAGTTATAGCTTCCCTTGTCATTGATATATATGTATGTAAACAATTTCCTAGAAACCGTTGAGTTTTGTATTCTTTTTTATGTTTTTCTTTATAAGAAAGTTATTCACTTTCCTAATTTTACAAGCCTTGGAATAATAAATCCGTTAAAGTACTTGACCATCGTCCATCACAGTACATTATGTGAGAACTGCAATTTCAGCAAATTTTGGGGTTAATTAGACGCACTGAATGAAATTAAGTGGAAGCATTGGTTTGGAAGGGTTTTCCAACATGTGCCCTCGTAAAAACTGTTGCAAACGAGAAGCACAAAAACACATGAACCAAAAGTGCAGTAAAGCAAGAAAAATTGCCAAAGCGATGTCTGTAAAATAAATGTATGCAACAAAACAAATCGGACTGCGGTGAGCACAGCCTTCATGCCGCGTCAACTCTCCTCGCCCAGTTGGGAAAGCGTGGAGACGCCTTGTGCCTCGGAGGCTGTTAATTGATCCAAGTTCAAACTCCTACAAGACGGCATATCAGGAGGAAACGAGTGCTAAAACGGCATACTCGCGAGCTGAATCGATTATAATCGAGATGGGGAATTAGATGTGGTAAAGTAATCAGTGCAGCAGTTGCAATTCGATTCCGGCACATGCACCGTGAAATGAAGTAATCAGTCGAATCATTCACCGCGGAGATATGCTCACATCCCGGCTATGCTCGTTGGCACAATGCAAAATTCGCTATTAAACTTGCATTCTGCCGTTTACCAAGAATTCTCTGCGGCGCGGCGTGGAGGAATTCCTGCATGCAAACACACAACCGCTGGGAAATATACTTACATTTGAACTACTTTCCATTTGCAAACAGCCTTAAATTTTCATGTCGAACGCCTTTGTTGCGCGCCCAGTGTCGGAGAGGCGTTAAATTGTTTAATCGCAAACCATTGACGCGTCTCGACGGGCTGCTGGAGTCAAGGTGTATCTGCAAGATCTGGAGAGCATCTTTTGTTCCAGCCAAAATTAGTCAGCCAGCTCCCAGTCTTGAACCCTAGCAATTTACCTTTGTTCCATTAAATTAATCTCGGGCGGAGACACTCGCTACAAGGCCATCCGTCATTTGCATACAAAGGCTTCCCAGACGACACTGTCTTGCATGCGTAACAGTCCTCCGAACACCTTCGGGGTTTTTTGTGGTGTGCAGCGAATGGCCAGCGCTGGAGTGATTACATATCGCCCCCAAGTCTCGGGCGAGGGTTCCCCTAGTTGCAAACGATAAACTTTTTGAGCAAATTAAGAGCAGTGCACTTACTGGGCCCTGTCATGCCACAGGAGGATCGTTAAAACAATTATGCATTTCGCTTAATTAACACGCCGACTCCATTCGGCATTAATTATTACTGTGGCACGAAACCACTCGGGAAATTTATTATTGTGGCCGTAGCGAGCACACCTAGTGCAGTGCGCCATTTGTGCGCTCGCACTCAAACTGAAAATTCGCAAGGATAAACTAATTAGGGAACCTTCCACAGCCACCTATTTCGCTGCTGATTGTGAGTGAAGCACGCAAACTGCATAGTTTTGAGATTTCTTCACATGCTAATTGAATTTGACTTTCTCAATTGCAGGTATTTAAGTTCTTTCCAACTAGAACCTAAATGTTGACTTGATACAGGCTGAAAAAAACATAGTCTCAAATCTGTTGAAATGTAAATGGCATTTGTAAGTCATTTAAAGTTGGACATTTGGTAACAAACAGACGTTGAAAATAAACTGTAAAAGCAATGTTTTGAAACCTTTTAAGGAGGGTACACTCTTTGAGGCCACAAGAGCTTAATACATTCGGCAGGAATTGTTAATTGGGTATGTTATTGCTCATACTTTGATCTAGTAGGTTATAAATAATTCGTTGTGAAATGAAAGTTCTTCAGACCATTGACGCTATTACCGTAGTCGTTTCCTTTTTTTAATTTTTGATGGCCACTTGAAGGTGCCACGAATTTATCATATAAGTTTAACATAAAATTTCAGATGCAGAAGATATTAATTTTAAAACCAGACTTAACAATAACCAGTGAGATTACACAAATTTTGTTAGATGTATCCACACGTCCAAAGTGAAGCTCCTTTTATATAACACAATTTTAAATGATGATTTATTCCGTCTTAAACTGCCATTTTTAATTTGTTCAATCTGGCACCATATTTGAAATCAGCAAACACAAAATCCCTATGTAATAAATGGCATTATCTAAAGAAGTTTAATATTTTGAATTCACCATATTGAAGTCACCATTTTGACTTTATAAAATTGAGTAGGTACCGTATTTGCAATCAACGACTCCAAAAACCCTCACATGTCAACTTTCATAAAAATCTGAGATAATTTAGTATTTTGTGTCAGACATTTTGAACTTCTAAATCGAGCATCAAAAGGTTTTAATTTTATTTTAAAATAATTTTCATTTTAAAATATCCTCCATTCTTTGGTCTCTGCTAGCGTTGCGTTTCATTTTTCGTAACGCTCCTATTTCTAAACGTTACATAATTACGGAACTACGAAAATAAGCAAAATAAATGGCAGATTTTTTACAAATTTTAACCGAACAAAACAAAAAAAGTATGTCGTACTGAAATTATGCGGGGAAGCAGGTTGGCGTCAGGGAATTAATGAAAAAAGAGAAAATATGAAAACAAGAGTTATTCCTCTAGGCTGAATATTTCTATTGACTTAACTTGTAAACATTGGGACTCGCTGAATGTATTATATGTAGATCAATTTTTGTACACTACGACCCAAAATCGCTTGTAGGTAAAAAAAATCGAATTTTGTTTACTCCAAAATTTAATTTATCAAAAAAGAAATGTTTGACACTTCCGGCCCTCGAATTTGGAAAATTCTTGTACAGTATACGATCGAGAATCAATCCCCAAAACGGTCAGGGCCAACTGCACGACGACCTCTCGAGTGTCGTTTCAATTCACAGCGAAAACTAAATTTGGAACGGGTGATGGTTTGACCCTAGAAGATTTGGAATGCAGTATTGCTCGAGTGTTCTAGCTTCTATACCATTAGTAGTGCTTTAATAAAATTTTACAATAGTAAGCTTCACACCTTCATAAGCTATCAATACAAATGCTTCATTGTATGAAAAGTGCCCATTATACTGTTTAGTTTTGTTTTCATATTCCGAAAGTGAGATTTGCAATATACACATTTCTAGAAAGTGGAATTTGTGAACTAACAAGAGAGACTTCATTGCATGCATCCCACAGTATCAAATAAGTTTATCCAATTTTGACTTCTGTGAACGATTCTGGAATTTTGAAAAAGCCATTATGTAATTCCGCAAATCAATGGAAGGTAAGTCCTCGACATGGAGCAAAATCAATTGCCTCTGTACACGATTGTGGTGTCCCAAAAGCCCCGAGCCCGACCCAGTTTCATTGATTCCATTCAAAATATTTAACAAGAGGCGAAACGGGCCCATTAGCATAAATCCCAATTTGTTTATAATAACCGAATGCGACTAATCGAAAGTGAACATGGTCGCGGCCGGGGCCGCATCTACAACAGATAGAGCAGCGCCCATCTGATGCCAAATTGAAACCTCAAACGTTCAGCCACACCTCACAGTCGAAATAGCGAACCCGAACGTCGCGCCGGCAGGGACGAGAAAATTAATTGGCGGTAACCTCGCGAGATCATTAAGTGGCTCAATTAAGGTGTCATTGACTTTGAATCATGAGAAGTTGTTGCCTTCGCTCGGGCCACCTCCAGTAGGCCTGCAATCAAGTCCGACATGCGACTGTAAATTTGCCCGTTTAACGTGCATGCCTGCGGGAAGTGTTGCGAACTCGATCATTTTAGGGATGACACGACACTACGATGGCGGGCTGCTCGTTGAGCTTGGCATCCAATTTGGTAAAGTAGGGAACGGGCAGGCAGTAGAACATAGAACATTCATTTCGTTCTGATACCTGACACCAACAAATCCGACGTTTTATGGCGATGACTTTCACAAGTGAAATGAGCTAAACGTGCGTCTTGCTGGGAGACCACAAGATGTTATCAAACCACCTCCACCTGTTTTCATTCCGAGTCCAGGTCAGGCCCCTCGAAGAGCACTTGGGCCCTGGTGCTAATTGCTTACTTGTGACACGATCTTCTGTTGCATTGCATTTCAAAAGGACGTGCTGTATGAATCGATTACCTCAATATCATTCTGACGGCCTGAATTCCCAATCCTCACAGAGAGGCAGTAATACTCGAAACAAAGCACTCGAAGTCATGATTAATTTTGAGCATTCTTTGTACGGCTCGGCGTGGCCTTAATTAGCTATTGTTTGGCGCCAATAACCTCCCATAAATTGCATTACTACCCTTTGAGGACAGGAACTTCATGACTACAATTGCAGCGAACTTTGATCGTGATTGTGCTCTTAGGTCATCGACAACTCTACGCAAAGAATGAATGAGTGGAATTCGTAACGCGATGCTAAGAATAGTACAATGGGAAAAAGGCCGGAGATTTATCAAAGTTCTATTAAGCCGCCACTTTTGTATGTTTGATAGAACCTGTTGAGTCACTTGCCTAGAAGTAGGCTTTGCTTTGAATCGATTGCTGCTCCACCCACAACCAGCATCACTTGCAATTGCATAATATCAAGTTTCTATTTTCAGCACCCCTTCATGACATGGGAAGTCAATGTGTTGGTTTTCTGGGTGATTTTTCTTATGTTTTACTTCTTTGCATTAATGTTTTTGGATTATTCGAAATTTTCTTCATAATGTTTCGTTTTAACACCTTCCTAGACTCGCGTGCGGTCTCATCGCCAAGGTTGGTCATTTTGAAGGTTATTTTCTAAATCAAATTTCAAATGCAACCTTTCTTTTCAAATTAATTTGCGAGTTTTAAAAAATATATTAAACCTTAAACTTTAAACCTTACAGATATGTATATGAACGCTAAGTAGAAATTGGGAATTCAAGAACGCTAACTAATGAGTAATGACCCTAATTTGATCGTAGCTAGTTTATGTGCTGGATATTTCGCTGACTTGAAAATCAATATTATATTATATTGAAATCATTTTATTGAATTTTATCAAAACGGACGTATATTACGCGTGTTTCCAATCCTCATCCAAACTGAATTCATTTTGTGTACAAACCTTGTCGTAATTATTATTTTTTTCGACAGAACGATTTTTCTATAAAAGAGTGTAAAACAGAAGATCTTGAATATTCGGGTATACTTGGAAAATAGTAGCCTTATCGAATACTTTTTGCTAATTTATAATTTAGTTGTAGTTTAGTTATAGTTTAGGATTTGGTCTCATAAAAAGCGATAAAACATTAATAGCTATTATTCGTAAAGTCCTACATGTGATTACTGTCACCAAATTTTTTTTCAGGTATATTGTTAATATTATTATTATTGTGTTTTGTTGTTTTTTTTTAACAAAAGACTACCTTACGTGTACAGTAGAGTAATATGTTTGTATGTCAAAGCTTAAAAACGTCATTTATGTGGTGATTTGAAAAAAAATTGGATTTATTCCACTGTTCCCCATGTTTGTTGCGTTGGATTAAAATGTATTATGTTTATTTCGTAGTTAGGGGTAAACCATAAGCGTATTTTACTGTTTGCAATACATATATTAACAAAGTGGTGTTGAGAATGTTTTTGCCTTTTGTTCAAGCTCTGATTTTAAATTAAATTTTGGTCACCATGTCTACATCTACTACATATGTACATTAACTCGGCAATATGGAGTCCGATGTTCGTTTTTCTGTGGCCGATGGAAAATGTGGAATGGATGAGTGACCCCCTACCGGAAAAAGACATCATCCAATTCCAATGCATCGATTATAGGCCATAAGTAATCAATTAGCATCGTTCGGTAACGTAATCTATTCAGTGTAACTGTGGGATCAATTTTAAAAAAAACATACCGTCTAATCATGCCATCAGCCAAAAAACCGCACTAAATTGTCAATAGCTTTGGATAGAGAGATTTTTCGACAATTTCTCTTGGGTTTTCAGAGTTCCAGATGCGACAGTTTTGTTTGTTTATGTAGTGAGAGAGGTGAAGTGAGTCTCGTCGCTAGCAATAATTTTTTTGAAAACGAGATGCAAAATTTCCTCAAAAGAATGGCCGTCTGCAAGAGGGCTCGAAGGGGCCACTTGGTATATTTTTGTTTTTTTTTCGAAGAGATATATTTTGTATTGAACAATGTTTCAAAACATATCCTAAATTTTGTAAAATTTTAAAATTTTAGTGCCTGTTGGACGATCCTTTGCATGTTAATTATCATTTGTCATCATTCATCTTAAAATTAAAAAAAAAATTATAAAATATAAACCTCTCGCAGTAAATTAAGTTGTGTGTGGGTAAATACATATGTACATATGTATATATGTATATTTAGGGTAAGGGCTTACGCATCCGCTAATAAGAACGATGAAAATAATATTATAAATGTCACGACTAGCAACCGCCGCGCTCTGGAGGGTTCGATTGCGGCCGGCTAGTCAATTTTACAAATGTGTAGCGAATACACGAGGTAAGGAATTTAGAGTTACACCACTGCTACTTTGTAATAATTCTGTGATAAAGTGTTAGAAATTTGTTCTAATTTTGAGAATGTCGAGACATGTGACGAATTTATACAAACATAATTCTAGGAAACGATCATTTAAAGAAAGAACAATTCTTGGCAGTTCACAAAGGTGCCGCTGATTGAAACTACTATACCATATATCTTTCAATTCTCCATTCACAGATGCACCTACTCACATGAATAACTTGCGACTGGGTCTCGGCACAGCCTACCCTATTTTTTTTTAATTAGCGTTCCCCAAACGCTGTCATGTATCAACTTTGGTGCAAATATAATAATAAGTATGGCCATCATAATTCAACATTACTCAATATACTCGTAATTAAAATTCGTGACCTTAAAAACCCCACTAAGCCAGGTTTAGTGAATTTTGTGATATTCAATGATAGTCAGTATTTAGAACATATTATGTCCTATAGTGAATTTATCAAATTGAGGACTATATTTGAAACCACTATCACAAAAAACCCACTCGTGCCAAACGTCATGAGAATCCAATGAAATTTAGTCGGCCTGAATTTTCAGATTTCAAATCAGCATTCCAAAAACTTTCATGTGAATGCAATTCAATGTTCGGTGTCTGCTATATTGGATCAGCCATTTTCAATTTTCAAAACTAGGTGCCATTTTTTAAATCGCACAGTTGCCGCTTTACTCCCTACTGTGGCACCTCTAGCACCCTAGGAACGTTGTAGTTATACAATACCAACACAGAAGAATTATTTATTTACGATTTGCAAAAACTTGAAAATTGATCAATACGTTCCTGAGTTGTTATTATATACATACATAGAAAAGAACCTACGGATCGAATTGAGTCTTTCTGAAATCGTATTATAAAAAAAATAAGTTCTTTTACTTTTATTATCTATTTTAAATTAACTGTTCTACTGCAAAAATGAGGGGGTTCTGCTTGCACTGTAGCATCGAAATTTAATACCAAACGGTGAAGTTACTTGCATTATTGCACAAGGCAGTATATGTACAACTACAAATGCAAAACAATTTTCTTTGAAATATAATATGTCCCATTTAATTGTGTTCCTATGGAAATAGACTTATCTGTTTAAGTTCATTAGGTTCTAAATTGAAAAAAAAATAATTAAATAAAACAAAAGAAAAAAAAAAATATTCCTTTTGTATGTACGAGTATAAGAACATGTCGACAGAATTCAAGGCGATTGCTTACCTACAGAGTCCTCATTAATTTTAATGCTAAGAGCTCTTATTTATTGTATTTATCAGATGAAAACATATTTTTCATCTCTTATAGAAAAATTGTTATCGTCAGAAGGAAGTGAGCTGCGGAGAGCGCTGTTTTCCCTGAAGCAAATCTTCCAGGAGGACAAAGACTTGGTGCATGGCTTCGTAGCCTTAGGAGGCCTCAACTGTTTGGTTCGTGTGGGAAACGGAGCAGATCAGAATTACCAGAACTACATCTTGCGAGCCTTAGGCCAGGTATGTTAGCAATGGCTTAAATTAGAAAACGTATTCAATTACAGGCTTTATGGAGTTTTCATGGACTTTTCCACACTTTTCCAGGTAATGCTGTACGTTGATGGAATGAATGGGGTAATGAAGCACGGACCGACCATCCAGTGGCTCTACTCGCTAATCGCCTCGAAATACAGATTAGTTGTGAAGACGGCTCTCAAACTGTTGCTGGTCTTTGTCGAGTACGTCGAGAGCAACTGCTATCTCCTGGTGAATGCCGTGCATGTGGTCGATAGTGCTCAGGGCACATTGCCATGGTCAAACATAATGAAGTAAGTATACAGCCTCCTCCATACTTAGCTGCTCTGTCAGGCTTAGCCTTAAGGAGGCAGAATGGCCTTAACTACTGGGTGCCTACTCGGATGGTTCTTATCTTAATTCAATTAGGACATGCGACTCTCGCAGCATAGATAGCCGAGGCGCAACCACTGGGCTACCTTTCATTAGTACGCTGCATAAATCGTTTAATGTGTTCGGTCTGAGTTTGTGATAAGATTTCCACTTTGCTTTTCTTTCCGTCTCAATCCAGGCTGCTGAAAGACTACGACAATGCCGACACAGAGTTGTTAATTTATGCGACGTCGCTAATTAATAAGACGCTATCCGGCCTCAGCGACCAGGACAGTTTTTACGATGAAAGTGATTTTCTAGAGCAGCAGGGAATGGAGGGAGTCATACAGAGGTACATGTCCCGGCCAGGCACTGATTTGGATTTGCTCGACCAACTGCAATTGTATGAGGCCGTTTTAAAGTGAGTTGTAACGATTTTCTCCTCAATTGTGGCTTCCTGTAATTAAATCGGTTTTTTTGCAGGTTCGAAGATGGTGAGACTGATGGCATTAGGTTGCCAAACAACTCCATCAGAAAAACACTTAGATATCGGCCAAGTACGGACTCTAAGGAGAGGCGAAAATCCCGTCGTCACAGCACTGAAACTAGTCCTTCAATGTCTCATAATACAACGCCCAAGCATCGAGCTACACCGCCTTCTCATGGCACTCTGGACGAAGACAGCTCAAGCTCTACTAACTCTAATGAATTCAGTGGAGGTGTCTTTAGAGAATGCAAAGGTATGACACGCATTATGCTTTTACTGCAAGACTTCCTCACGTAAGACCCGTGTACATTTGAAAACAAATATCAAAACTTTTTATCTGCGCAAGTTTTTTGTGGTACTCGAAATGAGATGGAAATTATATCATGTCAGTTATAGGATGTAAATTTTGGCCCAAAGACGACCAATCTCTTTTGAGCAAATTATTTCGGATATAAAATCTGTTTTTGCTTTTTTATCTAGGTATATGCGGGTCTTTAGTGAACCATTTAGGTTTTTAAAATAAAGTTCTGATTCAATATTTCTTGAACCATAGGCCAAAGAGAAGGTGCAGGAGTGACTCCCGGACTAAGAAGGCGCAGAGAACGTGCCGAGCGGCAAAAGAGTTTTATGAAAGAACAGGAGGCAGCTGCAAATGGCCTTAGATCTCACTTCGACAAGAAGGACGAACTGAATGGACTTGGTGAGTATCCGCTATAAGTTGCAATGCTTGTTCCACTTGCGATTAATCCATTCCTTCGCTTAATGTTGGTTTTGTCTTTGTCTAACCCTCTCTGCCATCTCACTATACATACAATCAGGCCAAATAGTGACAGCAATCCCTGTTCACCTCCAAAACGGTTCTATCAATTCGGAACAATTAGCTACTGAAAATGGACATCTGAACAATAGTGACAGCAGCTTGCAGAATAAAAATCCTTGCAGCCCAACGAAGGTGTCTCTGGGGAGCACAAGTATATCCGTCATCTCGAATGGGTTCGAAAGGCGGAATTCGAATGGCAACAGTTTGTCGTCGGAGTTCATAGCAAACAAGAACGTCGTGATAAAATCTAATGACAAGGTGTTAAATGGGCTTATGAGGAACATTAATCGCACCGATCCCAGAAGTCCCCTACACAGCACAAATGAGCCAAACGAAAACAATCTGAATTACAGCAACCACAAGAAATTTGAAACTGAGTCGAATCGCCTCAATAATTACTACAGCCAGTTATCGATGTCGAGGAACAATTTGTCGAACTCAGCCCTGAATCAGAAGAATTTCACCAATATGGAAAATGGAAACAAGTTGATTCATATCACGGGCAGCACCAATGCGAGCCCAACCTATTCAAATGGCGCTGTGATAAGCAATAGCAACGGACGTATATCCTCGAAACAAAAGGACTTGCCCAGTACTCAATTAATGCCGGGGGTAGTTGGTAATTTTCAAGCGATTCCCTCCGCCTCGACAGTGACTAATGGCAGCAATGGAAATGCTGTCACGAATGGAAGTACTTTACTGGACGTGGGTAAGTGTGCTTCGCTGTTTTCTATTTTCTACTACTCCTACGCTCCTCACGTTCATTTGTCCAGTTGATTAATTCGCAATTTTGTGGTTTTTAATTAAGTTGAGATACCAATTGTATCTCCTGATTAAGATTTAATATTAAACAAATTTTAGAGTTGACTTGTTGAACTTTTGAAGTTTCTGTTTTATATAGTATTGCACTTGAACAATTTACAACTTTTACTTACAAAATGAGAACTGTATAAAAATATGGAAGTGCTTATATGCAGATAGGGTACCTCGCGTATACTGTGCAATCAATGAACAGCGCGCGGGAAATTTTGCCATTTTATAAAATATCTACAGACTCAATATTTGCCTTTTACCAAATATTCTATACACTTAAATTTGTCTTATCCAAAATATTTAAATGACTGAAAATTTCCCGAGCGTGGTTCATTGATTGCATAGTACCTGCATTTAATGTTTTACGCGTAAGTACCGTACCTGCATATAACCCCAGCCTAAAAATATAGTAACCAAACAAAGAAAAAATTTTAACAAAGTACTAAAGTGTCTAAAAATCTCTGCAATCGTATTATATCGTATAATTAACAACAGTGGATATTCACTAAGAATAGGTAGTGAAATGCTATATAGAAAAAACATTTTTCGATGGAAAATTACAATATAAGTTTTCTGCTCGATGACTGTGAAGTGAAAAAAATTACATATTCACCCACAATCAATAATTTTACCTAAATATCTTACTTTTATACGATTTCATATGATTTTTTGAATAAATCATTTACCGAAAATAAAGAGATAGTCGTATAACAATTTTCAGGATATTCGAGTAACAAAACTTCCTTTTCCTTTGATTAACAAATAAAAAATACTATTAGTCTAAATAGTACGTCTGTCCATATGTCTATAACTAGCTTGCCTAGACCAAGTCCAAGAATCAAACCTGAAAAATTATTTTGTTTGCTTGACTATTAAGAGAGTAAAGGAGGCGAAAAAAAATATCTTATCGTTCGTTTCGCACATTTCAAAATTGTGCCGACTTTTTTTCATATTCACTTTTAAGAGAAATAACTTTTAAATAAATTATCACCGACCTTTTTCGTCAGAAAATTGCGCAGCTTTTTGAAGAGATATAATGATAGATAAATATTACAGGAAACAAACTAAGTCTATGTCTATCATAGTTGGAAGATTTCCTCAAAAGGGTATAGATATTGTATACTCTGATTAATCGATGAGTACAGGATCCAAATAAAAATATACTTAATTATGTAATAACTTAAATTTTAAGTTGAAAGATAGAATTTCGCGACTCCAATGTAAAAGTAGTAACTGGCAAACATAACTATATAAGTTATGAATTTAACTTGTTCAGTTCTTAAATTGAACGACTAAAATTTTCAACTTGAACGGATTTCCCTGTAAATGAATATGCAACGGTTTTCTTGGACAATGATTTCAAATCTGCCATCGATATTTAGGAATTCAAGCTATCGAATGCGTCTGAAATACTTACCTGTAAATGAACACAATACTAAGGCAGCTAAACTTTTTGCATTCATTTGATGCGTATTAATATTAATACATCTTCAATCAATTCCAGTACTTTACGACGGTTCTGTTAAACCACGAGAAAAAATTTCAACCTGGTGGATTATTAAAAGTTTTTCTCTTAAAAAAGTTGATAGCACCCTCCTACGCAGCCCAATTATCTTATGACGTTTTCCTTCGTTCCACAAATATAAAATTGTCTATGACTAACACAACTCCAGAACAATTTTGTGAGTATTTACAAAAATGTATGCCCATTACTTAAACTGTTTAGCTGCAGGTTCAAAAATATATATACGTAGTCCATTAAATCTATCTCAAATAGTCAATTTAAATCTTAACTCAAGCTTCCGAAATTAATGGTTACATCACCCTGAAATTTTCAAAGAATCGGTTTTCTTCTTTAATTTATAACTTGGACGTTTAAGAACAATTGACAAGGTTAAACATGTAAATATGTATTCCAAAATTTACCAGATTAGCTTTTAGCTTTTACGTTTATTTACAAGAAAATTCTGATTTTATTATAATTAAATTTTTTTTTTCAAACAAATCGTGACGAAATGCTAAGAATTCCATTTTAAAAACAGGATTACTGTGTTTTGTTATGGGCAGCCTCAACGACCTCAAGTAATTGGGTTAAGTGCAAACATTTCAAAAATTTCTTTTAGAAGTTGTCATAATCTCTGTGTTTTTCCGATTTTACTATTTGCGTGGCATTTCAGAGTTTGTTTTTTAACCCTGGAAGTAGGTACACACCTCCGTACAGAACTTTGATGCACACACGGGGTCAAGTTGACACCAGAGCATTTTCAATCTGCTATACTATGCGAACTATGTATGTTTTTTTAGAACTTGTGTTATGAGTGTTTTTTTAGCTAAGAAAATAAATAGTGTAATAGCAAAAAATGTATTATCCTACCAAATTGTGGGGTCCAGATGACCCCATGTGGTATCTCAGGGTTAAACGTGTTATTGTAAATGTGCTGAATATTTTTTGGCTAAACGATTTATTATGAGTGGAAATAATTAAAATTAGACCACAGGCGAAGACTTTAACCTATGGTCTAATTATATTATTAGTTCAAACTTTTACACTTGATTGATTATACGATTAGGTTTTTGCAATCCCAGTAATATCTCCGTGTCAAGCTGTCCTCTAAATTAGGGTTGTTGGATTTTTAATTACACTGACACTCTTTTATGGGTATATTTATATAATAAAAAAATAAAAAAACAAATATTTACTTAAAAGCGACTTAAATTACCGTCACCTTAAAACTGGATTGTAAGTATAGATTGTGTAT
The DNA here is from genome assembly GCA_947538895.1 of Neoitamus cyanurus. Classification (NCBI taxonomy): domain Eukaryota; kingdom Metazoa; phylum Arthropoda; class Insecta; order Diptera; family Asilidae; genus Neoitamus; species Neoitamus cyanurus. The sequence continues at coordinate 54,725,338 of OX384540.1, forward strand.
TGTTTTTTTAAACGAGTTGAATACTTGTATGTGTTAAAATAAAAACTACATGCTGCTTTTAGAGCGAAGCTTAGTTTTATAAATTCTCAAAAACTACACATATAAATAATTCACAAATATTTGTACATAACGTCCCACAATGCGCTTCTTCCAAATTTCGCATAATAAGCAACTGCCGCCTTTATTTTGGTGAAAAAAATAGTTAATGCAAAACCACAAATTGATTAAAGCGAAAGGCGCTAAATTGTTGTGTATTGCATTACAGAATCTGAAAATGAGGAGAAAAGACTTTTGCTGCAGCTTAAGAGAGACCACACAGTCAAAGATTTGACGCAGAAGTTAAGTAATTTGCCCGCTAGTCCGCAAGACGAGAAACCGCAAAACCGCATAGGCGATATGACAGGGTTGATCTCAAAAGCCAAGGAAGGTCTTGCAAAGAGCAAAAGCAAAGGAGACATTTCAAGGTAAACAGTCGTTAACATTTCCCAGGTTGTTTTATTCATATTTTTAAAATTTGTATACGCCACAGATCTCCCAGTGTCGACCAGGAAATTAAGAAACCCGAACCGAAGAAATCTGAGAACGAATTGCACTGGGAGGAGCTGGTAAGGAGTTTATCGCGGCCACTAAGGCTATGTGATTTAGACTTTACGGATCTTCACTCGGAAGACGAGAAGGATATGTTAGCACCTCGCGGCTTAGGTGGAGCTATTCCTCCGCCTCCACCGCCTTTGGGCATTCCACCACCAATAAGCGGTATGGCACCACCTCTACCAGGCGGGATGTTCCCGCCCCCGCTGAACATGCCGCCTCCGCCCACAAATCTAGTTCCTCCTCCCATGTTCAATTACAATACTCTGAACAAGTCCGCAGATAATAGCAGTAACTCCATTAAGAAAAATAAGAAAACGGTATGCCGACGAAAATGCGGAGGATATTTTAACTGAAATGCTGCTTTTAGGTAAAACTATTCTGGAAGGAGGTGCGGGAAGACATGATCCCTCCTCTCGTGGGAAAGACCATTTGGGATGAGCTCCCTCCAGCAAACGTGGACATCCAAAAGCTGGAACATCTATTCGAGTCGCGGGCCAAAGATCTGATGACTAAGGTAAGAACGGGGCGGAACTGGTCGGTTACTCGGTCGCTTACGGCTTAACGAACTGATCGCCGCCTTGGTGAAGGTTGAAAGATAAAAATAATTCTTCTTTGGAGCATAAGAGTAAACTAATTTAATTTAAAAATCTTTTTGTATTTTGACTCTTGTCGGCTCCTTTGCCTTGAATTACTGCTTACGATTTTCTGCAAATAATCTACCGGACTTTTTCTGGTCCACTTGAAGGAGGTGAGTGCATTAGCGAATGCTTTTTTTGTATTACTCCACATAAACAAAAACAGAGCCACAGAGTAGTGCTTCTGCCGTCAATAGCCATAGCCCGACACAGACACCACAGAGATACTTTTGTTCTAAAAATGTTTGCTTGGAAAGATACTGCCACTAACAATGCGCACATCTCACCAAAAATAGCTTTTACCCCACCATCACCAGCACTTTGTGCACGGTGTTTCCTTGGAGTCCTGAGAGTTTTTTTTAATTTGATTATGCCCTTAAAGGCGTGGAGAACACCTTTGTTCGCTTGGTCTGATTTTGCTGGAAGAGCACTTGGAATAATATTTTTACAGTCAGACCAAGCGTACGTTGACTATCATGACTCCAATTATTTTTAGAGTAAATACAGGGAAAGAGCTTTTATGAACCTCCCAACCAAATCAATATTTTCTGTCTTAAAACCACCTCTGCAATTCGATTTAATAAATATTTATTAATGCACAGAAACAACAAGAACTGAACAAGAACAAGGAGATCATAGTTCTGGACCATAAGCGTTCGAACGCCATAAATATAGCGATGACAAAGTTACCGCCCCCACGAGCAATCAAAGCCGCTATCCTCAAGATGGATGCAACAGTTGTGACGAGGGAGGGTATCGACAAGCTGCTGAACATGCTTCCCACCGAGGAGGAGCGAGGAAAAATCCAAGAAGCACAAGTATTTCTTGCACCATTTGTTAGCCCTTTTGCGGACATCTTATGAGATCTTTCATTTCACTTGCAGGTGTCGAATCCGGAGCTTCCCTTGGGAAGTGCAGAACAGTTCCTATTAACTCTCTCCTCAATCTCCGAATTGGCCGCAAGACTGAAACTCTGGGCTTTTAAGTTGGATTTCGAAAACAGTGAGGTAAGCAGTTATTTTAGTTCCGAACTATTCAATGTCACCGAACTACTTATTTACATTTATTTATTCCTTTGCAGAGAGAAATCGCGGAGCCTCTGATGGACCTCAAACAAGGCTTAGAGCTGCTTAAAGTCAATAGAACTTTTAAGTGCATTCTGTCCACGCTCTTGTCCGTTGGCATATTCTTAAACGGGGCTCCGGTCAAAGGATTCCAAATAGAGTATTTAGCTAAGGCAAGTATTCCACTCTTATCCACCGTAGTTTGTGCATTTGAAAGGTATACTATATCTTTCTTATGAGCTCAGATATTCTATTGCCATCAATCTTTAATGAAATTGTTCTTTAAATCGAAAATAATAAAACAGTATTATCTGCATCTTCCATAACTATTTATCATCATTTTATGGGGGTAGTGCTTACGCCAATATGTTAAGAGTAAACTTCTGAAAGTCTGCCCGCTATCTTTCTTCTTCTTTTAACACAACATATAAATGCCCTGCCGCCTCCTTCCCCTTTTTATATTAGCTTTTATTAAACTTCACCTGTTTGTCAGTGTAGGTCAAACCAAACCTTGCAAAGTAAATTTAATCCACTTCAACATTCCAAATCCAAAATGGCGGAAAATTTTTGTGAAATTGTATTATAATATAATATGACTTGGTTCAAAGTCGGCATCTTTAGGTACGGGGTACTAGTTGCGTGTTAATAAACCTTTAAGTTGCACAATATTAATAAAATGTACAATTTTCGATTCTTTAATTTTTTTTAAACAACGATATTTCTCAAAACTTTGTATCACACATTTTTGTTTTTTTGGATAATTTTGCCAAAATATGGAGTGCTATAACTCAGAAATTATTGGAGGTAAAAAAAATTCGTCTAAGCCAAAATTGTGGCAAATTTATTCGACTTTAAAAAGGAAATTGTGTAAGATTTTTGTCAGGCGCTTTAATTGGCAGATATTTGGCAAAAACTAAAAAAAATCTGAAAATTTTCAAGTAGCGGCGCGGCGCCAGCGGCAAACAATTTTGTAGGTACAACATACTCGTAGTTACTAAAAAATCAGCTGCGCCTTAATTAATTCACCCATTCGGCAATTTTCATGACAAAATGACTGGACTAATTAAATGCCCCGGTAGTCTAGTGGTCATGCCTGTGCTATGAATACCTGCCATTTGTGACGCTGTGGATTCGAATCCCATCTTGCGCTTTTCTTACTCTCAGTGTGAACGCCTGTCTTGTCTCATTGTTCGTCATGCAAAAAATCCTTATCCCACCTGAAAAGGGTGCTCCCTGAAGTTTGGGCAATAACATAAAAAAATGATCTTCCCGCGACAAGTTCTTTGGTGAGTTAATCAACATTGATAAAATTATGGGAATCGTTTAAATCGATAATTCTTAACTCACTTTTGTTAATATTTACCCATCCGCACTGGGTACACTTATTGGACTACGGCCCTGCCCCAATCAAATTTAAAACGGTTTTGATTATCTTGACTCTGATTCTACTGCAAAGAGAGATGTGGATTCTTAACATTCCTTCTTTATGCCTCCCAAGGGAAGTTTACAGAAGTTGTGTGCTTTTTGCTGTATTCATAAAATTCCTCCAATATGCCTCCCATAAGAATGCCTCCTTTGGTGTCCCACTGGGAATACATAATAAATAACTTAAAGGAAGCACGATACACACTTAAAGTTATTTTGAGGGTATGCACATGAAACGGTTAAGAAACTTTTTACAGAATTAAACTAAAGGCCCTGTCCTGAAATTGATATGAAGTTATGTTGTGCTTGCCAAAAGTTCAGCTAATTTTATTGTAAACGGGCAGTGTTTTTCAAAGAGTTGAAAAATTCTGCTTATGAGTAAATATAAATTTAACATCTACTTTAACATTAACAAGGGTTGACATTTTTGGAGTAATTCACGTTTTGTGCAAAAAACCCTCTTCTCAGCCAACAGAATTTCACAATGAAATTTCAGGAATAGAATTGAAAGCAATTTAAGGGAGTCACTAGGTTAAAATTAGATTGTTTTTTTCTGAAGCAAATGCTCTTGTGTATTTTGTTCTGACAAGGGGAGAGAACGAACAAAATATATTTCCGACGGCAATTTTATTTCAGCAGTATTATTAATAGAAGGAGGAGTTAATAGGAGGTTGAGAGAAAGAGAAGCGCTTCCTGAGCATTGTGAGTCCATAGTAGGTTTTCTGCAATCTCCAAATTCTCATTGGTTCCTTGGATACATGCCGGTACATGCTTTGGATTTATTTCAAAAGTCAGTTTTAGATCGTCAATTGAAGTGTATGTTATGTATGAGCTGTTTTCTCATTTTTTAGAGCCGACATACGGTAAACTTCAAGATTTAATGCTCTCAAATATATGAAAGCATATGTACGTGTAATCCTGTGTAACCCTCTCCCACGGTTCCACAGGGTTACACATATATGTATGTACTTTCAAAAATTTGAGACCATTAAATCTTTAATGTTCTTAATCGAATTCAGGCAGAACACGGATCGGAAGTGCTTCCCGCTGCATTTATTTTACATGCTTCAGAAGCGCTTTTGTGCAATGAAGTGGAATGGAATAGGGAAGTACTCCGTGTTTTCCACCTGGTGCTGGAAAAACTTTCTGGAACTTACATCTCTAAATGCCAATCAATCACTTATTCCCGCAGACGCCTCTCCACTACCTCTCACTGGTGAACCCATTTCATGTCAGTTCCTTACGAGATCTGGGCGTTATCTGTGATTAACGGAAATAGATAAATAAAAAAAAAAGTAGTCACTTTGCAAAGCAGCGCTTCTATTGCGATCTGCGCTGCGTATGTTAACGTATTCACTGCCAAGTGGCCTGTAATACGTCTGCAAAAGCTCATTGCGATCAGCGATCCAAAAGTTTTAGTCATTCCTTGTTAGATTAACTATCTAAAAATGTTAAAAACTCCATAAAAACTTAAATAGATTATCACCTTATGTACCTTACCCCAACTCCTATGGTTCTACTGAACAAGATATTTGTTGGTATATTACTAAACTATGGAGCATAAAATTACCCCAAAATGTTTATTTAATTAGACAATAACTCTGTAAAGTATGCTCAATATATTTTCGTATTTTGATTTGAAAAGAACGTAGACTTCTGCAGAAAGTGAAGGTTTGAAGTAGATAATCTCATTATGGGTGACCGGCACCTTTTTTCCATTATTTTCAAATATTTTAAAAGAGAATGGTTTTTCTTTCAAAGTCACATAACTGACAGAATTTTTAATTTTTCCAACAGGTACCTGAAGTTAAAGACACTGTACATAAACACTCCTTGCTGCATCACCTTTGCCATATGGTTAGTGAGTCATCTCCGGACTCCACCGATTTATATTCTGAGATTGGTCCCATCACCAGGGCCTCAAAGGCTGACTTTACGGAGTTGGCGCATAATTTAGTTCAATTAGAGACTGAATGTAAAGCATCTTGGGACCGACTAAAACTAATTGCTAAGCACGACTGCCCGCAACAGCTTAAGCAAAAACTCGTTGATTTTTTGGCTGACTGCGCTGAAAGGATAATTACTTTGCAAATAGTACACAGAAGAGTAATCAACAGGTGAGCATTCCTGAAAATTATTAATGATGCCTAATTATTTATATTATCTGAAACAGGTACCGAAAATTCCTTTTGTGGTTGGGAGTACCACAGCATCGCGTCGTAGAATCCCGGCCAAATGAGTTCTGCCGTATTTTGTCAGAGTTCGCCCTGGAGTACAGGACAACGCGGGAACGTGTTCAGCAGCAGATTGAAAAGAAGGCAAACCATCGCGAGCGAAACAAGACGCGCGGGAAGATGATAATAGATGTGGGTAAATTCCGAACCCAAGAAGACCGCGCGGATGCCGAATTGAAGTAAGTACATCTACAGAAAACCCCAATTACACTGGATTTGAATGTTTATTTTTGCAATTGTAGACAACTGCTGGGATCACCAAACCCTTCTAATGAAAAACCAGACGGTACACTAACGTGGCGTCGACGTCGCGCTGAAAACCTCCGTTCGCCGATCATAAAGCAAAACGAAGAAAACTTCACAGACGGTGATGACGAGATCCTCGAGTCACTTGTGAAGACAGCGACCAAAGCCCCCGGACACCGTCCAACACCTAGAGAAAGAAAACGAACACGTCACGCAGATCGGAAATCATGTGAGTGACCCAAAACAGTAAAGAAGTTTTCCAGTGATCATTGTAAACTTTTTAGTGATGATGGTGAAGGGCTAGAGTTAAGAGCTTTTGTTTTATGCCAGTATTTTTCTTTTCTCTTTCCTTTCATTATTGGCAAAGGCCACGTACAATTTTTAATTTTGTTTATTTCTAAATTTTAAAAAATTCACAAATCGCGCAGTGAAGAGATCACGAACGAGGGAAGGATTCACTGTCGAAAGAACCGCTGCATCTCCTGAACATTAGGGTAAAGGGATCATTATAATTCATTTTCCGAAAAATTCTGTGTGGCATGGAATTGCGAAAAGAGCATGTTAATATCAACCGATGCTATGACGTGGTTGATGAATTGTTTACTATTGGATTGAGGTTTTGCATGCCTTTTCTTCCGTTAATTTGTGATTTTTGCGTGATTTTTATTTTGTTTATTTTTGTTTTATACCAATCCATCTAATTTCACTTTATTAATTTAATTTTGATTTTTCATTGATACAGAACAATGTAGGTATTTACCAGTATTCGAAATATTTTAGGGAACCGTTTTAATTTTGTCTGAATTGAGGTAAAAACAACCAAAGAGTACATAAAAAGTGTATCAATTTTTACTTCCGCTTTACTTCGTTGTATGAACTTTTAGGGAATTATTACCACTCTTTTAATGCCAACAGTACCTAACATATTACTTCGGAATTTGAATTGCGTTTTTCTGCCATTATTTCTTTAAGAGAGATTATATAATTTTTGGATCGCTAAAAACAAGTTAAAAAAATACATATTGAAATCCATATGTGCGAAGAATGCAAAGACAAACTGTCCACCAACATTTAGAGAAGCTTTCCATTTTTAGTACACAAGATTTGCAATCTTTTTGGAGTACCTAAGATGTAGCTATCACTTCGGGAATAAGTAATCCAGCAAATTAAAATTTATATAAAATTAAATAAATTGAAGTTTTAGGTATAACAAGAATATTGCATTTAGTCTCGGTGTGTACAATTTATGCGCACATTCATATGTATACCTGTGGATATATATTGTTTTGTATCAGATACAACAAGTTTTACAAAATTTTATTAAGCATCTTAACCTGGGAAAACTAAACCTGGAGTAGATGGTTGATTCAAGATATACATATGTTAAGTACGTCTAAATTAATTCAAAGTTAACATGGAGGGAGATTGACAAAAGAAATGATAGTAATACAAGTAAAAAAAAATCAAAAAGAAGAAAAATATATGCTAAGATGCTAATAGATCATTTTCTTAAAAATTCAATAATATGGTTTTTGCCTAACGTACCCGCCCCCCAAATATTTTAAAGTGATAAATTCCAAGACTGAACAATATAAGATCATTAAAAAATACGAAATACATACGTATTGCATTAGTATACTGTTATTAGCACAATAGTTGAAAGCTGACCCACAAACATGTGTTTACATAATGCAGTTAGCTCTATCATAATGTAAACCCCTCTTTCGGATTAATACGGTCGATGCAGTCTTTGGTATGTCCAATAGGTCTGCTAAAATATGTCTGGACTCCATTAACGTATATATACACAATAACGGTAGGTCGTTCATAAATTTGAGTGTATATCATACCTAATGGGGTCGTCACTTGCTAATATCGATTGAAGAGAAAATTAAATGTGGAAAAGGAATTCCTTGCTGTCCACGCCTTCGAAACCTCTATTTAAATCAATAAAATCAAGGCTTTGAAACTGGGAATACTTTATCAGCAGATAGTCGAAAAAACCCCTCAAAGAAGTAATCTTAGAGCCTAAACCTAGTTCTAAAATTAAAACAAATAGCTATCGTAAAGCCCGTTGAAATCTGAAACCCATATAAGACTACTTAAGTTAGCTAGTTCAATATTCAATTATTGCTGACTTATTATAATTTCCTGGGCTTGCCCGAAATTAGGAAAATTTCGAAGAAATGAATAAGACTTCTGCACATTTTAAATTGAATTTATTTCAAAATAATGGACCATTTTAAATTTTCACAACAGCTTTTATAATAATAACATGCCTGGGCTGGCATAATTGGGATAGGTTTGCCTAATCTGCAGAGAATCACATCATTCTCTCCCACTTTATAGTAGCTTATTAAAATCCTTTAAAGCTGATCCCTATGTATAAAATATGAATAGCAGCATTATGTGGAATGTCTGTAAACCTTTTATGGGATTTCATCAACATCCCTTGCTGTAGATGTGATTTGCATTATTTATTGCGTTAGTCAACTTTCTTATAAATACAAACAAAGTCACCCTAGGTAGCAGGGTCAATATCAAATAGGATTTCATAATTCGTCCTCGCTCTTCATAAGCTTCTGGGAACCACAACGTTCGCTGAATTAATTAACATAAAAACCCAAAAGAATTTCATTTACGCCCTGAGGGCTGTTCCCAGAAACGAACTTTGAAGGACTAAGCTTAGCAGGAAATTGTATTAGCTTTCAAAAATGTCTTGTCCCTGCCAGGAATTTCATTCATTTCCTGCGTAAATAACAGAGTAATATTTTTCAGGAATTATGAAAAAATATCTGTGGAAACGTCCCGTTATATGCATGTAAATACCCAATAATGGCGTAAATTCACAATCAGTGCACAATTTCATTTCTCATGAAATATTTCCCATATAGGTACTTGCGCAATTCCATGTGAAATTGAACGAATTTCTGGTTCACTGAAATATGAGGTGTTGATGGAATTGCTCGAAATATTTCAAAAACGGATTCCAGTAATAGGTTTATGTATATGAAAAGGGATTCATTCCATTCGCGTGCACATAACTCATTTAAGGGAGCCGTGTACAGTTTTCGTGACTAACAATATTTTGCAAGTGTTTGAGTTTTAACAAAACAGAATGCACACTTGCATGGGCGATGAAAATTAATAAATTTTATGTTTTACAGTGCGGCGAACTTTAAAGAACGGATTGACTGAAGAAGAGAAGCAGCATGTGGCATCCCTAATAAAAACGTACTAAAAGACTTCCTCACAAACTTTCTCTAGATGACCTCACCTTAGCAATAAATCCTTCGTAAATCGATCGAATGATATGCTGAAGGCACCTATTGCACACCCACACGGTGCAATTAAGTTAACTGAAACGACTTATGGCGTCAACCTTTGGTTTATAAGGAATGCAGCGGATGTGTGGCGCACCAAATTCGTCAGCCGTGTTACGAACGAAATACTCTGAAGCATGCAATTTGTGATATTCAACGCAAATACTTTTGACTTTAATGACTAATTGTTTAATCGAACTGCAGCATGTTGGTGTCAGTGAAAGGATCGACCATTCAACGAAACCTTCAGTTTTCTTGTTAATTTATTCCTACAAGTTTTTTGTTTTATTTTGTTCTGTAACTTTCAACTAGATTAGGCTTTTTTCACCCTTCCCACATTGTTGTATCCACTTTGAGGGCCTTTAGAAGATCCTCCAATAAACTTAACAACATCACTGAATACAAATACACAGCAGTATACAGTTTTTAACATTCGATGCGAACTTTTGTTATCGTTTCTATGTAAATATTAATGAAATAATAAACAAAATTTATGTCTAATAGAACTTGTTTCATTCCACTACAATAAAAGAAAGTAAAAGGAAGACAAATACAGAAAAGCCAGGGACCCTACCAGTTTCAACTTTTTTTGAAAAATGTTTTCTTTACCTGTTACTCCATACCAGAAATAAAATTTTCTGGCTAAAATAAAAAGTCGGCCATTTATTTTTCCTAGTCAAAAGTAAAAAGTTTTGAAACTTGTTATTTTTTTCTGGCAAAAACAAAAGGCCAACACAACTGTTTGTTTTCTAATGTGCTAACTAATTTTGATCAAAAAAGTTATTTGTTTGAAGTTTGTTTACATACAATCATGAGAGAAGGTGACAAATAACGAATTGTCCAAATTTTCTTCAGACAAGCTACTGCAACTTTATAACTCCGGCTTCAAAAAATGAAAAGATCTCCTACCTTTTTTTTAAGCTTCTGAACTGGTTGTTCTTTACTTCAAATTATAATCGGCTAGAAATAACAGTTTGGACATTCCTTTTTTTGAAAATAGGTAACTTTTGATGAGCTTAACAGGAATACATGCACAATTTAATGTGTTTTTTAAAAACCTATTATTATATTAATTTATAATAATTATATAGATTCCAGCAGCTTTAATAGTTTAAAAATTGAAAACTTCCCGTTGTTTTCATAATCAGTCAAAACACGGTTTTATAGGAAATCTCTTGTGAATTTTTAAAATGTTATTTAAGTTTCTTTCGTTGAATTCAACTTGATGTTATCAATAAGTGTATATAGTTATACTTTCTAGATTTTTTTTAATAGAGCATTTGCGTGGAGCAAAACTTCAATGCAGAATATTTTTTTGAATAAGGGATTAGTAGTGCCCGTATGTAATTTCGGACATAAAAACATCGATCAATTGAGGTTTTCCACATTTATTTACTTCCACGGCGTTATATGAATTTAAATAATATAAAGTAAAAAGAACAATAAAATAGATCTATTTATTTAAAAGTTAATCATAGAAATTTGAAGACGGCAGTTTCAGCTTTCATTATCGTTTTAAAAACGTTTGTATGACAAATTTGTCTTGGGTTTGATTGAAATGATCATAGTTGCATGCTACTTTTCTTTAACGGAAAAATAAAACCCAAACAATTTCGTATGAGAATGAAAAATGTATGTACGTCTTAACGAAGAAGTTGAACCGTGTCGACTTAGAATTGATTCTACCACACAAATGGTCAATACGATGACTGTTGAAAAACAAACAAACAAAAAACCATGTATGCTATATCAATAAAAAAAAATTGTTACTGTTAGAGGCCAACAAATATTTTGTGTCATCATGCCTAGAAAATTATCCAAGCAGCTACAAAGTAAATTGTCTATGCTCACAAAATGGAACGGCATGGTGTATCTAATTCGACGTTTCCTCTAGAATCAATTCCACTTCCTCACAATTTTCTCAGCTAAAATTTCAACATTTTCCCGATTTATTAAAATTTTGAGAGAAATAAATTGCGGGAAGCATAAAAGATTTAACTCGGTGCACAGCCTGTAATCTGACATGGCAAATTAGCTTTGTCGTGATTTCGTTACTCGTTAGATGAATTCCTCCTCAATCCGAAATTATGCTTGAATGTTAAAACATGTGACGTATGGATGAACATATGGCACATGTTTGGATATGTTTTCTTAACACATCCGGTTAAAGAGTTAAAACATGTTTGAGTTTGAAGTTCGTAAGTAAATATTCGTACGGATATGGAAAATTAAGCAAAGTAAACTCGGTCTGGCACAGGTCGTGCGATACAAACACGAGTTTACGTGCAGCAATATCTTTTAGAGCAGCACGCCAAATTACAAAATGTTTATATGTATGAAAGAAAGGGGATATAAAACAAAGGTATGTACACCCCACTCGGGGTTGGCGCATCCACACCAAGGAAACATTGTGAAAGAAACAAATGTAAAACAGAATTTGTGTACAAAGGAAATGTTTTCCAAAGTTTCTAAAATTGTTTAATAAATGTTTCTGAAATGTTTCTGAAATGTTTCGAATATGTTTGAAAAGTTTGAAAAATGTTTCAAGAACTATTCTACAAGAAATGAGGGAATGAATTTGTTTCTGATTTTTTCCGGTGTTCAGTTTAAAATAAAATATCTTTGCCTGATCACGCGGCACTATTTTCCGCCTCTTACGTGGTAATAACATTTCTGCAAGAAAAATAAAAAAGCGAAAATTAATTTGGCAAAGAAAGTTATTATTATTCGTTTCAGTTCAATCTTTTTAATTAACTCAATCGTCTTCTCCACGTCCCGCTTAACGTTGGCCATGTTGACAACTTTAAGATTAGTAATCCACTGACACATATGACTGTGGCTTAATAAATTGCAACACAAAATAAACATCCATTGTTTCCCACTTCAAGTGGAAAACACTGAGTAAACATTTCTGTTTCCAGAAGCTTAAAAAAACACGTACACACCAATGGAATAATGGAATATTTCTTCAATATTTCACAAATGTTTCTGAGTTGTTTTTTTAAACGTTTTTGTAACATTTTAAAAATATTTACAAAATGTGTCGGACACAAGTTTGTTTCAAAATTGTTTATGTTTCATAAATGTTTCTTGGTGAGGTGGAAAACTTCCCGAACTGCTCTCGTACATGTTACATATTGATGTATCTTTTTTATTACTTACCTGATATAAGTTGATTGTGTCTTGATAGGAAATGAAGTTAATAAAGATATTGAGATACAATAAAAACCACTTCAAATATGTCCTAAAATTTATTTTAAAATCTTCTTAGACATCAAATCATAAATAACAGGTAATGTAAATATTCGAGTACTTGTTCACCCATTTGAGCAGGGCTGTTGGACGTAATCCAGACAAAATCCTCTATTGTCTACGTCGCTTGAGGCTTCCACGCCGTCTGTGTGCAGGTACAAGCGAAACGGCCTTAGACTAGCTGAAGGAGAAAAATCGATTTTTTTCTTCTTCCCAATATAAAATAATCTTGACTTACTTTGAACTGTTCTTGGCACGGTGCTAACTTCAGCGCTAAATGTGCCCCCGCACACTCTATCCTCGCAAGTAGGGGACGGTGGAACCCTGTCAGCAACCCGGACACACCCAATTAATAGCCAATCATTAGGGCAGGCATTTGGTTGGCCGCCTGTACCACTTCCTAACATAGCCATCACGGGGTTATTTGAGTTTCCAGACAGCGTAAATGATCGGGGCCTATCATTTTCTGGGAAAGACTTCTGTGAAAAATGTGTTTGTGCTTTCCAATTGGTAGAGCAAACCCGGATCTGGACATTGATTGTATTGAATGCTGCAGAAGCCCTTTTCATTTCGGATGCACATGCTGTAGTCCTGATTGGATAGTTGGCGCCCGGAAACGGTGTTGAAATTGAAGCTTTTCATTCTCCCACTAATGCCGGTAAAGTACTGTAAACACCCGCTGTCCGCTCTTGAAATACTCCCGCAAGGAATCTGTGACACTCGAATGCGCCACGTCCGAGGGAAGGATTCACTCCCTGTTATCACCGATATGACAACAGGATTGCTCTGACCAAGTCCGGTATCGACGTACACTTGAAAGAAATATTGAGAATTTTGTCTTCGTATATTTATCTTCATGCATTGCAGTATTTTTTTTATTGGCTTAAGTGAATTATACAAAACATGAAGGTCAAATATAGGATCTTAAATTTTAAACAATCTATACATAATTATAATAGAAAGTGTAAAGATAAAAAAGCCTGTACATTAAAGACGTTTTCGTAAAAATTGTTCATGTGACTATAAATAAGCTATAGAGAATGATTGAAAAACTAGTAAATTACCCATTTACATGCAACAATATTTTTGACGCCAACTACAAGCCCCCACAGAAGCAAAATACAATTAAGAAACGACGACGAATAAATGTGTATACTTTGAATCCAATACCGATTATTGTGAATAAATTGTTCAACAACTCATTTATGAAAATACTCACAATGCTCAGTAAGAAGTAAAATGAAATACTCACTGTGGTCACCAGATGATGTCCCGCATATAACCGGCGCCTGACTTCCACCAGATATAAGGAGCTGATCCTGATTACAGATATGATTCACTGCTTCCGGTTGGGCAATGGAAAACAGATCAAAATCCAGTCTGGAAGGCTGTACTTACACAATTCGCTACTAAGTCGATTCTTATAACGAATACCTTAATTGGCAAACGTCCGGATGAATTTTCGTCACTGTTACCTGGCAGCTTCCAGATTCGTCGTACGAATCAGGATGGTTGGGATTAACAAAATATGTGCCATTTTCTCGTATGACGCCACCGCATGACACCATGACTAATTTCAAGAGAGTAAGTAGTCAATCAAGCACGATTTATTATTCTACCTACAGATACAGCATACTCCAAAACCACCTGCGCATGGTCCAGCTGGAATACCACCGCGCGGAAGACATTCTTTTGAAGGAAGGCATGTACCTACTTCACCGGAAGCTGCTGCGCACTCACCTGGACCGATTTGCAGGACCGTGAAGATTGGAAGAACTATATTGAAAAATGTTGTATAATTAAAGAATTGTTCAGTATTGCACCAAATAAAATTTGGAACCATTGACATGACAATCTAATTTTTTAATCCTCTAGTCTAAACCACAGAGAACTTATGAATTGCCATATGTAAGTGAGAGTACATCTTTTTTATTAATAGCAGTAACACCTGTTCGTAGGATCAGAAAATATTGTTGTTTTTTTATTAGAAGCGTTTTTCGAAAATTGAAAACTTCTGTTGGAAAATCATATCTACTTTTACAAACTTACATCCAACACTAGTTATATAAATTTTTTCTGTAACTACATAATAATATTATAATATAATTAAAATTATAATTACTATCTGAAGATATTAGAATAGACAGGGTGTTCCACCTACCGTCTGCCAAAAACGGCCTATCTCAATGCAGCGACATTAAACTCATGCTACCTCCTTTCCAAAAATGCTACCAATGTTGATCTACCTCTATCACTGTAGGTTCAGTCACTTGCGAAAATGAAAAAATGCTCTGAAATTTCGTAAAATTCAAGTTTCTCCCACATGTTCTCTGGAATTCTTGAACTGTAAAGCCTACAAGCGTAAAATTTTGAAAGTAGGTTTCCTACATGACGTATCTATGATTGTACGACACTATTTTCAATCCACGAGTTCCAGTCCGCGATTTCCGTCCATTGCTTCCAGGGCCCACCATTTCTAGACCCCCTTGATTTCCAAAATGTGAAATGTGTTATGCCACTTGAAATATTTTTTATTGCACCATGTTAGATCGCCTGGAAATTGGTGGACCCTTCGGTGTTTTTAAGAAGGGTTAACGAACATGCTCTATAGCACGATGCAATAAAAAATATTTCACGCGTCATGACACGTTTCACATGCCGCATTACATATAATGTATTTTGTAAAAGGAAAATATTCAGTCGGTACCATTGAGCGAAAAAGAAAAGCCCGTGATAAAGAAAATGGTACCTAAAATATTGCAGTGTCTGAAGTTGTTCCAAGCTCAGGGAGTTTGTGGGCATATCCTAGAGCCTTCGGCGCCGCCAGACATTCTGGGATAAAAATATGGTGACCATTGGCAAAAAACAAAATTGGAAATAACGTCCGCTGGAAGTTGCTGACTGGAAATAATGTCCCTCTACCATGACGTCGAAATCCGCTAAGACGGGATTTTTGGAATTTCAAACCACAATATTTGAGAATTGACTTTTGGATGTTATTTGTGCCTGAGAAATTGAAAAAATTAAATACAATATTATAGAAAATTATTCAATTTCCCAGTAACTGAAAATATTTCTTTCAGATTGCTGCAAATATAATTACTGCCGAACTCTGAGTACAAATGTATACATACCTACGCTATTGAACGATTTCCAGCGGAATAATTAATCATTAACAGCAATTCACAATTGCAAAAATTAATTTCAATTGAAGATTGAATTTTATAGTTTTGATTACATTAATTGCAAGCGGTATTTAAGTAATTTAATTACAATTAAATATAATTGCCAGCTACAATTAATCTTTTGTTTTATTTAATTTAAGCTGCAATTAATTTTTTAATCAAGTGATTAGTAGTCTAAAATTTGTATTCAACACGGCCTTAACATGGTCTGATGTTGTTATTTCATTAAAGTCTAACGTCCCGAAAAGTATTATTATAATAATAATAACAATTTTAATGGTTAGTTATATAAAGTTTCACAAGCCTATCTAAATATTGGCACTATTATAATAAAAAAAAAATACAAAAGGTAACGATAGTGGGAAATCAGTGAGAACTGCATATTATTAGGTATAGTTATTGTACAATATTATGTATTATATAAAATTTGTTATAGTCATCAAATCATTTTGTATAACTGGATAACGTAAACTCTTTTTTTGTTTACACTTTTGTGAACTTACCAAAAGTATGTAAATTTGCTACTTTTGATAGTAGAAGATAGTTCAAATGTTTATTCAGGACTGATTGATAACATCATTTTTTTTGTTCATTTTACAGAGTTTAGCCACAATACAACAAAACTAGTTTCCACATAAAAGCAGGCTTCAATTTCGGAGCGATTTTTTGCAACAGTTAACGATAAAACATGGCCTTACAGTTAGAGGACCCTATAACCATCCTTGTGTGCATTTAAATTTTTTTTGGATCGGCGGAATTCAAATATTTTAGCCATAAGAAAAGTGAGTGAGCCACAACTTCGATAATTTATAATTCTTGAGTTTTAATTACTCATGATAAACTCAAAACGGATTTACTTGCTATTTAAGCATCACTTGTTTCATTCACATTGAGGAAATATCTTACATCTGGAATCTCTCCGGAAGCCCCAGTTACCCCCAAAGAGCACGTCCTTCCATGAGCTCTGCGGTACGTTCTTCGAGTACACAAGTCCCAAGAAATTCAGAAGAAGATAAATCCCAAACAACCAGTACCCTAAGATAGTTTTCATGTCACACTGCACCACCACTATTTTCTGGAGCACTCACGCTTTGCTAGAACATCCGCCAATAAACCAATTGCGTCTAATCGCCACTGTTTTATACCGATGCTAGCAAAATTCCCACTTCATACTCATCGGAAGCATTCACGCATTCAGGTAAAGCAAATGCGTTTGCACACGTGACAAAATCTTGAGATCGACTGAAACCCCTTTTAATGAAAATTAAAATCATTAAAGAAAGTGATAAAATTTGCGCAATTTTTTAAGAAAATTGAGCGTATAAAGTAGAAGCACGTGAAGTAGTCACAGACGTCTCCAGGTGCGTCTGGCGTGGATAATTGCGCTTTCACTGACACCCAACAAAAGGAGCCCATCGATTCGGTCGGTTTAATTCGTGCAATGGTAAGTTCTTGTGGCACAAGCCTCCCGTGACATGAGCGTTTGCGCCACAGGTTAATTGATCCCATTTCACACCTGACTTCGGCAAAACTGCTCTAATTGGTTGCACTCATTATGCCGAGTACACAGAATTAGTGTCGGACAATTTGACTGTTTTTGTTGTTTTTCTAGTTTTTACGATGTTTTAATAACAATAGCTCAAGTAGAGCATTCATTATTCATTTCAGAATACTTTTAATGAAAACTACTGCACACTTTTGTTTTGATGCGCTGTGGGATTGAGTAAAGGAACAATACATACTCGTACATATGTACTTAGCCTTGGGTTATCAAATTTATCTTCGAAAAAAGTTATACGCACTTTGTGCATAATCTCATCAAGATTATCGTTATGCCATTTTGAAACCATTATATAAATGGATCTCAGTCTGCTGTGGCGGATCCAGAGAAAAGTGGGGAGACTTGATTTTGGGAATTTTTTTTTGTGTTGTGTGTCTCCAACCTATGCAAAACTGAACAGAGTGATTTGCAAAGGTTCAAGCTTAGGGAATTCGAAGCTGCCCAAATATTCTGTAGCTGTTGACTTCAAAATTAGCCCTACAGAAGATTCACATATAATGCCTGCACAACATTGTAAGAAAATGCGACATCTGAGTGGCATGCTGGCAAAACGTGAGGTAAAAATGAGAAAAGTGCAGCTTCTATCCGGTCATGAACCAACATCCATTTAGACGGAAGTTGATTGTCTACCAACTAGGCCATCGTTGTATTTCATTGTCTAAGGACTTACATTTGACGACTTAAACCTTTTCGCCCATCTTGCACTATACACGGATCTCTGTCGGTTGACAACTGATTTCCACCCTTCAGACTCCTCTCAAATTTAAAAGGGATAAATATTAAGAGAAATTCATTTTTGAAAGCGCGGAAATTGAAAAGTCATGACAAGCACTCGTGTTGGGAAAAACATTACAATATCTCAGTTCAGGAGATAAGTTTTAAAGAAAATGGTGTCAGGTGTGGGGAGAAATATTTGGCTGGCGCTGTGACTACAAGCAGAAAAAGGGGAGAAATTCTAGTCGTCCCGAAAAGTGGCTTAAAAAGATAAAAAAAAATGGAAATCTTCACATGTCCGAAAAGACACCTTATGGTAATTTCCTTCATATTAACTATTATATAATTCATTTAATCACAGAAAACTTAGCTCCGCATTATTTAAAAAAATTCAAAGCAAACCAATCGATGACGCAGAAAACTCGAACAATTTCCGCAGTTTGTTGTTAAATTTTGGATCGATATATTTACTTCCCTCCACTTTTCAACGTCGCTTTTCTTAGCCTTCTCATTTTGGTATGTATGATTTTTGTTAAGCAAATCTACTGCAATGCAAAAAAAGATTTTGTGCAGATTTTGCCAGTGTGTATCCTCGCAGTACCTTGAACGTATGCTGTACCTGCGTACTGAACTGGGCCTGATACTTTGCTTGTATCGCATCTATTGTTTCACCTCATCATATCACATATCATGGTATTTAGTAACATTTTAATATTTCAAATAATAACACGAGCATTTAAATTTACCGATGTTGACAATTTTAGGAATTTCAACTTCATTAAGTATTTTAATTTCGTCATATGGAATCTTTTAATTTCAATAGCAGATTCGAAATCAGTGTCCCTGATAACCAATTTGTATAATATGTATTTCCTTTAGGTTGAGAAGTTTCAGTCAACATATTGGATCTTCCATTTTCAAAATTTTTATAGCTGATTTGAAATCAGTGACCACCCGGAATAACTGAAAATACCCAATTTCATGACAATCCGTTGAAGTTCAAACTTTTCAGTTGCCATTTTGGATCCGCCATTTTAGAACTTAAAAATAAAAGGAAGCTTACCTATATGCTAACTTGAAATATGAAATATATACTGGCGTGATTGAGAGACAAACAAACAAACTGATTTTCGATTTTATATACAATATGCAATAACTTTCTAATATCTTTAAAAAATGTATTCTTACCTTGCGTCTTTGTGCTCGCCAGTGTATCCTTCGTCACAGTGACATCACAAATATTATATGGGATGCGTTCACATGCATCGTTTCTAAAACCGTTATAAAAATAAAAATAGCCTTTGAATTGGGGAAATAAATTTTTAAATAAAACACAATACTGCGAAGAGCAAAGTAATACATTTATTAAATGCTCCAATTGTTTATAATGTTGACTGTTAGACATGAATATCTGCACACACAATAATTTTTCTCTTTACAAGGCCTTACAATGATATTCACTTATAGCAAAACTTGCAATAACACTAAACGTCCTGCAAGCTCCGTAGCATCTCTAATCGTCGACAAGCAAAATTCGGTCCCTAATATCTTAACTAGTGTGATAATAAATAGATAATAATTTTCGTACTTTCCTTATTCTTATTCAAACACTAAGAATGTATGACGTTCCAGTTATATAAGATGTATCCGAAAAAACGTGTGACTTACAAATATGCATACATAAAGGTATACAACTACGAAAAATTTCATAAACTTCCCATATTTTGTCCACAATTAAATTGCTTCCAAAAGGGATCATTCCGCCTACACAAATAGATGATTTTCGAAGATGACTTCCCTCGCAATATTTACAAAAGAAGATACACATGTACAATTACTTTGACAGAAAGTCAGCAATTCGAAAGTCCAAAAAACACTTAGTCTTTAACTTATTTTCAGTGATAGATTTCTGCACATCTTAAAATGTTGTAGATATTTTCGTATTACATAGATGTTCGTATCAATTCCGTTATTGCGACAGACTCCAATTAAGTATGTTCTGTACAGAAACTTGAAAAGCGTGCAGATTTTGCCAAAGAGCTGTTCAGCATTCGCCAAAATACAGGACTTACAAATTCGACCATATACAATTGTTCACTGTTTTAATTTACGAAACAAAAATTAAACTTTGGATGAATAAGTTACAGCACTTTGCCGAAATCCGCGCCTCTTCAAAAGTATCGCTTTAGCAAAAAGTAAGGAGAACCCTAACGTACGACAACACTCGTATAGAATTTGAAATTCACAACAAAGGTAGATTAGCATTTAGTTCCACATAGATATATAAAAACAATTCTTACTCTACGCCAACAGCGGCTTCGTCAGACCCTGGGCCTTAAAATGTACAAATCTGATTTGCAGTAAATTGCTGATTAGAAGCCTCTATGAAACCCAATTGTTAACAGGCTGCGCGTCTACCCTCATGATTGCCGCCCTAAGTCTTTTTATCCATTGTCTTCATAAAGTAGGTAATGAGATCGATTGGCAAAGGGAATACTATTGTCGAGTTCTTCTCCGCTGAAATTGTGTTCAGAGTCTGTGAAAAATTGGAAAACAAAGTGAATTAGCACAGCGGCGTTTTGAGGAATTATCTGTCTATTTAAGTTGGCGTTAATCAAGAAGAATTAAAAGGGGAACAGGGCACGGCAACTTTACCTGTAAGTAGCGTAGCTGGAGTGCAGCAGGCGAATCTCCTATCACCTCAGAAGCCTCACGCAGAGCTCGGGATGCCTTTTGTTCTCCTTCAGCTGCAATGACCTTGGCTCTTGCTTCACGTGCCGCCTCAGCTTCAGCTGCCATAGCTCTTTGCAGTTGAACTGGCAAGCGGACGTCCTTTCTGTAGATAAAACAAATTTCTCCTTTGCATAACTCTCTTCGTTGGAAGATTTTGCGTTCAAATTTAAATTAATTAAGCGCATGTTCCAAGGCCCTAGGGAAGCTGCTCAAAGAGATACTCTAGTAATTAATCAACGGTGAACTCAACGTCTTTGAGAACTTCATCATGTAGACGAATGAAGTACGCTAACTCAATTAAGTACTTTCTAGCATAAAAGGTTGCACAATAGACTTTTCTACTTTTCAAGTTTTCAGCCGACACCGATATTGTGCTAAACTTTAGAAGAAATAAATGTAAAATAATCAGAACAATCAGCCTTCAAGGTAAATATTTCTTTGAGTATAAATAAAATCAATGGTTACGGCATACACGTATGTGTTATTAGAGTTCTTGTAACACGTTCATTTTTTTTTTGGTCTAAAATTGACATACAACTGAAACAATTTTTTCGTTAAATGTATTTTTATGTACCACGGAGGAGCCAAAAGATGGAAGACGAAGACTTCATACGTCTACATTACATTACACCTAAAGCCGTCAGGGCTGAACAGATTTTGACAAATCGTCAACCGATTTGTTATTGAAAAAATATCTATTTTAATAATTTGAACAAAATTTAGAATATTTACAAAATGTTCGTCAACATTTCTCAAAGTTGAAGAGAGTAGAAGCGTTGAAAACTTGTTCAAAATGAGCGTGCAATCTTTAATCGACCTTTCTCGGCTAACCTAACAACCATATCAATATTAAATATCTTTAGGTTAGCCAATTACGTAATAACTTAAGACAGAAGGACCCTTAAGTAGGGACTGAATAAATTGACCGACTTGGTATTACATAGATCTTACAACTTTTTACGATAGAAGAACTGAGTTGCGAGACTTGGTTGTTTTTACAGGTTATGTTTTTTATGGCATATAATATACAGCACCTAACCTAATGGGCCGGTTTTATTAAAAGAGGTAGTAATAGATTCTTCGGAATCACCCAAGTATTATAGATTGGCAATCACGCAAGTATGTATTATATATAGGTAGGTTATTAATATTTTGTAAAGTTTAAAATGGTGACCAAACATACATATATAGGGTAGAGTCTTTCAATTTTCAATAAGGACGCTCGTCTCGAGTTTCCCGACTGCAATTTCCCGACAAACAATTTTCCTGACAACTCTCTTCCGGACAACTCTTTCCCCGACCGAGGTTCCCGGTCAACAAATAATTTTTCGCGACAACTAAGAGAAGAAAAAAATAGATAATAAGAAAAGTCAAATCAATCTATCAATTTTTCTAATATCTGCAAAATGTTAGTCATAAATACCTCTTTCAGTTTTAACAATGATTTTTGGGGTTTTTTGGGGTGTTGATTGCGAAAACGGTATTAAGAAAATTTCATTTCGCAGAGTTTTTGCAGCAAAACAGAATTTCATTCAGAATAAATCCCAATCATTGGAGAGATCCAACCGGGGACCGCGAGGTGACAGCCCAACGTGCTTACCACTAGTCCCCTTATTTGAATATGCTGATTAAATATTATTATTACCTCTATATTCGTTGCTAAAACAAGTATACAAGTGTTCTTTTATGTAAATCAAATAGTGATTCAAACTAAATGTGAAATTATAATTTCTCGAAACACTTTTTCACTAAATAAGAATGTATCGCTGGGTGTGCTAATTAACTACCTCGATATCCCTATATGACTGTTCATAAGTCCTTTTACGCGTTCAGTTCAGATTTGGTTACCTTTACTTTTTCTTTTATAGAGCAAAGGCCCTTAACCTGAACTACCACATAAAACTTAAAATCAAGGATACTGAAGCTAAACGTTGAAACTCCTTTACAACAATAGACAACTTGCCACCAAATTATTTTCTTGGTAGACTTTCTCTTCCTGAATATAAAATCCGTGAATTATTAATTCATATTCCCTTCTCCAACACGCTTCACATAATTCATCGATTTACCTTTCCAGGAAATATATTTTCAGTCATTCTTTTTATTTGCCATTTGTTTGATTTTCTCTATGGAACCGACAGCAAAATCCACAGCCTGGTGTGTGTGCCACGTCGACCTTTTCAGATATATAATTACTCTCGCAGTTGAGTCGCCTTGTTTATCAATCGGACAAATCTCGATGGAGTTATTTTTGTGTTACCCCACACAGCGTACGTGTACTATTTTCAGGCATACGAACCCTTCAAATCAAATCCATATTTTCTACGTTTTTAGCGTTCGTGGCGATGCGTTGATCTCACACACACAAGCCAACGCTTTGTTGAAAAACGAAATAACTCCGATTAATTACGAAGCAATCAAACGTTTGTTTTCCAGAATCGATTTTATCGGCCGCCCGGATACCGAAATACTAAAGTCGTTATCCTAATGACTCGACAAACACTCAACGTCAATCCGTAAAGGTACTCACATTTCAACTCGCTCGACCTTAATGCCCCACGCTTCAGTGGCCTCATCTAATTGCATCTATGGAATAAAAGATGAGTGGTGGCTGCCGTGCTGCGGGGAAATAGATAATACCTGCATAGTTCCAGAAATCGTCATCCGTTCGCTTAAAATTTCATGCAAATGACGAGTTCCCATGGTGTTCCGCAGGGTGGTTTGGGCCAGAAGACGTGTCGAGTGGTGAGCATTCTCGACGTTGGCTATAGAGACGGTGGCATTTGATACGCGGTAATAAACGACGGCGTCCACCGACACGGTAACGCTGTCCTTTGTAAGTACCTAGTGCAAAACGAGAAGAGTGTCTGAAAGACGAAGATTGAAAGGATATCAAAGGGGTACTTCTTGAGGTGGCACATCATAGGTCCTTGTGCGGAGATCCACCCGTGCATATGCGTCTATACACGGCAGAATGAAGAAGATTCCTGTGGGATGCGAAGAATTAGAAATAAAGCAAAAAGGGCTCCAATAACGGCGGCGCGGCGGCGGCACACTTACCTGGCCCTTTTGCACCTCCCTGCATCAGCCGGCCTAGGCGGAATATAACCGCCCGCTCGTACTCCTGCACGACCTGTAAATTAAATTAATACGTAATAAAAGTCACAATAGCTTCTTCAATACATTATTACCTTGAAGCAAATGAGCAAGCTGAAGGGCATTGTGACGGCAACCAGGACCCAAGAAAGAAATATGAGAATCTTCCCGCAAGTAGATGCCTCCCCATTAACTTCCTCCTCGGCTGGGCAAATATAAAAGACGCAGAGTTAAAAGCGACATTCCACACCTAAGTTGATTTTATTAGAAGATACGATGGCACAACGTGCCCTCGCGGCAGCTGAAAGTGAGCCACTTTAATTTGCTCCAGGAATGTAATAAAAGGTGACACCCGCGGCAGCATAAATGGCCCCAAAATTGTTTTCCCTGCGTACTTTATGCCCCTTGTTGGAGGAGACTCGTTCTCAGCGCTCTTAGGCATCTTTTCAAACCGATTTGAATTAAAGATCACAGCGACTTTCCTACAGGTCTAGCCGGAAGAAAGGAATTTGTCAACGGTCTCCTGTCAGAGACTGAAAGATGAGCGAAAACAATCTTCATAAATTTTACCCAATACACCAAGAAGCACTACGTCATGTCGGTGCCATTGAAAAATTGGAGTCATACATCACATCATTGTGTTGTGGGTGAAAGGGCTCGCCCATAAGGGAATTTGGAGAAGCCGCATAAGCTATCCCTACTCATGACGTGTAAATCCCTTACATAGTGGCATTTTGCTACCGCCAAGTCAGAATGATCATGGAGAAAGACACTGCTGCGTACTAGTCGCGGGGAAAGGGTAAATTGCATCCCACTACGAATGGCGTAAGAGTGCAATGCATCTATTTGGTTAAGTTAATTGATACTTTTCCATACATTTAATTAGTAAATGGCTGCTGTAATTACGAGAGAAGGACATTTACATCACATCGGAAGTATATCGGCGCCGGATATCCTTGCCCTCATCTATAATTACACTAGTAGGTGCATGTAATAAGTGACCGAGTTCTGGGTGACTGAGTTATTATGGAGCACAAATATACTCATGCAACTGTGCGCCCCTAGGCTTTGCTATGAAAATAAACTCAAGGGCAAAATTAAAGCAACATTTTTTAAGCGTTTAGTTTATAGCCAGAAAGGACAAAAAGAATTGAAACTTTGTAACAACGAAGGCATGTGTGGTTCTAATTTGGCGTTCGGAGGAAAAAAGGTTTGGTCTTGAGGGAATCGGGTTGAAACCTTTTGAACCCTGAAAATCCCGAAATATTTTGTCAAGGAGTTTACATATATACGTAAAAGTGGTACAGACAATTATTAAAAAAAGTGCGAGTCAGACTGGGGGTTCCGAACATTTCCCGCAAATTAAATGACTATCATTTAAAAACAAATTTATTTATAACTACAAATCAACCATTTTCGGACTTTTTCCTTTACTTGTGCTGTGAGACCTTGCTTTTTGCCAAATTTCATGATTCTAGGTCAACAGGATGTACTCTATAGGTTTTGATTTATTTGCGTGTGTCAAAGTATGCGACATAAATGGGGCAAAAATGGCCGTATTTCTTTATTGCTTTGACTTAGAAACCTTTTCCATAGTTCTAAGGGACCGTAGACCTAAGTATTTAATATTAATTTCAACTTGATACCTCCACGCATTCCTGAGAAAAAGGGTCTTGACAGACCGACAACAAAGTGATCCTATACCATAAGGGTTCGTTTCTTCAGTGGTTTTATTATGTTCAACATTCTGTATGGCTTAAAATTAGGGATTGAAATTTGACCCACTTAACGTTATCAAAATGAGCTGAAATTTTGCGTAGTAATTTGGTTGTAATGACAATATATTATTTTAAAAGAATCAGCATTAATTAATTTTTAAAATCAATGGTCAACATTTGTAAAAAGAAAACCATTAGGCGCTCAGCATTGTGATAAACATATTAATAGTGTATTGTAGGAACATAACAGGAACAGTTATATATCATGAGTTCCTAATGGATATCTTTTTACAAATGTTCAGTGAAAATTTATTTTCTGCTTTTAAGTTCATCTTAGTTTTAAAAACAAACCATTGTTTTCAAAAAGTTTATTATTTATATTTACATTTATTTTCCTTATGGGGTACAGAATCCTAAAAATCGATTGATTTTGCTTAAATAAAATATAATATAATTTATTAAAAATGAATTGAACCATTAAAATTTATACCCCCAATTTCCATAGGAATATCTATAAAATCTTTAAAAAGAAAAAACCCCGACTTCAAAAATATAAATAAAAAATGTTTAAAATTATTGTTGGGGTCGGTGCCAACCAAACAGTACGATACACGTCTGCCGTAGTGATGTGTCGAGTAGCTTGCACAATTTCAAATTTCGATAGTAGATTCGAGATCAGCAACTACGAAAACATTTTCATTGCAATCCTTTTGAAATTGAACTATTTCGATTGCCATATTGGATCCGCCATATTATTTTTTGAACACTATTAGTGATAAGCTTTCAACCAGTGTTGGAATCATTCAAATCGGTGCAGAAATAAACTTACAGCAGGAATCAGCAAGCTCCCTCGTTAGCGTTTTAATTATATAGATGATTATATTGCTATATACTATATATATATATATATTTTTCACTATTCAATATTTACGCCTCACGTTTTTATATGGAGTCACAAGTGCCAAACTATTCTATTATCTAATCATGCCCACTCGTATTAGCGCTGGTGGCCACTACTAAACTAAATGTGGGTGAAACAACAATATTTTAAAGTTTTAAATTTTAATAAATTTCAATAAAAGTAGCCAAACGATTCCTTCTTTACGGTACACATTTTCGATTTTATGCTTTCGAAATATGTACTCCTCTTTAAAATGCTAATCAATCATTTGTTTTCTTATTAATTCAAATAAAGCTTCTAGTCCTTAAGAGAAATTTTGTAAAATGATTAATGAGCTTCGAAGCCTAATGGAAGCTTCAATTATCTATCTTATTTTCGTTTTTAACTAAGAGCTGTATAATATATTAAATCAATTAACAGGCGGTAATTATAGAATATGTAGAATGCTGCATACCTATTAATTTTGATATTTGATTGATTGATAACATTTTCGGATCATGGTAATGAAAAAATGTGTCACAGAATGCTACATATTTTGAGCTTTTCAATAGGGACTGTACTTTCATAGATTGTCACGCACTTTAATACATTTAGGACATACGCAACCAATTCAAGAATTTTTTCGAAATTTAAACTGTAATGCAAATTTATTTTTTTTTAAATCATAAAGGTAAATTTTTCAAATTTTATCAAAGCGTTCACTGGGTACTAAGTATGCTATGTTCCTGTGAAAAATGGAAAAGCAATTCAGATAAATTTTTACTTGCACATTACTACTCCGGAAACAGAAATATTCAATCAAATAAGAAAAATCAGTCAAAACAATGCGTGTGCGTATATAAGGCTCCGTACCGAAACATGAGCTCAGAATTACTTTTTGATTATATTACCTACTATTTTTTAATATGGATCTTCACCAATTTTGTGATTGAGCGAAAGATTTAACAAAAAACTTAAAATATGAATTTTTGGCAGAGCTGTATGCAAAAGAGTATGATTTTCGGTCAAATCTAGACCTTGTAAAATAAGTTGTGATCAAAGAAAAAAAATCCTTCGTTCAATCACTAGTCAATTTTATCTACACGAAGAGTGCAAAATCTCAGCAAGAATCGTATCCACCTAACTACTAAAATATAGTTTTGATAAAAAACCGATTAAAGATTCAAGTAGGAATAAAACGGAAAAAAAATATTTCGTTAACTTACATGGAATCGTCGAATCCAGCCCAATAAAGCAAATGTTCTTTCTGCTACAGCTGCAAACTTTTCTCTTGCCTGAGACGATGAGACAAATTCTGGCCCCTCGAGTAAGAGAGAAAAACAATAGCTAGTTTGGGAGATGGGTGCAAGCTTTAAGGCGAAGCTAGCATAGACCATTTGGAACCATTTGAGCTATGGTTGTCTAAGACGAAGTCTGACGAGAGTTTTACTGCGATTGACTTAAAACTTTGGAAAAATATGCTTGGCAGCTTGTACTATTAGATAAAAATGAGGAATTTTTTAGAATTTCTAAACCCATGTAACCCCTTCCGGAGACCCATTTAGAGACACCAATTCAATGGGGTAAAAAATGTTAACGATGTAACGATTAACTCTATTAGAGCGGTATCCAAAAAATTAGGTTATCTCATTATTTCCGTTTTTAGGTTATTAATCTACATCTTTATACAAAACTTCATATTAATAAGAATAGAAACGAGAAATGGTCGCAGTGCCCACCATATCAATCACCCCAAACCTCAGATGGTAGATAATAATAATAATAATAGGACTTGGGTCATATGTATGAAAGTGAACTTTAAATTTAAAATCCCAAATATAGTAAACCTCGCAAATATATTAATATTTTCCAGTTATCGTAGGAATGCTCTACAAAATAAATAAAAGTGAAACGTGTAAAAGTTCCCTTGCCAGTTTTGCAAATTATTTGAGGCTGTGTATCACGAAAATCTCTCTTAAAAAATTATAATAAGCATTGGGAGTCGACGGATGGTAGTGGGTGA
This sequence comes from Neoitamus cyanurus, assembly GCA_947538895.1. Taxonomy (NCBI): domain Eukaryota; kingdom Metazoa; phylum Arthropoda; class Insecta; order Diptera; family Asilidae; genus Neoitamus; species Neoitamus cyanurus. Next base: position 54,754,021 of record OX384540.1, read on the forward strand.
AAAATATATTATATTTTTTGCAGAGAATTTCAACACCTGCGATCAAAGAGAAACAATATATTTGAGAAAATCCGAATTCCTAATCTGCGGAATAAATCCTAGCATCATAAAATACATACATACACGTACGTAAAGGAAATTGGCCAGTATCCCTACGAAATTGAATGGAATGAAGCTGACAGGAATTTCCTCATGTGATGAAGGTGCCATAGGTATGTGCATTTGCTTGTTGCATGTATTTCGGACAAAAATTCCATCTAAGAGGAACTATTCTGAAGGTAATAAATATTAATAGCCTCATTTCGTCTGTAGTCCCAAGGACGACATACACCACATGGTAGCTTTATGCAGAAGTTCAATGCTGCGAAACCTACTAGGGCTGGTATTAGGGTTGGTGAAAATCGCCGGAATCAGAGGAATTATTCATTCATTTTGCACATTCTTTTACATAATATCCAGTCTGAGATAATTTGAATGGTAGCGCCAATGTACGGCATTTTCATTTGATCCATGGCCAAAATTTTTCCACGTACAATTGTTCCGGGTGAGAAAGCTTCAAAGCAGAGCGTGCTGGAGATTTCCCTGGGGATTTTTGGAGTTGAATGCATATATTCTCTCAGTCAGCTTTTGATGTTATTTAGTTGTCCTGAAAAGGTCATATTCCTGCCATCAGTGAAATTTTATCGCCTTGGGAAATACGGTGAAATGAGCTTAACCGTTACGAGGCTAATAAAGGTGCAAAGAGATTAGGACCTGTGTTTTACCCTCCCTCGCATGCCGTTTTGTTATGAATTACTAATGTATTTTGCAGAAACAGCCTTTGCTTTGATTTGTTCATTTATGGTGAAGATAGCCTAAGCCACTTCAAGCTTTGCTTTGTCTTTTGATGATGTTGGACTACAATGTACGGCACCGAACGCTGCGCACTTCCCTTCAGAAACAATGTTGATATTAAAGGAAAAAATAATATTTTTTATAAAATTATAGTGAAACTTACAAATATGTTTCCTGGAGACCGTGGCTGCAATAATTAGACAATTCCAAGTTAGTTCGATCACTCAACAATTTCAGAGCTTAATTGAACTCATGCTGCTAGGAAAACATTTTACTGATTATACGTACATACATGCAAACGTTTTGAAATTTCACGAATACAAAAACTTTCTTACCACAGCAAAGTCAGACCACAACACCCACAAATAAACTTTATGTACAGTTTAGATGATGAGGGATATGGAGTAGGTTAGCGCTGCTATAAACATACTAATTTCCGTAAAATCCAATCTGGATCCAAAGCATGTCTGGTCTTGACAGTGACGAGTCCAAGCAAATTCATCGAGCCGAACACAACAAAAGTAATAAGACAAGTTTTACAAACTCATCGGCGAACAGTGTACAATTTTGAAGTAAGAAGTTATGTTCGCAAACAAGAATACATGAAAAATCCTTCACAAAGGACAGGAAGCCCCTTCTGTACTCTGCCAAGCCTCTGATGTGTACATTCAATTAAATTCTCATCAAAATTTTAAAGACGAAATGCTGGAAATGACTCAAATTGCCGTTCATCAGCCAAGAAATCCAGGGCTTGGTCCTTAAATAACGTCTCAACATGAACAAGCTCTACTTATTGTTTGTGTTTAATAACCTGTGCAAACTTGGCACATAAACTTGACGTTCAATAAGAACTTCTCCGCTATATTTGCCGATGCTACCTTGCTGGCAGTGTTTCGTTTCGTTTTTATATATCCCTCCGACTGGAATATTAAATTTTTAAAAGGTACCATAAATCGACTGTTAATTAGAAACAGCTGCGAGTTGTAAACATTTAATGATTGAGGTCTTTTACAGGTAGGTATACAAAGGAGAGAAATGAGAAAGCTCTAAATGCAAATTATGTTTGTACAGGATGAACAAAAGTGGACTTCCCTGAGTTTTCTCTTTAATTTCTTTAATTTTATGACTTGAAGGAACGGAAAATAATGTATAAGAGAAATGAAAAAAATTAATATTTTAATAAACGTACCAAGTTGTTTCATGCTGAACAACGCTGTAGTGCTGTGCGTTCTTTCTACAACATACATTTTCACAGGGATATGCTATAAATCTCCACAAATTGTCACAAACGTCCGGTATCTTAAACTAAAATACAGAGCTACATGAACAAAGTCAATATCACATGTTCATACTTGATAACATTCCAAAAATTGAAACAGTAAAACTGTTGCCAATGCCACGAAATGTCCCATCATTCTCGATCTAAATAAAACGCTTTACGACATTCGCACAGCAGAGAACATGAAAACGCTTTCAATTGGATCTAAGTAAGTTCATGTTCACAATCTTTTTCTTGGTATGCTACAATTGACGAATTCAATCCAAGCCAACATAAATCCTGAACGAAATAGTCTCGGAAGCCACCTGTTCAGCAGGTCTCATAAAATATGTGACAGTCCTACACCAGAAGTTACTTTTCATATATCAGAAAAGCAAATGCCTGCTTTGAATTATTCGTGCCTTGGAGAATTCAATTGCACCAGAAGACCCACACGGCCACACTTTCTGCCAAAGACACGGGTTGTGCTGTCGTCACCAAAAGTGGTTAACAACAAAGGTACTCTCCCCAAAGATTACACCAAGGCGTTCTTTATAGCCTCAAGCACACGAGCAGTAGCGCAAAATAGAATAAAACTATGTGCGAGTATTCTGAAATGATGCGAGAAATTGTTTTCATACATTTCTGCATAATTTCATATTAGAAATGGATTCTGATTTCTTACAGTTTTCTGGCTCCTACTAACATTATTACGTTACGTAATTTATGGAATATTAAAGTATAAGGAAAAAACGGGATATTGCAATGGAGCTGGAGGTGGTCATTTTAAAAAGTTTTAAATCATCCACGTAAGCTAAAATATTTGAGTTAAGAATTAGGGGAAACAAATCATTAATAGAAATAGTGAACAACAGGAGTTCCAGCTGGCTTTCCTGCGGAACGCCAGATATAACAACACTGTCAAAAAGCGCTGAGAAGAATTTAACTTTGAAGGAACGGTTAGTTATATGTATATGGCTCAATCCATTGAATAATATTTGCAGCCAAAGCAAGTCGATGAAGCTTAAGAATAAGTACTTTATGTGAGAGCTTGTCGAAAGCCTTGCTAAAATCGGTGTATATATTGCATACATATACAATCGATTTGTTTGCCCCTCTCCAAATTCGCAAGACAGAAACTAGAGAACTCGACTAGGTTAGTAACTGTTGACCTGCCTTTGGAAAAACCATGTTGTTTCTCTAATAAATAAGAGCTACAGTAAAAAGTTAAGAAATCGATTACGATTGCTTCAAACAGTTTGGGAATAGAGGAAAGTTTAGCACTCGGTCTACAGCTCTCAACTAAGTGTTTTTACCCTTCTTGATGATCAATATGGAAAAAGTACGGACATGTGCCTGATCATAAAATTTTACGTTAATATTCACCCACTTTAGGGCGTTCCGTCACCAACTTTGCAACTACCTATCTGTCCATACCTACTACGCTATACCAAATTGTATAAAGCCTGAAGTTGCCGTAACTACATGTTCAATTGATTTGCATCGTTAACTTTGTTCACACATGTGCATACAAACTCGTATGTATGCATCTAGAAAGGAATGCATTCATGAAATTCAACAGGTCGTGGCTAATGCGCTTTTCTAGATCACATCTTCTTTAAAAGCCATAAGCCCAACAACCCAACTGATGCTCAAGTGCAGTCGGCGGCGGTACCTAAACTTGTGTATGTACTATATGTAGGTACTCAATCAGGAAACATGTTTGCTTTTAAATTCCTTTTTAATTTTTCGAACTGGTGAACAGAAACTCATTACAGTTGAAGGCGCTTGCCCCGCCATCCGCCCCGAATGAGCATACTCTTGGATTTCAAGCGACTAGCTCTCTAGGAGCTCTTCTTGTGGATGGATGTCGGTGATACCTTAAGCTCAAAATTTATTGCTAGCTTAACGAGCCCATGATGATTATCATCCATCCATTTCTACTTCATACAGGCTTCAGGAGGCGTGACACTGCTGCGACAGTAGGTATGATAGATTTATCCTTGGACGTAATGGATTTTTTATTTAATATTTAAGAATACTTTCTCCGCAATCCTGCGAGTAACTAAGTAAACTTTAATTATAGCCGAAGGACTTTTGCAAAGAGTTTCATCAAGTCATCCCTCTTCTGGAATCTTCACGTCTCTTGTTTTAAATCTTATTTAAACTGGGCTTTGCTATAATATTCGACAGTAGGACGTGGTTATCATGTAATACAGGGCAAACCTAGAAACGACTTGAGAAGCCAAGTGGAAGCTTAAAACAACTTCCTCGCCACTACTCCTAATGAACTTGACCTGCCCTCACTTGAGGAAGTGAGGAAAGTGCTTTCTTTTCTGACTATACTTGAAGTAAATTGAAAAGTTTCGTTTGAACATTTTGTGGGTTTAAAAACTTTCCTTTAAAGGAATTCCTTTGCAGTGTGGGTAAAACCTCTTGAAAGGCTGTGACGTAACGGAAGTTCTTGGGTAAATCCAATTTTCCCCTAGTCTACTTGCTGCTTATTTATTAACAAGATTCGTAGTACTCAGTACAACGTTATTGTGAGCTTATTCTTCAATTCATTTTTGAAATATTAAAATCGAAACAAAAAGTGTGCCTGTTGAACAAACGGGACATCGTTTAAAACCTGAACTTTTAATCCAGCTATCACATTTTAATTTTCAATTTATATATGCGATTAATTTTGTAAATAGTGCAGTATTGCATATTCATGAGTAATGGAATGGATACATTGGCAATGCCGAATTTTCATTTCGAGGACGTGAATTATAATGAAGTTCTTTTGTGACAACGATCATAGTACCTACATATACTAAAAGAGCATTCATGGGGGTGTATGGGCGTTTTATGTACACTGCATCTCATTTAACGAATAATTAAAATTGCCTGTGCATGAAGTGCAAACAGGTTTGTTTATGGCCCTGACCAGAATTGCGAAATTTCCGAAAAATCAGCGCAAAGGGGATCAAACATCAATGCTGCTCAATCACGCTTTCATTTCCACAAAAAAAAAATTACATAAAACAATAATTCAGCGTGCAGAATATGACATTAACATAGAGTAATTTAACACATTATCTCTTCTTTTTAGAGCTATATGGAAGGACATCAAAAGTAAAACACAAAAAAAACATGTTTTCGAATTTTTACTATTTTCTATTACATTCACAACAGTGGAACTACATCGACTTGAATTTTGTTTGTTGTAAAGTATGTGTAAACAGTATATTTTAATCTCAATGGACAGGAAAAAAAAGCCGAAAATTCACAAAATTTACCAAAAGTGTGTGGACAAATATTGATTTGTTAAAGTGATAAAAAATACAAAATGTTCTACTAAAGGAGGGAACACTATATCGAAAACATATCATAAACCTGCTGCCTAACGTGCTCTATTTGCCCTAAAGCTTGGAAGACAGGTATCATAATTCAAATACCAAAAACTCCCTCACCCGATGGTGTCGCTGCCTGCCACTCTGAGCCACTCTAATATACGTAGCTCAGGGAATAACAAAGAATTACGCATACTATCATTGCTTGATTTCTCCAAGGCGATAGTGTGTGTCATGAAAAGCTTCATCATAAGCATTCGGCTAAGTTTCATGTTTCTGAATCATTCTGCTAAATTAGTCAAGTTTTTTCTTAACAACCCCACTCAACAAGTAAAAGTTAATAATAAATGTTCAATAACTTATCAGGTTACCCGAGGTGTCCCTCAGGGTTCCATTCGTGGCCCCCTCCTCTTTTTACTTTATATAAATGACCATTGTGACGTTGTGAGGAACGCTCAGAGGCACATTTATGCCGACGATGTACAGCTTTATTATATTAGTTGTCCGTTAGATCAACATAAATAATGTGTCAATTACATTAATCTCGATCCGGTGATTATGTATGATTTTTACCATTAAATGCTATTAATAAGCGGGATATACATATATATGTACATACATGCTCATTGTCCTCTTTTTAATCAGGCTAGGTATGTAATTGTAATTGAAATCAGTTAAATTGTAGATTATTTTTGTTTCCTTTTTATAAATTATATATAAATAATATGTTTTCTATTCCTTTACTTCTCTCACTTTAGTTGTGTACCTAGTTGTTTTTCCACTGTTGTTTTTTTTTCTATTTTTTATTACTATTTATTATTTTGCATATTATATAATATTTATGTGTAACTTTAATGTACTAGTTATAAGACTTGTGGCTTGAACCTATTATAATATAATTATTAATATTATTAGTTTATGTTCACGTATGAAACATGGCTTCTTAAAGTACCATATATGAGGTCAGTATGAATTAGTAAGAACAACAACAACAACTTAAGTTTTATTATTTAGTAAAACTGAATGTAGCTTAATTGGACGTTTAGTCGTTCCCCAAAATCGAGTAGAAAATCACAGATTTTTGCTGTTTGTTTGTTGCCCATTGCCTAACATTATCTACTCTAAGAAAATCATAAAATAGAAGCAAGTCCCGAGAGATATTCTTAAGGACCACACTCAAATATCCTACTTCTTGGAAATCGAGCAAGATATCACAGAATATTGCGAAATTTAAGAGTTACGCTCTAAATATTTTCTTTGTTACTAAGTGTTTACCCGTATCACCTGCTGTAAGGAAAACAAAATGTGAACAGCTATGTATATCCTTGGGCTGCATGTGATACTCTGCATCTGTTACATTTAAGCCATTTTTCGGAGGAAGATTTATCAAATATATTGTACCTAAGCTACACGTGGAGTTACCTTCCATGCTCTGCATCAGAAGGTATAAGAATTAAGTTATGATAAGAGATGATATTTTCATCCATCCTCTACATCAGGATTCATTTTACATGGAATTTTAATTCAAGCTCAAACTCAAATATGTATAATGCACGTAGTGCCAAAGAAACATAAAGTATGCAGAAGTTGTGAAACGCAAATTGCCCTCACAATATCTAGGGGCTTCTCGAATGGAAAATATATGTTTATTTGGTTGTACGTATTTCAATTCGTTGCAATTAATTATTCAAGAAATTTATTAATTGATGTTTTCATTGCTGCTTTTCGAGAAGAATAGAACTTAAAATTTAGCTGAGAACAAAAGTATGTAAGCTCTTCGTGATTAGTACTTTCCTTTATAATTGGATGGCCTATCCCATTTAATTCCTACTTTTTGTTTCATTTAGCTTCATAAGATCCTATACATATAACGACCATGCGGACAATTATAAAGTACCTGCCTCCTTTTTAAGTCAGCAGAATGGAATGGATTCGAAAGCCTTAGACATGTTTTTTGACGGGACATTTCTTTTACCTTGAATTTACAGTATTTCAATGTATTCTTAAGAAGACCGAGGGACTAATTAAATGTTTTCAAGAAATGGTTGTCTACTTTCAAGTAGGCAATTTTCTTCAGCTGTGACTTTCCGGAAATTTTTAATTGGCTTTATTTGGCTTTATCTCTATTTGCTTGTTGGCAACTTCTTTTTTTAGGAGAAGGAGGAATGGTTAGAGACATGGCATTAAGAAAATTTAAAGATAATGGTGTGTTTTCAATAAGAGGACAGTGCTCAAAATTTGTGGAAAAAGGGGTTTCCAATAGGGAATGCTAATTTGAAAACTTGTACTTTTTAGTTTTCAAATCATGAATGCATACATTTATACTAAACCCCTTTCCCCACCCCTTCATATTATTACGTACAAATATAGCTTAACAAATATTCGTTAATTTTTATTAAAGTTAGAGAGCGTCTATGAAATGAAAATAAAACTTTCGAAAGAATTCAGGAGGAGCATATTAAAACTTGATCCTTTGTCTTCTTTATGTTCTATCATATTTAATTTCCTTTGATTTCATTTTAAAGAGATATCAGCCACCAAAGTAAAATCGCCTCTTTGATTTCTTACTTATTTACATTTTCTTACTATATTTTTAAAACTATTTGATCACTTTTTCTTATTAACATTTACTGTCCTACAGTGATTCTGCCGGTATAATTATCTCCAACTTCGCCAAAATTGCAGACATCTATCAGTCCCAAAGAGACAGAAAAAGGGCTCATGCGTAAACTTAGAAAACTTGTTAAGGGGAAAAAAAGATGAAGTTTTAGTGTGCTCCTTTCAAAGGTTTTTTTATTCACTCTATCAAAGCAATTCAACTCTTTTTATATTTTAGTTCTTGCTTCAAATGAGCCCTAGCTCAATAAAAATCATATTTGTTAATTTTTGGTGGGTTTAATTTCTTGAGAAGTTCTTATAACAGATATAAGTATTTACTATCAAAAATATTTTCAAAACCACAAAGCTATATCAATTAGTCGAAGTAGCGTTATCGTTTAGGGTTCCTTAGTTACTAGGAAAGTGGAAACGAAAAAAATTAGAGTCTTATACTATATGTACTCCCTCCTTCCTCCTCTGCCTCTCTTACTCATAGATCTACAAATTAAAAATAAAATATAGGAAAGTAATACTTAGATAATGTATTATATTACTACAAATAGATCTACATTTAGATGTTCAATCGTCAGAGCCTTCACTTTAAATACCTCCAATGTTCTTTTAATTCGCACGTATAACCATAACACAACAGACATTTATTGGACATGTTTTCTCTGATAATATTTTGTAACTTCGAATAATAAGGTTTAAAAATATAAGGAGTATTAAACCGTTTATATCTTCACCATTTTATTGTGCCATTTCATAAAAGATAAAAGAATTCGTATTCTGTTTATATCGATATCAATAATTTTAATTCGAAGTTAAAGGAATCCCGTTTCCTAGGAAGACGGCTATGAAAATCAATGATCACATTTGAAATTAAGTTGCAATACAACAGCGTAATTAAATTAGCCAGCTGAAACTTTATAAGACAATTTCACGAGTCGGACTCGCACACGAAGGGTTCCGTACCATTGTAGAAGTTAAAACACTATGTATTTTTTAAATACTTGTGTAAAAGGCGCTTTAACATAATCGAAAATTGGTTTCCTGATTTGCATAGCGGAGGCTTAATAATAAGTTCCCGTAGGCCACCCTTCGAGTACGGAACCCTAAAAACCAGTTCTTACCGAATACCTCACTCTTAATTGATCTTGTTTATTCTGCTATGAATAGAACTTGATCGGCAATATACTCTATCACCTAAATCTATTATATCAAAATTGTATCCTTACAATGTCTTGCTGGACATTAAATGCAAGAATAAAATGCTAGAAAAAAATATATGTACAATAATTGATTGAGTATATATTTAATATTTCTCCACATTATTACACAATTTTAATTTTCCACAAAAACCTACGAAGATTAAAACTATGAAATTGTAACATATTTCATATATAATTCAAAAGTGGTGATAAAGTCGTAAAGAAGTTCAGCTCGTTTCTGTAATTCCAATTGGGAAATTTTCTCTTCGATGACTATGATGTTTAATTCATTCGATTCTGTATGTGCTTGTTGAGATTGAAAACAACATGGTTAGAGTATGGAGTGAACCGGAGAATTCGAGACTGTGAGCTTAAAGAAACATAGTGGCGAAAAATGGCGGCACATAGCGAATTAGAAGGAAGATTTAATATTTTCAAAGTCACAGAAACAAGCTTCTGGGAGACTAAAAGCCGATATCTCGATTTTTACATTTTTGGCAGTTTAAAATGTAGAGAATGTTTGGTGAAAATTTCAAACCATGACTTAAAGACTTTGATTAAGCAACTTTTTTACCAACAAAACCAATTTGCAAACACATTTAAAAGTGGTTCCAGAAATACCTCGAAAACCACTGAACCAAGTTATTTGGAATATTCGTTAATCTGTTATACACAATTATCTATGGCAATCACATCTTACGATTTTTACATCAGCATTTTACGATCAACGAATTTTAATTTTACTTTTCAAAGTAATAATGTACATATATGAGTTTTTATTATCAAATAAACATATTTTTAATAAATCACCTTAGGTAGATATACGCAGAGGGGTAGAGCCTTCAATATATTATATATTTTAAAATAGTTTGACCTTTCTTTTAATATTCCAATGCATCAGGGTATCAATAATAAATCATAAGTTAGAAAGCTAAAATCGATATGTTACCCCCACGTATAATAGCGATCGAGCACATTGTGTTTACTTAATGTACCTAATTACTAATTCATTAGGGCTATTAACCTCCCATTAGATGCTCAATCATTGTGGTAGCAGTCTGGTACGGGACCTGTTTGAATTGAATAGATCAAAACCCAGCAGAAGGAAGTGGCTGGCTGCCCGTCAAAATTAATTAATTGTGTCCTGATAATTATCTTCCTAGTGGTTTTGAGCTCACAAGCAATCAGCAAATTAGAAAACTCGCTCGTGCCACCAGTGCTGCCGGAAACTAATTTTGGCATCATAATAGATTACACGTGGTCCGCCTTAACATTCTCCCACATATGGGGAGCAATAATCCAGATATCAACGAAAAAGCGAGCGAAAATCTCATTACTTCACAGGGCCACTTCCAGCGGCATCGGAGTAAAATGAAGGCATCTGCTCAGTTCGCATCATAAATGGATAATAATTATTCGCACATAAAGAATACGTTCACTCAAGGTAAATGCTGTGTAATTGGGTCGAAACCTCATTTTGCGGTAATTTCGCACACCACAGGAAATATCGATTGATTGAGAATCCCGGAGAAGACATTAAGTGTACGTGGGGCATCGCCCTTATATTCACCCTCGCTTTCAAAGCATATTGGAAGACTTAAGCGGATTTGAGCGCTACGGGCGGCATATACATTTAATGCGATTTAATTATTGCCTAGACATTTTCAATTACTCGTGTGGAAAACGCTCCTTTATATTATAAGCTCTTTTTATTGGTGAAAACATTTTTTTTTGCAAGATTTTGTCGAAATAAAGTAACTCTCTTTTTGAACGATTGTGTATCTACACTATCTACAGGAGGGAACAACTCATTTATTTATTCAGGATACATTTTATTGACATCGGAACGTCTACATATCTTCGGTCATTTCCAGTAGAGGCATAGCTTAGAATTCGATGTCCGCGTAGGTCACAAATAAAAGGAAAAATAATTATTTAAATCAATGTTTTTTAATATACCACGTTTTTAAAACAGACCTAAAAGTATAAAATAATTGCTCCTAGTCCCATACAAATCCCTAACCCCACACAGATAGTCCTGATTTGTGGTGGTGAATTTTTAATAGCTATGAAAATACATGGGTCGCATGCAAACTATATAAGTTGTAACATTGCATTCAGAAAAACAGCATACTTTCTTCAAAATCCCTCGACCCATATGTGACTGACGGTTCATAACTATGGAATTTCACTATACTTCCTATGTTCTTTGGTTTTTTCACATTATCTGATAAAACTGATATTAATAATAATAATATAACAAAATTAAATGAAATTTTGACATGGAAAGCTCGTCGACTCGAAAGGCTTGCAATATTCCACGCTAAAAAAGACCACCTTTTTCTGCCTCGGAGGTGTTTATAGAGTAATGGGGAGAACGCTGGCCTGCTGTTCTAGAGGTCCCGGGTTCGAATCCCACATGAATGAGATTGTTTTACTTTCTAAAAGGTCAAATTATATGTATCTCCTACAACTTAACTCCGAACCTGCTTGACCGGTTCGAAATTAGAAGTTCCTAGCCTCGCGGGTTCGAATCCCATCGGAAACATCAGAAAAACACGAAGACACACATACATAATAAGTAAGTTCCTACATTGTGTATACAAATACATTTACAATTTACAATAATTTTCGTTTGGAACAAATATATTGTCTTTTAAATTATACACTGTTTTGTTTCAATTTTAACTGTAGGAGGGTTTGAAGTGCCATGTATAAACTTTTTGAGTACAGGCTCTAAACTTGTGGGATTTACTCAATTAAAACTTTTAGAAGTTTTCTTTGCAAACAAAATTCCGCGTGGAATTAAGTACATAGAAACATTTTTGATTAAAATTTATGTCCAAATTTCCACCAGTGTGATTAGTCTAATGTATTGCCTGTCGCAACCAATGTCATTAAGTCGTTATATTCCCAAGAAATAAAAGTCACTAAATACATTTGTGTTGCACGTTTTCTTTCGAGTCGTCACACGAACCTGAACAATATACGAGTATCCCAGGCCGTACACATTACTCCATAAAAAATGTTAATGTAAATTCACACTCTCTCTGGAAGTTCAGCCCCACCCCACAGTAAAAGCTTTCAAATTGATTTAGCTCAACAAAGTCCTGGCGTTATTGCGTGCACGTGAACCACTACTGTGAATATTTGTCACCCTTTTCATGGTTCTTTCTTTCGTTGCCCAAAAGTAATTTGTTCGACTAGATCATTATTACATAGTTTGTCTTTCTTTGGCAGGGGAATTCGATACACAATAATAAGACGGAATTTTTTCCCTGCACGTCTACGAATCAATTTAAACTGGAAAGGACGAAGTGCCAAAAAATGTATGAAGAAAAGTTTTGTAGGCACTACAAAACGTATTAATCCGGCAGTTCTCTTAACGATTCCAAGGCAGGCATTAATTTGCATAAGTTCGTAGTAAAGAGACACATAAATAAGGAAAATGGGAATTCGATTCTTGCGCAGCGCTGTAGAATTGTAAGCTACATATTTCTGAATGAAAACGAGTAGTGCTGAATTATTATAAAAGTTTGAGGTGACCTTCATCCATTTCTTCGAGAAGTAGAAATTGCTTTCTATTAATTATTTCGACTTGTTGGTCCTTTAGTATTTGCCACTTATCAAAGTGTATAACACATAAAAATTTCTAAATGGAATTCCATCTAAACGTTTAGGTACGCTGAATTATAAAATGGTGAATTACTTCTTCACGTTATTTTTATATCACATTCTTCTTTCAGATTTTTCCTATATTAGTCAAATTAGAATCAATTTTGATGATAATAGTTTTCATAGATATATGGCCCCCTCCTTTTGAAATGAGATGCAAATAAGAAAGTAATGTCATCTTGGATCCTGGAAGCCCTTTTTAATAATGATATAGCTAGAGCTGGAATATGCTTTGATGCTAAATAGGATTAGAAATGAAAAAGAGTGGGGCAAAATACAACAACAGTCGTTACGCTAACTTACTTCAATACTTGACTCGAAAGTTGGTAAGGAAAATTTTGGGTTTATTTTGGTTCTGATACTTAACTCTATTGAAATGCACTTGAAGAGATATTCGTTGCTTGAGTTAAATGTGGTTTTTATGTTGAATGAAAAAATTTGAAACTAAAATTTTAAATTGGAAATCCACTTGCAGTGAAATATTGCAATAAATGATGTAGCAAAAAACATAGTAGTGACACTGCACAAAAACTTGCCTACATATATAATACAACAGTTAAGTAGCCAGAACTATAATTGATCTTTCAAGCAATATGTTCGTTTGAGCCCCAACTAATTAAATGAATTTCTGTGATAGTTAAGCTTTTCTACGTGTCTTACTTCTATTTCTTATTTGCTTTTTTTATTTTTGCTTATTATTTGCTTTTCTTCATTTTCTTTTCTTTTTCTTCTCTTAAGGAGGACGGGATAAGTTTACAACTAAACAAGAAAGTTTTGCTTAAGGGTTATAACGACGCAAGCTGTGCTGAGTATAAGAATTATTTTGTTAATATAATTGATAAATGATTAAAGCTGAATAACTGAATAAAATAAAACAAAATTAAAAAATACAATATGAGTAATGCAAATAATAGAAACACATTTTCATTCTTTTCCCTTTAATTTAGTTCGTCTACTGGTATTTTATATGTACATATATTTCTTTCTATTCTGATCCGTTTGCGAAATTCTTCAAATAATTTTCTCCCTTTCATGACTACAAAATATTGTTTTCTAAATAAAGATAAAAAAAAGTATTCAAGTACCGTTTCTAATTGGATCTTTTGTGATTAGCTCGAGCAAAGTACGTATACATATAATTGAATTGAGTACGTTTTAAGTAAAAATGCAATGAATGCAGATGAACGCCCCATACTAAATTAAAGCGCATATGTATATAGAAATTTTGGGGGTTGAATGTATATACTAGATGAATCGTTTAAATATTATTTTCGAAATCCTATCTAACAAACTAGGAGCTACCGATGTCAAAAATTATACTTTTATTTTAATTATAGTATTTTTTATCTGGAAAATTTCGAGTTCCTTTTTTTTTTTGGAAAGCCGATGTAAGAGTTCGGCTGACGAGCCGCGTGGCGATTCATACTTTATAAGGATAAAAAAAAGCAATACACCGATATCTCCAAAACTAGCGGCAAAAATTGCTATTAAAAAATATGTAGCATTTGTATCATCAAATTTCATACAAAATATATATACCTAGTGATTTTTTTTCGTAGGAGTAGCCTTTTGATGAGATGTACATATGTAACTCTCATAATCCGAGAGCTAAGAAAAAAACAATTACGTTATATAGTAGAATCGGCGCACGGCACTGGGGGTCATCATGCCTTTTGTTAGATGAAATTTCTTGAATTTTCTTGATAACTGTAAAGGTAACAATTTTGTACGTTGGTGTATCTCCCAAAATATTACTCCTATGAAAAAATGTCATTGGACCTTTTTGTAGAGTATTTCACAAGCTACAAATTTCCTACTAATTTTGACCGTTAACGAGATTAGATGTTTTCTATTTTTTTACACTTCATTAAATAAAAACTCTGACGTACATATAGTGTTTGAGTCTAGTTTTCCAACATAAAAGGAGTCGAAATGTTGGTGAGAAAATTCAGTGTGTTTTGACTGTATGTTTTAAGTTGGTTGATTCATGTAATATGTCCTGAATGAATGAAATGTTTAAACAAGCCAAGATATGATCCAAGAAGAAAATGTTTAATGCTCAGTTAGTCTTACCGTCCCTGTTATTTCATGGTATGCTGCAAAGTACGCCACTTTTTTCTGTATCGTTTAGCTTGGGATTAAATTTATTATACAATATTAGTGTTCATTTACTGAAATAGGCCGTCTGCACATGTCGTTTTGTTGAAAGTTATTATTTTTGGTTTGTTTCATTTAAAAAATGAAAATGTTGTACCTATTTTTCCTTCTTCTCTTATAAAACCTTTTTTTGGAATATCCTTTTTCGTTATTTTTGTATAAGCAACATTTAATTACTTTTTAAGGTTTTGATTACCCAAAAACATTTTGATAATGACCATCATTCATTGAGTGAAAAGTGGCCAATTCATTTCATTTCAATTACTACAATGATGGGAAGAAAATGGGGTTATCAAATTCAAATGTATTGTTTCTAATTAAAATTGTAGGAAAAAGTGGGCCTTTCAATGTGTTTGTCCTATACCAGCACCAATATACAGTCTATTTATAAGGACGTGATATATCTACTAACAAAATATTCTTGTGTAAATTGAAATTGTTAGCCGCATATTTAATAAATTTAATATATTCACCAGCTTTATATGAATTTGAAATATTGTCAACCCCATATTAGCCCATCCACTTAGGGTAAGCCTGATACTAACAACAGATTGGATTATAATAGCAACAAACGAAGTTTAATATATTTAGCCAGAAATTCAGTAAAATTATAAAACGTCGCAATTATTCATTAACAGAAAGTTATCCTCGCAACATGCTGTCGGTCATTAGCTGACGCCTGACGATAACGTACGGGTGTACAAAGTTTCCTCTAAACTCCGAAATTTTAATGAAATCCACATAATTTGATATGTCTGTATGAGTGGAACGGATGGCAAGCAAAAACCACGGCAAGCCAAGTCACAAAACTATTTAAACGATTAAATCCGGGGGACACGCTCAGCAGTATTCCCCGGTGGCCTATCGAAAAAAAACTCCGTCTCACGATACGGCTCGAGTGTACAGGCGAAATAATAGCACTTAAATTTCATTTGCTTAATGGCTTGCTCCTTGCTTGGCAAGTTAAGTGGAATTTATTTGAATTCCATCTTCATTCGAGTGAAACATTTATAAAGCTCCCCATAATTCGAATTTTGTTTCGAATTTTTGACGAATAGGGAATTGAACAGATGGCCGTGGGCAAGAGAATTGTCTCTGGCTTTCAAGTAAATTGGTAAAATCGATGTAACATTAGGTTGGGCTCTGTGGCTTCTGATTTTCTATTTTAAGCTAATGCCCTACGTTCTGATTTAATGAATGCCATTAAGAGGGGTTTCACTTCCAAAAGCTGGGAGGTCTGAATGTTATCGCAGCCAATGGGGGACGTTGGTAAGCCTCTTCTTTGTTCACAAGTTAAAGTAGTTTCCAGGAAACATAAATTAAGGTTAATTTTCGTTACTTTAGAAAATTTATTTTAACGAACTTCGACTTTATTCCGCATTATATCAATAATCCAGGAAAAGGGAAAATATTCAACAGCGAAGATTCCAAGGAGATGTTGCTTCTGTCCTATTTGTTTGTATTTTCTGCATATTTCTCAGAAAATAAACCTTTCCAATACTATAAAGTTATATGCAAATTATGATGTAGTTAATTATTTGATGATATATGACGTAGAGCTGCATAAATTAACTAGAGAAGGACTACCTTCTACAACTAAGATTGCTGTAACCAAAATGACTTAGAAATGGTTTCAACAACATCTACGTATTTGTTACTACTTCTATTGTTACCTGCATTATAACCGGGCCCTGGTGCGACAACGACGCATTCATTTCCATGTTGATGTTGTTCTATATAGAAAAAGAATCTCATTTTTGACAATTGCCTAATTATATCTATATTTTATTATCAGGCACACCCCATTTCATATAAATATCAAAGATGTGTATATAAACGTTTGAAATTGTGATCGATATTTGCAGAGTTTTTCACTAGGACCAATGCGAATCACACCAGCCCTAAAATGGACTGATTGGTCATTGAAACAAATGAACATTTAATGTCGAAAAATTATTTTCAGATTGCTTAGTAAAATTGATAAAATAAAATCCATTCATACTGACTAAAATTACTAATATGTTTGATCCAGATTTTTCAAATTATCGATTACACAAGAAAAAGCACATTTGGTATAAAAAATGTTATTATACCATTCCCAAAAGAATAGTATGTTAATTTAGAATACTTAAACGAATCAGGTAGGGTATTCGAAATACGCAGAAAAACACCATAAGAAAATAAGGAAAAATATTTAAACTCTAAATAATAAATTAATAAATAACCAAATAAATAAAAGTCATATGGAGTTATAACGCAGCTCAATTAAATGAAATATGAACTATTGCTCTAAAAGTAGAACATAACTTAAACTATGCATAAACCTTGCTATGGTTTTTTGGAACACCTTGCTCAAGAGTATGAACAATACGTTGATGAAGTTGAAGTAGATTTCTCAAACTATTGCGTAAGATTTTAAATTTAATTTTCAGATGATAATGAAGTAGCTATAAAACTTTCATTTAAGCTAAATAAATAATTGTTGATACATTGAATGTAATGAGTTATGCACGGAAACCGATAAATGGTATTAAAGATCGCTTTTCAGGGATGTACATATATGGATTTATTAAAATACGTTCGCTTTACATTATTTTTAAAATGTTAAACTCCTCAAGGTTTTAATCAAATATTTGACTTCTCAACTAAAAAGTAGAAAAGTATCATTGTTGTACAAACGATTGGAGCCCTATTTCTAATAACTATTATATATTTTAAAAGCTTAATGAAATTAAAGCAATTAAGTGGTTTTACGATAAATTGTTTCCTTATTTTGTTCATAACGTAGTAGTTCAGTGAGTTTCACCGATAGGCAAATGTTTGCTGGCGTTGCTTACTTCGTCTAGTCTAAGAAAGCAAGGAATTAAATCCTTAAGAAATAGAATAATATACACTTTGATGTATGTATTCAAATTGCAGTTTCCCAATTTCTTTTAAAATAGTATTTAATTTAACTTTGCTTTATTTTTGCGGTAATTTTACTTGCATTTAATTATTTAAAAATATTCTTTAGAGTTACTCCTTGCATGCTTGAGATTAAGGAGTTTGGTAGAAATAATGTGCAAGGTGCCCTGCTGTGTTAACATAATTAGCAATTTTAGTTGACTTTACTTTTTTATTAACAATACAAACAAAATAGAAAAAAATTCATTCATAAAAATTATTATCAGAATGTTAAGTAAAATATAATTTAAAATAAATGATTAGTTTCAGAAAAGAAAGAAAGGATTAATTATATGTCAGTATACTGTCTTTAAAAATTATACCTATCAATTTAAACACATTGATTCATTTTGAATTTAAATATTTAATAACACATTACACCTGCTATTTTCAGAATTCAAGAGATTTATCTTATTGATTTGTTTTACTGATTTTTAGGGTTCTACTCGCATACTGAAAACTACATATGTATGTATATGCTTATGACTGCATTTCGTTGGCTGCTCACTTCTCCGTTGAGATGAGGACCTCATACACTTAAAAATATAAAAATCAAAGCGATAAATGGCGGGGGGGAGAGATCCAGGCCTACTATAGCGGCATGTAAAGTGAAATTTTCATTTTTCGAATTCGCCAATAACAAAACAAGTAGCAAGTAATTCATCGGGAGTGACTCAGGGTAGTATTTTTGGCCCCCTGGATATTAACGAAATAGTTATTTCCTCCAAGAAAAACGAAAAAACCTATTAAAATGTAGGAATACACTTGTTAAGGAAGATTGTGATTTTTAACACACTTGATACTCTTCCACAAGTAGGGAAAAGATGTTTTTTTTTAGGATGCTACTTGCAACTTTTTTCTACGAGTGTTTTGATCGTGAGAACTGACTGAAAAAATTGTGTGCTATTGGGACTGCGGAAGTTTCCATATTGTTGTATTAATCCAGTCTATACTGTGCCCAAAGAACGTTATGCCAATTAAATATTTGCTAGGTTTTCTTTCGTCAGACCATTTCTAGAAAGGATATGTGTGCAGTAAATTGTTTAAATTGTTTCATTTCAAATTCTTCTGCCAAACAAAGTAAAAACCCTCTTTAATGGATCCAGGGTATCCATTAAGATTGACTCCAATATGGATAGACGCTTTCAGGGCGGGAAAACTGCTATGAATGAAACAGCTACGATACTTCTATAGATTGCACCGAGACTGAGTGTGCTTAATTATAATACATATGTAATTGCTTAACGCGTCACTTCATTGATTCAAAGATTAATTCGTGTTCTGAATTAAATGATCAGAAAAATTATCGGAAATAATGTGTGTTAAATATAACGTCAAACGCAGTTGAGTTGAGTTGAGACGTGATTAGAATGACGAAGCAAAGATTGGGAAAATCACACAACTTTCGATTCCCACAATCACAAGGTACAACCAAGGGGGGTATTTCTGGGGATTTCATCACTGATTAGGCTCTGCATAAGTCAAGTCTATTCTTAAGATTCATGGAATCAAATCCGCGAGGGCTTTTTACAAGAGATTTATTATTCTTCAAGTGTCAATCGCAGGCCTTCTCCCGATATAAATATTCCAGATAAAGCAGAGCACGAAAGAGATTAAGTGTGTGTATCCGCTTCAAGAAGTTTGCTGGAAGATTTGTAAGATTGGAGGGACATCCCAACAGTCATTGTTTGCGTCTTTTGCAGCTAAACCAGCAGCAGCCTATTGACTTCATGCTAGCAAACATCTTAGTCAAACACTGCCGCCACCAAGCAAAAGGCAAATTTCACCTACTCCATGGGTCCCCCAAAACGAGGCCAAGCAACAAGTGGAAGTACAACACTTAAGTGAAAAGTGGAAATACCTTTAACTCCCTTCACAATGACACTCCTCTCATCAGGCATTTTGCTGCCTCTTTGCCCACGTCCTTCTAATGGATGAACTTATTCGATGGAACAACTCACAGGAATTTTCACACTAAACCCTTTCACATGTATCACTGGCTTAATGGAGATCTTTGGCACTTGTTTAAACTTTTACGAGCAATAATTTGCTGCTTCGTCAATTATGCAAGTCTTCCTACACTGATAAGATGTTAATTTCCCTTTTCGTCGAACACGCCACGGAACGGAGAGACTACGGGCTTTCGATAGTACCTGTAACTGCCGACTGCTTCAAAGGACTGGCAAGGTAAAGCTGAGGCAATCCGGATGTTAAATGTGCCGTGCCGACTAGGCATTGCGCAGTACAATGAACACCCCGGAGCTTTACGAAAGCTTGCAAGGACCTTTGGAATGTGCTTCGAGGAAATGCGTCAACTGGTCTGTTGGTTGTACGCTACCTTCCCGGATTTGTTTACTATGCCAAGCCGCCTTGGATTTCGTAAACAAAGGCCATTGAACCTTGTTGGGGTAAGACGCCGCATCAAGGCATCAAGGATCAAGGGGTAGTCAGTCAACCATTGCCTGAAGGCTAAAGGTTGCTTGTAGATACGAACAGAATCAGTTCCTCAGAAACCGGGACCCGGCCGCGAGCACAAGCACAGCTGATCTATAGTGCCTAGGCAAACACGACAGAAACAGCTTCCGGTGATGCACTTTTGTATAGTACGCTTTTGCTGACGCCTACAAAGTTGAGTGTGTCAGCAACGTCCCAAATTACATATATGAATAGCAAAGAGCAATTTGTATCGGAGTCGAGGGCATAAATCTTAAACTAATGTTTTTTCGGCTCTCAATAGGATACAAGTTGGGCATTTATTGATCTCCTGCAATTTCCGATAACCTATTTCACTTACTGCCAGCCATCCACATCCACATTTTGTGAGTCTTAAAGTTTTGCTTAAATGACGCCTGCCTGCCTGCTGCAAGAACATTTCTGACTTAAATTCCATTTTGCCTAGAAACTGAAAAATGGGTCATTCAAGGCTCCATAAAACCTTTATTGTGTTGCTTCTTGCCGGGAACACCTATGTATGTACTAGCCTGCATTCGCTAAGGAAATTTTAAGGCAACGGGAATGGCAAAGAACGAACATTTTCAGGCAGATTACTGGAAAAGTTTGATTGGGAGTGACCTGAATTCGCTACTGGCGGCTGATAACCAGACAGTAGACATGGTTTTTGCGAACTGCAGTTCTTCCCGCAATTGGGATTGGAGCGGATATCCACTCTATGATAGGACGACTCAAAGCAGTGGGGGGAATGCATTAAGAAAGGTTTCATATAGGTCACTGCCTTCAAAAGGCTTCAGTACTGATAACGAATTGCATTTGTACATGGTTTCGTTGTAAAGAGTTTTTCATAAGGTGTTGGCTTCGCAAATCATCATAAGATCTTATTATAACCTTTGTAGAATACATGACTTCCTTTAGGCCCTAGGGGACGGCAACCCACTGTCAAAATGTTTAAGAAAATATATACGGATCAGGAGGGGGGAGACAACCCATACTAATTGGTTTGTGAACCTTCCCTGAAAATAGTGTCCACCAACTTCGTACACTCCATCATTTGTAGTCAATTCTCCGCCTAAATGGGCTGAAATCGACTCAAATCGGAAGCATTTATGACCACTTTTTACGCCGATTTTGTAACTTTGCGCCTCTCTACAGCTTTAACCTTTTATACCAGCGATAAATGTTACGTATGAAAGCAATGCTGTACAGTTTTTATATGGATATATTTTTTATTAGGTTCAAGTTACCCAAAACGAGATAAATGCTATAACTTAAGAAGGGTTAACTTACGAAAAAATGATATAATTAAATTTATAGAGAATTTCGATATCTAATAAAATGTGTTTAAATTTTTCATCTAGCATGTCTAGAAGATGATATATGTATGTATTTACGAACAACCATTTTCCTGACATTTTAAATACATTTCATCCTTATGACCAATAGGCCATCTTTTACACAGTCAACTCTCGGTCTACAAGCTTGCAGGGCCGAAAAACTTGTTTTTTCATAAATCGATAGTAAAACTATTTTCGAATATATTCCGATACTTATAGAACGAAATGTGTTTGGTGAGATTCAGCACATATAGCAACAGCGTGTCACACAGGTACTTTGCGGTTTATCACTTTACATAAGCGGATTTCATAAACTGTGTTTAAGATTTCTAAGTTACCGAAGAAACAAATTTTGGTAAAGGGGTCACTTTTCCCATTCTAAATTTTCCTCTAGTTCATTTGTTCCATCAATTCTTTTTTCAAGGAAATATTTTCCATTCTATGTTTCCATGGAAATGTTTTCATTAATTCTTTTTTTCCATCACTGAATATTTGCTTTTCACAAAATGTCTAAAGGAAAAAAGAATCAAAGAATAAATTTAAAAATTTACAATGGAAAACAGGAATTGCAAAATGTAATGGAAAAAATGGAATGGACATTTCAAAATGAAAAGGGTGTCCTACAATCCAAAATTTGCTTTGATGTACCTACTACAACTTTACTTATTAACATGGGATTTATGATGTTAACGGAAGCGCTTCAGGTTTAATATATGTGGAAATTGTGAGAGCGAAAATTCATTCAATTAATACAAGTACGATATAAATTTATAAAAAAATTAATTGAAGCAAAATTGCTGTTTTTTTAATCAATATCGTTATTAATTATTAAAACAAAATCGGAAATTTATCGTATATATAATACATATGTATTTTCAAAAGTTTTTCTGATGACTTAATAGAGAATTCCACTTTAAAACTTTTATGTCCTTTATTAATGGAATTTCAATGAATTTTCTCTCAGCAATATGGTTTTAATCACCAGATGCATTTTAAATTAAAATAACCAGTCGACCAAACTTTGACAATAATGACGTTCATGTAAAATATAACCGGAGTTCAAGGATTTATACCAATAAAACGTAAAGGGGTAAAGAAACCATTATTCCTTAATTTATAGAAAAAATTTAGTTTCCATTCGCCTTTGGTTTTCGTTGACACACATCATAAAGGCTGCAGTGTTTCCGGGCTCTTATTTTCGAAGCTTTTAACAAATTGAAAAAAGAGGTATTGCGTCCATGAAGGTGCACACTGAAAGTTAATACCATACATTAAGTCAACGACTTTGACGAAATAATATAAAATTGATATCCACGAAAACCAATATTACAAGCACACGCCCCTAATTACTAGGTTTATGACGACAATTATAGAGGGAGCGAGATAAATTAAGTGGGAATGGTCGACTGTCGTAAATGCGGTTTTTTGTTTAATATCCGAAGACTTTTAAGATTAGTGCAGGGAAGTAGTACCTATTCATGTTATTTTATATAGCGAGTCTAGATATTTTTGCTAGAAAAGTTTTATTTATATATACTCCATTTTTACTTCAAAACTAAATATAACAGCGAAAAAAATTTTCATGGTTTGCAGAACATCAAGTACCTCTCGAAGTACACAAAATAAAATTTAAAAATGTTAATTCTATTTGCAATTTAAAATAGGCATCAAAATCAAGTTTGCTGGCTTTTTAAGTTTTAAGAATAATAAGAACTTGTTATTTTTATTTTAAGTACATATGTCTAATGCCGTCGCCATTTCGAAGCCACTAATTCCGTAAAAAAATAAGTTTTTTTAAACAAACAGCTGTTGCCTAATACATCGCGTTTAAATGATGAAAAATGTGTTAATTCTCACCAGGTAGCGTAAAATGTGTACAGCTAGCTCTTATTTCTAAAAATAATTGCGCAAAATTCCCTACCGCTATTTTTGTCGTGTGAGTCAGTATTTCCCATTAAAAATTTACTCCCTTCGTGCCGCGTTCCAAGTAAGATGATAAAATAATTGTCCTTGCATAATAGACAGTTGGACATGCACATGGACTTGTTAGGGATAAAAAGGCTCAAGGTAATGAACACTTGTGTTCTATCATTTTGCACTGTGAGAAATTCAAAATGTGGAAAGCATTACACTTTTATTAAAATGGGGTCAAGTCACTTACTTTCCCATTATAATTGTTTCTTGTCATTCGGTACTTCATACTACATGTAATCGATTTTGATTAATTATTTATACGAATAAGTTTTACGACGATTAGATTAAGAAATTAAATTTCTTTATTCATTATGTTATTACCTTCTGGAACTTTTGAAGTTGTTAGAGGGGGAACTTTACTTAAATTTTAAAAAGAATCAATCATATTTTTAATTTTCTGAATATTTATACCATTAAGAATGGTCGGTAAACATTTTATTCAAAATTTGAAGTATTTTACATTTTACAGGTCTGTACGTAGTAGAGTCGAGCGGTCAAGAGATATTTAGTATACACGCCTAGACCGATTTTAGCATATGGGATATCCAATAACTCGTCATGAATTTGAGAGTCTCAGCAAGGCCGACAATTGATAATAATAACAAAAAAGTAGACATTCAGACCCATTTCGAAACGTTTGAAAATACCTATCTGGTAATCTGGTTTTATTTTCTTCAAAATGCTGCTTCCTTAGTTTATATTTTTTTAATTTCAAATCAAAGCGATCATTTATCTATATGTCTGAGCCAAAAAAAAACCAAGTATTGATTATATTCGGGGTTCAAGACAGATCTTCTATTACATGTAAACATAAAACCTTAGAAGTTTCATTAAAAAATATTAAGGTTTAGAGGTTGCTAGTAGTCATTTTTCAATTTTTGTCAGTTAATTTTTTTTTCGATGTACAATACGGTACTGTGCGCAATTTTGGTGTGCAATATAATTTTATGAGCATATGCTCCAGATGCTTTTGGGTCCGCTGAATACGATGATAGTCATTATTTTGCTCTACGAACACCAGAAGTTGCATAAAAAGCCACAAAAGCCTAAATTCGCGGTGAAAAAGTAGCTTTTTCCACTTTCGGGTAGGTGTAACTTTACAAAGTATGCATAACCATCTAACCTTATAGTTCAAGAACAGATGAAGAAAATCTTGGGAAAAACTTTTTCCCAACTGGCCCAAGCTATTCTATTCTACGTTGTAGTTTAAAGCCAAGTGAATGAATTTCGAGCTATAGTGTTGCTCAAAAACAATTTTTATTTCCATAAGTTTTTTATCTCGGTGACGCCCGGTGCTCTTGAGGACAAATTTTATCCACTTATTTCATCAAAAGTAGTCCCTACTCCTTTCGCTGTTCACTTTCACTATTAACTTTAGATGAAATGTCGATGAAAATAACTTTACACTTTTCATTGCGGCAGATTTGAAATCAGCGACCCCGAAAACCACCAAATTTGCTTGAGGTTTAATGCCTGCCATATTGGATTATTACATCTTGACAGCATTGAAACATAGCATAAAACCTAAACAAACCGAAAGACAGTTGCATTTTATATTTATACTAGTAACCCATCCCAGCTTTGCCCGGGTTTTTCCATACTTGCATATTAAAATTATTGCTGAATGAACGAAACTGTTTCAAGTTTTATCTGAATTCATGCACGGTAAAACTATTGCAGATTTTCATTTCTTTACCGCGGGAACCCAAAATATTTACGGGATAAAATAGGCGACTGAGCCGCTCTCGACATTATCCCGAGAAAACAAATAGGTAGAGAAAAGGTGCATATACAGGTACATATAGCCTGAAATCTTGCCGAAAAACCAAGCTATCCAACAGTGAAAACCCCATTCGAATCCATTCAGTAGTTTGGGAAATATAAGCTATAAAATGAAAGGCCTTCCTCGTTTATATAAATACATATACGAATAGTTAAATAGCTTGCAACGCATAGTCTATGTCTATACGACCCAGGAGATGTTGCGCAACACGCTTGTAAAATGTCATTTAAATCAGATAAGCTACTTAACGGTTGTGCCCAATATCATCAATGACCGATCGAAATAAAATGTTAGGTGCCTATCTGAATCTTCACTAATGCATACTCGTATCTTTTAATTAAATGTGAGTGCCAGTAGGGATAATTCCTAATAATAAGACTGATAACTGTAATTATTCACCTTGCAATAATAGTGAAAAATAAATACATACTTTAGTCAAGGTACATATTCTTAAAAAGAAGTATAGGTGTTAAATCCTAGTTATTGATGTGTAAACATTTTTCCTCTATAAACTTTCATAATTGAAGAACTGTTCTTGAACTGCGACAAACAACGTCCTTCCATTAAATAATTAGTAGCGGTCATTAATAACATCTATAATTGGCAGCTCGTGTATTCGATCGATTTTGTGTTGTGCAGTGATCCGATATTACAAGTACAGGAAGTTTTGAAAACATTCGATTGTTAACAAAGCACATTAACTCTCCCAGAAAATGCCTTCTTTGTTTTTTCGACCACTACGCATCTATATGTGATTGCTTCAAGGAGATGTCAACTCAAACGCTGTATACAAAAATTAACAATAAGTCTGAAATGAACCCACACCCTGTATGTTGTATTACTAAACCCATTTACGCCGTAATCTGATCCGCTCCTTGAAAAACAAAACATTATACTTCGCAAGAAAGGTACGTTAATTCTTCTATTGCCTTGCGAGGCCTGAAGCTCGTAGGGCATAATAAGCTTTATGTATTCTGTGGGCGTATAAAAGTAAGGCCATCCCGCAACCTTCCTCAATTGACTTAAGGCAGTGGAATAAATGTGTAAATACGCATAAGAAGGACGACGATTTTTCAAGGCAATTAATTTCTGCACTTGGACAGATTGGATGAGATACACGAGGAAGCTATCACTAATCACTTGATGGCGAACAACCCAATATCCAAGCTATTGGAGTGGAATGGCACAGTTGACTTTTTGTCTATGTAGACTCACCGGAGCATACAGATATTCACATCCGGCTAGCATTTAATCACACTCTCCATGTGGTCAGTATCACCTCCGGCAATTGACACTCGGTATATCCGCAGTAATAGAACTAATCTCTGACTTACCTTTGCTGTACATGGAGGTGCCGGAAGCGGTATCCGGTCGGCGGGAAACACTCTCACGTGTATTGCTGGTCATCACGGCCAACTTAATCGGTTGAGAGTGTGCCGGCAGTGTCGGTGCCATTAATGTTCCTGTTCCAGGCAAAGTTTCCAAATTAACAGAACGACCGAAACTGACTGTTGTCAACCACAACGAAGGAGCCGAATAAAGTGTACAAAGGGACAAAATTTACTGCCGCGACAATGTTATTAAAGTCCAGGACTATATGAAGGGGCCATGGATTTTATGTCCCTTCACGTAAATGAGTGTATTCCGACATAATGCGCATGTACGGCCTATCCGAATGCACTAGGTGAAATTGGCATCCTACTTGTAGCTCTTGGCATCGGCGGTACTGGGTGCTTTTGTATCGGTTTGGATGAAGTACATCCGACCACATCCCTTTATCTCTCCAGAAATGGGCACTATTGCACAGCTTTTACAGAACATCGATGACGTCCCGTAAGTATTTTCCATCAAGGTTCAACGACTCCGTTCTATTTTCAATTGAGCTGGCGCGAACCGAAAATGCCTCAACGATACTCGACATAAGAATTCGCCTGAAAATTGTTCAAATAAGAGCTTTAAATTTCAGCTTCCCGCTGGTTGAACGACTATAGCTCGATTATGTATTTTACGAAAAATATTTTTTTTGTGCTTGCCTGGAGGATAACTTCGTGTTTTGAATCGATATGTGTCCTCTTACCAAGTAGGTATCTGAGGAAATTGATTTTTAAATTTGAATTTAATGTATGCATAAACGTAGGTTTATCTCCACCTCCAACCATTGCGACGTAATCGCCCGGCAAACAAGGCAATTTTATTTTCCTCCTGAAATATTTACTTTCATTTTTCGAATAAAGTCCTTTTTACCTACTGGCATCGAACAGTCCATATTGGATATATATTAAATTGGTGTTGTAATAAATAGAGGAAGTAAATATTAAAATAAATTACCTGAATTTTTACTATATTATCTATATACAGGGGAGCGGAGGTCACTTGTATGATATTAATTCCACAAGTGGGGAAATTTTTTAGGATGTTGCTCGTCCACTAGACGCGCACGAGTTAAAAAAATTTATGAGCGTTACGATCAGAGGAAAGCTAAGCTGATCTCATCAACGTGGTGCTTAGCTCCTCTGCCTCTCGAGGAGGGATCGAAACCCAGTTCCTATTACTGACTCTTTGATATTTATTTTATAATAAATTTTAAATATCACAAGTGATCTTCATCAATTAAATTATTGAAATTTATCACTTCAGCTAAGTGTATGTATATGTACTTGATTTAATTTAATGTGTCCGTACTAATAATGCATCATTATTAATTAGATTAGATAAATTAGAAATTGTCCACTGTTTTAAGGTGTTTTTTTGCAGGAGAAAGAGAATGTGGTTTTCTTTCATCTTTTTAAATGTGCCTGTGACTCGTAGGCATAATTTTACCTGCTTGTAAATTATTTTGACAATTTTCATGCTATAGTGAATATCAGAAGAAGTATTGAGCATAAAGGCATAAATTGGCCAATTTGACCAAATTTAAAATTAAATATGCATCGTGTTCAAGTGTACTATATACATAACATACATATATGAAAACACTATAAATTATTTGCAAATTGAATTTATACATTCGTGTGCCTTTATATAGTTAAAGAGATGAGTGTAATAATGTGTCAGGTGTTGTTCATAGACGAAATATATTTTTTCTGTAGAGTATCCCCTCAACAAATTATTCCAGGAAATCCATATTAATTCTGGCCGCCGGGAGAGCCCGTTTTTTAAATTTTAAAGTTACAAAAGTACAAAACCAGCGATGTCCATGACTGAAATTACAGCACTGCATTTGGAAGACCAAAAAATGATCCCAATTCAAATTTCAGCATTTCAGATAAACAAAAAAAGAAAATCGCGCCAAGTCTTGCCCATGGACGATATTGAGGTCAAAGTCTTCGTCTCGATGTGGATAATTCAAAATTATAATTTTCAGCCAAAGACAGAAGGGATTAAATTTGCCTACAAAGCCATGCGCCAGCCCACTTACGCGATCTACTTTTCGGAGTTGCGTATCATCCATTAATTTAATATTTTTGGAAATGGACACTTTAGATTGATGGCAGATATAGCGCTAGTGAATCAAGTTGGCTGAAAATCGGGTTTTCATCTTGTGGTGCTCCACAAAGCAGTGGCACCATTTTCAGCCAGGAACACCACTTGTTTTCAAAATTTGCATTTTGCCAATTTAAAACAGAAACACAACATCAAAATGGCTGCCCTTGGAAAATCGAGATTATTTTTCCATCAATCATAAATATTTAATTTAACATCCTGCCTAGTTTCGCGTTGAAATTTGATATATTTTTTTTAGCTTTAACAAATCCGCCAGGATTGGCCGCATTGATTGGAATTTGAATTGGGATCATTTTTTGGTCTTCCAAATGAAGTCTTGCAATTTCAGCCATGGACTTTGCTTGTTTTGTGCTTTTGTAACTTTAAAATTCAAACGAGCTCTGCCGGCCGCCGCCAGGATTAATATGGACCCTACGTACCTACATTTATCTACACAAAACAAAATATTTCGGTGATAGACAACACTTGACACATTATTGCACTCACCTCTCTACCTATTAGCACTGTTTAAAATTAAGTGAGCTGACGAAGGTAGGACAAATGTGATAGTTTTCCAGACAGACCGAATCGTTCATGTATTCACGCAAGGTTTGATAAATAAAAGTCACATTTTTAACCGCATTTTCGTAAAACCACTTAATTGTACACCGAAAGACATTTTCACATTTTTATTTCCACAGAAACCAAGAAATAAAAACAAAATGTTGCCCATCTTTTAACCAAACGCAAGTGCAAATAACGTAAAAGATGAAATGTTCAGTACACTCATCTCACACAAAAGAAAAGGATACTCAGTTTCAATGTACATACAAATATTGGATGGTTTCCTAAATCAAAAATGCTGCGTGCTAAACACTAGGAATATAGTTGGATAAATTTTACGATGTGCAAGAATACGATTCCATCAGACACTTCAGTGCGATAGCATCTCCAGGACGACAGGTTTTCTGCAAGCACTTTCATTTCCCACTAATTCTTCCAAGAAATCTAAGGGGAAAGTGAAGAAAGTGGTACTTACCAAATTGACGCACTGCAGGGGATGAAATGTAGCAAAAAGAATCAAAAATGGAAAAAAAAAACACACTTTAGTACAAGGCCCAACGAAAATTATGGAATTATTACTCTTAAGCACCCGGTTCCGGTAGTCATCATCGCGGTGTATGGTCACACTTCCTCCTCCGTTCGACATGACTGAGCTCATTGGTTCCATTGGCATCATATCCTAAAAAGGTAAAATGAAAATTGTTAGCACCACCGAAAATCTTGGGTTTTTTATTATATGGAAATGTTAATGTAAGTAATATGGAAAACACTTAGGCAAGAAAAACAGCAACTGGAACACTTGAAGGATTACTCGAGCTACGTTTTGTTTTAACTAGAAAGTTATTGTAGTTATTGCAAAGCTCTCCACAATCCTTAAGCAGGCAGCATTACTTAACGCTGTGCTCGTTGTTATACCATTAAGAGCAGCGCTGCTGCCAGATGTTTCGCGTGAAACAATCAAGTCATTTTCTACTCACATCATATTTGTTTTCGAAATTTGGCAGGTTTTCTAAGAATTCCTCAACCATGATGGAGTCAAGACGAAACACCCTCACGAAAACTCCCCTCGACGGTACTCAAACTTTTGCAAACTTTAAATTAAAAACAGCAAACTTCCCCAGCACAATTGCAAACCACCTGTTGGTTTTATATCGCACGGAGACCAGAACAATTCTGAAAGGAGCGATTCCCTAGGTAGGGTAAATATAATGAAGACTGCTGTGCAGGAGGCTTTCTTTAGGCTTTTTCCGTGGAAAAAGGTTGATGGATGGATGCAGGAATGCATGACATGCGCTCATCTTGAGCTTCTTAATTGCACTTTACTTTTTCAAACAAAATACAAAACCTGTTCTATTCCGGAGAAGGCTACGTGCACGACAATGTGGAAAGAAATTGTACTTATGGGACACTGACTTCCGTCCTTGCCTTTCTGTCTTCCTCGCTGGCTATTGTGAAAGGGAACTCCTCTCGTGCCCTGTATAAAATGATTTTTTCGGTCAATTAAACTCAGGAGTGTACTTCAAGGTATAACTGTTATTCACAGAAGATTTTATTACCGACATCGCCCAATTATACATTCATACATATGTACTGATGTGCCTTCACATTTTTCCTCTTTGATGTTGGGAGAAACTCAGATGAAGAGAGAACAATAGAGTGATTATGTGAAAAGAAGTTTCAAAGATTTTTTGATTTAATACAGGACCCTGCAGATTAAATTTAGAAAAGGTAATTTAAAATTGAGTAATAGCACAGGCAAATAATCGTAATGTTTATTATTTATGGGAATAGTCGCAGCATTCAATGAATTCATTTTTATGTAGATATATCAAAGACCTTTAATACATGTAAAAAAAGAGAATAGATTTAACTAGACTTTATACCGTGTACATCAAATCTACTTATCTACGATATATATAAAAACGAAAGTCTGTTTCTTTTGTTGTGTGTTTGTCTGTTTGTTATTCAATCACGCCTGAACGGTTGCTTCGATAGACTTCATTTTTTTCACACGAGGCAGTGCATGGCCCAACAAAACATATAGTATAGACTATTTGTTATTTTGACAAAGTGCAAGGTTTCAAAATGACGGCTCCAAGATGGCTACCGGGGAGATAAGTTATTAAATTAGTCAAACTTCAATCGCCCTGAAAATCCGCAATAGGAGGTTTACGAGACCGAATCAGCCATCAAAATTTTCAAATTCAAAATAACGAATCCAATATGGCTACCGGAAAAGTTAAAATTCAAGAGATTGCCCTGAAAAGATTTCGGACACAAGATAGCTGCCAAAAAATTTAAACTTCAACGGATTGCCATGATATTCAAATGTAAGGGGTATTGGAAGATCCTGGCTTCGCATTTGCTATCGAAATTTTGCAAATTTAAAATTGTTGCCAAATGACCAAAATAATTCAACTTCAAGCAATTTAAATAAAAATGAATACAAAGAAACCGAAAAGGTCAGTGATTTCAAATCTACCAAAATTTCATAATTCAAGATGGACCACATAATTACAACCTAACATTTTAATATTCCAAGGAATATCACGAAAATTTATATTTGGGGGTTCTACGATCTCAAATTTTTATACCAAAAATAGCGAATTTAAAATGGTAATCGAACATTCTCCGTTTTCTCATCTACTTTTTCTTTAATAGATTTCCATGAAATAAAAGAACTGCGGGCTTATCACAATTTCGGAATGTGGTATAAAAGATTTAGAAGAGCGAACGAACCATTTCGATTTCATTGAAAAATAACACTCATATATGTACAAATTTCTATAATAGCTGATATTCAATATTCTGTTGAAATTAAGAATATCAAAATTTGAAATTCAATAAGGCATCTGAACTTCTTAAATTAAATTAACAAGAAATATTTAGGAGATGCGATCAGAATATAAAAATATTTAAGTATATTTATTAACGTAGGTACTTAGATCACAAAACTTCTGTACCTACAAATAATGGATTTCAATAAATTAAATGTCTAAATATTATTAAACATATCGCTGTGCGAAAACGGGTAACTCCGCTAGTTAAAGAATATAAGAAAAAGTCGTAGACATGTTCATAATAACCATTTAAAAGAAGGCAGACATTATATGAAAAAAGCGCTTGGTTGTACTGAATTTAGTGTAACTCGAAGTCGTGGTATTATGAACATATTCGTATACATTCGTGAACTTTCAATCGGTCCCACTATTTTTCTACAGACGGACAGTCATTTTTTGTCCTATAATTGCGTTAATTTTTTTTAATAAAAAAATATATAATTTTATAATATAATTCAATTCATGTTTTAATGACATATAACAAAGCCGCCATGTCACGGCGGTGTTATTTGGCATAAATTCGAACGCATTTTTCACGAAACCACTTTTTCCTACCATATGTAAATGCTGTACGGCTCTCAAATTATGGGATGATTTTACTTCGACTGTAAGTAGGAAAAAAAAGACTTTTTGTCTTGAAGAAAAAACTGTGCTGATTTGTGATGAAAAAGCGTTTATTTTATTTGAGTGGCCATAACTCAAACAAATGTTTCATATTTTGTTTTTTTTGTAGTTCCAGATATGCGCATACATTTAGAGTATACAAAACTAATAGTTTTTTTTCAGGTCATTTCTGGAGATTACAAAGTTTACATATGACACTTACCTCATTTGGCTGCATTGAAAATCCAGTCCTGCTTCTACCACTCCCGCAGTCCTAAATATTATGGGAATATTTATATTTTCTTCACTAAAGGTACATTAATATATATATATACTTAAAGCCTCGCTGAATCTAACTTTTCCTCTTTATCCCGTTATAACAGTTAATGCCGTCAGCGAAAGGTGCGTTTTTTAATTAACCCACAGCGTTGTCTCCAGTACTCTCCTCATTCAAAACCCAAAACCCAGATATTTGTTGGGTTTTCTCCACTACCCTGTGGTAGTGAAATATTTCTGAAATGTCCCAAATCCTACAAAATTATCTCCATAGGGTAGTGGAGATAACCCTAAAAATAGCTGGGCTTTTGAATTTGTATGAGTAGTGGAGACAACGCTGTGGGTTAATTAAAAAACGCACATAAACAAGCTAAGTTATTATAACGAAAAAGGCATGAACAAAAACCTATTCGAATTCATTTTCTTAGCTTGTCATTTTAATTCACTTTTGTAAATATGTAAATAAATTTATAAATGTTCCTTACTGCCAAGTAAGTTTCCTCTTTAAAAAGTTGTTTCTGAACTTTTCCATAATTAGCTCAATTAAATTAAGTACTTTGTGACTTTGTCAACTTCACGTAAATCTACATGACGAAGTCAACCCAAACTCTGACTCTCTCATCAAGCTAAGCAATTGGCTTATCTGTTACACTGCGTAGCTAAGCTCACTGACATAGACATGAATTGGAACAAAGCTTAGCTCGGTGTGACGTCATAAAGTAGCATAACAAAATGAAAATGAAAACTTGGATTCCGCCAGGCCGGGATTTTTATTCTACTGTCTTAAATCGTTCCTCTCCTATAAATTTCTAAAAAATGACTAGCTTTGAACCCCAGAAAAGTAGGAACCCCAAGTCATTCCATAGTACAGTATAAAACTTACATATATTTGCGCTCTGCCATTTTAGACGGATATATACTGATCAATTAGGTCAATTATGCTTCTTTAATTTGTATAGAGAGGGCTACAAAAATAAACATAACTTCGACCATGCAAATACCCAGCCCAAATAACAATTCTTCTTTTTCTCAAATTCAAATCTAAAATAGGAAATGGCGGTACTTAGGTATTTGCAATTTATGAAAATCGGTATCGTAAAGATAACAAATTTATATTAGACATCTAAAAAAAATAATAGCCAAATAAAATACTAGGTACAATTGAGGAGTGTCTGTTCAAAAGGTTATATTTCACTCATACACAAAATTTTGTTTTAATTTCGATTCGCGCTCACTATTTTGATTATTATCTATGCTCGATCTTCATTCTGTTTAATACCCTTTCTTTCATAGATAAAATCTAATTAAACACTAAAATTGAAGTTCTAATCAAAAGGTTATATTTACCCAATTTTAGTTCATAAATTCAAGCAAAATGTTATATTTACCATACAAACAATTATGTACGGGGTTTTCTTGCCTGACAAGCATTGATATAAGCTGGTAATACTGTATTCGAGTGAAATGGAACGTTTTTGCGGTTTAAATTAAAAAATAAAAATTTAAGCTTCAACTATTTTTGATCAAAAGGTTATATTTACTTAAGATACTGAACATAAGGTTATATTTTCAAACAGTCCGATCAAAAGGTTATATTTGTAAAATCTTTTATTTTTTAACTCTGACTAAAAAAAGAAATTAAAATCTTTGAGTAGGCTATAAAAAGTTGTATTAGAAGCTACAATTTTTGAAATTGAATAAATAAAACTGACCATACAAACAATATTCTATAAGCTTTTTTTCAATTTCTGAACGTTTGGAAAATGTGCAAATATAACCTTTTGAACAGACACTCCTCAATTGGTAGGGACAAATTTTTTTTTGGCAACAATGGAAGAGCATTGATAAAGAAAGCATCAACAAAAATATAAATTATCCCTGCAGATCATTGTAGGTCAATCTAGGAATTATTTTCTCCAAATATGTAGTTACTTAAGAAAGAAAAAGTGCTTATTCGTCACACTAAAACACGATTTGCAATTTAGCCCAAGAGTATGTATGCAAAAAATCATTTAGTTTTCTGAATTTCTGAAGTGCTATAAATACACAAATTACAAAATCTAAATAATATCGCTATAACCAAACTAGAAAATCACAGCTGTCAATTTACTGTATACATTGAGGAAATGAATTTAAAAACACGTAAAATTTGAAGAATAATATTGACCACAGTTCAGCGATTAAGTGCAAAAGTTTTCCGAGTTAAAAATAAACAACCAACAGCAATAAAAGGTAAAATCGGATAACCGTAAGTATGCTCATAAAGCATGCTAATAATGTCGCGAAAACATACCTCAAACGGTAATTCTTAATTCTCCGGAGAACATGTAGACACGACAAGTGCGAACGTACTGAATGATTTCGGCATTGGAGAAGTGCGTCCGTTGTCGTTACTCAAAAATTCAGTCAATAATATCGAATGCTTCTATATTATTGGAGCCAGGCCAGGACCCCGTCCATCCCCTTGCGAATGTTTCAGTGGCCTTGAGAACATCTTGGCCGACCGCTCGTCATTTATTCAAAAATGAATTCGTAATAAATAACATTAAAGCTGTTGCCGTAAAATACATTCTTTTCGGTTTTAATAACTTCGCTGTAAGATTAATGATGCAAATCCTCAAGATAATCAGTTTTGGCATCACAACTCAAAGTTATTTAGTTTGCACTAAACGACATTGTATCTAACCGAATTTTGTTATCCGGCGATTTCAGCGTAAAATTTTGTTTTCGGTTGTATCGTAATAAGGTTTGTTAACTTGAAGGATTCATTTAATAGCGAAAATAAATATTGAAATTTAATTGAGAAGGGAGAAGGTTGATTGATCACAACAAGGCAAGCATGTACTATGTAGCAGATAGTTAAATACAAAGCTGGATCGCACGAATGTAGCGTTCGATTTCTTCCTTGAGTTGTTAAAACGCCTTAGTTGTTCACATAGCATAGACTGTAGCTTAAAATTTACTGGATTTTGTTGTTGCTGTTTCTTTAAGTTGTTTTCATCAAATATTGGAGACTGGAAACCGTGACGCAAAGAACTCGATACGTACGAAGAACACCATCGGCAAAACATGATTAATTCTGCGTCACCAAAACTATCAGACATCTTCCAAAGTCCCATGGTATTGTCCTACATCTCAAGCGATGCACCTGGACCCCTCGTTTTCGTTGATGGAACTATGGAGAACAACCTGGAGGATTTCGATGAAACTTGGTAAAGAGGTTCCTCAAAGCCCGACAAAGGATATAAGAACCTTATTAGCACGAAAAAAGCTTATATAATAAAAAAATCTTTGAATTGAAACAGCTTTGCGCACGGTAGAGTTTAATCGATTCATGTGACTGGAAACGTTACGTTGCGTCACTCCCCTCCACTTACGCGATTGAGGATTTATATTTATATATACATTTTCAGGGTCGCTGATGTCGAGAAAGAAAGTGACTGATTTCCATTATTACTAAATTTGAACTAAGGTCACGGCTAGTTTCAATTTGCAGCTAATCCTATTAACATGTACCTATTTATTATTACCTATTATAGCATATTAACGCGGTATTTAAATTAACTTTCACTCAATTTGTCGAAACCTTTCTTCCTCACTTTGAATAATCTGGCACTTCTAGTAGATAAAGAATTAGATATATCTAATTTAGTGGAAGTATTATTTGTTCGTCAATATCATTTTTAGAGGAATCGTTCCCGCTACTGCTACCATTGCTGTCAAACAAGCCCAAATAATCTATAGATAGAAAATTATATCTATTATGATGATATTGTGGAATGCATTTACATTAATATTATAATATTTACAATTCATTTTTACATGCTTTTCAACATGTGGCTATGTACCTATTTGACAGATCAGATCGATCTTCGAAAGTTGTTTGAGACTGCTCTGAGGGGACCAAAATTAATGATGACCGTCCTGATCCAACTTGGTGAATACAATTTAACGGTCGTAATTTTATGATGGCTTGGTAAATACGGTCCTAAATGATTACCTACTATGATTCTTTTACCTGTACCGATACTGATGGAACTTTTACTGGAAAGTAGGGCAATTTGTCATACAAGATTTACGCCACCTTTTATCCCGGAAATATTTTGGATACCTGCGGGAAAATTGAAAAATCGTCTCCCTGCATAAAACAGTTTCATTCATTCTACAACAGATTTAATTTACAAGTATGAAAAGCCCGAGCAAGGCTGAGACGGGTCTTCTAGTACTTAATAAAAAAAATAAAGAAAAAACATTTTATTTCATATTTCCTTTCTGCGAGGGAAAATTAGAAAAAATCTTAGTGTCCCTAATTCAATGCACAGTGATTGTATACTTATTGTAGGGACATTTAAATTGAAAAACATTTTAGAGAAATAGCACGTCAATTGCTATTACTATTCAGCCAACTTTGTTAATGACCAATTGTACCTACATGCAGTATGCAGTACGTGCCTTTATATGATACTTTTATAAACCACAAAGATTTCGTAGCAGAAATCTTTTAATTTAATTCGCCACACTTCACATCTTTGAAATCCGAAAAAAGTACAATGTTTGATTTGAGTGGTGTTGGAAAATAAGTTTTCTTGCTTAGATGCATTCCACTAGTAGCATCTACTACAAAAAATGTTAAATTTATTACTCTTTATTTATATTAGCTAGTGAAGGGGAACTCAACATAATATGATTCACGAGAAGGTTGCTGTCATGAATTTCCAAGAATTCACTATCTCCTAGAGTCGGGAAAAGGACACTCCTAATGACACCATTCTAATCTGTGTTTCAAGTCAATAATGGATTTGCTATAAGTAGTTGTAATGCACTCACTTCAAACAAAGTAGCAAGTGGATATTCTTCCATGTTCACCGAATGATTTAGTTAACAAATACCAAGTGTCCCACTTTAAACTGCCGACATTTCAAAGCTTCGTTGCATGTACAACGATCAAATATTACTGAGGGAATGCCCCTTCATAGGCGTAATGCCAAATAACACAATACGTATGTGGCAGCCTAATCCGCGTGAAGGTCGCTCCTTATTACTGTAAATGTGATCCCATGGGATAACTGGATAACTGCTGAATCAATAAAAGCCAGAGCTGGGACAAATAAAACACTGACCACTTCAATGCATACGAAAATATATTAAATACGTAAAAAAGCCTTAAATGCTACAACTTGCTTAATATCCGCATAATACTAGTGAATATATGCGTTTACAATGATCACTTGTCCAAAATAAATACTTAAGCGGTAACTAGCGGCTCATAACAATTAAAAATTTTATAAAAAATAATCCGTCTGTCGTCGTCGCTTTGAGCTTACAAAGAGAATGCAACAATTTGCTACAGAGCTACAAGAATTTTCTGTAAATGCCGGACTAATACTATACATTTTCTTTTAATACTTTCAATACGATTCCGTATTTTACAGGAAATAGGTGATACACTTTCTTGTCTTTTTCCATACTTAGTTGTAACATTTGCTTTTTTAAGTTAAATAACGCACTCATTCGAGTAGGATAATTTGAACATTGAAATTTAAAAGTTTATTATACAGTAGTTTGAAAGTGTGTACTTCTCTTTAAGGTAGAATTAAGCAAATTAAGTTTTATTCAATTGTCTCCATGGTGATAAAAGCGCTAGATTACTTACTATGATGCGTGTCGATTTTTGCTGCATTACGTATTAAATCGTCTTCTAATAACAATTCAATTTTTTCTAGCACTTTGCGATTAAATACTTGTTCTTTAAATGTAATTCAGCTTTTGACATTCGGTTTTGTTATCTGTGATTTGAGATCCTATTAATCTGAAAGACAAAGCGAACACTCTGAATCGATGAAACCAGGTTAGAATTTGTTAGTAATTCTATTGTTTTTTAGAAATGGTAAAGGACGGCACGCACTTCCAACGTAAGTCACAATTTTTTTCTTTACTTTTTCATACCAAGTAGACTACCCAAATAATCTTTTTAACAAAAGGTAAACAATTAGGAAAAGAAGTAATATACTTCCAAAACATATCCTTAATTGACCGTAATCATTTAATTGAAAGTGCTTTCTACTACTTT
This sequence comes from Neoitamus cyanurus, assembly GCA_947538895.1. Taxonomy (NCBI): domain Eukaryota; kingdom Metazoa; phylum Arthropoda; class Insecta; order Diptera; family Asilidae; genus Neoitamus; species Neoitamus cyanurus. The sequence continues at coordinate 54,793,413 of OX384540.1, forward strand.
CACAATTTTTTTTAATTGTTAAAAATGATTTAGAAAGTTAAAAAGGAGGGGAGAGACCATTCATACTACCTAGTAACCGCGAAACACTAAAAACACGTTTAGTACATAAAATATGCAATTCAGCGTTAACAAAGTGAACGAGACCATATCTCCCGTCCTCCAGAAAAGGATCCCTACTTAAATAAATTTATTCTATTGTAAGTTCCATGTCTTCAGCAACTTCTACAGACAAAACAGTTAAAATAAAACGAAAACAAAACATAATAATAAAAAGGCAACTACGTAGCAATAGAAACGTCTAATTTATTCTCGATAAGACAAACCTACCGTTGTCACATCAACTTAAAATTAAATTTAACAATGATCACACTTCCTTGAGAAGTACATCATACAAGAGATAGTCATCGAATTAACTAAACAATAAATTTAGCCACTCCATTGGTCTACCAAAAATCTGAGCGTTTTGAAAATACTGAAGCAATTTGTCTTTCCGTTATTCAAAATAAAAGCAATATATGCGCCACACTTCTTTCAAATACAGAGTAAATGCATAATGAAAAGCAATCCAAAAAAAATAATTTTGGTTAATTTGGGAATGTTAAGTACTATAATTTTCCGCCTGAGAGCATTTTGTCCATGTTCTGACTTTAAATTTTTAGAAATTTGATCCATAAATACATATTTGAAGAGATATTTTATCCAGTGTTAAACTGCACTTATTTCAGACCTTGTAGACGCTTTATTTCTAGCTCGAGATCACGTACTCGCTTTTCGGACAAAGCCAGCTGATTCTTCAAGTTCCTTATTTCTTCGGTCTGCTTATTGTAGGCCTTTCGGAGCTGCAATTTAAATAAAAACAAAGACCTTAATAGTTATCAAGGCAAATAATAGGAAATAAACAAAATCATGTTAAATTTTAAAAAACATCACAATTGATAAAGGTCATGCACTGCTATAACCAATATACAAGTGAGTGCCATTCATAATATTACATAGAAATGAGGGCTGAAACATATGTGAGTGAATGTGAGTGAATCAGACATAACACATAACTTTTTCGTTAACTAAATGACAGTAAACCAACATAAATGACTGATGTATTTGCTTATGCCATTGAGGCCTATTGTGGAATCCGTCGACGGGAATGTGAATGCGTACTTCATACATTCGGAAACTGAGAACATATGAAATCTGGATTCCCATTCCCTCGGCGGAATCCACAATAGGCCCCATGTTTCCAATCTTCCCGATACTACAAATGATAACCTGCATTCATTTATAAATGTGCTACTCACTTCATTTTCTGAATGGACGACATTAATGTTTTCCAGTGAACTATTTCTCGAGCTACTCCTTGAACTGATCAAATTGTTTTGGAGATTTGTTATTTCCTTGATATTAGCACCTTGATGACCAAATATTGCCTGTAACTGGTGGAATTTTGTGCTTTGATTGGTTGAGGTCTTTTGACTTTTCTCAGACATCTGCTGAAATAATTGGTGAGTGTTGCAATTTAAGATTAATGCAAATAAAATGTGTTTAAGCATGAAAAGCTAGTTGTATATTGTATTTTGTTTACGGTTGTTCATTTAATTTTCCTAGAAAAAGGTAACAAAATGTGTATCGACTCTTTTTGCAGTCTGTGGAAACAAATGACTCAAAAATTCAAGAAAACGTTATAACCGAACAGAAATATAAATTAATTTTGTGATGCAAAATTATCGAAATTTATAGGAATAACAAGCAAAATGTGAGGGGCATGCATGAGTCACCACAGAGTATTCATACCAATTTTGAATTGTCCGAATTTTTGTACTGAAAAAGTGAGGAGCATTTAAGAACTTGTGCAATTAGAATTATGTACATATCTAATTTATTCGTGTCCTCAGAAGGAAACGATAAAATATTTGCCATGAGAGTAGAAAGTTGAAGGAGGGAATACATGTTAAAAAATTTCACAAAAAATTTGGTCTGATGCTCGATTTCGATCAAATGTAATTTGTTGAAACCAATTAATGAAATGAGAACAGGAGTATCAAAATCAAAGAAGGCATTACTTTACTTGCTATGAATAAAAACATTTAAGTATTCATTCACGCACAAGAAAATTTTGAATGCCTAAATAAAAATTAAGAGAACATATTTAAGCCACAATAGTAAACCTAGTAACTTTATCGTAAGTAACAATTTTGCCAAACTGCAACTGAAATTTTGGTATTAAGAGAATCGCTACAGAAATAAATAAATAAATATAAAAGATTATATGAACTTGACGTAACAAGTAAAGGAACATAACTTAATACAACCCTCTCTTGTAAAAGCTTCAACGCTTTTAATGTCGAGAAAAAAATTTAAGTTGTACATAAAGTGCCGAACCAACTGTATGTATGTGATTTGTTGAGTTTTGAGTTAAAGATAAAAGGAACTAATGCCGAGAGTAATTTAATATTTGATGGAAATTGATGATTAAACTCTAAGCGCATACTGATCACGCAATGGCACTTTTCGCAAATGTACTCAACGAAGATATATCGTCGTTTGACACTATCAGGGTCTACGTTGTATTGTGTGCAACCATTGAGTGTAGCCGATTAGCAGCATGTACATTAAATTTTAATGCATGAGAACAGAGGTGCATGTCTGCCCAATCTTCGTAAAGACATTTATTTATTATTATGCATTGAAAACGCCAGAGGAGGCTTGGTGGTTTAGTATTATGGAACTATTTTCGGGTATTTCCCGTCCACTGAGACTATAAGTGTCGTAAGCAGTACTTTGCAACGCCATGTACAAATCAGAAAATTAAAAAAAACATTGATTGATTAGATCAACACGTTGAATGCAGAGGCAGTCATGATCACTTAACATATGAAAGTGATTTGTTTTAAAGTTTCAAGTGCAGTCTATTGATATCACTGAAATAACGTAGTGGCCGAAATATTCATAGCTATTGTCATGATAACATCTTCAAACTTAATATTCTTTGCCTGATAATAATTTGAAAATATTTGCCAACAGCTCGCTAACTATGAGAACAAATTAAATTCGAAACCAAAGTTGGGCAACTAAGTTTTTCTCTTAAAATAGTATGGAAAAATCTCATCAACATTTTTATTGTGGTACTGCAATGTACTCCAATTTAATTTAAAAAGATTTGTTAACTATTAAATAATGTTTTACGCTCACGTTACTTTATTACTTTAAGAATTCAACTATAGGGTTTCTTAGGCCCTAGTTATAAATTCTAAGTTCTTAAAAATTATTGATTGAAGAAATTGAAATTCCATACAATATCAAAACTACAACTTACCGCTTGAGGCCTATAATCGGCCACAGTCTGCTGTGCCAAAAATGCAAATTTCTTCGAATTATTGTCAGCTTTCCTGTTGTCTTTCTTCTCGCTATCACTTTCGCTATTCGAACCGTTTAGAAGTTTATTATCTACATTGTGCATTTTCTTCTGAGAAGTTGTAGATTTTTGCCCTTTAAAGTCAAATGTTTCGCATGAATAAAAATTAATAATAACCGGATTTCAAAGGCCTACCAGTTTCCAAAGACATTAAAACCGGTTGTAAATTTCTACCCATCAACCACTCTTTTGTTGAAAGGGCAGGTGTGGCAGAAACTGTATCCGGATACAAATCGCTCTGGAACAAAGTTGATTTTCTTGGTACTATCATTGAAATAGGTTCGCAGATATTTCCAACAGCGTGTACTTTATAGAATCGATACACTTCACATTGGCTGACGTTTACACCACGTTTAGGCATAAGCCCGAGCGCCTTTTGCGGTTGGCCGGACAGAAATTGATTTAAATAATAGATATATGGCGGTTCGTCAACAATTTCATAATATCTTATGTTTCCATCACCCTTTCCAGCTAGATACAACTAAAACGAGTTTTATAGAAAACATGTGAAGAATATTTGATACAAAAAATAAATAGCTACCATTTTTGTATCATAATCAAAGTATGGGGTGACAACCCCACTCGAACTGTCCATTACTTCTAGGGTGAGTGGCTTTTTGATATCATGCTGGTCCCAGATGGCGTATTGCCGATCTGAGTGCCGTGAAAATCCTGTTGTTAGTACTTTTCCGTTGTCCAAAAATGTTACTTTTGTGCACTTGGTGCTCGAATGACAAGTGCCCTCCTGAAAATTTTGCAATGTAAATACTCTCAAATTGATTGCCTCTGCCTTGACTTACTGAAACAATGATTCCACTTCGGGGTTCTATCACCCTAAGCTTTTTGTCTTTCGAGGTCGTTGCCATCAAAGATCCGTCTCTGTTAAGTGCCAAAGAGTAGATTGTGTCATTATGGCAACTTATCGTCTTAAGTACTTCGTCAGGATTCGTTATGTCCCAAATAAGGATCTGCGAGATAATATATATCTACAAAACTGACAAGTTTAGGGAGTTTTACTTACAAGGTGATCAAAGCCCACCGTAAAAATAACGTTGTTGGCAGTGGGGTGCCACTCAACTTGCAATATTTTACGTTTGTGAGCCAATAATTCAGCGAAGCTGTCACTCAAGCTTGACGTCAGACCTTCTTCAGGAATCTCCCACACTTTAACCTAAAGACAAACATTTTCTATCTACCGGTTTTATAATGAGATGAACTAGAAACTCACAGTGCAGTCATCTGAGCCCGAAGCAATTATGTTGTCGTTGAAGGGATTCCATTTTAAATCGGTTATTTGTCCGTTGTGTCCAATTACTTTGCAGCAGTTGAAGTCTATCCTTCCCGTCTGTAAAATATCAGAAGTCTTCGGTGGAACTCAGAGATAACATTTGTATCTTTACCTGGTTTAGTGGAATAACAGCAAATGCTGCATCCGAAACAATTGCCAGAAACTTTGGATTTACCGCGCAAATATGCCCATCATTTCCATTTCTAACGACGCTAATATCCGTGTAGCATGCTTCCTTCCTCGAAGGGAGCCCGTAGACATGACGAAATTTAGACGGCCGCACCCCTCTGAACCAAAGCTGAAACGAAAAATAGAAATTTTCTTTCAAATTGAAGCTCCTTCCCAAAATCACCAAAAACAGCTCTCTTTGAAATTTCGATATAACCTCTCACCTGTGAGTTTGTCATGTTTGTTATTTCTTTTACTCTTCAGCAGACAATACAAAGTCCATTCAAATGCACGAGTGATTTTCAATGTGCTCCGAAATTTTACAATTTTCTAATTTGGTTACAGTGCTCAATAGGATGAAAAGAATAAGTGGGTGGCAGGTGTACAGTCACTAAAAATAACAAATATAAAATTATAATTAAACAAATACAAAAGCAAACAAATAATTTAAAGTAAATATGAAACAATTAGCCACAAATGAATTTTACACAATTAATTGCACAAAATAAGGAGATTAACTCGTCACGTTGATATCGATATCAGTTACAAAGAAGCAAAATAAAAGAATTACGAAATTAGAAATTGACAACTAAAAGGACAACATTTTACAAATAAACTTACAATAATAAAAATAGAAAAGCTTCTCTAAAGAATAATAAATATATTAAGGCTAAAGGGATCGACCGAGCGAGGACTTACAAGAGTACTTTGCAAATTTCTTAATTAATGTAATATGGTTTTATAATCATTTGAATAACCCTTCCACTACGAATTTAAAAACGCGTGTAGAATGCAATGAATGAATAATAGTTCTGAAATGTTAAAAAGTGTGTAAGAGGTGGCAGCTACAAATAAGCATACATATATACGGGTTTTACTGTGGAGATATGATACAGAAATACGTTATCTGTTATATAAGTATACATATCTGTTAGTCAATTAAGGTAGTTTCTAGTTCAATAAAAATGATAAAATTGACTTTGAGAAATTCGATACAACTTTTAAGAAAAGTGTTTGGTCTTCATATCACAAATTGTGCAGCAAGGCTTCAAAGAAACACTAACAATAAAACCAACCATCCCTCAACTTACCATTAATTCCGAACAAAAAGTAGTTAATCAATTTATATAAGACTACAAGCTGCAAACTGCTTTGTAATTTATTTTACGTACACTTCTTACAAAATTTAGAAAACTGCTCCTCATTATGGACGGATTAAGCTCGTGAAAGGGGTTTGAAGTACATAAATAGACTTGTCATTTTCACTAAAGAGGAATTAACACTTTATCTAGCGGAAGTTCTTACTTTAACCACGGCTTTTTAGAGACTAAATTTAACAACATCGTATCATCACAATATACCAACTTGCAATTTTCATTATTATTATTATTATTAGGCAAGGCAAAAAAGTGAATCAATTTATTGGTTCACATATCAGAGCGTACACATTTTCGCTTTAATTTGTTGCTTTGTTTCGGTTAGATGGCCCTCCAAAAAGTGTACCCCAGCGGTTACTGTGATACTGTTGATATTATTTTGAAATCAAAAGGAGCGATGGGCCGTATTCTTGATTCCGATGTAGGAAATTTAATAAACCTTTCGTTCAATAAGTTCATTTCAAAACAGTTTTATCTATTTCATTTAGCGCGGAATTAAAAAAACGCGCAACGTGTCACTCTCCAAAGTTGCCGCTTTTGTCTAGAGTAGCTCCAGTTTACGGCAATTATAAATCACCTGAGAAAGCGCTTCTCGTTGCGCAAGTAATCGGAAGTGATTAATTTAGTTGTTTAATAATAATTACACAAGTGTTAAGAAAGTACCATTAATTTGTCGCTTAATTGGAAACCATTTCCTTTTATGAGTGAAATTGTTTACGTAAAAAAGACCGAACCGCCCCGCGCCTAGGCCAAGAAATGAAGAAAGACTCACTGGTGCGTTGAGCCTTCCGAACCCAAAATAATTACTTCAAGATTAATTTCATACTTTTCGAATGGATCTGCGCACGGGTGCATTGCTAAATGCTCCCAGTCTTAACCAGATCACTTTTTGCTTTCCACCGCGACCAAGCAATTTCGCAAAACCCCATCATTTGTAATAATCCCAGTCGGGTTTGGTTACGTTACCTGCGAACCTCTTCGCTGCTGACTTAGTTTCGCGGTGGTTCCGAAATTCGTTCTGGCCAATTTATGATGCGAAGAGAGTTCTTTGTTACTCAGTACCGCAAAGGTGTGATTTTGTGATATCTTCCCAACCGTGATGCTAATCAAATTGCCATTTCGGTGCTGTGCGAACTGACCTGTAACCTATGAATGGGCACGTAGTCGCAGGGAAACCAGATTTATCAATTTCAGCAGTAAAGGTCTCAGGAGCGCTAGCGCTGCTATCATTCCCTGCCGACCTTTCTTCAATTATTCTCGTTACATACGAAACCAAAACGTGGACAGGGTTAATAACATGCCAAGAGATCTGTTAGGTAGTCAATTTTAATTATATTTTGTTTTGTTTACTTCGGCCAACATTTACATTTTTATTTACTAAAGAAGTTTCTGCAGGAGGACTACAGGTGTTATAAGCCTCATATGGAAGGATATTTTATGCTTCATGCGGTTATGTCTTCTTATTTTCACTTCCGTCTTCCGATCGGACATAGAAGAATATTTCCTAAAAACGAAAAAAAATTCAAACTCTCCCAGCACCCAATTCGTGCACTAATGACTTAGTCATTTTCATATTCTGTGTGCGGCGGCAATTATAAATATGCGAAGCTTCTATGGACAATGTTTTCAAACAAGTCACGTATTCACACTGTGGGTGGAACGTCTGTAGATTATCAAAATGCAATAATTAACAACAATTGATTTATGTCTGTTTTTACTGATATACATGACATCACCATCGCGGGCCACGCTTTTTTCCGGTATCATAACTCATTCAAGTGGCCGACTTTCAGACATTTATGCGCTTTTGATAACAAGCCGTTTAATCGCATTTTTGTAAATTGCAGGTACACTGCTTGCAATTTATCGTAGAACGTTTTCTTACATTTTAAATATTTAATAAAAACTTGAGATAATTGGGGGTATCTGTTTGTATTCCATCTGCACGCCAGGCAAATAAATAAATCAATATGGAACAACGAAAAATAATAAATAATTAAGAGAATAAGAAAAAAGAGTTTAGCGTGATAAGGAAACGTTCTGCACTCAAAGGAGGAAATATTGATTTGCTTTTGCTTGGAAGACTGAAATACTTGCTTTCACTTTGAGTACAAGGATTATAAGGCAATAAACTTGCGGATAATCAATCGCGCTCACAACTGATTCGTAATTTATGATATTGACCAAACAAATTTTATAGCTTGAGTCATATTGCGCTTTTTGAAGTAAGGCGAACACAATTAAACAAGCAATTAGAGATAAAACTTATATTTATTATGATAACTGAAAACTAATACCAGAACCCGGAAGGGGGTACGGCAACACGAAAGGCTCAACTTTACACCAGGACGCGACCTACATACAATAATTTGTCTATAGTTATAACAAGGACTGGTAAAAATTTCAGCAAAATCGGTCCAGGAAGGGCTTTAGGTTTTCTTACCGGAGAGTTCAGTTCATTTTATCATGTGTGTTTTGTGAACTCTTTTATTTCGTATTTTTATATTTGTCATTTTATACATAAAAACTCCGACATTTGATAAAACCCCCAAATGCAAGTATAAACTTCCTTAATTATTTAAAAGGAGCCTAGAGTCTTTTCATTGAAACGAATTAAATCTTTTTTAATCGCTTAATTGCGTTACATATGTCTTATAAGCACATGCATGCAGTTTAGCAATATAAAACCCAAAAAATGTAGAACCTCCGATTACATCGACTTTTTAAGGTTTTTGCCCTGGTACACATATTTTTCTTTAACGTTTTGTAATACTATGTAACTGGTAAATGATGTTTTGAAATTCTAAGTAATAGTAGATATCTATGTCCCTAATAAATTTAGAACTAACATTTTTTTAAATGTTCTTTTATAAAGGCAGATGAATTTGTTTTGTGAAAAGTCTAGCATAACAACATTGCAGTGTGTAATATAATATTTATTCAGAAAAATTAATTAAGAAAAAGTAAAATTTGATGAATTGTTATTGCCCGTGTTTTACAGCTCAACAACTTTCCTTCGAATAAATGAACCCTCTCACATTTTGTCACGTTCCTAACTGGAAACCTCCGAACCGGACGATCGAAAAGAAAATAGTGTCGTAAAGCTGTTGGTTTGTGATAGCTTTCCACGGTTTGTAATTTCCTAACAGTAAAGTTCTGCAGGCTGTGCAAACAAGAAGAAATCAGTAAAACCATCTCAATTCGACAACGCTTCGCCTTCGAAATGATTTTCTGGCAAGACAAACAACTGCTGCTTACTTCTAATTGCCACATTACCAGCTGCGTAGCCAATCTCAAGATGAAGACGTAGTTCGGCACGAGCCCAGCTAGAGGTTTAATTCCTCAGTTATACTGAATTAGAGATTACATTAAGTCTGATGAAAACTGTAAAATTGATGCCATTAAGCCTCTGGGGTCGGAAAAAATTTACAATCCTCTGAGAAATTGGATCACGTTTCCCAGTAGCGTTGAAAGGGAGAGCCGCACAGCGCCGCGCGCAGGCTAAGATGGAAATTTCTTCAAACGGAGAGAAGAAAATCTTCACCTTCATAATAACCCAGAGGCGGTGTTGGCGAGTAATCCATTGATATAGCAAAAACTAGGTGCGGTCTGCGCCGGCAAGCAATGAGAAAAGTGAAAACTTACTTGATGATCTTGTTCCGCGACTCTACTGAGTCAAGTGCATGGTCAGCAGGAAGATGGCACTCTCAGCAATTGCAGACCGATCTGGAACCAGACAGTGCTCATCAAAGGCCTTAGATGATCCGTCGAGATCTAAACCCGTTATCAGTTGAACACTTTTTTTACTGGAAAATTTATGCTTTTACTGTCCAATTTGGCAGGTGCATTAATTTTACAATTTGTCACTGGAGTGGAGCTGCTTCAGAGGCCTACTTGAAGCAAATCGTTTCACTTTCAAGGTAAACGAAGGCACTTTGCACTTATGGTAGCGGATGCCGGCGAGTTAAGCTTTTAACGTTTTATGAGTGAATTGCAACGAAAAACTGGGACATTTTCATAATCATTAAATCAAAAAGACGGACCTTGTTAATTAGAAAGCCACGAGTGGGTTTCCTCGACTGTATTTTAATTCGTATTTTAGTACCACCTATGTAGTTCAGAGGAAAACCTTGCGTAGAAAGTCATAAGGAAGATACATTTTAGGACCCACAAGATCATATATATTCATATGAGCTTTAAAAGAATTTAGGGGGATTTTATTTTAGATTAAGCAAACTCATCATCAAGTTGTTTGTTGAAGTTTCACTCTTCGCCTTTAACTCAATAAAACAAAATTTTAACTTTTTTTAAAGACTTAATTATTATAAATAATTATTATTCCAACGAAGTATGGAAATTGCATTAAAAAAAATTATTTCTCGTAAGTTTAGACGAAAAAAGAGCAAAAGTTTCCTTTTAATTATACGTCTCTGGTATTCGCTCTCTCAACCAATCGACTACCGGAAAGTCACTGCACCGATGAAATAAAATATCACCGCTGGGAAACTTCCCTTCATCACTTCCTCTGCGAGAGTACCTCACTAATCTTTCTGGGCGAATGTAATTTATGAGGCACGCTGGCAAGTAATGTAATCAACATGAAAACGGCTAAATATTTAGATTGCATCTAAATGGACTTGAGAACCGGCAGAAAACTATTGAGGTTCAGCTCAAGTGTTCGACACGATTTAAGTTGGGACCAACGGGTAATGAAAATGCCGAGCAAGTGCCCGATAGTCAGTTGAGGTCATGCCCACGGATGAGTCCATGCACAGTCTCTTTGATGGCTTGAAAAATGGATGATTGTTGAGAAGTTCTTGTGCCATTTACATCGCGAAAGGCAAAATAAATGAACCGTTTTTTAAATTATTGCAAACTCTGACTAGGGCATTATGTTGAGGTGATCTTCTTTACTTTTCTCTTCGTTTATCGTTTATAAGGTCGTACGTTGTTGATTAAATTAACAGTGTTATAAAAGACGATAAGCCGAATTTATTGGAAGGCTTACCAGTCTTTTCAATTAAAAGAAGGAAACCGTGCAAAGCGATCATTCGTCACCTCCAGATCCGCTATAAAATGAAAAAGCTAATCCGCGCCGCGCATAAAAATAAGCCTCTCTAATTAATTTACGTGAAAAAGTCAAAACATACTGGCATTCAAAAAGCAACAAATTAGCTACTTCTTTTCTGTAGGAAAAAAGTATAGTTTCCATAATAAAGTGCGTTCTCGCCATGTTCGCATTGAGACCTCTTCGTTTGGACATGGTGACCCACAAGTTTTTGAAAGCATGGCCAAAAACAGCCCGCCTGATAAATGCTTGTTTGCCGTCATCTCTTAAAAAAGTATAGCAAGCTTCTTGGGAGACGTTTCGGTCCGCATCTTAATTTGCGATCGCAATTTATTTGACACTGTAAACTGCATACAATGGGGAGACCATGGAATGGTGTCAATAACTGCAAAAAGGTAAACAGATCGGTTTTTACGTCATACGTCAGGTACGATCTGCAAACTTCGCATGTTTTTTATGCTATTTGCCTTTTTATGTTCACATGAACTTTACGCGGTATAATTATGATTTTCGCATTTGGTGTGAACGCCTTTTTACGAGTAATTAATTTACGTAACAATAAACAGAAATGCGCCTTGTGTTTATTTTCGGGAAGAAGAACAGAAGGCGTTTAATTGCTGCATTGTGCTTCCGAAACAACAATTGATATTGTCTTTGAAACTACCTGAGCAACACTTTATTGTAATCAAAAACGTCGACTTTGTGGCTTTAATTACGAAAACTATTGGTCAAAGTCGTTTTGTAATGGGAAACTCAAGCATTGTTTTACCGATACAGCGATGCATATTTTAGAAAGCCTCAAAATTTAATATGTAGCAAAAGGAAATAAGGCATAGGTTTCAAAAACAAGGCGCACGGCTCCGCTTTTGCTGAGACAGAAAGTCTAAAGTTGGTTTCAAGTAAATGAAATTACACAGCTTAATAGCATAAAAAAAAAGAGTATGGATAATAACGTGAATTCTAGCTGACAGCGCAATGTCCCCCAATCAGAATTTTAATGATTTAGTGATTTTGTTTAAGATTCGGCTATACTGTAGTGTTAGCTAACAATTTAAATAAATTTATACAAATCGTTTGAATTTAAGGAGACCGGTAGCAGGAAAATATATTTATGTTGTAAGAGTTTTGTAGTTTATTATTTCTAGAAGAAAAGTATTGCCTACGAAAACCAAAAAATTACTTTATTTTAAAATTTCTGAGAATAACAGTGTATAGATATATTATCACTGCGATGATAGCTTTCTTAAGATTTCTTTATACTGCAAATAATCACCTGCCTAATTTGCAAAATTAGGAGTGAATGGAATAATGACAATAGTTATTTTGCTTTCATAAACATTTTGGTTACCTTTCAGTTGAGAGTTTATTAATTTACATATTAAAGCCGTTTGGACTCGCGCAGTAGAACTGTGGCCAATCAATTGCAGTTAATTTATGAATAATTAACTAACATAAAAAAAGGGAGGTTCTGTCTTTCCCCCGTATATATGTTTGTTTGTTTGTACGCGATTTTCTCAAAAACCACTGGACCGATTTTGATGATTCTTTCGCTGATATAGGTTTTATTATATAACAGTGTCTATATATTCAAAATGGCTGATTCAATATGGCAACCGAAATTTTCAGATGTCGAGTGAGTGTGATGAAATTGAATTCTTGGGGGCTTTGGGGATCGCTGGTTTGGAATCTGCTATCAAAATTTGAAAATTCTAAATCCGAATCCAATAAGGCGGCCTACATTTTTTTTAATGTCAAGTAATTGCGGTGAATACTTTGGGTTTTTTAACTCGCTGATTGCGGTTTTACTATAGCAAATTTAGAAATTCAAAATGGTGCAGCCAATATGGCGACCGAAATTTCCAAATGTGAAGTGATTGCGATGAAATCGAATACTAGGAAGCTGTGGAGATCGCTGATTTCCAATTTGGTATAAAAGTTTGGAAACACGGATACAATCGATCCGACTTCATAAAAGGAAGGTTCTTAACCGACTTAAAAAATATCATACAAAATTAGAGAACTGGCACTAAAAAATGCTGAATTAAACAAATTTTTGAAATAAACATATATTTGGAATGAGATATTTTAATTTTCAGGTTTAAATCAATATATACAAATAAAATTGATATGTCTGTCTGTGATTACAAAATAACTGCCCTTCTTTAAGCTTATATGTTTACATGACACTAAAACCCAAACGAATGTTTTTAAAATCCTTGTCTGCCTGTTTGTTCGGGCTAATCTCGGGAACGGCTGAATAAATTTCAATGGGACTCTCTCTGGAAGGTAGAGTATTTTGTCGGGCATGATTTAGGCTACTTTGTACCCTGATAATGTTTTGAGTTCCCGGGTGTATTGATTATACATACATATTTGCTGTAGTTATTTTTGAATTTACAAAAAATGGATAAGCCCGTACAAGACCGGTCTGCTAGTAAATAATAAAAATGGAGTAGAATATAACAAGTGGCCGATATGTGATATCCCGTTGATTTGTTCCCGAATGTCTCGAAAATAATACAAATTAGGGTAACATAACTTGCGCCCAAACTCAACTAGTTCCTAGGAGTTTCTAAAATTTTCCACCTTCCAGAGTGCTCCTTCTTCAATTCAACTTTCCACACAAAAATATTCGGGACACATTTTTTTTTTTTTATTATTTGAGGCACGATTATTTTTCAACGGTAAAGACCTCTTCCGTGCCCACTAAACAGGGCTTTACAAATTTTAAGATTTTTTACACAGGCAAAGGTTGTTTACAGTTGACTAACTTGGATAAGGTATACAGCCTTATTCTTGATATTGACCGAATTCAAATTTTCTCCGAGCGTAAGAAAATTAAAACAGAGCTGGAACATGTCTACTAAAGTGAGTAAACATTTTACTGTCTGCTAAGCAAACATTTTACTGTCTGCCTACTAAAAATATCAAAGCAGATAACTATGAAAGATTAGCTCTCATGGCTCAATGCTCTGGGAATTCGCCGGTCGCCATTCATCATATTCATATGAAATCTGCTTGTGGCTAGACTATCAATCAGAATCGATATAATTGGTGACAAATGTTGTATATCAATAAAAAAACCGCAACTCCCCAAAGGGAATAAACTTATCTTTCCGCGTCGCCCTCATCAAGTTTGTCCCGATGTAGAACCGATTCACTGCCTCATACTGGTCACCCAGCTACCTTTTTTAAATGGAATTCTTCGCAGATAGCGTGAATGACCGACCCAAAAATATTTAATCACGCCTAAATAAATTATGTACACCCAATTTAGTACACGCAAAAGGAATTTTTCTCCAGGCATTCCCGAAATATGAAAAGACTTCCTCAACAGAAATTCCTAGACCACGTCAACGGAAGGCGACCCTAAAAGGCATTAGCGACCTAGCCTGGTCGTTCCGATAGCCCTAATTAGTCACCCGCCCTGTGCCCTCATTACTTGAAGGTGATCGAGATAGCGAAATGTTTGCAAATCGTTCGAGGGCCCCGGTGTGCCTCGTCAGCACACATCGTTGGCGCCTCTTCCTTAGCGTGCCCCAGAAATGGAGATGTTTACACGTCGTCCGCATATTTGAGTCATTCTTCAATATCCGCAGCCTGGAATTCCTTTGTGCCGGAGAAACGCTGCGCAATCACAAGTCCTTAAAGAGCAAATTGTGCCAGCCGACAATAGACTGCCCCTGCCGGTGCACTGGAAGCAACAAGAGAACAGAAGCACTTTGGATTGGAGTACAAAAAGAGCTAGAGGACTTGTTTTTGTGCCGCAGCCTCTGGATGGGTGCTTTTTGTGCAGCCGCAGATGTAGAGTTAATTTTTTTAGGCCCAACCAAACTGTTAGATAATTACACACCACCAGATGCCCGTACAAGCAGAGCCCGACATTATGTGAACGAACTTTGCAGCTATGTACAGTGCAGACTGCAGAGACGAAGAAAATTGGAAGACATCTGGCTCTATGAACAGAAGGGCGCCGAAGGAAAGGGCAAGGGCTTTTGGTATCCACCGGGTGGTGCGCGGCAAATAACACACTGCAGGACCCACCTTCGCCTGCAATAGCATTATCGATTTTTCCTGGCCAACTGGGGGTGACACAGAAACACGCACGAACCACGGAAGTAACGCAACCAGTGGAAACCCAGCGGTCTTACCTTCTTTTCCGGGCGGGTGCAGGCTCTGGAGTCGATCGTATTAGAGTTAGAGGTCATTGAAACTTCGCACAGATCAACATTTGCGGCGCGGAAAGCACTCAGGCCGATGTCCTCGATTTTCCTCAGCTTCTCATTGATTTGGTCGCACACTTTTTCCATAAAACGGTTGTCCTGTTTCTCCTCAGGCATAGCACTCGCCGCGAATTGTTTTTTCGAATAATTCCGACTCCGACCGGTGAAAAATTCCCGTATTTGGACTGCGAAGGCTCACTCGATCCGTGGCCAGATATGTGCACACCGCGTGAAAATTAATTCAGACAGAACCCGAAGAAAGCGACTACAAACTAAATTTTGTCCGACCAGCGAAACAACCAACCAATCTCCATGCAAGTCCCAACCGATTTGTTTGTGCAATTTCGATTCCGCCCGTCCGTATCTACACTCCACACGAAAGACTCGCGAAACGTAGGATGTAATTGTTGGCTGCACTGTTGTTTGACAACTAAAAGCGATAGTGGCGCCGTGGAGTACACTGTTGCAGGATTTTTCACATGATTGCAGCGATATAGAGGAATTAGCGTTGCATAGCGACAACAAATTTTACGGGAAAATTTCAAACAATTTAAAGTTTGTCAACTACCCTTTTCGACGGAGTTGTTAAGTTTGGGTTGGGTAGTCAGATTCAGAACATGAATTCGTTTTTCCATTTTATGAGAATTGTATTCGAAAAATCTTGTACAGGTTTAGGGTAAACAACCCGAGTGACGAGCCCGCTTCAGCGATAAGTGAACTTTAATTATTAAATCGGCCAATTTGAATTAAAATATTTAATGGTTTATGCTGCTGGTAGTATTCAGTACATTTACAGATTTTGTATGATTAGTCGTAGGAAATAAATTGCGTACGTGCGACTCCGACTCGTTCAGATTTTTCGAAGTAGTTTCTGCCTTTATTTATGGAGTTCTGATTTTGTTAGTATAAATGTGATGTCATTGTTTATTTTTACTTTCTTTTCTCAGTTGCTCAACCTTTCTTTCTTTTATCTTTTTATTTTATATTACTCTTAACTTCCTTTCTTCTTTTCCCTTATTCTATTATTCGGAAGCTTGTGTTTTCTTAAATGAAAATATACTCAATATTTCCAGAGAACGGTTATATGTACATACTATTAAATGACTTTCAATATAACGTTGAAAGTACCGTATTAACTAGTAGTGGAATATTATTTGTAGTAGCATAAAGTCGTCAGAATAAGTGCAGCTTGAGCTCGCGTAATTTTTCAGCCGCTCTACTTTATTTTGCCCAATAAGATTTGCGAAATCTCTGAACCAGCTATGGGTCGGAAGTTGGACACATCACTCTGTAGCCCTTTTTGTGAATAGAAGTAATAATAGAATCTTTCTACCGAGAAGGAAAAACGCCCAGTGAGATTGATTGTTGAAAAAAAGTGGTTAGAGGTTTTGTTAATTGTTGTGCGCATTTTTTAGAATGATTGTCTCCTATTTCAAAAAAAAGTTTGATGTGTTTTTGTTAATTTCTTATCTATTTTGTTTCGTCGCCAAATTTGCAGTTTTTTTTCCAGCCCATTTTCAACGTCTTAAATAGATAGATGTCTGCTGGTTACAAAATTCTTGTGGAGTTAGGGTAAAGACATATTAAAGCAATTTTTATTCATTGCAGAATTTTCAAAATTCATAATGTGGGATGCGTTTTGAGGCTATCAACAAACATTTCAATGAATGTAATGTTATTTACAATACAATGAGGGGTAGAATATATTTTTAATATAATTTTAAACGACTTCGGAGCTCGTCCATCAAGTGTTCGATTTTTTCCATGCAATTTCATTTGGTATTAAATCGGTAATATAAATTCGCAGCAGCAGCAGAAAATGAGAACATTACGCATAAATTCTTCGTGGCTTACATATATTGGTTGCACCTTAAAAGTAAATCAATTATGACCCCACGGGTTACATGTCGATCATTCCAAAAATAAGTCAGCGGTGTTGCGCTTCGAGGACCTCAAAATATTCATATGTGTCGCGCCTCATACAAAGAAATATTAATCTTTGGATAAGTTTCAACAAGATGCACATCCATGAATGGCGAACGCCTTTTATTAACACGTTGATTTTATTAAAGTCTACCATCTTTAACTCGGCTTTGAGGTCACTAAATTCTAAATAGCATTTTCAGTGGCGCGCCAGGGTTGTCGCAGCGTCCAAAAAAAACCAAAAGGTCTTCAGTTTTTGCATTTAGCCACTACACACATGCAGAGAAATTTTATTTCTAAATTTATTAATATTATTATCATCATTATGTTATTTATGTAACGTCATTATATTGTATGGATGACCTTTGGTTTTTGCTCTTCCAAAAATATGTCACTGCAGGCGGCATTTCAAACGGCTGCATAGGAAGGACGCCAAACAGCTCGGCACGGTACTGAGCCTTTTATATGCGTCTCACCAAATTACATATGTACCTACACAAAAACCGCATCAGAATTTGTAAAAGGAGTCCGAAGTTATAGCTGAATATTCGGATAGACAGACAGACACAGAAAGGCCGATTTTATAAAATGTAGAGATAAAGATGCCCAATAATTTTCAATCATAACTTTATTCTGAGAGGTGATAAACGCAGCCACAACTATACAACAACATTGTCTACAGATATTATATATATTTAGTTGAGCGCAAAATTCACTAAGAGGTTTCGGATGGGTCGATCTATTTGCCAACATCGTTCATTGTCTTGGGCAGACTAAGCAGAGAGTTGATTAGCTCCGAATTCCTTTTGTGGACTGCACTCACCCCTCCGTTGTAGTACTTGCAAGGGTTGTTGGACGAAGACGGGTTCAGAGAGGCTAGCCAGTTAAGCAGTTCCCTAGTATACTGAATGAAAAGAAGTACGTTATTTATTTTCTTCACTAACTTACGATTCACCCTAATTTTACCTCTTTGTCAATGTATCTCTCCTCATCGGGGGTCGGTAGGGCCAAACTCAGTCCTGCCCAAATGAGAACTAAAGCAAGTACTACTGAGATTTTCGCCATTGTCCTTGTTGTGCAAGATCCTCGAGATAACTAACTTGTTCAGCACATTGTTGCGTCTTTTATAGCAGCTCCGGACTAGCTCTTCTCAAATCACATTTCTGTCAACTGCAGGTGAAATGGCAATGCAAATAA
Source organism: Neoitamus cyanurus (assembly GCA_947538895.1). Lineage (NCBI taxonomy): Eukaryota > Metazoa > Arthropoda > Insecta > Diptera > Asilidae > Neoitamus > Neoitamus cyanurus. The sequence goes on from OX384540.1 coordinate 54,811,846, forward strand.
AAATCCGGGCCAATCGCGTAATGAGAAATCATACGAAGGTGTACAGTGCACGGGCTTGACAGACGATACAGACAATATTTACCGTACTAAATAAATCCGCCACGGGAACTTTCACGTAATCCCACAGAAAGGAAGAGTTCTAATCGCAGGAATAAATAAACAAAGCGAAAAATTACCATTGTGCTGGAGTTGGCAGGTTATCTATCCCACAGGCCTCCCTCCTATGGAGATTTTATTCGAGAACTCTTAAAGTTTTGTGCCGAGTGAGGTCATCCCATCGATAGAATAAAGAGCCAACCACATTTTATGAATTTATTGCATAGACCAACAAAGTGTCCTGGAGGTCTACTTTAATTTATTTTAATTTATTCCCATTTTTGGTAATTGAGACATTTTTTCTTCTGGGTTCATAATCAAAGAATGAATGTGCTTATAAATTTTATAAGGCCACAAGTAACTTTATGAATCCGGAGAAAAACCATTTTGAAAAAATTGTTTTGAACAAAAGTAAGGAAGAAGTTGTACATATATTAGCGTGCAATTTTTATGTATCATGGAATCTATGTAGATATAAAATGCAAGTGCTGATACTTTTCTACATTTTCAATAGGTTCCCACCTACTTTTCTTTTTCAAATTTTAAAACTCTGGTAATTTTACAGTGTGACTTTAAATTCTCGGAATGTATTCTGTTCTCGTATTTTCTATAATACTATTTCAGAATGTTTTAATATTCATTTTATTTTTTAAATCAATTCACATACTCGTATATAAATTTGCAGTGTGTGTCTATAATTTTTGATAAGTCGAATTTAATATTACAAAACAGTTTGTATGCCTGTCTGTATGCATGCTGTTTACATAGTTTATAGACAGTGACCGTGGGACATGTTCAGTTTTTGTTTCAACGTAAATCAATTATCGAAAAGGAATTTAGTGATGACGGATCCAATATAACGACAGAAATTCTCAACATTAATGGATTTCCGTTTAAATGAATATACAGGGATTTTGAGGTCACTGATTTTAAATTTGTTGTCGAAATTTTATCCCGGGGAAAATGAAAACTGTCTCCGGGCGTGAAACAATTTCATGCATTTTGCAATAGTTTTAATTTACAAATATGGAAAATTCCTGGCAAAACTTGGACTGGTATGTAAGTCTCAAATAAAATTTTAAATGATCTCAAAGCGAAAATTGCTCAAATGCTTTTCCAAGAAACCGTATATTAATAATTTGATATCAACATAACAAAATTTATTTCCGCGAACCATCAGTTCTTAAAAGCGGATAGAAAAATTAAAACCATAGTTTTCTAAATGGTTTAAATGGAACAAGTTATTTGCCGATGTAATATCTATAGGTAAAAATCCAAATGCGGGAAAATGCAATTTGTTGAGCATTGAAAAACATGAAAAATTTAGCAATTTTGTGAAATATTTTTTGGCGTCGGTTTTCCTTATAGCCGCCGGTTGTCTGGTCACTCACTCTCATCTGTGTTAATGTGGAAAGATGCTGAAGATGTGTCCTATACGGTACGGTGTCAATCTGTCTGTAGTCCAACTATTTGACTGTCATAGCTTTCAATCGTATGACAATACCCACTTTTTCAATTCTTTTTTCTTTTCTATTTTGGCGAGTAAGACGGGTAAATAAAATTGATATTTCTCTCCAACTGGAGTGATAATGTTAGTAATGTAAGCAAGTCAAAGATAAAAATATATTTGATTTTACTTTGTTAAAAAAAACTGCCTGAAATACCCCACCCCTATCTCTTAAAGTCAAAGTGAAAAACTGTACGAAGTCTATGGTGGCGATTGTCTGGGCTATGGATTAAATTAATTCACAATTTTGATATGGGGCTGAAAAAATATGTCAAATCATTTTAGAACTGTTGTGAAAGCGAAACAAAAAATACGTGCCAACTTTTAATAACGTGGCGCCTTCCCTCTGTTTGTTTGCTTTCTCTTGAATAGCATTGGCGCCGGCAGAAAAATATGTGTAGTCCATGGTGACTACTTTCCAAGAACATAAGGTTTGTTTTACCACGCCTATAAATAAAAAAATTTATCTATAAGCAATGGAATATTGCAATTTATGCCGTTGTAAAAATTACAATGATTTAGTGGAGCATCTGTTACGGAAGGGAACGAGTAGAATTGTTGCAACTGGCTTAACATAAAAAGTACTGACTTTTTCATTTTTGAAGCTTTTACACCAAAAGCAGCCAGTTGTAAGTGGACCCCTTTCCACCCACCCTCTCCCGACAAAAATGCTCAGAGGTGCCATTGGTCAATTAGAGTCAGTAATTTGCGAAATTCGTGACTTCCGACCCCGAAAACTCCTTAGTCACCGTCATTCGTCTTGTTTTTTCAATTTTGTGCATTTGACTCTTCAACCTCAAGGCCTCTTCTGATTTTTCCGATTTTGCAAATATCGTGATTTCCGACCATAGAAATACTAACTAAGCACGGAACGGCTGTATCGTGTATGAACCCTATACGTGAGCGACCACCTAAGGGGTGCTTCCTAGAGGAGAACAGAAACAGCGTTTATGAGGGAGAGCTAAATAAGAATCGTCGCAAGCGGGGCGCAAGCGGTGAATGGCAGCGTGTAAATAAATGTTAAAGGGGGCATAGACATTATGGAAAGAACTTCAGAAAATTTTGAATTGTAAGCCCCCTTCTGATTATGTCTACATATTTACGCCTGCACTGAGCGACCATACGAACACAGCCAATTCTAACACATCAGGGAATGTGGTACGCTAAATCTGGCTTACAGCCGTTCCGTGCTTAGTTCATATTTCCATGTTTCCGACACCCAAATAAGCGGAACAACCTTAAAATTGCTGTTTTTAATTATTGGGTACAAACACCAGGGGCCAGGGCTTATAAAAGTTTTGTTTGCCCGCCTATATTCAGCAGACGCTGCCGGGTGCATTGTACATATGCACTCATTCTTTTTGCAGCCCTGTACGAGTCAGGTCGGCTTTGAGGCTCTTGAAAAAGAAGAGTATTTTTAACAAGCATTTGGAAATTAAATATTATAATTTGGATTTTGGAATGCAAAAATTGTCATTATGTTTTGCCTTAAGTTTTGAGTTGCAAATGAAAGCTGTTAAAGTTTTAACGGCCTCTTTTAAAAATTCTTTCGGCATCCCTATTCCTCGCTAGATGGCATTCAAAGCATCAGAGAGCACATGTATCATTTAGTGAAACACCTTCATCGTTTTATAGAAAGTGGGATATTTGCTCGTGGTTCGTTTGTGCAATGTTCGCGAATTAAACTGTTCGGAGTCTCAAAACGTGAGCAAAAAGTGTGGCGAAATCAGGCGTACGTTACAAAGCATTGAATTAACCCAAAATGCGAGTTCTTGCTTGCTCACACGATGAGTAAATCGAGTGAAAATGCATCGCACTAATATGACGTTTCATCCGATCTGTCACTGCTGTCATCCTTTGTATGGCATTTGATTGGCACGTCAATCGCACAAAAACACAACTTGCTCTCTTATCCATAAAATCCTCTCTTCTTTTCTGTGACTTGTCAAGTGTAACGCCTCAACTTTTTCTTTTTTCGTGGCTAAAGTCATTCCCCATCATCACTTATGTTTTAATTTCGTTTCGAGTTTAATGCGCCTCACACTTGCTAAAAACGCTCGTTTTAGATGAATTCTAAAGTTCAATATGGAAAAATTTCCATTGAAAGGTGGTAGATCGGTTGTGACGCCGGGCAGTACCTACAGCTCATCTTATCAGGCCGTCGTCAAGAAGGTGAGTTTCGGGGCTTCTACATTGCCCCATTGTCAGCTGATAGGCAATCAGCGCCGGGGCCGGGGCTGGCCAGAAGTGCACCGTTGGTTTTATATTGCTAGTGACAAAAGCCGCGACGCACAGGTGGCGAAATCTTGGGCCTTGCTGACTCAAGTGTGCCCTAATTAGTCGCGGTAGCACGTCGAATCGAATGCCAGTTCTCCCATCGGAGATCTGGGCTTATAGAGTGAGCTCCCAATTTCGCGATTGCTCCAGCCCTGTGTGGATACGTTAAAACAGTGATACATTCCTGGGACGTTCGGTATCTGGCTGATAACCCCAGCAAGCCAACCGCAACCCCATTGCGTTTTACAGTCGAATTTATTGGTTTAGTGTGGTAGATTCAATTTGCGCTGGCCACGGTTCTCGTTCTTCTTTTGTAATTACCGCGCCAGGTCTGTGATTATCGACAGTTCTGTACAAGTGCGCCATCCGAGATATGCGGCTGGATGCAACTCTGGACAGGTTACTGGCGCGGACGGCATTCGTTCCAACAGGTACCTCTAATAAGATGTGTTGCGGTGAGGATCAGATTTCCCTGTGAAGCGGCCAGTGTGCAGTGCCATGGACACAAATAAACCCCGCGGATTTTTATGCAAATTTCTTTTCTAATGTAAATTGAGTTACAAGGAGGCAGAACTGATCAGCGCCCAGAGTTCAAGTATTTGACGCCCGCCTCACTCTGCTAGCGTTGTTGCTTGTGATAGCGTCCATCTGCGGAGTTTGAATTATCTTTGCACGAGTACACTCCCCCTCTTTCGACCGGACATGGATGCAGGGAAAGACTAGTTGCTTGAGTGAGTGACGTAAAAATCAGAAAAAAAGGCCTCAGTGAATGTGCTTCGCGGTAAGCTCAATTTGTAACGAAACTGCAATGCTCCCTCCACCCTGATTTCCGTATAGAGCAGTTGGGTAACGTGGCAAGTTTATTGAGGATGAGGACTCATCTGATTTCTGACGAAATATTTTGGGATTGACGATGAATTTATTACTTAAAAAAATGACACGCCGGTCAGGTACGTTCCTTACCAACTGCTGACAGTGTAAATAAAGTCTTTAAGAAATTATGATTTTGCCATTGAGAGATCGAGGGAATGTATGGAGAAACGCTCCAGTTTTTTTGTCTTATAAAGAAAGTAGTAGTTTCGTAAAAGGTATAGCTATGCAATTTACAAAAAGAATAACGAGCATACGTTATCTCTCCATTCACATCCCGCCCGGAAAATGTGTTTATTTGTAGAAAACTTTTATATCGCTGGGTAGGTATTGCGCTTGGAAAACAGGAATGCCAAAGTACTCGTAGATTAGCCGCCCTTGACGACTAAGAGCTTAACAATAACTCAGTACATACCTCACTCTAAGGTCTAAGGTTTAAATTCCTTACCATATATTTAAGAAGGCTATTGTATATGAGAGGGCTATTCTGATCTGTAGCGCCATTTTATTTAATGAGAGACTGCCAAAATTGATCGATTTTATATTAAAATTGGAATTGGAAAACATTGAGACGCGTCAGCTGTTTTACAAACGAAGGAACCACACCACTAAATTGTGGAGAAACTCTTCTGTTCTGGAAGAATGATACATCACTTACTTGGGATGTTGTTGGTTTTTTCAGTACAAAGATTTTACTTTTTCCGTTTCCCTGCGACTACCTTTTTAAATAAGTTTATTAAAGGATTAGGGATGTCCCTGAACGAAAGATTATTAAAAAAAATTGTTTTTAAACACATGGCATTAGTTTAACAAAAAAGTGAAGAAATGACGTTTTTGCTAATTAAAATAGAAGTTTTTGATAAAGTCAAAATCTGCTTCGTTTATGGACAAGACGAATATATACCAAATGTGTACCAAATTCGGTTGTGGTTCTTGAGACATTTGAGACATCGTCAAGCGGTTTTCAAAAAATATTAGTTTCGAGAAACACAAACGTATGCCCATTGTCAACGAATTGAAAGAAACTACGCAAGTATTATTACATTTTATTTATTAAATTACGAACTGAGTAAGTTATTTCATGTCAGCATTGCTTTACGACTGTGCGAAAAATTCAATGTGCAATTTGCACAATCTGCTTTTATTAGAACTGAGACAAATTTATTTTTTCAAGCCGATATTATAGCAACATGAAATACGTTAAAGTACGGATATTGGAAAACAATTAATCGGAGCTAGTTGATCGCTGTGTTTAAGGCTTTTATGGAGTATTCGCCTCTTGCTTATTTCATTCCGTTTTAGTATAGAAACTTATTTTTGTTTTTTTTTCGACCCAACTTAGTCAAGGTTTTTAAGCAACACAGACAAAGTCTGGTGCTCCCGGGATTGAAATTTGAATTTAGATACCTTCCCAAATGGTGCTGTGTTAACTGCCTTCACCGTAAAACTAATAAAAGAATACATTTATTTTTTCGTTTTTACGAAAGATTATCAAATAGTTTTTGTTGATTTTGCTACAATTTTAACTTACTTATGTCTATTGTGTAAAAATTGCTAGAACGAGTCATGCTCTAGTAAACAAATCCAATATGACTCGCTCGTATCACACTTAGGCATATCAAAAGATAAGAAAATAAGACTGGCATTATATAAAACTAAATTAAAGGTTTCTGCGGCGAAGTGGCCTATCTTATTAGACAGATTTTCGAGTCATGTCATTTTTTGTAATTGGATGATATACTATATTATAGCAAATGGCTTGAAACATCCTTATATAGCAGGGTAATGATTTAAAATACATTTGGGCTTTAAGACAAACAAAAGTAATACACGTTTTTATATCCCATTGTAACTCATGATTTTTATAATCCCTACTAAAAGCTAATGAATAGAAACCGTTAAATGATTCATATACTTTGTGAGATAAATGCATCAATTGGTTTTATGCGCTATTGTTTCAAAATGGCTTCCAAATAAGAATATTTCACGGTGCAGGAAATATTGCGAATTTGGTTAGAAAATAAAGAACAATCGTGTTCATGGATTGCCAAATAGGCTAAAAGTAACGTATGGACTGTTAAAGGGACATTAGATCGTTTTATTTTCTTTAATAGGTGGAGGGGTGACTGCAAAAATGAATCGACTTGGTGATCGATATTTCCACGCAAACTTCTGGAGTTCTAATTAATTTCAGATTCCATTTGAGCTTGATTTCATGCTTTCACTCGAAGCCGCTGGCGTCCTCAAAAAGTATTATTGCCGTTTCTCAAATCGCATAACAGATCTACACTAGCCAGGCTTACTAACCTGCCACTAATTGTGGCAAACTTTGAGCTGATACCGAGAGAATAATGTGAATCTTTCAAAAAGAAAAATTGATTGACTGTGCTTTCGACAAGAACATATTTCTGTTTAATTTTTTTTATGAAATATTACTAATGAACAAAAATAGAACAAAAAAAGAATTATTTTTATGCATTCGTATAGATGTAATAAAATTTTGAAAAGTGCACTTCTCCCTAGGAATACATCTAATCTACATTATTATGTATTTTATGTTTTGTCCTCATTTTTCAAAATCCCTCTATTTTCTTGTTTAGAAATTGATTGCGTCTAGTTCATAAGTTAACACAATCTCAATATTTGCTTAATGTACATACTAATTTTCGAAACTGGGAACTCTATCTGTCTGTCTTTCATGCAAGCGAATTTAATGCGATAATTTTTATTTGTAATTAAGCTGGAAGTGAATAACGCGTAGAATTGGTCCAGAGCTGCATATTAATCTATTACACGGATCCATGTCGTCAAGAAGAGCTGAGGTAGCCATTTAAATGATATAATATTTCATTATTCATAATTCCATTAAATAATAATACATTTTAGATATGTATATCGCATACTTTTTGTTTTATTACAACTAAAAAAGTCTATCATTCTTACTGAAAAAATTAATATAGAAGCTGGTCAAATTAAAAGCCGAACAATTACAGAACTTTAGCGAAAATTTTAAATTTTCAAATCTGCTCTGCATTTATGAGTTTTTTTTTATGTAAGGTGTAGTTAGAAATTTTGATAAAAAAAGCGATTTTTGATTTTTTCATTTTCGTAAAGTAAAAAGTGTTCGTTGTTCCGTTGAAAATTTTTGGATATACGAATTTCACCTGGTAGGGTGGAACATTAAACACACTTGTCTCAAAACCGTGTCTTCAAAGTCAATGACTAATATATCTCTAAAACCGCTCAATCGATTAATATGAAAATTTTCATTTTTTTTCAGCAAATAACTAGCTGTTAATCGAATGTTTTTATCCCATAACTTTTTACGTACGAAAAACAAGCGTTTTTTTTCTTTAAATCATACACTTCACGTTCAGAGTCCGCCTTTTTGTTTAAAATTAATTTTTTTTAAAATGGTACGATAAAGTATTAGATAAACTAATAGTAGTAATAAAAAAAATAGTTATTTTTTAACCGGTGAACCGGTTCATAACAAGGAAATTTTTGTAACCTTCAATTATATTATCTACAAACTAATTATTTTGTAATGAAACTTACGGAATATTTATGAAATATTAATTTATTATGTAAATAAACTCTCATCAAAAATATAAATGTTCTTTTGCAAACAAATTTACAAAAATTGTCGGTCTTTACACGGCGTGAGTGAGGTCGGGTATCTCATACCCAACACTTTTCCCTTGATATTGTGGTTTTAAAAGTAAGAATTGAAAAAAAAAGTAAATAAATAATTTTGAAACGAGATGTGATTCATGTCGAAGAGTTTACGAATTCCATAATTTTCGTGGATAAAAATATAATGAATTTCTATTTATTAAAATAAATTTAATTTGTTTGCAAAACGCAATTATTTTCATTGTTTTTCTAAAAGTATTTCCGTGCACTTCTGCAAATTAATACGCATATTTTCGCCCTTCTTTAAAATATGACTAATAAACTATGTTTAAATATAGTGTTTGTCTGAATGCTCTTATAGAATAATGTTTCCACTAACTTCCAGAGCAACGGTCATCACAATCCCCAGAATACAACGTCTCTGACAACGGATGATGATGAAATGATTGATATTACTCCTCGAACAAGTCCAAACGAACCGTACGCATCACCTACAACGACAGCTAATTCAGAAATGGACCGCCCTCCAGCTCCTACACACAGTGCTTTCGGGAGGGATTATGGGGATACTGAAGGTAAAAATAAAAATTTGATTACTTAGCAGTGTGTATTTCTAGAGGATGTGGGATTCATTCATGAGTGGTAAAGCTGAGTAATTTTTAAAATAGATGTTTTGGAAAGACGGGAGAAGGTGAGGTAATAACTTTTCATAGAGAGGAAATTAAATTGTTTTTGCCGGAAAGGCTGCTGGAGGTTGTGCTTTTAGCCGGAGGCTATTGTGATACCGAGTACATTTGGGATTTTGTTATCTTTATGTGTATAATATGTATAAGGCTCTGGTATCGAAAAATAGCTATGTACTTCATGAATGCAAACGAGTACAATAATATCTTTAACAAATAAATTGTATGTTAAGCTTAATTCAATTTAGCTGAACATTCACGGTAAAATATGTCTAAGGAATTTTGCGAACTAACAAGAAAGTATCATACCTTATTAAAATTTTGCGGCCGACTATTACTATGGAACTACTCTCAGTGACCGCTTGCGTTACAACCACTTCTTTTTGATTTTTTTATTATGTGATATTAAAATTTTGGTTTATTAATATATATAATCTCTAAGAGAAATATAAAACTTTAAAATATTTGTTCAACGATTTTTTTAAGCTACCTTCTACGGTATTAATCACATCACATACGGTATTATACACAAAGTGTATGGGGGGTTTCTTAATATTTTTAATATTTTGTACTTGCTGTTATTATATTAAAAACAACGTGCTTTAATTTTAGGGGCAATATCATTTTACGGATCGTCAGGTATAAAAATTCGCTTAAAACATATATAGTAAATCTTACTTCAAGTTTCCTTAGTATTTTCAGAACCAAGCGAAGATATTCCGGGCATTGGGCAATATGAGGACTTCCATACAATAGACTGGCAGCGTGATATCGCAAGAGATCGCATGAGGCATAGGTATATAGTGAAAAAACGTCAAGATTCCTTATGGGATCTAATAAAGGTAACTAAAGGGGCAACTACATGCTGTCCTTTCCTTTCCTCACAGTTATTTATCTTTAGGGAGCACACGATGCATGGTCAGGCTGGTTATGTGTGCTGCTGGTTGGTTTAGCATCAGGCTGTGTTGCTGGCGTAATAGATATCGGAGCTAGTTGGATGTCTGACTTGAAATATGGTATTTGCCCACAAGCTTTTTGGTTTAATAGGGAACAGTGCTGTTGGCCTTCCAAGGAAAGTGTATTCGAAGGTGGCAATTGCACAACGGTAGGTTATAGTTAATTACCGCATGGAATATTGGCTATTCAATTTATTTTTATTATAGTGGAAAACCTGGCCCGAGTTATTTGGGCAAGCCAGGGCCGGGGCTGGACCATATGTTGTATCATATCTATTTTACATGATGTGGGCGTTGCTGTTCGCTGCACTGAGTGCTTCACTTGTTAGGATGTTTGCACCCTACGCTTGTGGCTCTGGTATTCCTGAAATTAAAACCATTCTATCTGGTTTTATTATTCGTGGCTATCTGGGAAAATGGACACTTTTGATCAAATCAGTGGGTCTAATGCTCTCGGTGTCGGCAGGTCTATGCCTGGGTAAGGAAGGCCCAATGGTACACATTGCGAGTTGCATAGGAAATATTTTTTCGCACCTCTTCCCCAAATATGGTCGCAATGAGGCCAAGAAGAGAGAAATATTATCAGCGGCGGCTGCAGCTGGTGTATCAGTAGCTTTTGGGGCACCAATTGGAGGAGTGCTTTTCAGTTTGGAAGAAGTTTCGTACTATTTTCCATTGAAAACTCTCTGGCGATCATTCTTTTGTGCTTTGATTGCTGCATTCGTGTTAAGGTCGATTACACCGTTTGGAAATGAGCACTTCGTATTGTTCTTTGTTGAATATAATAAGCCGTGGATTTTCTTTGAACTGGTTCCTTTTGTAATGCTTGGAATCATGGGGGTAAGTATCTTCTTACTTATACAAATATAATTGTAGTGAAATTTTGAAAACTTACAGGGCATTATCGGAACCGTGTTTATAAAAGCAAATCTTTGGTGGTGCAAGTATAGGAAGTTCAGCAAATTGGGTCAGTACCCAGTAACAGAAGTTTTGGTTGTTACTTTGGTAACGGCTATATTGTGTTATCCGAACCCTTACACTAGGATGAATATGAATGAGTTGATTTACTTACTCTTCAGTCAGTGTAGCCCGCAGGATACGAATCCTTTGTGGTACTTCAAACGCTTTTCGGAATTTAAAATGGTACTACGCATATGTCTTTTTACAGTGACTACACAAGAAGCAATATGACAGAGTTCGATTCCTTGGAAATAGCAGTCCCTGGACCTGGCGTCTACAAAGCTATTTGGCTGCTTATTCTTGCCTTCTTTTTAAAATTGGCACTAACAGTTTTTACCTTTGGAATGAAGGTCCCATGTGGTTTGTTCATTCCTTCATTGTTGCTTGGAGCTATAATGGGCCGGATTGTCGGGATAGGTAAAATTTGGTGTAAACATTTTTATTAAAATATTATAACCATATAAAAACGAATTTAAGGAGTGGAACAGTTGGCGTATAGTTATCCAAAAATATGGCTTTTTTCTGGAGAATGCATAACGGGGGAGAACTTTATTACACCGGGTTTATATGCAATGGTGGGAGCGGCTGCCGTTTTAGGTGGCGTAACTAGGATGACAGTGTCTTTAGTCGTTATTATGTTTGAACTCACTGGAGGAGTTGGTTACATTGTACCTTTAATGGCCGCTGCTATGGCCTCAAAATGGGTTGGTGATGCTCTTGGAAGAAAGGTAAAATGTTGTAACTATGGTTATTAGGCAGGTTTTAAATACTTATTTCTTAGGGTATTTACGATGCCCATATAAGTTTGAATGGCTATCCCTTCCTGGATAGTAAAGACGAATTTGCACATACAACATTAGCAGCAGATGTTATGCAACCAAAGTAAGTATTTGGTTAGATATTAATAGCTGCCTTTTTTCATATCCTGCTCTGGATCAGGTTTAACAGTAAATTTTGCATTGACTTGGAATTTGTGAATAGTTACCCAAAGCAAACATTTAGACAAAAGAACATCAAATTGTATTGATTTATACCCACTTCGCATCAACAAATTAACCCATTAGCCAACCCAGTATAGTTTCGGGTTTCCACACATCCAGTTTTGATAATTATTGTACGTCATGGGTGATTAGTTTTTACAATTTATCTCTCAAGAACTATTTGAAGAAATACTTATGTGTGGGAAATGTGGAGTGAGTTCCATATTAGGGCCCCTGATTTTTCCTCCATAGCCAAATTTTGTGTTCGTAAGCAACATTCAGTTGAAAGTCGTGTACGAAAAAAACCAAATTTTCGAAAATGACAGTATGCGTAATATAGTCTATGTGAGTGATAGGATTGCTACGTGGGAAAATTAGACAGTTTTTTACTGAGATTATGCGAACTACTATCTTTTAAAAGAAAATAATTATGTTACACATTTTTGCAGGAGAAATGAAACTTTATCTGTTATCACTCAAGATTCTATGACTGTTGATGATATTGAGTCACTACTTAAAGAAACGGAACACAACGGATACCCTGTAGTTGTTTCAAAAGAAAGCCAATATTTGGTCGGCTTCGTTGTTCGACGAGACTTGAATTTGGCCATTGGTAAATAATATTTATGGGTTTATTCGTGCAAATTTTAATTTATATAAATCCAAAAACAGAAAACGCCAAAAGACTCATTGATGGAATAACTGGCCAATCTATTGTACTATTTACGTCAGCATCACCCGTTCAAAGCCTTGGGCCACCTCCTCTAAAATTAAAGAAAATTTTGGATATGGCTCCAATCACTGTAACCGATCAAACACCAATGGAAACCGTTGTGGATATGTTCCGAAAATTAGGGCTTCGACTCACACTAGTAACACATAATGGGTAAGTTTCCACGTTTGTAAAATTACGGACTCAGGGCTACAGCAGTTTATATTTACAGGCGGTTATTGGGAGTCATCACAAAAAAGGATGTATTGCGGCACGTGAAACAAATGGATAACGAGGACCCTAATACAGTTTTATTCAATTGAACAACATAAGACGAAAATGATTATTTATTTAGTTAAATTTGTTTTCACGTAGGTCTATTTAATTATTACAGATATACTTTTAACTGTGTTACAACTGTTCGTCTGGCTTTCGGAGAGGACGAGTGAACTCATTAATTCGGTTTTCGTTTTAGTAAATCTTAGGAAAATCAAAACCAGTCGCTAGAAATGTTTGACATTTTAAATGTAGTTTTGATTCTATCAGCAGTATTGAGCTTTGTATATAAAATAAAAACCGTGTTTTGTTTAATATTGTAAATCATTTCGGCCATAATTAAGCTGAAGTCTGTAAATAAAAATTCTCATCGTTTTACGTATAAGTTTACATGTGATTCGTTTTATATATTTATATGCAATGGTAAATTTTCATATTGTATATTTTGTTTTATTTTATCAATCTTTTTTAAGACAGGTCTTCTATCAAGAGGTGCTTGGCGAAATGATTTAAACACTGAATTCAGAGTAGTATCAGGAAGCTTAACATCGTTGCAGCAAAAATGTATAGCAATTCAAAGTTTGAAAGCGTAAGTTTGCACTTTACCCTGTTTCTCTTATTAGATGTATTGATCGATTAAATCATTGGCAACATTATTGTCAAAACAGAGTATGTTTCCTGCAAGTACATCTAATGCATAAAAAATGAAACAAAATAGTGTGGTAGGACTTATCAACTATTTTTCACTATTCAATCGCATTCGATGTAAAAGAATGTGATGCAATACTTTACACTTTCTTCTTCTGTGGCACTACAGCCTTGTATCGAAGACTGCCCGACAGTCCTTTTTTTTGGTGGTACTAGTCCTATTTTACTGAGAATTTTTTCGCGTATACGATTGTCAGGTTTTTGCACATTGAACTCGACCGACCCACAAGAACGCTACGTATAGTCTCATATACATAATGTTATTATGTCGTCCGTATATATTTAATATTTTACTACATTATCTTCCGATGTTTTCTTTTCAAAAAGTTTAATTAAATCCAGTGTGTCCTCCATGATAGTTTGATGGACGGAGCCTGATCTTCGACTGTAATTTTATCAGGATGTTTTAAGTCCTACATACCACTTGAAATTACTTATGTATAAGTCTATTTTCCATTGTTGCTAATAGTGTGATTTTTTTGGGCACTGTTAAGTCGTTTAATTTAAAATGACCAACTTTCAGAACTTTAACTGCAGTGCTATCTTTAACCCTTCATTGCAAAATATTCAGTTTAGTTTAATCTTGGTAGGATTTTCTGTCTTCTGCATTTCTACATTGTTTTGCTTTGGGTTCATATTAGCTCCCTCGGTTTGAATTAACTCAAAGGAGTTAGCTAAATTCCATAATATGTACACTGTTCATGTTCGAAGGTGGCTATACTTTATTTTATTTTTAACCGGCGCGACGGTCTAACTTACAATTAGATTAGCCCCTTCTATATGCTCTTCTTTAACCAAAGTCAATTTTGTTTATTTCACATCCACGGATATCCATAAATTTTTTCACATTTCTAATTTTTGGGAAGGAAGATTTAGATGTCTGTAATTGAATGGTATTTTATTGTATACAGCTTCCAGTTCACTGTGGCATTTTTGGCTTATTCTGTATTATCTTCGATCGGCACATGTTATTTTAATATTTGGGAGACAGTTTTAACGCGAATGGTATTGTTTTGTTCGAAATATTGAATTGTGGATTTACATCCTTTGTCTGCTTTACGTTTTTGATCGTAATGAAGTAAATAGCTATGAAGACGTTGAGTAATACGAGATGTAAGCTTCAAAGATTTTATACTAATATTAGTATAACATCTTTAAGCGTCTTTAATAAAAATGTCAGTGCATTAGAAAAAACAATTATCTTTTTAAGAAAGGAAATTTCAAAATTCCTAGTTTTATAAAATGACAAAAAATTCAAAATTTATTTAGAGCTAAGAAATTCTGTCACCAAATTTGTTAAATCTTGTCCTCTAAGCCGGACTTACCGTCGAATAATGTGATTATTATGCAAAGCTGTATTCCACTATAGAAGAATTTTTTTTATTATTTAGAAAGGATGCAATTGGGAATACATGTAACATTATTGTAAATAATTCACGTAAATATAGATTAATAATGTAAATAATCGTTATATTATTGTATATCAACAAACTCCAACTTTGTTTCAGTTTACATAATCATTCGTGCTGGGATGTTCGTGAATTCTATTTTCTTTCCAGTGATCTGATTATGAATGGTGAAAAATTGCAGCTAAAGAATTTAAACTCAATTGTCTCAATTTTGAAATAATTTCTCACATCTAATCTCAGTAAAAGTGAGATCTTCAGATCATCTCCAGGCGTGTGCAGTTAGTATTTTTTTAACCCACTAAAATTCCGATAAGGAGACCTTGCTGATGTTTCTTATCAGTTAGATTTTTACATATTCCCACTACGATCAAACTATCACGAATGGAGATACCCACGCATCTGGCACGATCCTCCCCGGGTGAGTTGATTGACGTTCACAAATATAATGTTATCAGTTTTTATGGTGTTGTGTCTGGAACGGGTCTTCTACGGTAAATTTGGGGGTTTTGATTCGCGGGAATATGTGGTAGATTATATTGTTTTTTAGCCCCGATTACATGTTTTTAAAAGGAATGGGATAAACAAGAGCATAAAATTGTTTTTAAGTTAGCTGAAAACTTTTTGATGGATCAGAAAAGACAACAATTGAAAACAACAGAAAAGACAGCTTCTTGAGAAAATTCTAAAAAAATATGAATTAGCATTTAATTAATTAGCAGAAAAGGCCAATTAGACTATATTTTAAGTAAAACAAAGATGCTTGTTTTTATTGTACATACAATGTACTCAGAATTTCACGTTGAGGTTATCGCTTTAAAAGAGGATCAAAAATTTCAATTATATCTCCCCGTTTAAAATCCAGGCAATAACAAATTACGTATTTGCGGCATGTGTACGAGCAACTACAACCCCTACAACCTGAGATTAACTAAATGCCGTATACGTACAAGTAATAATAATGTTCCGATACTTTCTACAGTAAAATGATTCATTTTTTGTTCATTGCACAATCTACAAAACTCATAAAACTATAGCTCACAAGGTGTTTGGGTACAACAAAATTTTGAATGAATTGGAAAGAAACCGCGGTACTTGTAAAATGTTATCAATATAATTATCAGTTGAGAGGCTCCTGAAAAAGGTTAAACATTTGTGAATTTCAGCTTATCTACATATTGATTGAAAGTTTCGGTTTCATTATTGCGCCTCAGTCTCATTGAATATATAAAGACATGTTAAATTGTTATAAACATAGTTTAAATAAAACTAGGGGTGAAGGTCCAATGCGCCGCGCAGCACTGATTGTTTTGATTTTTTAATATGATAGAATATATGCTTTTTTACACAGAAAGGTTCAAAGAAGCAACGTTATGCAAATAATGTTAAAGCGCAGCATAATAATATAATATTTTGTGCTATTGATTGGTACCTAATTTTTAGGGTTACATAATGTTCTCGAATCCAAAAAATTAATCTATTCATTTGTTTTTATTAGTTAGTATTCATTAATTTTAGTGTTTTCTATTTGAAGATTTGTTTTCTTTAGCTATTTTTTAAGTAACGGTGAACTACTTTTTACAATATTTCATCCGAATCGTTTAATCAGTTTTCAACAAATATATCTTTCTATTTTCATTAAAACCAATATTTATACGTTGAAGAGGAACCATTTATTTATTTATTTATTTTGCTTTTGTTTTGTCATAACTCTACAATTTTCATTTTTTTCAAATATGTTCGCCGGGTGTTTGCAGGAATAAATATGGGGTGAGGTATAATATTTATATGTAAGCGAAAATCCAAAAAAATTGCCACTTGGGACAGACATATTTTTGAAATTCTCCCAGCAATATAATACATGAGTTTCTGGGTCTAGAAGTGGCGCTAATGAGGCACCCTCACAAGATGAGGGACGACGACTGACACACTGATTTGCTCCGATCTGCCGATTTTGGACCATGGCTCGAAATTCTCGTACTCGCTCTAGAGATAAATTTCTGTGCTTGCTGGATTCGTCTTCCCCTTTCTTCCAGAATACGTTTTCGCTGTTTTGCATTCATTTTATCTTTAAATACGACATCATTGTAAAATGATATTTCTGTAATGTTAAAAATACTATTCCAATCTTTTCAACTCACAATAAATGGTTATTAATTCGAAAGAATTCTTCGATACCTTTCTAACGACCGTAGGACGACTGAGTCAAAAGCTGTTGGGTGTTTTCAGAAATGCGTGGTTGCACAAATCTTGCTTTTGCATACTGTTCAGTAATGTAACCAGCAATTTGTCATTTGTTCAAACTCAAGCTAACCGTGCAAATTGTTGGTGTCTTTGCAACCAAAATGAGAATGAATATTTTTTTTTTGTTTTTTCTTTTCTTTTCCAAGCAACATTCCTTTTTATCTTTTTCTGACTCAATGTACTTGTGCTAAATTTTTTACATCTTTATTAAAATCGAAGTAAAACTAATAATCTATGTTTCTGTGTTTACTCTAGCTAATAATTCTTGTATGCCAAATTTGATATTATGGAACGTAAATGGCGGATTTTTTTCAAATATGCAAGATGTCTCGGTTGCGCAATTGACTTTTGTGCAATTAAACTGACTGCATGTTTGACGGCATGTATGTATGTAAGCGATGCAACCATACATTTATGAGAACACCCGTTATCTTTCAAAGTTGCAAAATCACTCGAATCGAGTGGGCAGGCCACCCCTGTCTCTCCACGTACAAGGACCACGCCTACTGTCTGCCTCACTCAAAGTAAACATTCATCTGTGCTCTGTCCATAGATTCTATTTAGTTTTTATTATGGAATGAACGAAAGTGAATATGGATATGTGGCGTCTGAAATAACCATTAAACATACACACAGTGATTGAGTGAGCAACCTTTTAATATTTAGCAAAATATTATATTATTAAGACTCATTGTATTACATCATTGTGAAAAATCGATAAACAATTCTTGTATATTTTAAACATATTCATGCATTGAAGGTTGAGGCCTTATTTAATAATTTGAACTTGAAGTATTACAATAAGTTGCACTTTTACGACTACTTATACCCTCTAATTTATCTAGTACGCCTGTCGATAGGACCACTTGTTGCTTATACTTACATAATCAATAACCAATTTCTACTTTAACTAAAGCCCAAAGATATGCAACAGAAAATTCACGCCAAAAGTTGCACTTCGTAAGTAATTAGCATTGGATAGTCTTTTAGATTTTGGTGTTAACTTCTCTAATACGAATTGCAGATGGAGGTCGAGTTTTCCAACTATGTATGTATTTGCGTAATATTTACGTGGACTCATTTAGTTAGGTCGTATTTGATTATTCAACTTGTGAACTAGACGCCCGCACCCAAGAGGTTGTTTCACCGAAGGCGTTTATTTGTTTGTTGTGTTACATGATTTAGGTGGATATTTATAGAAATATGGGCCGGTAGTGAACGTATTTCACTGCTGAAGATTCTGCGAATATCCATACCTGTGAACATCCAAAGAGTTTTCAGAGCAAGCACATCGGCATTGGTATTTTGTTTAGCTGTCGTGTGCCAACGACGCCAAATGCTTAATTTGTAAGCAACATGCGGTATAAATCGAACTTGGCACTCAAACCAAAAAATTGGAAGAAAGTTTCCGCACTCAGTGGTCGCTTCTTGTCTATACTTCTTTCCGCCTTGTTGGGTTGTGCCTCCATTGTCAGTATTTAGTCGAATCACCTTTGGCAACCGAGCACGTGTTGTCTAACTGATTAACTTTAATTACGGGCAGCTTTAGGCAAAGTAGTGCACCTGTACGTCAGCGGAAATTGTGCCGGCCTTTTATTAGATCAAGTGAATTATGTGCTTTCATGTGTTTTGAAGCGAACTGGTGAAATGTTTTGGCAACTAAAGTGAAGCTTTCACGCGGTGAGCAAATAGTCTCTCATTGCATCTGTTTTAGATTGCATAGTGCATGGGCTTGCATATTGCTATATCTAATATTTATCAAAAAGCAAATTGCGCTCTCGATACCGCAAAGCATTTAATGTTCCTGCGAAGACCGCGCAGGTAGCGAAGCGTAATACTTCCGAGGGCATACGCATTTGAATGAGGTGCTGCAAGGTCATGGCTTGTCTCCCTATTTTTAGTTATGCATGTTTTGCTCCAATTTGTCTGCGGTCTTCATTTATGTTATTTTAAAAACGAGGAAACTCTGCATTATTGCATTTCGTATTTCCGCCTTTGGTTCCTATCGCCTTCACTCGCCTTAGGCGGAAGTAGGTTACATATCTCATTAATAACTAAAATCAAAAAACCACGTGACTCATTTATTTATATTGTTCATACAGAATCTCATGTTTATTTTTGAAACTTGTGTCAATGACCTACAACAAAATGCGCTTCCAATCTGAAGAGTTTTTTCTACAATAGCGAAGGAAGAGAATATTATTAAATGCGCAGTTTACACCAGTTTTGTTTTTTATATTGGGGATAATTGAGTTTTTCTTAAACGTAAGATTTTTATATTTAGCATCATGAGGTTAATAGCTGAACGTTCAACGTGGGGTGATAGTTATATATTTGAAATAATAATGAGTTTTAGAGAAAGAACCTTAAATGTAGAAATTTGTTCATCAGTTATTTTCGTGCGTATGGAAAGTTTTCCATCTTGTACAGCCACTGATTTTTAAACATTTTATCGATTATTAAAAATAGGTAACTGTCCTTAGGTTAAGAGAAAAACAACAACAAATTTCCGGCTCGTTTAGTTTAACATTTTTATTGCTATTGTTTTGTTTATCATTAATTCTTTATTGACGTAGTCTGACTTTCTGTTGAGGCATTGCCAACATTTGAAATAAGAGAAGTTTAGTAGACAAAAAATTTGTTTAAGAACTGCTGATTTTAGTGAGTATAGTGAAATAAACTTTTTCGGGAGCAATAGTAAGGCATAACAGTATTTTTAATGTGGGTTCTTAGAAAATTAAAATTCTTGCCTAACAAGCTAAAATTTTCTGAGTTACAGCGCAGTTTTTCGACCTTAGGTGTTATGAATTATCTCATTAAAAATCCAACACTAAACAGCTATTATGCTGGGAAAAACTTTGGAACTTTTATAAAATATTCAGCCACATCCTAGGAGTTTTTCATAAAAAAGTATTCAGTTCGCCGCTATAGGGTCGTAACTAACGTAAGAGTCTCGGCGACAGAGTTGATAATTAACGTGCATGCTTACACTGGACTGATAAACTTTTTTTTCTTGAGTCAATGACATATCGTCGTTGGTAAACTTAAAAAAAGCTGTAAGATATTTCAACATTGTGAAAATGATTCGGCTTTGCTTTGAATACAAATGTTACGACTTAATATTAATGTTTGCTCTTCTTTTACTGAAATGAGTGATTTAATTGTTGAAATTGGAGTAAACTTGAAGTTTTCCTGAAAAACCTCAAAATTTTTAGAAGATTAGACGAATTATTGTTAACTATGTTGCCCGCCAATTTTGAAAAACGCATTTCGGGAATAATAGTGTATTCGATGCGCAGGTAGAGTTGTAGAGTTGAGTTTCGGCCTGTGACGTTCAAGGTATATCGTATTTTTTAAGGGATATTTCAGGATAATAATTAGTAGGTACACTGTTTGAAAGTTTTCTTTATTTTTTTCCACTAAACGATGAATATCTTGAAAAGTTATTAATTAACATTGGTATTTTCGTTAGAATTATTTAAATATTCCATATAATTACAGTTTGATGTTCCACAGATACATAGTTAAGGGTACCTTCTAGTGTCTCGGGCTAAATTATACTTTACTTATTATATTTTTTTTTCAGGCTGAAAAAATTATTATAATAAATTAATTCTTTTTGTATCGTCTTTATTGAATTTACAGAATAATGTAATTTGTTCAATAAATTCAGTGTACAGCAGAACTTGGCGCAAACTGGTGTTCAAATTTTCTTTATTGCGCGAGACATTGTACCTTCGGGGTGGTCTGAAAGCAAAGAATCAACGTGGATTATGCTCAGTAAACCCAAAAGGACTGCATCGACTGAACTTTAGGACTCCAGCTGTAAAAACAAATGATTGGCGCATGTTTAAATAAGACAGTTGTTAAACACCTTTTATACATATGTACATATGTTTGTATAATACAATATTATAATGTACTTAGATAACTTCGAAACGTTTTCTTATTATTAAAATTTTCAATTATCTTATTGGTTCGCATGTATGTATGTGGTATGTATTGGTATACCTGTTTTAGCAGCCAATATTGCACTGAAACTTGATATCCGAATACAGCCGCAATGTTTCTCTATCCCCACCCGGATTACTTGCAGATCCGCCGGACATAGAACTATTTTACGAAGAATATAACGATAGACCAGGTTTCGCAAGGTTTGGTTTTAATTCATTTAGGTCGTTAAGGTAGGGTCCGCCATTTTAGTACTCATGTCTGTTTTACGCATTACAGTCAAACATGAGCTCATATAGGAGTTACATAATAAATGTCACAAAGGCTATCCGATCTAGACATTAAATAGTGCAATCAATAGCACGCTCATGATTAATACACATGTTCGCCAAATCGCATGAAAAATTAATAGTTGTTATTCAAGACTAGAACTTATCTTATTTCTATCAAGTAAATATGTGCATATACCTAACAGCCAAAAAAGGAGATTAGTTGTTCGAATAAAAAGTTTTTGCAAGCGCCTTGCATATACGTATGTCGTATATGGCTGATATCGCGACCACTTTCATGCCACACTTCCGATGAAAACCAAACCGATTATTGCAGAAGAACTCCACCGAAAACTAGCTCTTTCTGGATGCCTGTGTACTTTTCGCGTGGCAAACTGAATTACGTTTGGCTTCGAAAATTAGGATTTTCACCAAACAGGTTATAAACATAACATGATTCAGAGTTTAAAGAGAGTCTGCTTTTCCATGAAGCCAAGCAGTCATCAGCACAACATCCTTGTCCTTACAAATCCACCCGGCACCCGACTCTCGTGGTTATTTTGCAGAAAAAGTAGTAAAAGTATTTGGTTTTGAGGCGATAAGGCATTGTTGTGTGGTCTTGACGTCTGGCTTCTACAAAGAGCTAGAGCTATAGGCAAATTATATGCAGCTTTAAGCAGTCCGATAGGAGAACAAACATATGGTTAAAATTTGCACACTACCCGGCGACGAGGGTTAGAAGTTCGCTTACTTGTACTTTATGTAATTTCGCGAACATCCAGCCGGGAATGCGTGAAGGGGCAATTCGAGCGAATTATCGCCATCCAATGTGCTCTTTTTTTCGCTGATAATGAGTTTAACTTGAGCACTGCGTGCTCGCTATCAAATCAAATAGACTTTGATTCATTTCAGTTCTCTGCTGAACCTCAGTCGGTGGCGTGTTTTCAATCCTACACGAAGTGTTTTGTGTAAACTTTGTTCAAATCCTGAAAAGAGGACTCTTCAATATATTTTAACTGTGAAACAAAATTGAGATCATGTGTAGTACTTTGTAATAATGGTGAGTGGACTGTTGGAATGTTGTTGAATGTGTGGTTTCATTTGTTGTAATTGTTGTGTACTGTTTCATGCTATTTGGTTTGATGGGCGCCCTTCATGGAATAATGGGAAACAGGCTATCCATTGCGGGGGTTTTCGTAAAAGTAGAAAATACACTCGTTCAGGTATTCTATACTTAACGTTTAACTATGGATATCTCTTTTACGTGTTCAGGTATTCAAATTGGTTGTTTTATTAAAGACAACATTTTAATAATACATTTTACTCTAACTTAATGCATTCTTAAAGTCTTGTAAATAAATTCAAATGTGTATTAGCACTGAAAAGCAATACGTTCTATTTAAACAAGTACATTGTTAAATTTTAATATATTCACTTGATTAGAATATCAGATAAAGCACTAACTCGATGTGTTAAGAAAGAGTCCTTAAACACAAAGTTTGCAATTCGATCTTTATAAGCGATAATCGAATGTTCACTTTTTTATGAGAAATTATGATAGATTTTCCCATTAAAGACCAACAAATATTTCATTAAACTGCTATCATTTGAGTCATGCGAGTACTTTCCAGATGACGTGGAGTTTCTGTTTTATTTTAGAAATGTGGTCACAATTCGAGTCGTCATTGTATCTGAAAGAAATTTTATCTCTGAATAAAATTGCAATTTATGAACTATAAATCAAACTATATACCGCTTTCAGCGTATACCAGAAAGTGCATGTGCACACACCTCTACCTTTCCCCGTTGCAAAATAATTGTAAACCCCTCAATTAAAAAATCAGGTTTCTTGGTGATTTTTGCTGAAAACCTTAATGGCACTCCTTCATGAGAAATATGTTCACTCTTCCTGACAAAAAACCCCAAGAAACTTGTTAGCTTAAACTCTGTAGTTTTACAAAAAGAGAAGGTAGAGAAATTGGTAAGCATTCATAAACGTGGGATATCTACCATGATACTTCAAACACTTTCACGGAATGCCAAGAAGTTATGTGACGTCAGGCATATTATTACTGCATCAGAATATAAAAACTCGTATACCTAAATATATAATCTAGATATTTGAGGTTGTCACGAAAATCGGCTATTCGCGAATATCTCGCTTCCTGTTTTTGTTATTTTGACGTACTACATACAATAAACCGTTTTCGAGATATAAGCAAACAAATTATAACATACGTTGCATCAAATTTTTCTAGGGAATTTTAAGGTGTACCTTCCAACAGGTACCGAGATATTTCCGAATAACCAATTTTCATGGCACTTACCTTTAAATAACTTGCGGCGCGGACAGAGAACCTATCGGGAACTTTCATACGTTGCTCAAAAGGACGAAACGAAACTGTTGATAAAAATAAAATTCACTGTTATTTATTCCGCAGATGAAACCCAAACTGTCTGATATGTGCAGCCAGTGAATTCATTCATTCCGTAACTTGAGCCTCAATCATGTGTAATCCGTAACTTGAGCCTCAATCATGTGTCAACTTGGCTTAAAATTTGCGCAAACAGCTCTGCTAGCGGAAGTTTTTTTCAGATGACAAAATATATGTTTTAAATTTGCACAATTTTTGGATTCAAAATTGAGGATGAAGTATCAGAATGCAAAACAAATACTAAAGCAGTGGTCACGATCTAAACCAGTAAACCAGACCTGATACAGTATTATCAAAAACCTTAGCAGTCTGACTGTATAGTGAAGTGTCTGCATTGTTCCAGACTATATCAGATCATACCAGATCAAATCAGTTGCAATCTACAGTTTGTCTGGATGGTTTTTAGGGTATTTCAAAATATCAATTTCACTTAATATTCCATTATAATTTTTAAAACTTTTTGATCGTCATTAAAGTATCTGTTGTTGCAGCAGCAGTCGGGTTCCGTTCATTGCACAGCTATGCTACTGCTCTTGATGCATTTGTTCAAGTCTTTGATAGAGATAAACTAATTATACTAGTTATGATGCACTTTTCCAAAGCCTTGGACTCGGTCAACCACAAATTCTTATGTAAAAAGATGAGTCTGCTCGTAATTGCGATGTTTTATTTAATAATACTCCATCTTAGCGGTCTCCTTCCTAGATCATTTAAAATAAAAA
Organism: Neoitamus cyanurus; assembly: GCA_947538895.1. NCBI lineage: Eukaryota > Metazoa > Arthropoda > Insecta > Diptera > Asilidae > Neoitamus > Neoitamus cyanurus. Next base: position 54,836,534 of record OX384540.1, read on the forward strand.
TTTTTAATGCAGCCTTTTTTTACTCATCGATGTCTTTTCACATCGGATAGGTCAAAAACAATTTTTTATTTCAACCGCTTTTACATGTACGGAACCCTCCAAAAATAATCACCCCGGACAATTTTAAATACGTATTTTGGCATTGTGATGATATTCAGGCTTATATCCTTTTTGGTTTATTAACTATTTTTGGCTCTGACAGAAGGGCGGATATTGAAGCAACACTAATAGGGTTCCCCTTTGCGTACGGAACCTTAAAAAAAAACTCAATCATATACGACGTTACTTGGTTTTTCTCTGTGCACGACATTATAAAAAAACTATGAAATCCGAAATTTAAGTATTCATTATTCGGAATTCTACACAGCGCCCTAGGTAATATTAATATATATGTATATGTACCATATATGCATGTGAATTCCGCTGTTTACGGCGTACATAAGTTTACATAATAATTTTAATCATTACTCTGGTGCAAATTATGATATTATTTCCAACTTTTCAAATTTGGGAGTGGTGTTGCGAAAATCAAAAAAAACATTTGGGGTAATTCTCTTTCGTTCTGAACTCTCTACTTACATTATACAGAGATATATAAAAAAAACTTATTAAATTGTTTTCAGTCCACACGTAGCTTAATATCCTTAGTCTGTTGATAAATCATTCATTTTGATTTAATTAAGTTAGACTTGCTGAGATTCACGTGTAACTATAAAAAAAGTAAAAAAAGAACGAAATTATAAGTCGGAACAAACAAATATCAAACGAATTAAATGATTCAACAAGTTTTTGTAAAGCCAAAGTTCACCTTTTTAAAAACAAATGCGTTGAAGAAAGAAAACGTGTTAATACATTTAATTATTTATGCGCATTTGTGTTTAAAGTAAAGAGCAATTCCTTCTTTAGTAGGTACCTCCTTCCTTTAGCTGAATCTCGTATACAAATCAATATGTGAAGGGCCAATAATCTTATTTCGGTCAATAACCGGTGATTTTCCTTTACCATGTTACATATTTAGATCGATATCTGGATTTTATAACATATTGAAAATATAGAGCGAGAAGGCGACATCACTCAAAAAAAACCAGTTGAACCCTGTAAACTTTGTTAAATTGGCTTTTACAATGGATGGAGGAGCGTCGTATTCATGCTTCTCAACTTCTATATTTATGTTATTATGTTGGAAGTATCAACTTAAACTTGAATTTTAACCTCGACAAACAGCCGTCAATTACTCCAATTTAGGACGTGAACAAAATAAAAAAATAATTTGCTTAATAAGACGATGCCTCTGAATATTAATTATTTAACTAAAATTAGAAAAAAACAATACAAGCCATAAAAGTCTCACTTAGATACCTCCATGTTCGTATTTGAACTGCAACATAAGTTTTTTTTTTCTACGCCACCCGTATGCCTTCCTTAATTATAATTAGCAAGTGCTTAGACCGGAAGAAGTACACCGCGGAAATATCTATCTCAAGCGGCTATTTCAACGACTACTTAATACGTCTCCTGCATATTAAATATGTTTGTCGAGCAACAGTTAATATATCTTGTCTTGCCTGTAACAGCGACTCAATCAAATATACCATGTGAATATTGAAATAATGACCAGACATTTTTGTTGTTCAAGTGCAGAACAAACGGTGACTATCGTTGAGAAGACTGTCGAATTATTCAGGGAAGAAAATAACATTTTGTTTTTGCGTTCAGGTTTTCGTTCCTGAGCAATTAAAAATACTCAAAAGCGGCACGTAAAAGTGCTTTTATGCTCAGAGCATGCCTGAAGGACAACCAGAATTTTTTAGTGAATTGACTATTGAGTGCAGCAAATGACGCGCAATGCGTTGAAGGAATTTCGCAGCAGTTCCAGTACCTATGTAGGAAGTAATTTTGAAAAAAAATTGGACACCGGAACACGCGTCTAGGAAGATTTTACCTCTTGGCGATTGTGAGGTGAACCACTTTTGCACCAGGATGCATGGCTTGGAGCCAAAAGAAAATTCTACTTGTAGCGAGAGACCCACAACAAGCAGTGTTCAAGAAGGTAACTGTTAGTTGCACGTAGTTTGTAATTTATTGATATATTTTTTTGTCGTCATGAAAATCACTGTTTTCGACATACGACGGTGCAGCGATCGCGTCCAAGGTGAATGGGAAGTTTGTGCGAAAGCAAATTCGAAATGATTAATTACAGCGACGGGTACTGTTTATGTAGGAAGTATCACTCCAAGCAACGCACCCGCAATCCATCGAGGCCCATATGCCCACGGCGTATTCGAATATGCAAATTATTGCGCTTTCCAAACAGCCTTTCGGATCCGATCGATTGCGTCAAGCCGATGACTGCACAACCCAATGGGATATAAAATTATGCGCAATGGAGTTAAACTGCATACTCACCTTGCCCTTCATTTGCGCCAGCCCGGTTACCTTTTAGCAGCCGTTTGCGTTTTGTTGCCGCTTTTTTTAGTTATCGTGCACCGTGCGATTATGACTTGCTCAATACCACATACATATATGTGACTCATTTGCACCTCTGACAGATTTGATATATTTTTTTATTTTTGGAGCAAACGTGATATCAACTAAAACCACTTAATCGATTCGCACAACAATTATGAAAATGCCATGTGCTGAGGCAGGTATTTCTATAACCTTGGGTGTGTAAGGTGACAAATGTCGTTTATTGAATCACTGAGGTATATATTCGATTTCGCTGTCGAAGATTCTTTTCCAGAATTGTACTCATTGTTGGCGGCGACTGGTTTGCCATGTCATATTCATAAGATATTACTATTGCATTAGCATGTTGGAAAAAACAATTACTGTCATATACGCTACATAAACCGTCGTTTATAGCAAATAAATTTTAATTTATTGTAAGAATAGAATGAGGAATAAGGCATGATTAATAAGACAAACTAACGATGTGCCGATATAACATAATGTTCTATTTAATTCAGTAATTCAACTTATTTCCACTTTTATTTGGGGTTGTAATCACATTAGAAAAATGAAAAGAATAGTTGTAAAATGAAAACGATTTAAAATTATGAATGGAATAAAAGCAAAAAAATGCATGGAGTAAAATCGATATACGGTATTAATGGCAGAAAATTAAAGAAAGAAGTTGAGAATTTTTTTTAAATTTTCATGTTTTTTATTAACTTTTAATGCTGGGAATCGGAAACGATAAGATCCAGAAAATCCAAAGTTCAATGTGATTTGTAAAAAGTAAAGGGTTACCTAAATCCAAATTTGTTGTCGTCTCCAGCTTCGTTTTTTTAATGATCTGTAAAATCTGTTCATACAAAAAGTTGATCCAGGTTTTATTCCGATCTCTATACAGATTAAGGGAAATTAGAAAAATTGCCAACATACCAGAATCTTGTAAAGTTTGTGGCAATATAAACTCTTTACACTGTTTGCCATACCATATGTAAGTTGCTGATGAGTCATAAATTACCCACTAATTGGGGAACAAAATAATTCGAGTATTCTGAAGCATTGTACCGATAGAGTTAACAAGTATTTTTAACTTATAGACTCAGTATAGCTGTGATTTATTATCACCCTCCTTGGGGTCAACTTCAAGGAAGATGAGAATATAAAATTTTAACGCAACAACCTTCTTAAAGTTAGTCAGCAAAGAAAAAGATTTTATTATTTCTTTACTATGATATTCGCTTTAAAACCCTCAAATTTAACGACTTTGTCCATTGCATTGTTTTCGGAAAAAAAAGCCCGACGAGAGAAAGGTGAGTGCAAACGGCTTCCACTGAAAGAAGGCTCTCTGGCGATCCTAAGATATACGTGACAGAAACAATGGAAATCCAACCACAAGTCACACCTTCAACAGTGAATGCCTCCAAAGTAAAAAAATAATTGGCATGCCTACCTGTTATTTATTTGGCATATCTATGCCTCGTGTCATTAAGCATAATCACCAGAATTATGGGCAAGACGATTCGATGTTGTTGCTAGAATTTTCTTTTGTTTATAAAAAAATTGTTCAATACATGGCACATGTGCCGAGAATGTTTACAGAAATTCCCACGGACTTGAGACGCAAGTGAAATCCGCAGATTTTACAGAATTCGTATTCGAAGAGCGGCAGGTTTCTGAGCGGAGCGGGCGACCCGTTGTCGTCGTTACACACGACCGCGGCAACAGTAACCTCAGCTTTACAATCCCCTGCGATAGGTGCTATATATTCATATAATCCAAATCCATTGGCGCAATGCACAATCAATAACGAATTCGCTGTTCACGCTTACTTTTTGTGCGGTCGCGCTTGGCATGTGAACGCATGTGCTCGCCGAGGCGCTCCGAGTACGCGACGACGAAGTCGACATAGAATGCTGGTAGCCTCGACGTGGACCATATAAATAAAGAACTTTACAGCTTCTCGGATTACTAGTTTTATGTTCTAAACGAAATCAACTCACTACCGCGTTTCTTGTCTTGTTCCGACGTCGTCTGTTCGACCCGCCTGACGTTAGCTGAGCAGTTATAGTAGCAACCTGGTTAAGAAGGTTCGATTAGGATCTTATTGTGAGCGGGAGGGTTTTGAATAATTCTTGTGTACTGTTGATATGAAAATTGGTGCTGTGAAGGAAGAGCTAGACTGCTCCGAAGATTGTGTGAAAGGTGATAGAATAGCCAGTGAAGAGTGGTCAGCATGCAGTCGCACTGTGCTGAACTTCCAGCAGTGCCCATGAAAACTTTTGGGCACAAACGACGCCCTTCTCAGGGCTCTATATCGGTAACAGCTCTTCTGCTGAATATGTCCCCTCCGTCGGAAGTAAAGAGCTACGATACTCTATCTAGAGATGGTCTCACTCCTGAAGTTGAAAAGCAGATCACGTGCTTTCCGATAAAACAGAAGCATGGAGAATTGGTGCACAAAAATAATTCAGGTGCTGAAAAATATGGTGAAAGTAACAATAATGAAAGTGAAGACTACTCAGTGAAGACTCACGCCATTGAAGGCCAAGCACCTTGTGTGAATTGTCCGAAGAGTTCGAGTCAAAATTCCTCGGCCATCGACGAGTTATGCTCAAAGCTATGCAACAGCAAATGCAATAAGATTCCCTCAATAAAACTGGATGAGAATGAGGAAAATGACCGAGTTTCGAATGGAAAAGAGGAAGTTCCTGAAAATGTAAAATTGCCTTCAACAATTGAACAGCAGCGTAGAAAGTTTCTAACCGATATCCTCTACAACTCCGAGGAGGAGGATGACGAATGTGTAGAAGTTGCAAACATGAAAATTATGGGATTTCCCCGAGTTGCAATGAATCCGGACGAGTTTCGTGAGAAGTTTGCAATAGCAGACGCTCTGGCTAAGACGTCGATGATGACTTCACCAGCTGCAAAGAGGCGAATAGCCGCCCGCAAAATTGAGATTGAGCGTGATTATTACAACAGTAGTCCAACAGGAAGTGACGACGAGCAGTTTGTTCCACCACGAGAACTGCTCCTATACCTTGTAAGGTAAAAATTGTGACTTTAATCCGTTCGAACTTATAGTAAAGTTATTGCGTATGCGTAATGAGCTTCAACCGGTACCCAACTTGTTGAACTTGAGGAAGCACTCGTCTGGTTTTTCTTATCTAGACCGGTTAGGCTGAGGTCCGCGTGCTTTTAAGATATGCCACAGACAATGTGTCTGAGCTCCTGCCTAGCCTACCGAGCGACACCATCTGATTAATTTTCGAATTCGAAATTAAAATTCGCTTATCACCCACGGCTGCGGCAGCCCGGTGCTTTCTTATCGCTGAAGAAAGATGCAATGTCTGTCGTCCAAAAACAACAGATAACGCACAAAAGCTGCTAGTTGCCAACGATTTATAGTTGTTGACTGGTCTTATTTCTCAATTATCGCAAAGATTAGTGCCCAGTTCTACTTCTTATTGAAAAATACTTTTTTATGGTAAACTCAACTGGAAAACAGATTTACTGGGTCAATAACACGACTAACCTACGATAATTATTTTTTGGCCAAATTATGCGTCAATACAGTTTGGTGGATTTGCCTCTCTTTCCTTGAAGATTGCAGATGGCTTTAAGCATTTAGCTGACTTGATTTAAAGATTGCATCATAGAGTGTCACGTAAGAATGCGCTGTCTGCTATCTGGTTTGGGGCTACCCAAAGCACTTAAGAGTACTTTTTTTGTTTCTAAGCAAGGAAAAAAACACATTATACCACGGCCCATGAATTCTTGCGATTTTTCATTTCCAAATTCTTAGGGGTTATTAAACGTAATGACTATTTACTCAGAGTCATTAAAGAACATTTGAAGTCCACAGTAGAGCACGTTCAAAGTTAATGATTATACGTAATTCATAAACAGATAACAGAGTGATAAATTTACGAAAAACTTTTAAGAAAAGATGTTTACATTTATTTTTGGGCTGGTCATTCCACGGAACATTTTTTTAAGAGAACTCGACGAACATAAAAACTACAATAATAGCGTCGCTCTCAAAAAAATTGGGTACAACCTTTTCTAGACAGTCTTAAACATCTAAATGTATTTTCGTATTCAGTAGTAAGCCTTTATTCAATAAACAAACTTCTTTTTATTAAAATGCAAAATACCACATAAGTGTGGATATTGGTGTAAAACCGAGTCGTAGATATTTTACAAATCTTTATTAAATTTTATAGCCTAGTAAAACAAAAACAAAAGAAAAATGTTTGCTGATTGCATTTACATACTTATGTTTTGTTCGAACTCAACGGCACTGTGTGTGTTATGGCTTAGTAGCATTTATATATATGTGTAAATGAGAGCTTGATCAAAATAACACGCGAACTGAAACTATTAGGCCATATTTCCTAAATGTACCAATTTGATATTTACAAGCGAATGCACTTGTAAATTGCCAACCTATAAATATGTCCGTCGTAGATATGACTAATTTTTACAAATTTACCGGAACGGAAAGCCAAGGTAAATTACCAAACCATAAAATTTTATATTTGCACAAATTTACCAGTTGCAATTTTTTTGTAGTCGGTGACTTGTAAAAATTAACAAGTGTTAAATTATGGTTAATCAGTTTATTAAAAAGTTAGTAACCCGGCTTGAAAAGTGCCTAATATTCAGATACTGCGGTTTTGAAATTTATTTGGACATTGTCTAAAAGGTAAAAATCTTAAATGTCACTATGAAAGGGCGTGTGCCTCATAACTTCTCTTTAGGTTATTTGAAGAAAAAAATATTTTCATTATCAATGTTTTTATAGCTTAGCATTTATACATCAATGTTATAATTTTTGGCAATTGGGCATAATAGTAAAGTTTTAAAAATGTCAACTTTGTCTGAAAATTGTTTCGATTTTCATTTACTTATAATTACAAACATACATGAAAATCTTAAGTACACGGTTGAATCATGTCGTTTGAGATAAACATGTTTGAAGTTCTTTTCATTTTAAGCTCTTTGCGAACTTCTAAAAGACTTTACATTCAGTTCTATAGTTCCAAAGTTTAAAGTAATTTCAACTCCGCATACTTTCCATTTTATTCTATAAATAATTAGCTATAATTTTACCGCAAAAAATTGTTTTCAGTTTTTTCAAAACTTGTTATTGAAAGTTTTGAAACGAATGTTGTAATGGTTGTTTTTTTTAATGTTTGCAAGGTTTGTTAAGTATTTTTGCTCTATTCCTATTGTATAGTAATTGGTTTCTGCTATTATTGTCAGAATGTACACTTGCGAGCAAAATAATCGGCCTACCTCACAATATTCACATTTCTGAGATTAAGAAGGGTCCTTATACTTCAAGGTTTATCTCTTTTTTAATGTCAGGGGTGTATTCTTCTTATTGCAGTTAATTGTTTTTAACTAGAGGCTTTTCAAAAACAAAAATAACTAATAATTAATAGGAATTATTATTATTGAATAAATTGTACCTACTTCAGCTGCTGATAGTTGCTGAACATATTGATTTGATGTGCATAGTTTCTAAAAAAAGAACAAAAAGAATAGCTTTTTAATCGAAACCAATTATAAAGAACGGAAGCAATACAAAGACGTGTTTTCGCTGGGAGCAATCTCTAACTACTGGAGGATAAGTAGCTCTGCAGAGTCCGCTTCTTATGCTGAGTACATAAGAATCAAGTATACCGCTGAGTGTGTGGCATTTTGTAAATGCGCGCAATTTTGGTCCGGCAAGCATCTTCCGACCACCAGCAGCTGCCGGCAGATACTTTGCTTGAAGTGAGTATATCTCTTATTTACTGACTTTCTTTATATGCAAATGAGAAATTGCAACTGCCATGCCGCTGCTTTGCTTTGCTCAGCGCTCAGTTGACTGTCATTGCTGGTAGTTGCTCTCTGCTGTTCCTGGCGAGTGAACGGTTCCGTTTCATGTAGTAATCTTATCTTAGTCTTGTAATCAAACATTTTCAGGAAGTATTACACGACAAGTAAGTCACTGATTGAAAACGGAATTATATTTAATTGTTTGTAATTTTTTGTTTATTCCAAAAATAGCGGATGAAATGAATCTTTTCGGATAAGATATCCACAGATTTTTTTTATAAGTTTTTTCATGTTTTCCGACTCACTTATGTTTTTGCATAATATTTATTTTTAATTGATTATTCTTATCCATATGTCAAAGTCGTGAGAATCATCAATCTATCTGCTACAAACAAATTTATGGAATGGTTAAAACCAAAGATTATATAAATATATTATTATATTATAATACTTTAAACATATAATCTTTGCTTTGAAATTTAAAACAATATAGCTATTTATTCGCACCTAGCTTAATGGTTGTTATCTATTGTTGCCTTTATTTGAGGGCTTAAGAATTGATTTTTACTCCTACAATAAGCTCCGCTTGAAACTATCGTCCTCCCTCCGCTTCTATTTCGGATCTGGGTAATCGCACCGGGCGTTGTCTAGGCTCACCCATTCTAAAGAAGGAAAAAAATCTTGGAAAACAAATTCCTGCGTGTGTTTTTACTCGAATATTTATAATTTATGTAACCAATTTTTTTAATTACGTTTGTGTGATTTATGATGTAGTTTCAAAAATGTGATGAAATACATACATATCATTAAAAATTAAAAGAATAAGGTGCTCTTTTGTTAATTTTTGCCTTTTTAAATGATTCACTGAAGATAAGTTCAGTGTTTGAACCCTTAGTTGGCACACTTTCTCAGAGTCATACAGTTTCATAGCTGGTACTGGTTAGAGTGCGTGCCCCAACCATGTGCTAGCTAATTATTTTTTCGGTTTGAAAAAATTTAAGATACATACTCTTATAATGCTGTTTTGTTAGATAGTAAAAGAAATTTAGAAAATATCCAGTATTAAGATATGTAGGAAAAAAATTTGGAGAATGCTAAGAAACGCGGCGAAGTTAAATATAAAACGGGCTAATTAACGTTACAATATATTTTGTTTAACTTTAACTATATAGTTTGGAACTATGAACTATGACCAAATTATTGATTAATGAGATTTTTTTTTACAAACAAGTCAAGAACCATAAATACTCCTTTAAACATGTTAACTGTATGTAAACAATATCGTTACAGTTGAAATAATTAATCATTTATTATACCTATCTGTAACGCCAATGTATTCCTTATTGCATGACTATAGCTATTTTGTTAAGAAATCCAATGTGCTGAATGTTTGTAGATTTCCATTTAATAAGATGTATACTTCTATTAGCTCTTTTTGATGCGGTAAATGCCATATAAGTTGTCTACCATCACCATTCAGTACACTTTTCTACACTATAAAGAAAATATAGTATCTGCCAAGTGTCAAGTGAAGTTCATTTACCTGGCCTTATTTTCTTTCAATCCCTCATATTTATATTTATACTGAAAACATGAGCATGAAGAAGAAGAATGTTTATTTGCAGAATGGATTCCTTACCTCTTAAAAAAAGTTAAGTCACATAGTTTCAAATTGATGACGCAATTTCTCCCCTATAATTTTAAGCTCTTTACTACGGACACAGTTTTGTTCCCAGGTTCCAAAGTCAATTAGACATTAAGTGGTATGGCATTAAAATTTCCTAAGGTGTTTCTTGCTCAAATTATGCCAACAAAATCTTTAATATGAAGTAAAAGATTTATAAGAAAATCAATTATGTTACGAATACTGCTCAGCGATGCCATGGTTTTGGTGAGTCACGTCTCATCATCAAAATGCTATTTTTAGCAGAGGTAACCTGTTTAGACTCACACTATCATTTCTAACAGAAAATTAAGTGCAAAACTAGCAGGCTACATATTAAATAACTGAAACAGTCTTTGAAGAAGCCCCACATGCGAAATTAAAATAACATACTATCTTGCGGGGTTTCTGAAAAGACCCATTCAATTAGCGATGGGTATGTTAACTTCATACAGCAACCTTTCAAAATTAACAAAATCATACCAATTTTTCCTTTGGTTTTTATCTCACAGCTCATCAGGGTTCATCGGCTAACCACTGGGCGCCAATCATTTGTGTGCTTAATTGAGTGTGCAAAAACAGCGAGAATGTGTGCTCTTAGAATGACTTCTTATTAAGTATTTCTTTCTATTCTAGGATGAGCCCGAACTAAACTGGTTTGACATAAAAATACTGTCGATTACGATAGCATCATAACGAACGATTCAAATAGAGCCCATAGAAGATTCACTTGGTAAGGCTAAGTAGTATCCTTGCGAGAGAAACTAGGCCAGGGAAATTGAGTTAATCATGGATTTTATACTAAAATCGTCGCGTTTGATCATCAAGTCGAGAACGCTTACCCGCCGCTTGATCCTACCAAGGTAATTAATTACTCGCCAGATGCCCGGCACACGTCACAGACGTTTTATCTTATCAAACAAACATGGCTAGACTGGTGTGATTCACTACTTTCCGCCTCGAGGGAGCTTTCACCCGTATTATGTAGATAACGACCAACACAACAAAGTGGGAAGTCTGTTTGATTATACTTCCGCTGCGGATTAATTGTCGAGCCACTCCAACCATTCTCGGTGTTTGCCTCATCACTAGTAGTTTGGCAAAATATTTTTCATGTCTCGTGGCAATTTCTGGGAAGAGATACGGACCTTTGTCCTTTATGTTGATTTTTTACTTACCACGAGTCAGTTGCTCGTTAAAAAACATCTAAATTCTCTTTGTAGTTGTGCTGGATTTTCCAAACCCTTTTATTATTATGACAATTCCGGTCTACCACCCTTTTAGCAAATATTGCGCTTTATCATTTCATTGTTTTCTTTCATTTCAAATTCGTCTTTGTGTTTGCATGGAGCAGGCAGTCATACTTGCGATAAAGTTCAATAATAAAGCATTGAAATTTACTACTGCGACAAAGATAACCACCGGTGTTTAGTTCGAATTGAATACAAGTTCAAAAACCTTGAAGTTTAGAGACCTGAGCAAAAGTTGGAAAGGGGTATTAGAGGTATTTAATTTTTTAGACAAGTTACCTAATATGATATTTAATATTGAAAATAAAAGTGTGTTACAGATCCCAGAATTTTACTATATAAAGATTTCTTAAGCTATAATTATAGTGATTATGTCTGTTTGCACGTACATTGTAGTTTGGTCTTTCGACCATATATTATACCTTATCTACAATCACGTTATATTATATAACAAATTTTTGTGCTTTTCTAGTGCCAGATAGAGATCAGTAAACGTTTCGATGCTCGTTAAAGAGTTCTTCATATCGGGCGACGCAAAACGTCCGACTGCTTAAAATACAGGCTATTCTATGTAATTTTAGTTTTTTCTTATAGTTGAAGGTACATACAGTAAATATTTGGCTGAAATTGGTTGTTGCAAGAAAATCGCGGAGACAATCTATGCGAGTTCAGTCGCATTTCGTTGTGGTGTTATGTAAACGTAGCGTTGCTCTGATAGGAACGTTAATAAATGAGGCAAAAGAATATGCTGAATGCATTGAAACGTAAAAATGTTCATTGAGTAAAATGCTTTTGAAAGTAGCATGTATGTACACCGGATTCCGTGTACGTCGGATTTTACACGGACACGGACGATGCGAATAGTAACTACCCAATAATAATGCAAGCTATTTTCTTTTAGGGTAAGGTTAAGGAAAAAATTGTAAATGGAGACCCTATTGGACTCCCTCCCTCCTTTGCGCGTTTGTCTATCTGACGATCATAGCCAGGTATTTTGGAATATGTATATTAAAACAATTTTTACGAAGCTTTTACCGAAATCCACAGAAAAGTCGCGCGCTATTATTTAGTTTAAAAGTATACAACCAAGTACAATTTTGTACTCCATACTTTTAAAAATCTTTAGAATAAATAGATTTGAAACTATCATATAATACATAATTCGCACTTGTACAAATTTAGGTTTGCGGTAACCTTGCAATATAGATTAATGAATAAAATTGCAGAAATTATCAGTTGTTATTCAACTTAGCAATTTATATTTCAAAATATATCCAAATGAATTCAGAGGACATTAAAAGCATTTCAAATTAACGAACTGTATTTAGGAAAAGGTCAATTGTAATGCAATTTAGAAACCATTAAACATCGAACAGAATTCACTGCATATTATCGATGTAATATGTTTCTTGTTGTTTTTAAGATAACGGATTGTAAGTCTCGAGAATTTAAAAGGTAGTTGTGCTTGCCAAGTATTCATTGCCAGAAATTTGATAACTCAATTGATATTATGCGGGCACTTATTGAATAGTAAATGCGTTTACCCCTAATGGGAATACCAGTAATACTTTTTATATATTTTTTTTTTATGTAAAACTTATGTAATCTGAATCACGAAATTCACAATTACAAAATTATTTTTTCCGAAATATAATTTACTAAATTTAATTACAACTGATACTTTCTTCAATATGATTCAATGTTTTGAATTTCAAACAATCACTTCTGATATAAAAACCGCTATTCGAAAATACAATATAAAATATTTTCTGAAATATAGTGTTGAACATAGCAAGTGACGGCCGTGTGCCGCCTGACGAAGTCGGATTTTTACAAACGCATTTTCCATTATCTACTTTTTTAAATATTTCCGACTTAGGTATTTATGTTTATTTCTGAACATTTTTTTTAGTTGAGATATACTCGCAGGTCACAAGTTTAAAGGCCAACGACTTTTATTTTCCGGTCGTTTTGTGTATTCGGGTATAAGAACATTGACCAGCGATTTTTATGAAGTTTGGCAAGACATAAATTTATGGAAAATTAATTTTAGAGAATATTTGCGTAAAAAGCTGAAACACTAAGGGTAAAAATGTTTCAAACGAAAATGGTACCTACATATTTTAAAGCGAAAGCCACAATTTAATGTAAAGCACCCCGCACGTTTTGTATGGGAAATAGGTATCTACATGGCATTGAAGTTGTCAGTTATTGCAGATGATGAGGTATTTAATTTATATACTAATGTGGCGGTTGAGCCCATATTCACATCATATATAAGTTATTTTGCGAGAAAGCTTTATAGGTACATAGAATGGGGTAAAATCTTTGTATGCAGACAAATATTTTTTTATCCGATTTACTTGAAGCTTTGCATAAACACTCTACAACATAAATAATGGAACACGTATTACAGCATTTCTCCAAATTCAACCCCCAAGTCTTCAAATGGAGAAAAATATTTATTTGATCCGATTTACTTGAAACTTTGCATAAACTCTCGACATCAAACCCAGGGCAAACAACTGTCTTAGTGTTCTTCGCAAAAATGTCAACAATATTCATCTACCTTTACCACTCCAGATACAGTCTTTTGCGAAAGTGAAACAAGTGAACAAAATTAAATTATTTATTTACGAATGCAGGCTAGGGTGAAACAAAATTTATGAACATTTATACTAAATGAAAAAATAATATGAATTATAGGGGTTTAAGTTTTAATAAAAATTATGCCATGTCACAGAAATCTTATTAAATTCAAAGTCGCTAACTAACTATTCGATTTTTTTGCATTTTTATTCTTAGGTTTTTTATAAAATCGCCAAATTTTTTCAGATTTAATACGTTCAAAAGCCTAAAACTACAAAATATATACATACACCTGCACACTCTTACTGTTTGATACAAATCCATACATTGTGCATATCAATCAAATAATATTAACATCTACAGATTAACAACTGTTAAACGCGAATGACCTATAAGTCATATATAAGTATAATAAGCTATAACATATAGTTTTTGTGTTTTTTCTTTAAAAGTAGAAAATTCGTAGAGAATCGTAGCTACTTTATTGCATGAAATTTATATAGGTAAACGTATATCAGTAATAAAAACTGCAAACCGGTGTCAGCTCTACTTTTTTCAAATTTCTCTTAACGCTTTAGTGAGTCTGTGACAACAGAGTAGGTACATATAAAGCATGAATCACTCTAAAGGCAGCATTAGAAAAAGCTCTTGCTCATTCCCTTGAAAGTCACAAAAGTTGGCATCTCGGATTACTTAACATGCAAATCTCCGGTGCGCGGAGAAACAAAATTGATAAGGAGCATTTAATTTGTAATGTCACTTCAGCGCCGGAGCAGTAGAACAGTTCTTACATTCCGCGGAATTAAAGTGCAAATAAAGCAAGTGGACAGTCGTGTAGCGTCACTATATTGAGACTATTGTGGGAGGTTCTGATTCAGTTAATACGTAACTGGCTACTAATTAGGTTAAGAATGTTTGGAATGGCTCTTACGAAATTTTGAGTTTTTTTGCAATTAAAATCAACTGGAATAATGCGATCGAAACAGGTCTCGAAAGAGTTTATTTTTGGACCGTTCATTGGAGTGAAGAAATTTCTGATTAATTATTTTCATTCGCTTTAATTCGATGGAATTGCTAGCAGTTTTCAGCGGTTAAGGCATGTTTGTTAGTTTTGAAACTTTATTGTAAACATCTCAAGCATCGCAGGCCACTTATGAAGTTGTTGATGCTATTAAAACCACTGTGCTCTTTCATATATATCACATTTCCTTGTTCTTATTATTTGGGAGAAAAAAAGACGAAATTGCCATAATATTGCGTGTAGGCATGTGAAGAAAACCAAATATTGTATTTAGCCAGCAGAGGAGCTACAATGTGTTTGATTTATATCGACTTATGGTAGGCATAACAATGGAAAGGCGATGACTCTGATTTCCATACCTTTTCAGAAAACTCATTTAAATAAAATTCACTTACAATCCGAGATAAATTTCCAGTGACCTCTGAGCTTCATGTATACCAAAAGTCCATTGTGTGCCATAGAAGAGTGCTTTCCGTACGCAATATGGTTACAGTTTCAATTTCAACATCGCACAGTCTGTTCTGAGACGTTTTCAAGTGCAGTTCAGTTCAAAAATTGTTAAAGAATATTGCTGCGAATCGTTTCTATTACGCAATTGACATGGAAGAACATAAAATACCCAAACGTTCTGCTAAGGAACCTTGCAAAAATGACCGAAAGTCATACCTTCAAAAAGTTATGTTGGCCAGGTCGATAAAAGCTTTTAATTTTCCCAAAAAAATTTTACCGGAAAAAATTTGGATTGTGTGTAATAAAAAATGTTCTATGTTTTATCTTCTATCAGAATGGGATCATTCAACTCGGCACCAAGGATTAACAACAGTGACAGCCAGGATGACTCCTTGGAGATTCCAAGGGGGCTAACAATGAACGATCTTTTACGCCACTGCAAAATAATGCGGGGAGAACATCTTCCGCAATTACTGCAACGCTACTTCCTAAAGCCAGTGGAGCATGCTTCTTTAATTTGTAACGATATTACAGAAGGTGTGCGTGTTCTTAAGCTAAATGCAATTTCTAAAGGTAAATTATTAGAATTCTGTTTTCCTATTCAACTTGTCTAATTCTTAATTTTTGTAATTTGATTTAGTTTGCAGTAATCCTATCAGTTCACCAAAGCAGTTGAGAATTTTTCAGTGGAACATACTGTCACAAAGTGAGTTTTGCTATTTATTTTCAAAAGTTGCAAAACATTATTTGATTAAAACGTAGATATCAACATAATCAAATTACGCGTATTTTCAAAAAATGGCTCAAATTTGAGACCAATACATAATGTTTAACGTTTCCTTTCCAATAAATTAAAAATGGGTCCTATTATCGAATCCGTTGGCGGGAATGCGAATGCAGATTTCATATGCTCTCACTTTCCGAATTTGTTAAATAAGCATTCACATTCCCGCCGACGGATTCCACAATAGACCACAATAGACCTCAATACCTCAATGCAAGTGATATTTTATATTCCTTCCTACGATACATTTGCTAGCCATGAACAAAAATATTTAATTATATTAATCGTCTTTTAGCTCTTGGACAAAACAATGACGGGTTTGTGCAGTGTCCCGACGAAGCTCTTACCTGGGAGAACAGGAAATACTTAATAGTTGAAGAGATCATCAGAAACAATCCCGATGTGATATGCTTACAGGTGAGTAAAATTATTTGATTAACAATAGAGAAAATCTAATCGCGCTGTTTCTATATATGTGTATGTCACAGGAGGTGGATCATTTTAAGTTCCTCGAAAGAGTATTAGGATCCCAAAACTACAGTGGCGTATTCTTCCCGAAACCCGACTCCCCTTGCCTATACATTGAGGAGAATAATGGTCCAGATGGATGTGCCATTTTCTATAGGCATGATAAGTTTGAAATGGTTAACTTCAACACCCGCATTTTGGAGGTATGGCGAGTGCAAAGCAATCAAGTTGCAGTTGTTGCCAATCTTCGCGTACTGGAAACAGGAAAAGAAGTGTCTGTTTGCACAACGCACCTGAAGGCTAGAAATGGTGCGCTCTTATCGAAATTGAGAAATGAACAGGGAAAGGATTTATTAAAGTTCCTCAATGAAGCCGCTGAAGGAAGGCCAACTATTTTGTGCGGAGATTTCAACGCAGAACCTATTGAACCGGTGTATAGTACAGTCCTTAATTATAAGTCTATGGGACTTGCAAGTGCCTATGCTGAAATTGCTGCCAATGAAAAGGCCCAACAAATTATCAACGATTCTACAGAACAATCTGAATCAAAGGAAAATGATACTTACACACGAACACCTGCTGAAATATCTGCAGGCTTAGAGCCACCTTACACAACATGGAAGATTCGAGAAGAGGGTGAGGTGTGCCATACCATCGATTATGTATTTTACACAACGAAAAACTTAAAGGTGAGTTTGTGAAACTTCAATTTGTTGTTATACGTGGAAAAGAGTTCGGTTAAACTGTTATACTGGTCAGAAATTTATTTGCTTACCAAAATTAGTTTGCATCTAAGTAGTGGAAATAAATGGTTTTTTCTATCTAATCCTACAGTTCAAATGTTAATACATTAAATGTTATTAATATAATAAGGCCTTCGGTTGATTCCAAATAAAACAGAACAACAATAAATCACATTCAATTATTTATTAATTATCTTTTTAGGTTTTAAACTGCCTGTCGTTTCCAGAGGGAACGGATATTGGGGAGACCAGAACGCCAAGCTTTCAGTATCCTTCTGATCACTTTGCATTAGTATGTGATTTTGAGCTCGTAGACAACTAAAGTCAAAATTGTGATATTAGCGTAGTATTCAACATTTTTAGTGATATGTCGTAGCCATAAGATTTGCAATTTTACGCGACCCAAAAAAGGTTCGCTAAATAATTTTAAGGACGGCAAAGTGGTACAAAGTTTTGGTAGTAGTCTATTTAGAGTCCTTAAACCTACCTCTAAGATACAAGTAATTTATTGCATTGCGTTATTAAATTTATAAAACTTTTAACAAAATAAACTTATTATACTTAAAAGAACTTTGTTTTAAATTGCAAGAAATAGGGTAATAAAGCGCATTACAACAAAACTTCCAAATTGATTTGACAATATTTACTCTTATTGTCTTCTATTCGTTCCGGTTTACTTACGCAAAGTACACTGAGTCATTGATCGTTAATCGATCCCAAAGCGTACTTGAAAGCTCCGATAAGGATTCACATATTAGCCCTAAGAAGCCGCAAATAGTAATGAGTGTGTCCTTATAATCTAATTCATTATCAGCCATATCCATATCACCCTCTCCCAAGTTCAAAACATTATCTTAGTATAGTATTCAAAATACCCTTTTCGTCTATTTCAAAATTTTATTTAAAATTGTTGAATTCGGTATAAACTCCTGGAGCCAACATTCAGAGAATATTATTCAAGACAGCTTAAACAATTCTGAAAATTGGGCTAATTTTTGAGGTAACGTGTTCCTTTATTAAACTAGGACCTGCAGCTGATGGAGAAACCAATTAATGTAGTGGAGATTAATGGGTTACATAGGATCTAATCGTCCAAAATACTAAAAAAAACTTTTTTTTATCAAGACTATAGGGTGAAAGTAATAATATGACACAATAATACAGCCATACAACAGTAAAAACGCGAACCAAAACTGTTGTAACAGTTGTTTTCGTTTCATACCAACAGCCAAATAGATATACATTATACAAACAGACAATAACATAAGGAAAACAATATCCGTATGCACATCTTAGAAATATTCATATTTAAAAACTTGGTTAAGACCATGTTAGACGTACGCCAATAGCCGCCACATTTTCGAGGAGAAACGATAATATTGTGGCAGGCTATTCTGTGATCCGATTCACGTGGAAAGTGGTTCCCATTTAAAATGATCTTATTCTCCTATTGGGACATCGTTTAGTGTCGATATTCCACATGTTCCGTTTCTTATGCTGAATTGTCGGCAGAACCTGTTCTCATATTCGCCTGAAGTGAGAATTGTGTGTGAGTGAAATGAAAGGGCCGTGTAAGTATTTTTTCACGTGAATCTGATCACAGAATATACCCCTATATCTCAAAATATACATAGACATCAAAAAATTTCATCATTCAGATATATTTCCCATAATGGAACGTCTGGCCATTTTGAAAACAGAGCTGTTACAAAAGCGATTGACTTTAGATATGCTTAAATTTAAAAAGGTTCAAAAAACAAGAGTAGACCTATAGCCTCTTCGATTCTTAGCTCTTCTATTTTCGTTATATTATGAAATAATCAGCCATTGATAAAATTTGTAAACAAATAAATTAAAATAAAATCATCTCACGACTTGTTTTGTTTGTGGACTTGAAAAATAAAAGTTTTAGTAGTGTAAATGTTATAAATGAAAATATCTGATTAGTTGTCTTTGTATTACTTTTCAAAAAATTGCTAAAAAGTGGAGGTGTTTCGGTAGCCATATTGGATTCGGTTTGGATCTGAATTTTGGAAGTTTTGATAACAGATTCGAAATGAGCATCCCTTAAAATTTAACTTTTTCGGCAGCCATTTTGGGTCCACCATATTGGATACCCCATTTTGAATTTGGAAATGTTGGTGACAGATTTGAAATGAGCGACCCCGAAAACCTCCTAGTGCTGATTTTCAAGCCAATCCCTTGAAGTTTAACTAATTTAATAATTTAACTAGCCGGTAGCCATCTTGGACACCGCCATTTTGAAACCTTGCACTTTTTAAAATAAGCTTGTATGTTTAGTTGGATTATATACTACTTACTGGTGAACCAGTTAGCACCTCTTCGCTCCACTTGTGAGACCATTTGTTATAGTCGTTAGTTATTTTTTGAAGTTTTGATGAAAAGACAGCACAACGCAACTTAAAATTAATAAAACGGAAAAAAGAAGGTAGTTGATTGATTGGAATGTTTAACTATGGAGAAGGAAAAGGGAGATCAATCAAAAAACGCCCATATAGTCTTTAAAATGTCTGCATTTAAAGCGTCCAAACTACATATAACAAAAACGAATTAATATAACACGTCACTATGTACAATGCAAACTAAGGTATGTTTAATTTTCACTGGCTTTGTGCTCTGGGCTACAAGAGTTGTCTCTAAACGTTATTCTAAGTAGTACTTCCGTGATGTATTTGCGCTGTAGGGCTATGTAAAGCGCAACAAGTCCTTCCTTGTAAATTTAGCCAATATTTAATCGCTAAAGCTAAGATTTATCATACATCTCAAAAATGCTCGTATATGTGCCACATATCAGTCCGAAGAAGCCCCCAATAGTAAAGAGTATGTCCTTGATTAATATCCAGTTGTAAGGCCCTAGTTCATTAGGCCAGTGAACACAGAGCTCCAGAATGGCTGGAAAGATAAACCCCAATACTGATAGGCAAAACGCACCAACAAGTGACATAAAGAGCCCTAAACGTGGGATTACAAGAGCCAATAGCCCTGAAAAAAATTTGTGAGTATTAGATGTTTTCAATAATCTAGTTTCTGCAGTCTACTGCGCAATTCAGTAATTGATAATTGAATAGAGCAGTCGACTCTAAAATGTGAAATCTTAAAAGATACTTACAAGTTAGAACAACGTGTGTGAACCGAGTCAAATACTCATAAAGCAGAATTTTATTTGATCCCTCACATGTTTTCTTTAAGTGCAGCTCCCAAACATAGTACATGATCACTTCGTCTTGTGCAGCATATGAGAAGATGATTTTTATTGAAAACAGTATTCTAGCCACGTTTGCAATTCTGGAATGAGTATTTGATTAAATGGACTTGAAGCTTAGGGTCTGTCCGAATCCAAGACTTCGTCTTCGTCTTGTTATGCCAGTTCATGACGTCACACCAAGCTAAGCTCTGTTCGAATTCATGTCTATGTCAGTGAGCTTAGCTAGGAATGTTAATATAACAGTTAAGGTTTGGGTTGACTTCGTGAGGCAGATTTGCGTGAAGTTGACAAAGTACTCAATTTAATGAGCAACTTTTTAAAGAGAACACCCAAGTTGCCTGGCAGTAAGGGCCATTTAGAAATTTATTTATTTATAAAAGTCGATTCAAATTACAAGCTAAGCAAACGAATTCGAATAGGTTTTTATCTTTGCTTTATATGTTATAATAGCTTAGCTTGTTTGCTGACCACATCAATTGTCATAACGAGACAAAGACGAAGACTTGGATTCGGACAGGCCCTTAATACTTACAGGTCATCTGTCGGTAAAAGCAAAGAGATGGAGTCAAGATCGTTTTCACCGAATTTCCAATATCCAAAAAATCCGATTGCTAAGTACAAAGCTATAATAAGAAGCATGGAACTGTTAAGAATACCGCACCATCCTCCGTATGATTTTGGAGTCACCATCCTGTTCTGAATAGAAGTCGTCTGTAAAGGGAGTCAATCATTGATTTTATCGAAATATTGTTTTGATTAAAATTGCTCTATGTTTAGGGATAGGGATCAATATTTTCATCATCATCAGCTGTTAAGGGTGCTCTCTGTTTGGTCCCAATTTGTTGTTAGTATGGTAAAGTAAAAAAGATAGAGAATTCCGGTTTCTTGAAATTTAAAAAAAAACAAAAAAAAAAATTACCGCCATTAGAGGCCTCCAAAAACGGATCGAACTATTCAGGCCGAATTGTTGATCTGAAGCAAAATATTATTTTGGAAATTAATTATTTTCCAATTGGCTATGGCTGGTCGGGAGGTCTTTTCCCAATTTGGAAAAATATAACAAAACGGTGGGCTTTATAAAAAAAATCGATATTTCACACGTTTTTTAACGTTAACGTTAATTGTTAATACAAGTTGTATGCATTTTGGAAAAAAAGCTCACGACGAACGAAAGCCATTTGATTAAAGAATATGTAGACACAATTTCAGCACAATAGGTCAAATAAATTTTGAAAAAAAATGAGCATGAGTATCTTTGCAACCACTTTATTTGAAGACAGGTGACTGGTTCATTAATATGTTATTGGTTTTGTACGCGTGACAACAAGGCCAGACCGGCGAGCGACCCGTGCCATATTGAATTTAAAATGACGCCACATAGCTAATCGCATTCTACTATTTATACCCTTTCATTTGATACCCATATTATAGGGTTGTAAAGATAAAGGCAATCCGCCATCTTGGGTGTCCTCCATGTTGGATTTAGAACAATATTAGATATACTATATTGCATTGTCGCCGGACTTATACATGTGTGCAAAATTTCAAAGCTGTAGTTTAATTAGGACTAATCGAAATTTTGATTGCAAGATAAAATAAGTAATACCCATAACTTTCTTCATAAATTAGTTGGATGTTCTGGGCTAAAAAAAGAAATAATACTGAACAAAAATATATTTTATTTGAAATTTCGATATTTTGAGGCTTTTAGAAGACTTTGTTTTCGATTTAAAATTATTTACAATTTAAATAATTGTGAAATGAAAAAGAATAAATCCTCTCCTGAAATTTTAAATTCAATCTAGCTTTTCACCCCAACATTTAGTTTCTAGTTATCTACTATTCGGGTTTTACTATTAAATCTGATTTCATTTGGCGCTACTAGTAATGACAAAATTTCAAAAGTGAAATAATTTTTCTAGTTCAGTAGATTGAAATCGATCTTTAAAATAGGGCACTTAATTTGGATTTACTGGAATAATAACTATCATCTAAGTTCGATGATACACAGATACGCAAAACTTCATCAAAACACGTTAACATTCGCGTTATAAAGTAGTAAATATTTAGATAGGTAGACAGAAAGACGCAGACAAAATATACGAAGTTCACAACTTACATATTTTAACAGTTTCATTATATACATAGAATATGGTATTTATACTTACAACTGCTAATGAATCTAGGGCAAATAACATCATCCCAAAAAATAATGGCATCCTCTTCACCGATGCCACCATTTGTCTCTCAGATAAAGGTGGTAAATCAATAATGTACTTCATGCAAATTCCGAGAGCTATGAGAAATTAAGATAATTTGATTAACAATTACTTTTTTGTTCAAAGTTTTGTAAACAAAATAATAATATGTTTATAACAATAATGAGATGCTGTTATTGTGAAATTTTCAAAATTTATACTAATACAGTATTCACATTCGCAATCAGAGCGTAGTAAACATAAAAGTAGACTGGCATTTTCAGGAACCATAGACATACATATGCTGAAATCTCTGAAAATTGGCGGCATTCAGTTCATCGGGTTTTGTGAGAGTGTACGTGTACTAAAGCGTGTATGTGTTCCACAGAAATCTGAAATCTGAAATCGTTTGTCTTTTTATACAATTACACAAAATGCCATATACATATGTACATAGGTATGCGCTGGGCTTGGATATATTTTCTGTACCCTCGTAATATCTGTTCTACGTTACTAACCGCATAACCTTTGGAAAATGTTATTCGAACAAACTAAGTTTCTGTTGGTGTACCCCAAGGTTCAATCATTGGGCCCCTACTCTTCTCCATTTATATCGATGGTATGACTGAAACAAATTTTAACTGTAATATTCTAAAACCACTAATGACGTACAGCTTTATCGAAGTGCTCGTAATAATGAAATTTGTGATATTAATACTGACGTAAAGCATATCTCGGATTGGGCAAGTGCAATAAACTGAAAATCAATCCCAGCAAATCTCAAGCTACTTTTATATTTAAAAATTATCTAGAAACTTCAAAATTTGCCCCGTTATTAATGGATGGTGAATCTTTTACTCAATGATTTTTCTTTAGACTTTTTAACTTTTTTTATTTAATGTGTTACTGCATTCTTATTTCTTTTCGTATTTTATGAATGTCATTCACCTAAAAATTGTGATAAATATTCTTTTCAAGGGTAGGACTTTGCACAGTTGTGGAAATAAATTATTATTATTATTATAACCGAATTCAACTATAACCTTCTAATGTATAAAAATATCCACTATGGATTGAGTTGAAACGATCAATTCAAAAGTTAATTCCCCTTCATTTGTCAAATAATAAAGTACATATGTTAAAAAATTGGGGTTTACTCACCAATGGCTCCAAGAATGTCTGCGAATATTGAAAGTATTATTATTTTATTTAAATCTCTTATCATACTTAGGAGCAACAAGGGCACAAATAATATGCAAATATAGATCCTCTCATCTAAGCTTATAACATAAGTTTCGAAAAATTGTTGTAGGTTTTCGGCTATGAAATCTATGTAAACAGCGCAAACTCCCATTAGGTTCATAATGATAACTCCATCCACTATGTAACTGTAAACAATTATTTCCATGTGAAACAGATCATTACATAACTTGTACGTACGTACACCGAAGAGTTAGAAAGGAATTTTAGACAGCGCGGACCTTCACTCAGCGCTAGTTTCATTGCTTCGGGGTATGTTAACATCTGTAATCTATGGCGCTTACATAGGAGGTATTGAGAACGATTCTAAAAAGTAGTTCCAAGTTTCACTGCAACATCGATTATGTCGAAATTGTTATTATTTAGTACCTACCAAAATTATAAGACAGTAAACGATTAATTCACCTAGGATAAATGTGCCTATAAAGCCGATAACATATCCTGCGTTTTGGAATGCCTCTGGCATATCGAGAATTCCATTTCCTACAGTAGTTTTGAGTATAAGAAAGAAGGCCCGAGCATTTCTATTATTTTATAAATCATAAATTTTATGAATAAATATACATAAGTATGTGAAATTTTAACTTACGTAAGAGGCTGGTAAAGAATTCTGTTTTCATAGGGGTCAAAGGTGTCGTCAGAAGGTGTCGTGGCCATCTGTCACCGACTAAATAACGCTATAGAAACTAATTTCCGCATTCATATTGCCTTATGTACACTTAAAAATGTGAAATTTATACATTAATGCAAATACCTTTGAGCATTCTCTGGTAATAGCATTAATTTAAAAAAATTACTACAAATTTGACAATATGCATGGAAACCGAAATTGTGTAAAGTCAATTTTGCTTGCTTTTAATTTACTCGCTTGCTTAGCTTATATATAAGCTAAGCTTTCCAGTATTATTTCCTATCTGGGGTTGAATCAGTGACATATGGATATGTCAGTGGTTTGAATACATTACTTTGAATACTTCTGTATTTTGGATGAGTTGGTGGAAAAGTGTGGGTTAAAATTCTTTGTTTTTAACAGTTTTTCAATAATAATAGACATGTAGCTACTTAATTTTGCGTCCAAGAAAATTTTACTTGTAATGGTCTTGTAGCACAGTCAATATATACATTCAACTTCGGAATACCACGCATAGAATTGAAATTCTATTCAGACTTTAAGAGCCGGTTTCCGTTAAATACTATTAACGTCCTGTTAAGGCTAGCGAGTGTTTCACCACGTGCTAACGGGCTAACTGCTTAGAGCAGTCGTTAAACTCTTAACGGCCTTTTATTGTCAAAATGGATGTTGCATTTTATTTTATTTTCAAAAATCCTCGACAATGCCTGTACGACTCAGCTTGCACTCCCAAAAGGAATGGATTCAAAAACGCTTTAAATTTGCTCTGGTACGTAAAACTGCGTTTCCTACTTATATTTTGCAAGGAATTCATTTCTGCCATAAGATTTTGTAAAGGCAGCATCCGTTTTATGTTTTTATTTAACTTACTTTGTTGTCTATTTGTCTGCTACAAATCTTACAATCAATATTTCAACTAGTTCTTATAAAGAGCTTTGAAGTTTTGCACACGTACATATATAAGTCCAGTGACAAAGCAATATCGTTCTAAATCCAATATGAAAGATGCCCCAAAATGGCGGATTACTTTTTTCCCCACAATTCTCTTGATATGGGTATCATATGAAAAGGTTTGACGAGTAGAATGTGATGAGCGAGGTGACGTCTTTTTTTAATTTTAAGTACATTTTATTTAAGTCAGAGCTTGTTTTAAATAGTAGATTGTGCATTGAGTGGGAGACACGCGAGGTTCCCAATGAGCATGAAGTTCCAATCATGCGAGTTGGGAATCTCGGTCTCCCACGAAGCGCACATACTATTTTATTGGAATACCGCAGGCTGAAGAGCACTTTCTGGGGCCTGTCGCGACGGAGCCGAAACCATCGACTTCGTGATCAATCGTGGAATTGATGGTTTCTGCTCTCTAGTGACAGGCCCAAAAAGAGTGCTTTTCAGCGCGGGTATGCAATAGAAAAAAGTGTTTTTTAAAGTTATTTTTATTTCTATAAAGTCAAAAATTTGTTAAATTGATTTTAACTGATTCTTTGTCTGTTGGTCTGAATGACGTAATGACGTACATAGTATATATGTACGGCCCTTTGTAATTGCTATAGATTTCCTCAGATCATGGCTCACAGAGAACTCACACCATATGGTACGCGGTCCTACATCCAAGTGGTTTTCATGCTCAATATAACTTCACGCAATCAAGCTTAACGGCTATGCATGATTTTCGTGCAATGTTGTTATTAACAACAATGCAGTTTTAGAAAACTTGTTTTTTTTTTCAAAATATAATCTTCCTTATTGAGTATCTGAAGTCACGATGTGTACACTTGACTTTGTACTTTTAACATAAAATTGCATATCGGTTCTTATATTCGTGAAGCATTTCAACTTTGAATATTACCTCATTACCTCATTGGCGATCTTTCCAATTCCGGGACTTATATTTGTCGAATTATTTTCTTATTGACGTCCAAGGCCGTAGGCATACCCAAAGTAGTCAAATAGAATTTTCCAAACATATTAACATATTATTATACAATTTCAGACAATCTTGTCATCGAGTAATTTAATACATTAATTTATTTTTAATTTGTTTTCCTTTATTTCTATTATTAATATACACTAGTTGGTTCTGATTTTGAATTTCGAATCGTACCTTATAGAGAGTTTTCTCGTTTCTTTTCATATATGAACATGTTGAACGTGGCAAGCACAACAAGTTCTACTCTGAATAGCTTTAATACGATGTGACTCCCCAAGATACATTTGTAAGGCCTCAAATTGGGCCCATTATCTATTCATTCTGAAAACTAATTACGATATCCCGGATGCTGGCATATGTTCCACATATCATTCCTACGAAGCCGAAAATAATAATGAGTATGTCCTTGATTAATATATATTTAAGTAGCCCCAGGTCATCTGGCCAATGGACACAGAGCTCTAGAATGCCTGGAAACACAAACCCTAATACTGATAGGCAAAATGCACCAAAAAGTGAGATGAAGAGTCCCAGCCGCGGGATTGCTAAAGCCAATAGACCTGCAAAAAGGGTGTGAACAATAATGCATTAAATTTAAATTCTTAGAGATACTTACACGTTAAAATAACGATTGATAATCGAATTAAATACTCGTAAAGTAAAGCTTTATCTGATCCTTCCAATTTCTTCTTTAAATGTTGATTCCAAATGATATCAACTGGTACATATCCTTGTAAAGCATACGAGATGAAGATTGCTAATGTGAAAATTATTCTAACCGATTGTGCGAGACTGGAAAGAATAGGACAATAAAATGGATTTTGTATTATAAAAGGTCTGGTTAATTGCGTGTCTGACATGCATGAAATTAGGGCTCCGCAGATATTTTATATGAAGTATAAACTGTTTTTTAGCAACCGGTAACAAATTTGGAGTTGAACTTAGAAACTGTTTTTTCGTATATATCCAAAACTTAAGTTGACCTTAATGACTTTAAGTGGAAGTATGTACTTACTACATGCCATTTTGGTAAATTTGTTCAAATTTGTAGATTCATCAGTTAGTAAGTAAGTAAGAGCATACTTTAACATAGACAACGACGGAGCCCTATTTTTTATGCTGGGACAGACAATACAGTTTCACTTTGAAATATTTTCCAATGTCATGAAACACATGAACGTAATTGTTGTCAAAATTATCGCGTTCGACGTTTACTAGTTAGGGTGCTTTATCCCATCCTAGCGCAACCCACCGGCACACAGTGGGGCAAAAGCCAAATATAGGAGGAGAAAATTAATAACTATGTTACTTTATGTTGCTTCAGAAATTCTTAAGATATGCGTAACCCTATGATTTTGACGTGTAGAGTTCATTTGAGGGTTTAATTTTTTAGTGTGAAAGCAACTTCCTAAGGGGAATAATTTAATTTTTTTCAAAATTTTTGGTGGGGCTAGGGGGTGGGGGTGAAAATTATTCTAATCAGGTTGATGGATGTCATTTTCTGAGCAGCACAGAAAAAAATTGGTTGATTAGCAGTGTTCACACTTTGATCTAAATAGTGCTCTTTTAACACAATACGATTAACCATAAGCTCTAAAATAACTACATTTATTTAAAAAAAAACCTATATAGATCCTCACGATTATATAAAACACAACATAGTAGTATGACATGTACTCCGTTGTAATGGACGACTTGTCACAGCACAGGAACAAAACCTTCACAAAACCTGCAACCTACTGAACCTTCAATCCCATCTTATTACACTGGTATATGTGTCGCTAAAAAAAAATGAAAATTTATTTTGTGACTCCTAGATTTAGGTTTTGCTTCACTGTGGGGCAGCCTAATTTTACCGTGGAGGGTTTTATATCGTTTCTATTGTTTGGGGTGAAGATGGCTCAAAAAATCGCAGTGTTGCTGATATAGTAAAAATTACTATGAGAAAAAGTTGAAAATTATACGTGAAATCATATTTAACAGTCGTCTAATTCCGACTTGGTTGAGGCAATTTTGTAATGTATAGCCTAGGCTTTCGTATAGTTGTACGCTAAGTGCAGGCAGGAATTCTCAAGAAAGTGAAAAGGGGGCACAAAATCAAAAGTTTTTGTTGTATCAAAGGTAGGTAAATATTTTACGCCCTACCACTATCTTTAGTTCTAGCAAAAATCATTTTCGCCTTCAAATATTTCGAACGAGTAAGCATTTATATCGTTCCCTCTTTTTCTCTCTAGTATGTTCTGTCCTGCGTTAAGCATCTACCCCACTGAGCTATCTGAGGGAAAAATGCCTCACTAGTCACTCACGTAGGTACATACCTACAGGGATTTTACTCGTTATGAACGAGCCTATTCTCTATAATCTAAGAAACAAAATATAATGTTAGGACTTAAGATATCAATTTTTTCCGATTTTTGAGCCATCGTACATCTTTAGATCCCAGACAATAAAAACGAAATAACCTCCCAAAGCAAAACGTGCACTTGGTTTTGCTCACGGTAACTACTTATATGAGTTCCTGGTAACTACAGAACCCTAAAAACCAAGCTTACTGTTCGTCTTTTGGTATATTTAAAGTAATACTCCCTACTGCGTCTTCGCCATATTGCCAATATCCCATGAATCCCATTGTTGCGTACATTAATACAATAATAATCATGCCAATAGTAAAAACTCCACACCATCCACCGAAAGATTTAGGAGTTTTCATATTGCTTTCAAGACTAATAATCTATAAAGAGGAAAATATTTTTATTAATTTTTTAGTTTAAAAACGGTGGTCAATAAGAAATCCAAATATTTCAAATATTATTGCAATCATACTTACGACTCCCACTGCTTCGAGAGCAAATAATACAGTTCCAAAAAATAGTGGTACATTTTCGAGTTCTGGAGTAATCATGTGTCTCTCATCTAGTGATGGCAGGTCTAGAAAAACGTAGTACAAGCAAATTCCGAGTCCTGTGAAAAATTAAATATTTTATAATAAGCACTTTAACTTCTATTCATAAGTTCAATATTATAGAGAATAGCATTAATGGAATCTATAGCAGAAGTGAGAGATTGCTTATACATATCAATAAATAAATAAATATAATAAATAAATATGTATACAACTTTTGAAATTTGGCAATGAAATATTAGAGATATTTAGGCTCTGATGCAAATAGGTCTTGCACCATTGCATCTGGTGTATCGTAATATAGAAATGCACCGTTACATCAATTCTGAAGTACTTAGCTTTGCAAATCTGCCATAACCTGCACCTAAGTAATGCCCACCAATAGGTTCACCCCATAATAAATAAAAAAAGACCCTAAGTCGTAAGTAGCACAAAATTGCAGCAAAGGGTGAATACCCGTATTAATAATAATGTTGAAATTATGGATTTCCTCATTCGTAGTGCACACAAGTAACCGAGGTAAGACACGCGAATTTTCAAGCAAAGCAACGCAGGGAACTAATTTATTCAAAAAGAAGATGGAAGTGCAATTTTAAAATATTCTAGCATGCTTTTAAATGTCTTACATTTTGAACGGATCAGGTGGGTGCAAGTTCATTTTTTTTGTATTTTTTTGTCTATCCTATCGTTCATTTACTTAAACGGTAAGCGAAAAAAAAACACTAATAACATTTGACAAAAACTTGGACTGTTTCACTTTCAAAATAAACGGCTTATATATCCCTTAAAAAAAAAACTAGCAACTACTGTTTTGGTTTATGAAATAGCAAAGTAAATGCGCTTCGAATAAAGAAATGATATCATAAAAGGGATGACTCACCAATGAATGTAAGAATATTTGCAACTATTGAAAATGGTGCTAATCTCTTTAAATCTGGTACCATACTTAAGAGCACGAAGGGCACAAATATTATGCAAATGTAGATCTTTACATCCATGTTTCCAACGTAGAATCCGAAGAATTGCTTAAGGTTTTCAGCCACAAACACCACATATACGCAACAAATTCCTATTTGGTACACAATGAGAAATCCATCTACTATGTAACTGTAAAAAATAATTTTCAAGTGAGGCACATCATTATATGTACATGCATAGATGTTCTGAACAGCTGTGTACTTACAACGACGCGCCCGCTAGACATTTTAGACAACCCGGACCTTCGCTCAACGCAAGTTTCATTGAGGCTGGATACGATAGCCAAGGTACTTTCTGACGCTGACAGAGAATGTATTGAGCCCGTATCTAAAAGTTATTTCAATGTTTTACAGCACTATGTCGATTTCTAATATATGTAGAACCTACCAAAACTAATAAGCAGTAAATTGCCAGTCCACCTAGCACAAGAGTTCCTATACTACCGACTACATATCCTGCGTGTTTAAACGCTTGTGGCATTGCGAGTATTCCGGTACCCAATGAACATTTGAGCACATGAAAAAAGGTCTCTGCGTTCCTGAAATTATGTCGTTATAAAATTGAATAGCCACGTGTAAGCGTTTTGTTTTACGTAGTTGGGTGCTCGACTTCTCTAAACTCATGGGGGTCATAGTCATCCCCAGCTTTTTTCCTTTTGGTATCGTCCATCATGTAAATGGCACTGTAGAAAAAAATAATTTATTGCAGAATTGGTTGGCCCCAAAACGACATCTTTTTAAACCGGGTAATCATACTTCGTTTTTACAAATTCACATTGTTTCATTCACTGTTTTACACAATATAAATGCCATACCTTTGATTATTCCATGTAATAATCCAAATAATATTTTTAATAAATCAACAAAAAAATAGCTTTGACATTTTTTTTTGAAGTTGTGCAAAGCCAAGTCTTATTGTAATTTGTGTACATTTTGTTTTTATAATTGACGTGTATAAAAATAGCAAATTGTCGGTGAATTAATAACAATGTCCTAATTCAAAGTAGTTTTACCCTGGAACTTTCTTAACCGGAACCGAGGTAGCCAATAATAGTGCAGTAAATAAATATTATCTTGTAATGCCGTCTATAGAAAAATTTAAAGATTAGCAAGTTACTCTATTTTGACCATTTTTGATCTGTCATATTAAACTAGTCTAAACGTAACGGATTTCAACGCGGTTTTTTAAATTGAATGTATTTTTATATCAAATGACTTTCGTATTCGTACGAAATATGTGTTTACATGATTTAAGTGTTTGATATTTTTATGTAAATTTATAACATTTTGGTTCAGAACAAGACAGGCTACAACTCACATCAAGTTCTCATTGAATAAAATTGTGAACTTAGACAATGCCACTTTCGGGAAAATTTAATTTCACAATTCAGAACAGGACATTACGATTAGCGTTGGGAGTTGGTTAAAATATTTAATTTTTAGTTATTTTACCCTTTTATCGATTACTCTTGTATTGAATCGATATACATACATGACGTGTAAATTTACACGATCGAACTTTTATCGCATGATACTCCGAGAAGTGAGATGAAAGAGCCAAGATACAACAAGACTATGATGTTTGTAGAACCATATCCGCTTTTTGGGGATCGTGATTGGTTGTGGTAATAACACTTCGCCACGACTACAGCCACGAATACCACGAAAAAATCACATCAAAACACCAAAAAAATAAAAACATGGATTAGATTGTGAGCCGCGTTTACACGTAAAACTTAAACTAGTGTATCTCCAGTCTACACTCCTAAGAACAGGCCCAGAAGCCATCTTTAACATAAAAAATATCAATCTCGACAACTTCCCTATCTAAACAATCCAAGGTAGGTCAACTACAAAAAGAATAGAGGAGAATGGGATTTTTTATTTGAACTTGAAATTGATTGGTTTCAAGTTTTATTGGACGAGCAGCCTATTTTCCATACATGTCAGAGAACTACACACGGGCTTATTAATGGTTTCTCGAAATTTCCTCCTTAAAGGGAAAAGCGTAAATATTAATGTGTAAAGTGCTGTAAAAACATTTGTTTGTTTTTATGTTTCTAAGTGCAATAGTTTACTTAGCATTCGGGTCCAACTCGCACCATGATTGAGTTTTTTTAATGGACATGTTGTATGCCGCTTCTTTAAATATAGCGATATCCGTTTACGTATGTGTCCGTAGGAACATAACATATATATGTATAATACATTCATGTAAAATAGTGTTAACGGTCTGGTTATACGTCTATCTGAAGTTTAGTTTGGATAGCAACCAGATTTTTACCTTAAAATCCCAAAGGTCAAGCATATAGTAGGTATTCTTATTCTCTCCCTTTATTTTGTAAAATGCAAACTTTAGCCATTAAAATACTTACCTAATCTGTAACAAAAGCGGAGAAAGTGTAGTTGTTAAACATGTTGCTTGGTGTTGCAGTCAGCTAGTTAGGTATAAGGTATTACCTTGCTTCTCCATTGATAGACTTGTCTAATAATTTTCTATATGTAGACACGAAAAGATGCGGATGCAAATGTAGTATTGTTTTACTATGTCACTGTATTCAAGGGCCAGGAAATCTAAAGCTAGCCATACATGGTACAACATGGTGATCAACTCTGTTGAACAACTTGGGTTTTTATTTGCCATATACTTATTCGACAAATTAATAACCTTCACTTGCACTCATTTTTTAGCGCCGGCGGCGCCGTAAAGAAATGGATAAAGTTATCGCATTCATGGTTATTGAAGAAGTGAGGGAAGATAAGGAAACAAATGTAAATCAATGAGAAAAGAAGTGGCGAAAAAATGGTTAGGAAATAGAAAACGCTTTTCAAATTAAAAATAAAAAAGCAAAAAAAGTCTTTATAGTTATGATTATTGTTTTTCCGTAATACCGAATCTTCTTTATAGTTGTTGAAAGGACTTCACCACTCTTCAGCATTTGTCACAGTCATTTCTAATTCTAATCTTAAAACGAAGATAAATATAAATTTGTAATTATACATATCTTACATCTTTTTTGACGCTTTTGTAGACAATCAACTGATTTTTTTACGTTTGCTTATTCTACTAGAACACACTCAGTTCACTTGTTTACAACCACTAGCTCCGCCTACATAAAGTCATAACGTTTCAATGGTAAAATTGGTTGAGCAAGAGCTCTATACACGATAATATTTTCTAATAGACTTAACCAAGTTGATCAACATGTTTCATCGTGTATAGGAGGCATATGGTTTTTGAACCTAATTTGAACGAAAAAAAAGTCACCGCAACGGAACCACTTGAACCTAAAAAATAGGTAAAGACGAACGGAATGTAGAAGGTGATTGATTGGGATGTTTAGCTGATGGATGTCAAAATTGTAAAACAAAATGCCCACATAGTCTTTAAAATGTCTGCATTTAAAGCGCCTTATGGATAACACAATAACAAAAAGGAAACTATAAATACTCGTCGTTATGTACAATGCAAACTGAGATATGTTTAATTTTCATTGACCTGGGTGCTGTAGGCGACCTGAGTTGCGACTCTAAAAACTAAACGTCATTTTACGTAGTACTACGGTCGCTCGTTTGCGCTGAAATGCTATGCAAAGCGCAACAAGTCCTTCCTTGTAAATTAGGCTTAATACCTAAACCCTAAAACTAATTATGATATCACGGATGCTCGTATATGTGCCACATATCAGCCCAAGGAAGCCAAAAATAGTAATTAGTATGTCCTTGATTAATATCCATTTGTATGGCCCTAGTTCATTAGGCCAGTGGACACAGAGCTCAAGAATTGCAGGAAACACAAATCCCAATACTGATAGGCAAAACGCACCAAAAAGTGAGATGAAGAGTCCCAACCGTGGGATTGCAATAGCAAGAAGACCTGGAAGAAAGATGTGAATAATGTTGCATTCATTTTAAATAGGGGGCACTTACAAGTTATAATAACGTTTCCTAAGCGAATCAAATACTCGTAAATTACAATTTTATCTGAGCCCTCGCATTTCTTTTTTAAATGTTGGTTCCAAACAATTTCCACAGGCACGAATCCTTGTAAAGCATACGAGATGAAGATTGCTATGGTGAAAATTATTCTAACGGATTGTGCAAGGCTGGAAAAAATGAAAATGATGAAATTAAACGGTAGTTATGCAGAAAGTAAACTTACGGTTCATCTTTTGGTAGATTCAAAGTAATACTGCCGTCTGACTTGTCACCAAATTTCCAAAATCCACAGAATCCCATTGTTGCATACATAAATACAATAACAACCATGCCAAGATTAAAAACTCCGCACCATCCACCGAAAGATTTAGGAGTTTTCATATTGTTTTCAAGAGTAATAATCTGACAAGGAACAGTTTTAATTAATAAAAAATCAAAATATTTAAAATATTATAGCAATCATACTTACAACTCCTACTGCTTCTAGAGCAAATAATACAGTTCCAAAAAATAGTGGTAACTTTCCCACAGATGTAGCCATTTCTCTCTCACCTATTGGTGGCAGGTCTTGAAAAACGTAGTACAAGCAAATTCCAAGCCCTATGGAAAATTTAATATTCTACAATAAGCACTTTTATCGTCTGTTGTTATCGAGAAAAAATATTATTTGAGTTTGAAAAGTGGCAATGAGACAATGGTTATAAATATAATATAACTGAACAATTATTGAAATTCTATGGAATAAGTTTAGTTTCAAAATATATATGAATAAAAGTGTTAAAACTTGTTTGTCCGGTGCACATAACCAGCTGAGGTAAGCGAATTATCAAGCAAAGCAACGAATATGCCGTCGTAATATTTTTCAGTGGAGTCGATACAACTAACGTTCAAAATTAATAATAATCAATATTAGCCATGTAAATAAATGTATAAATGTTTTTTAATTTTCATTTTCTTCACATATGGACATATCGAAGTGCGAATAAGCGCTTCCAAAGATTTTTCATCGGTGATTAAGTTCTGACTTAGGATTATTATTTTAAAACTACTAGTCAATAAAGTAATATGAAAATTGAAAAAGTTGCCATGTCCAAAATAATATATGTATAACATATATAGGAAGAAATAGATATAACTGTGCAATAAACGAAAGTGCAAAAACCAGAAGTAAAGTAATATTAATAATTACTATACATACTTAAATGCTAAATTGATGATTTATCCTAGGAAAGAGGAGTTCAAAATGGCATTATTAAAATTATTAAAACAGTTTTGTTAGTAAACACTTTGTTTAAAAGAGAAAAATAACATAACATGAATGTGAAATAGCTAAAAGTGTTTGCAGAAATGGGGGAAAATTAAGAAATGCCGAAGGCTATATATGTTCTATTATTTTAATGAAATTGATAACCATAAGCACACCCTTTAATCTCATCATACATGCATTACATTCAATTCCAATCACAATAAATTTTAAATCTTGCCACTATATATGTACATATTACATACATATATATTTACTAGAAAACAAAAATGCCACCAAATGTTGTTGTTTTGTGAAATTGTAAAGTAAATGTAGTACAAATAAAAAAAAAGGATGCCAAAAATGGGATGACTTACCAACGAATGTAAGAACATTTGCGAATGTTGAAAGTGGTGCTAATCTTTTTAAATCTCTTATCATACTTATGAGCAACAAGGGCACAAATATTATGCAAATGTGGAGTTTTACATCTAGAGCTCCAACGTAAATGTCGAAGAATTGCTTTAGGTTTTCGGCTACAAACACTACATAAACGCAACAAATCCCCATTTGGTACACAATGAGAAACCCATCTACTATGTAACTGTAAAAAATCATTTCCAAGTGAAACACGTCATTACAAAGATTGTGAAAAGCGTTGTACTTACACCGATGCGTTCGTTAGAAATTTTAGACAATCCGGACCTTCACTAAGGGCTAGTTTCATTGAGGCTGGGTACGTTAACATTGGTAGTCTATGACGCTTACAGAGAATGTATTGAGAACGTATCTAAAAGAAAGTTAAAGTTTTACTACACCATACAATACAATGTCACAATTCGAAGTGTCGAAATTGTTAATACGTATGTAGCACCTACCAAAACTAATAGGCAATAAACGCACAGTGCACCTAGGATAAAAGTACCTATAAAGCCGACCAGATATCCTGAGTTTTTAAATGCCTCTGGCATGGCGAGTATTCCGGTTCCCAAAGAACCTTTGAGTATATGAACCAAGGTCTCAGTATTCCTAAAATAGTACCATCATAAACTTTAATGGACAATTGTAATCGTTTGTGACTTACGTGGTGGGGCGGTCAACAACTCTGTGCTCGTGGGGGTCATAATCATCGCTAACATTTTCCCCATTTTGTTTTGCTCCTTCCTCTACTGAGCTGCAAAAATATGTATTTTATTTATGAAAATTTATTATAAAACAGCCGAATTTCTTACTTGTAATGTTTGTTGCTTTTATCTTCTAGCTTTATGTTCTCGGTCATCGTCAAAAGATCTTCCTCTGAGTGGCGCTGCAGAAAACAGAAAGTTATTTATTTATTTATGTTATAATTTCATGAAGTTTTGTGAAAAAAAAAACCAAACAAAAACTTCTTTGCCCGGCTTCTGGCAAATACACGCTTGGTCTGCCGTATACAAAACGCAACCGTCATAACAAAACATAATTCCATATTTCGCAATAAAAAAAAACCACTCAGTTCGATTTTCTGATTTCTGATTTCCTACTGAAATTCTGCAAACTTTCTTATGTCTGACGACAATGCATACATAAATCTGAATAAAAAAAATATTAAAACGAAGTAATTGAGATTTTATTAAATACTAAAAATTATGGTGGTGAACAACTGACGAATTTGACGATGACTGAATTTGAATTGACAGTATCATCAAAAAATGTACTGCAATTGTTTCTAATATCGTAAAGGATGTCACAAAGAATTAGGTGCTATTTAATTTATTACTGCAATTAATGTTATAGATTAATGTATGTTTTAAAGTTAAATATCCCAATCGGTAATAAATATATTTATAGGCTATAGATAAACGATACGTTCTAAGTTGTCGCATACCGTATTACGTATTCATATACATATTTGTAGCACCAATTAAATATATTTCATTATTTATTAATTATGAAAAAAACCGAAAAAACACTTAATAAGGTAAAAAGTGAAACTTGCTTAGATCAAGTGGGTGAACTTTTCGATTGCAATGTACTTAATGTTTTGTCATTATTGTTGTGCTGGCAAAATTCCCATTTATAAAATGTCAAATAATTCGGCAGGAAGTCCTGCACTCTGTACCACAAAATTTTTTTTGCTGATGATTTTATCCATAATCACTTATAGCCTCTTGTCGTATTTACTTGATACATATATGCAGATACCAAACTCTTCCAACAGAACTTGCAATCTCAATTGTCGGCATCTTTTCTGCAGAACTTTTTAGTATGTGTGAATCTTAATTAACAAGTAATTTGTGACTCTTTGATCGAAAACTCTACCAACACAAAATCCTTTCTGTTAAAATAAATATACTAATTTCACAGCAAAAAAAAAATCAACAAGTGTCTTCTGAAGCTTTAATTAGACTAGCAGGTTAAACCAAAAGCTTAATATTCTCAGTTGATCATTTAAATAAAATGTGTACTGTCAGCACAGAATGATGTTTTATTTAATTCTGCGACACAAAATAACTAACTATTGATTACGAAATACTCTGCAGTTAATAAAACTTAGAAGAACTCCATATGTTATGCAGGAAAATCATTGGTGCATGTTACTTCATGACCATCACCTGATTTGAAATAATTGTTCCGTTTATATAACGACAATGATTGTAAACCGCACCAAAATTATTTATATCCTATACCTCACGTAACCGCACTAGAACCATTCACTCCATTTGGTAAATATTTACTAATAGCCAGTTGTTCTATTTTATGAGCTGCTCCAACTCACTTTCGTGTACACTATTTCATATTTTTCGACAAATTGGAAATGTGGCGAAAAGAAGCAATTTTGCGTTCAGAGGCGCAAGTATATTTAGAATAGAAACGTATTTACGCAGTAAGTCGTTTGGGAATTATTTAATCAAGTGATCTGTTAGCGGCAAGTATGAAGTGTGCACTGTACTACTAACTTCGACAAGACGCACAATGTCGTGTAAAATATTAAAAGCAACGAGTGGTCGGGAGCGAAATCAATTCGCTATTGAAATTGTCTTCGCAGATTCTGTATGATCGCAGCAGCAGAAGTACAATAGCATCTCATACGTCACTATGTACCGGCGACGTGAGGACTCGGACGTGCCCCCCAATTGAGTCCATTAAATGCAATCAAGAGCGCAACTCTTAGCTAAATCACATCATGAGGGGCATATGAACTGAAGAGGAAGTTAGCGTAATGATCGCTCTGATAGAATTATGCTATTTGCAAATGAATCCGTTCATTTTGATGAGCACACTCTCGGTGGCTAATAAAATAGCTTAAAAGTGAGATTTGTCACTTCTTAAATAATTTTTGATGAATTTCCGATGCACGACATTGTTTGATGTAATGTGTGTGGCGATTCCTTTCAACAAATCTTAATTAATAATCTAATTATCTCAAATCTTTGTTGCGAATGCCTTCTATAATTATTCCTTGAAAGAAGTAGTTCGACCTACTAGTCACTCAAGTATCATTAATTGATGCCTGCAAAACCAAAAATACCCATAATGATCAATTTATGAGCAAAAACACAATGTTTGTAATGATATGTTTTCAATGAACAATTAGATTGTAAAATGATTGCCCGCAGCAAGTTTATATACGGAAAGAATTTCACAGGATAGATACCTACATATTTATGTTGAAACAGAATCAACAACAAACATCAATATATCAAAACGATTTCTATGCATGTAGCTTTGCGAAAACTATTATGTAAGTAACCACCGAGTTGAGAACCATGAGGTGTTTTCTTGTATAAAGGCCATGGGGATTTAAAAATTTAAAAAGATAAACGTTACATCTTTAGACAATCTTTTGGTGAATTTTGGAGGCAGCGTGCAAAGAGCACGCTAATTGGTAACACAAGTTTTCCTTGTTGCTGTTGCCAAAAATGCACGCCTAAACCCGAGAACAGCGAGAACCTCAACCTACCATCGATTGCAGCAACTGAATATTAGCCGCACTAGCCTGATAGTCCAGTCAAATGGTAATTTTGCTAAACATTTTGGGTAGGAAGCGGTGGTGAGTATAAAACTTAGTTTCGGGGAATTCACCCCTCGTCCCTTACCCATTTAACCACGATAGCTCGCTAACTGTTACTCGTACGAAAATCCGTAGAAGAGATTTCTTACGTAGACGTTTACGTAGGCGCTTACGTTTACTCATCAAATATTTTTGCCTTTTCCGGCTTCTAACTTGTTTGTAATTAATTTTATGTGAAAAGTTCTCTTTTCTCTTTTGACAATTTTTGTTCATGTAAATTGCCGTATTTGGGGCTCGGGAAATCCAAGCGTAATCCTCGAGAAGCTAATGCATCCTCAGCATATGACTGTCTAGAGTGGCGGCATTATTGGCCCATTTTTCTTCAACAGTTGAAGATGGCAACAATGTTACGGTGAACGGACAGCGCTAGAGAGGCATGAATGATAACCCATGTTTTCCGGCCAGAAATTGGGAAATTGCACGTAGTTATATATATAAAAAATATGTTCAGTTTTACCCAGTTGTAATAGCTAGGGATGAAAAATACCTACTTTGTAATATTATTCCGTGGAAAGTCTGGCAAATCTCATTGCAATTAACTATTTACTCGTAAAAACCGTCTTAATGTTTTATTCGTCGTAAAACATGTTTTCATTTTCTGTCGAAAGATATTTTGAACAAACCTACAAATGTGGTGAGCGTCACCGACATATGCATGGACTGAACAGGGGAAAGTGTCATGTAACTTGTTCGAATTGAAATATATGAATTGCGTGTAGAATTAATTGCTTTTGGAACCCCATACCTATATGTAATTCAACCATTTAAAAGCTGTTCGACTTGAGCCAAAACAAGTAACATGACACCACCCCTTTGCATTAAGTGCATTTTTGGAAGTTCAAACATCTTTTGACGAATTTGTCGTATTCGGTGTGCCTAAATACAAAATTGTATAATTACATATTATGTAACACACGTATATGCTCACCATTATTAAAACTTGTTACTATTATGTATTACTGATGTTACTGATGTTTCTCGTCTTGCAAACAGGCCAGCCACGTGTTTAAATATGTCACAATAAACTTTTCCATGCCAATTAATCATCCAAAGCGACTTACCCACTTGATTTTATTTCCATCAATAGGTCAGTCGTAGAACGGATTTTGGGGTAACCTAATTGGCACATCACAATGCAATTCTTGTTGCAATAAGGTGAGCTGCATAGATTCATCGCTAATTGATGATAAATTGGAATGCAAGATGACAGATTGATCAATGGAAAGTTATCTTAGTCCAATTTGTTGGAAATTTTCCGCAATCAAACTTCAATTTATCTGATCAATCTTGTTTGAAACAATTATCAATTGTGCACTGCACAAATAATTTGGCGCCAGATCGACATCGGATTGTTCATTATGGTGCTCTCGAAAAGCGATCGATGCAAACTACATAAATTTATTTTCTTCGCCCAGTAACCTCTTAACCTAACAGAGGACGTAATAAATTCTGGATAATAGTAAAACAAGTCGATCGCTGCGACGTTACAAATATTCTCAATAAATTAACGAACGGCGAGGCACGCACGTGAGACCTTTACAATTATGAATCGTCTTCAGACGCAATTGAGAACAATTTGTCGGCGCACGAGATGGTGGGACGAAAATAGATACACTTTCTCGTTAAAGTTGCTTTTATGAGTTATGCAATATTTGGCGCTTTTGCTTAATTTGAGAATATTTAACACTCCACGGGCTATAGAAAGAATGCTGAAACTGATGTTTTTCAAATGAATGTGAGTGAATATTTTTCGTTCATTGTGAATTATTAGAGTTCTAAAAATAATGAACATTTATATGTCTTTAGTCATACAGAAGTGAACAATTTTGCTAAAACTATGCCATGTTATCGACGTAGCATTAATCTGTTTTATTTAGTTTGAAAACCGCAACCAAACGAATGTAAAGTTACTTCGTCGTATGAAATGTTAAATAATACTTTTACAGAAGTTTTGTTTCTTATCATGTTACAATGCATTCGAAATATGAGAATGACGAATGAATTATGTTACAATAATTGTAATGGAATTGCGAAGTAACTGGAAAGTGGTATTGAATCAATTTATTTGGGTCTATATGCTTTTCAGAACTTAAGTAATAGATTGTGTACTGCACTAAGAAACAAAAAAAGTTTTCACTAAAACCCGTAATTCGTTTGTTTTTTGTGTGCACATAATTCATTAATAAACATAAACTCACTAAAATTAGCAATAAATGAAGCACTCAACGGACTAAACAATACTGGCGATATTTTGAGAGACGTTCTGTTTCTGTGGTGAATTCCATTGTAATGAGTGTCGATTATCTAGGGAAATTCAACAGCGAAGATACCATGCGATAGCGGCAATACCATACCTTGGAGCAAAACTGTTTCGTTTTCTATATGGGTTTTTATGAAACAGAGTGCATGGCAGACAGACAATTGACAACTCAGAATTCAACGAAATTCGGTTATTAGAAAACTTTATACATGCATTATATTGATGTAAATACACGACGCTTGAATTGCATTTTCTGAATAAACACAACATCTGCAATATTACAAGATATTTTTCATTATCGATAATTTTTCCCTTCCAATAAACATATTTGCTGCATGTATACCAGACAAATTATGCATAGGTATATATGTAGCATTAAATTAGGCTTGCCAGGGCTATTGTATCTAGATTGACGGTGGGGTGAGTGGGTGAATCTACATAATTAGCCAATCTGTGAATGAATTATGCGAAAATGCAGAATCCCCTTATTGGACTTTACATTTCAGCTGTAATACATTTATCGAATGTTATGTTTCAATTCAGAAATCGTTGCTGGTTTTCATTTTAATTGCCTAAAAGGAAAAATACAAATGTTGTTAAATCGCAAGATTTCGACGGGAAATTGATATCACCTTTGCAAGTTAGATAAACACACACACACACAAACACACTGCACACAAAACAGTGCCTATTGAGTGATATGATATGTTAAACATTTGAAAAAGAAAAAAAATGGCAAATTTTGATGAGCCTCAATCCTCATTCGGATTGTCTTCGGGAGCGGTGTAAAAAGCCTCTGTTTGTAAAATGAATGCATTTGAATTATTCAGGAGGCTTAACGAATTGTTATACATTTGGAGGTTGGCGTGAACATCAGATACAAAATAATTGTGCTTGAATCGTAACTGATTTAACATTAACATTTAATTAAAATATTGGCTTAACATCACAATTTGAGTTCACTAGAAGTTTTAGATTAGAGCTGTCGAAAGTCAAGAAACGAATCTGATAAAGGATTTTATTTGTATGCCCATCTCTACGGTACAATTGTATTTGGAGTCGGTGCCAAATCGTACGATACACGTCCGCGCGTTCTAGGTGCTCATCCCACCACGCTAGTCCGTCGCGTCACGCAAGCTACTCGACACAGCACTGCGCAGACGTGTATCGTACGGCTTGGAACCGACTCCAAAAACATTTATTTTCAAATTTTTAGTGCTTTATTTTATAATTTTGAAGTCGGTTTTCATTTTTTAAAAAGATTTTTGTGTCTTAAATTCTACCTGTGTCTATAAAAGAAGCCTGTTCACACTACTGCGTCGTATGACACGGAATGTTACAAGTGGCGTTTGTTCGAAGGTTATCTTTTTTCTAATAGTCGTATTTATGGAAAAGGACGTCATCCAATAAAAGAAAACAAGGAGTTTGTTTAGTGTTGAATCTTTTCAATT
Source organism: Neoitamus cyanurus (assembly GCA_947538895.1). Taxonomy (NCBI): domain Eukaryota; kingdom Metazoa; phylum Arthropoda; class Insecta; order Diptera; family Asilidae; genus Neoitamus; species Neoitamus cyanurus. The sequence goes on from OX384540.1 coordinate 54,879,853, forward strand.
TTTCAGATTTTATCGCAATTCACATTCAACCTGTTAGAGCGCATCTCGCTCAACTATCACGTTTTCTGCTTCACATTAATACTGTTGATCTTCGGCTATATGACAACTCGCGTAAAATATTTGTACCTACCACGTTCTTTTAATGGAATCAACTTTGTTTTGCGGCATTAATTTCCCCATCTGTTATGAAGTCATATGAATGTCGAATGTTGACACATGTGGCAACTTTACGATTGGTTGCTTTTATTTTTGTTCACTTATTCAATCTTTCATTTATCCAAAATTAGTGAATGACTTACTGAATTTAAAAATCTATTGGCGAAAGGTAAAAGTATCTTTCAAGTTAAAAAGTAACTCTATATGTAAGTTACATGTTTACGTCAAGATTAGTTGAAAAAAACGATTCTCTTTTGCATATTTCATAAGTATAGATAACATTTATATTTTACAACTTTAATGGAAATTAATATGATTTTTTAGTAATGTGGAGAAACATAGAAATAGCTTCACATTTAATATTTGAATACCAGCTCACACTATCTTGGTAGTACCACTTTGAGGTTTTAACTTTCACAAAAAGTCAAATTATAAAAAATATACCTACACTTGATAGTAGCGTTGCCTTAGCATTTAAAAACTGACATTTAAAAAAAGTGCTCACCAAATTCTTCAAACGGCAATTTTATAAAACCACAATCACTCCACTATTAAAATTTGACGATGCACTTTTTATGAATTTTACCCTTGTTAGTAAAATAAACCAAGAGATCACTTGTAACCCTCTTTTCACATCCAATTTAACCAAATTCCACTGGAAGTGATGTCTTGCGATGCACTTAGTGAAATCCAATAAAAATATTGTAATACTTTTGCAGCGGAAAGGAATTTTTGTGGTGCCTCAAGCACCAGCAGGGACTGAATGAATAGTCGAGCGCAGTATGCGTCGCTGACCACTATAATATAATTTTCGCCGGAGGCTTGTCCAGAGACCTTCAAGAGATATTGTCATAGGCAAATCACAAATTGCCTTCAATGAAGACTCATGAGCTTTTCGTAAGCAATTTAGAGCAATATTCTAATAACGTCGGTGCTCGTAGGCCGGCCAACACTAACAAGATGATTCTGCACAAGGAGCCATGTATGAATATTGCAGAAAACTTACTCAGATCTTTGCGTATGTAGTAATTACGAGTGGTGCAGGAAAACTTTCAGATGATCTATTTCTGGGGCCTTACAGTGGCACTGAAGAGATGATTAGTGTGCACAGCGCATGCATTTTCTTTGGAATTTCTATAGCTCCTTAATTAATTGAGGTAGTCTCAATAAGTTCAAATACGCAAATTACACATTTTCATCAGATCAATGAGTAACTCAAATAGAACCAACATCTCTCATCGCAGTTGTTGCAAATATTAAAGTAAATGATGGAAAAATATCTTTCTGCTGTAATCTTAAATTATAACGGAAGTCTATAAAAATGACAAAATAATAAGAGAGAGAGAGAGTTGAACTTTTTAAAAAAAAATTTGCCTTTTACAAAATATCTACTGACTGAATATTTTCCTTTTACAAAATATCTATGGACTAAAATTTGCCTGTTTGTACTGTGAACTGATTCCGTGTACTTTGTTCCGTGTACACGGATATTACACGGACACGGAGTGTGCAAATAGACCCTGCCTAAAGAAACTAAGATTGAAAAAAATTAATGTTTACTTTGGTAAAACAACATATTCACAAAATTAGAAATTTGATCACAATGTTGTCCAATGTTTTTTTGTAAATAATATTTAATTTTTAGGTAATAACGACAGCGAATTCTGAACAAAAAAAAAAACAATTTGAATGGCTGTATTTCCTACAAGAAGACAACCAAGCGATGGCTAATTAAATCTAATTATAGCGTATCCTATAAATGGGCCTATTAAAATGTAAATGTAGAAAGCACTTAAGTTAAACGATTCTAATTTTAATTTTATTTTAATAGAGTAGTAGTAGTATGTTGATAATGTTAAAATGCGTTACAAAATCGTAAAATGGGCAATCTTGGAAATTACTATTCAATTTTACACATATTATACAATATATAAATAAACACCAAAGTTTATAATATGTTGCTGTAAGAAATTAAAATTACAGTAATAGTTTGAAGTTATTTTAATCCCGAAATCACCCTACTCTACTTTACTACATCATCCTGGGGATCTCGAAAGAGTATGGCCTAGAGAAAATTTAGGGGGTGGTATAGTTTTTGGTGTATCGGGCTGCTTTATTCTATCCACTTTAAGAATACATATTGTTTAACATGAAACTTTAAAGAACTCCAACGGTTATCATGGAAGCCCACTGCATGACTTCCTTTGTGATCCTGTAAAACCCTTAAAAGTAACGATAATTGAAAAAATAAACAAGTAAAATTAATTGCAAGAAGATGCTCTAAGAAAAATGTTTAAAAAAATGTTTTTTTTTTTGTGAAATTGAAAATATAAAAGTCATGCCGTCTCAAAGGTTTTTGGATCACATAGTTTCACTTTTAACCTGTTTATATTAATTTGGCGCAATATTACGTGAAAAAGTTATTTAATAAGAATTGTGGAGAATTTGATTCTCAAAAAAAAAACTTTCTTGAACATTTTCCTACGAGTAACGGCGAGCGAGATATTGCTGAGAATCCGTTGGTAGAGAAGAGAAGGCATCTGCAAAATTTCTTCGAAATCGGAGATGGGTAACGTATTGTAAACTAATGCCCCCGTCACGGCTACATCATCGTCAACGAGGATGAGAGCGGAATAAACGCAAGCGAGTTCAGCCTTGGTGGACATTTTGTTTGTTTAAGCGTTAAAGTGACGAGGCTACCACCCATGGAACTTTCAAAGGAATAACATCAAATGTTCGCTTTATACTTTCGAGTTTCTACTTAAAAAAAATGGACTTTCCAAATTCTTCGTATAAAACACTTGAGGATTTTAATGTTTGAGGTTGCACTCAACGCACTTTTGAATTACGTCATTTATTTGTATTAAGTTGCCTGGGAAAACCGAATTGCTTGTTTAAATTGTAAACCAATTCAATTTATTATCTTGTTAGCTACCTTTGTGAGTTGTGCCATTTCTAATCAATATTTGCCAAAAAACTGCGACTTTATCCAAACATAGCAAAACGCAAATTATTGATACAGGAAGTAAAATCGTTCCGACGCACTGGCTTACTTTCGCTAGAACTACTTTTCACGAACCAATTGCTTCTCGAGCAGAGCCTTCAATTTTAGTTACATCACGAAATTATAGGAGCTCAGCATTGGATATCATAATCGCTCCTGTTTTATTGAAGCACTCACACAAAAGTAAACGCACAGGAAAAATGAATAACTCGGGCGCCACAACTAAAGTTACTTCTTGATAATGACTCCCACTATATGCAATTTGTGACGACACAAGGCTGAGTAATCAAGGTCAATGAACCGGCGGCTCCTAAAATAGATACCAACCGCTCCTTTATGATAAGTTACGTAAGGCGCTGAGTAATCCGTGTGAAAGGCGACCAAATCATATCCTGCCTAATGTAAGTATTTAATTGCGATGTTTTGCACTTTGTCGAGTTGGTTTGAGTTAAATTACTTCTGAAGGAAACACACGTTTAGAAGGGATTATTGTCTATTATTTATCCACGAAAATATTAGAAGGGCCCTTCACTACCTACAAAGTAGAGAAAGCAGACTGAGCGCGACTGTGATTTTGGCGCCATTAAGCAAGGGTCGGGAACTTTGACCTATAGGAAAACTTGCACCCACCTTTCGAAGTAATTCAGCTTATAGCACTATTGCCCGTTGCATGCACTGCAACCTCACTCAGATTATTGGGCGGGAGCATTATTGCAGCACTTCCATTGCTTCCTCAGCGCCGGACACCGTGTTTTGCCTAAAAATAACTGAATTTCGGATTAGAGTTAGCACGCTTCAATTATTCGGCTCCAATCACTTACATAATCGGGCAAGTGGTTCCTTCCTAATCTTTTATACGTAAATCAACCTCCAAAATTTGTTTGTCTGCTGTGAATTTTTTGAATTGTACTTTTCTTTCACCGACGCACGGTGTCACTAACTACAGCGGGTTTTTTATGCCTAAAACTATGCAAGGTGTGATTGGGAAAATTTCACTGTCAATGGATAGTGCCCCTGACAGCTGCTGTTCCCTCACTTGAGTTGATGAGGGATTTTTCTTTACTGAGGCAGCTGCCATCTTCTGGTATTTACAGAAATTCATATGAGCATTGGCGAATGAATTGACACTTAGCTTTAAGCTTTGGTAAAAGTTTGGTGGCATGAAAGTGTGGACATTGTAGTTTCTCAGCTCTTTGCTCGTAAGCTTGGTTTCGAGCTTTTTTAAGATACGTCGTTAATTTTCCAATAATAAGAATTTTCTGGCATCAAATATTGTAGTGACGAAATTATCTGTTTTCGATTCGCAACTGCCTGAGCGACGCCATCCGGAAAAAGGAGAACATTAGGAGTGAGAAAAACGGTTAAGCTCAGTGAGCTCAGTGGGTCCCCTGGGTCTCCGATTCGAGCCTGGCTCGGACCATAATTGAGGTGCGACTTTTCTGATGCGTTAGATGGTAGTGTTATCAGTCAGGATAGCTATTGCAGGCTATTGTCCAGGAAAATGTTGCAATCTTGCGCTGAATCGTTTGAGATGGGTGGGGCTGGTCTGTTTTGCACCTGTTGGCCAAAAATTATCCCCTAAACGTGTTTCCTCCCAATAGGTAGATGGAAATCGATTTTTTTTAAATATTTTATGCATCAAATGATCGTTGTAAATATATGTCAATGGGGTAAGTGGGTAAAGCAAGGGGCAAGTAGGGGAAGCACCCATCACAATCTCTTTAGCGCCCCTAAAACGCCAGGGACTGTGTAATTCGTCGCTGTAGCTACTGTAGGACTACTAATCACCCAGCATAGCGAACATGAAAAAGAATCTGAAACAGAGCCTCAAAGTGTAGTGGCTTTGTGGAAGTCCTATGCTCCTAACTAGAGTGAGAAGAAAAATATTTTTTTTTTCACTGAGGCAGTGCCGAGTCGAACGGCTGCTATTACTTTTCTAATATACATACCTACTTTTGTTATGTACTTTTATGTATTACATTTTATTTCCAACAGCTCTCACATACATTTTACTTTTATCCTTCATTACTGCTTAGCTCCCTTTTGATAAAGAGTAATGATACATAATCTATGTTCGTCGGAAAGAAGTAAGCTGTGAAAGAATATTTGAAATTGATAATGTGGTTTCCAAAAAAAACGGTTATTTGCCCCTTCAATATGAAAAAAGATATTTCGAGAAACGCTCATCCGAAGTTTGCAGTTTTGCATGACATATTCTTTCCTGGCAGCTCTTTATAGTTTTACCGAATAAAACGACGGTCTCGACTTGCTTAACATTATATTTCTTATTTAGCTTACAAATACTTAAATTAGTTTTAATAACATTAAATCTTATGCAATATACATTGTCAAAATTTACAAAATACACTCAGTGCTAGTGTGACCACTTGGACTGCATTAATACTTCAACGAGTATAAAACAAGCAATTTACTGTGACTGAAGGGCCTTCTGCCGCATCATAAAATCGATGGGGGCGAAGTGATATAAAACCTTTTATATCACAGTTTGTTTTTTTATGACTGCTTATGTCTAAGGAATGTGGGTTGCCATGATAAGTATTTACAACTTGTGGAAGGTTTCCTTTCTTAGGGCAGAAACGTTTTAATAATTTCTGAAAGGGAAGTGTATGTTCCGACTGCAAGGCCTATGACGCCGATGGTGATGATGATCACATTTTTAGAAATTAGCCACACTTTTGCTGATCCATTTGTGGTATACCAATAAGTACACATTTCAATACAAGCTGGGAATGCCAGACCCAGGGCTGATAAACAAAGTGCTCCGAAAAGGGAGATGAACAGGTCCAAATTAGGAATAGCCACCGCAAGGAGGACTGCAAAAGATAGGGTTTTGTAAAAATTTCTCGTTTTAAAATCTGAAATTCCTTACAAGTTACAAGCACCAACAGAGTCCTAACTACATATTGCCAGAAGACAGTTTTTGAATCGGGCTTCAAGCGATGGACGATGTAGTTAGTCCAGGTTAGATCAATTGCAACATAGCAGGCAAGTCCATGTGTGATGAAAATGGCGAACGCTAACATTCCCTTAGCGCATTGGGCCAAGCTGTGAAAAATTTGTTTTATACAAATGAAAACTACGTAATCAATGCAGACTTACATTTCACTGGTCTCCAAATTCAAAGTGATGGACGCTTTCACATCTGCGCCGTAGTTCAGGTAGCCAAATAGACCCATACCAACATACAACGAGATAATCATGATCATGGCAGTATTGAGGACCCCACAGGTGCCTCCGAAGTTTTTGGGTGTTTTCATTTCGTTCTCAAGTGGCATAATCTTTAAAAGAAATCATTGAATACCTTCTGTTAACAAGAGTCTCAAAATACACTTACCACTCCGATAGCTTCTAAGGCAAAGAGGACGGTTCCAAAAAATAGGGGAAAGTCTTTCAATGAGCCAACGGCGACTTTATCTCCTATTTCGATGGGTTTGCGGAAAATATAGTACAGAATTATACCAAAGGAAACCAGCGTGATGGCGTTTGCGAATGTTGAAAATGGAGCCAAATATTTAAGATTTCTCACCTGTGTAAATTTTGTTAAATAATGTGGTCACTTTTACAACTAAAAAATATCTACCCAATTGATTAGGATAAGAGGTAGCAAAATCATCAGCATATACAGGCGGGGGTCAGTCACCCTTTGCAAATAATGATCGACAATAGACTGGATATTTAATGCAACAAACACAACATAAACACAACAGGTGCCAAGTTGATAGATTAACAGGAATGTGTTTACAATATGCCTGAAAAGATAAAAAGTGATATTAATAAATGTTTTGATCATTCGCAACTGGACGTCTATGTTTCAAAAATTTACACGACTGATCAAGCAGACTCATTTATTTCCTAAATAGTATAATTAGTTATTTAGAAAACGGTGATGTGGATTTAAAGAAGACTAATAGATGTAGTATGTACAGTCTTACAAGGAACCCAAGTAACTAAGTATATAAATTCATCAAGATTCACAGGTTTATAGGCAGTACAAATTTTGACATTGGATAAAGAGCGTGAACCCAAACCCAAAACGTTATCACAATTTAATACCTTTCAGTGTAAAATTAAGTGATTGAAGTGGTAACGCATCAATCCGTTGCCAAGAAACTGCTCAGAATTCATCTAATAATATGCAATGACGTAGGATGTGACCGCTTCGCCAAAGCAGCCGATAAAACAATGGTAGCCAAACCAATCTAGTCAAAGTACTTCAGGTAGTGGAATTTTCCTTATGAATGGAAATTTCCCCGCTATGATCAGCGACACCTATGCCAATCACTTGCATTGTTTACATGTTTCGCATGTATCTATGAGCAAACATGCCCATTATTGATATAAATTGAATGGGCAAACAGAATGTACTTAATGCAACGACAGTCAATTGAGATAAGCTTCCATAGAAATTAGATCACTAGGAAGTCACTCAATGTATCCTTTTAATCTAAAACATTTTTCAATCGTGCATATTACATAAATAATTTCTTATCCACAATATGGAGATGTTAGTTTAAAGATTTTACTGACCTTTTTTCCAAAGGGTCAGGTGTGCCTATCAAAGGCAAACTTTATATAATTTTTGTTTTGCTAGCGATGAAGATGACTTTGTAGTTGTAGTAGAATTTGGTTTTTGAAGATAATATTTAAACAATTTAATTGAGGAGGAAAATAATAGGTAATTCTTTCGTCACAGCGTTAAACAAAATTTCCAGGTAAGGGATATGTTTTATGTATATTAAAAATAAATCTAAATTTCAAAAGAGAAAACTCACGGTATGCATCCCGAGGCTGATTTGAAAAATCCGGGCCCTTCATTAAAAGCAGCTTGTGCCACTTCCGGATAACCCATGCTAGGAATCTGAAACAAATTTTAATAAGAACCTAACTACATAATAGTTGGGGATAGTGCAAAATCCCGAATGGATAGTTCGTAGATACAGTATCGCATAAGTGCATTTTACAGATTTTACAGGAAGTGTTGTAACTTAATGCTAGCCATTCTTTTTAACCCGTTTATTGAACAACTATTGAAACTCTTAAGTTTTTCCTATAGTTCCTGCAAAATACACTTACTTGGTATTTACGACTTTTTGCAAACAAAAAACTGCGATGTTTAAAAAATGACACATACCTTTTTTCGCTTACATAGTTCATACTCTGCTTTAATAATTAAATGTATACAGTAGGTGCATAGTATGCCTATGAGTATTGTACAAACTGTTCCCAGAATGTATCCAGAATTTTTAAATGCGTGGGGCATCGCTAAAATTCCTGTACCTAAAGAACCCTTCAGGAGATGGAACAGTGTCTCGGAATTTCTGAAAATAGAGGATATTAGTCACAAAAAATTGTATTGATTATTCACACTGAGCTTACGATGTTGGGTGTGTAACTTCACGGTGCAAGTACGGATCATATTCTTCTTCCTTTGCGAGTTTACCCTTTTCAGTCAGCTCGATAACAAACTGAGTTTTATCTTTAGAGGGCGTGGGAGGTCTGAAAAAATATTTAATTAAGATATGGCAAGATTATTTGAAAAATGAGAATTGATATGTTGGGAATAGTGATTCGATTTTACCCTTAGAATTTCTTTTATCAATAAAACGTAAAATACAGATAAAATTTGACCTGAAATGCTATTTTAAGAGTTTCAAGCAAAAGGTTTGCTTCTTAACAATAAAAATTAAATAAAGATTTTTTTTGTTGCTCGTCGAATCTTTTTTCAACTGTGATTCGGGGGCGAAAACAATTTCGTCAAAAAACGGAAGTAAAATCACGAACTGACAGCAAAATGTTATACGTAAATAGATATAGAAAATTGGCGACTAAATTAATGATACCCTTGCATAAACAACATTCCGTTCCAAATAGTGGGCTTTAAGGACTAGAGGACTTCGCAGTTTTTGTTTGCTCTGATCATCCTTTTAAAAAGTCTCAATGACTATAAGCTTTTTGGAATTCATAATGACGGACCCAAAATGGCGGCTTAAACTGACAAAGTGTCAAGAAAATTGTTATTCCAGGGTGGTTTTAGCGCTCCAAGTCACTCCCAATATTATAATATTTTTTTTTATTCCAATTTAAGCCAAAACTATTATTCTCAAAACTTCAAAAATTTTATTTTTAGAATCTTGTACCCAAAAAGCTTCCGGTAAAATAAAATACTGATTATTTCCTCCATACATAACTTTTACCTAACTTTAGTAGCTTTAGCGAATTTCACCTTGGAACGACAATTTCCCTGATACTTTGTCATTCTTGCGAATTTCAAAAATATTGTCCCAAAGTAGCAGAGCAACCGACCGAAAGCCATTTTCCTAATTACAAATTTCACATTGATAACAGTGAAATTACAATTGGTTGTTTTATTGATGAAATAAATTATAAAGATCAACAGGAATCACTTTTCATTATTAAGTTTCAGTTGAATGAAATAAGCTCAAATTATCAATAATTTCGGGTAGGTAGGTACTCACAATTTCTCCGTACTCTCTGCTATAAAGCCCGGGTTGTTAAGACCCTTACTGGCCCTGCGCATATTGTGCTGCTTGCTGTTCTTACGCATGACTGGGTTACCTGAAATTAATCCAAAGTAAATAAAGATTAAAAGATGTTAATATGTTTTCCCCGGAAATAGTTCTTGGTACACTTTACAAATTATCAACAATTATTATTTGTTCAACTTGACATTGAATAGTTGTTTGTTTTACGCTAAGAGTGAGGGTGTTTGTTTACAAAGTGGCGATGACGTTGTTTGTCTGCATTTATGGCTAGAGCGGCAGGTTAATGCTATTACATATATCTTATCTGAATAGGAATTTTGACGGGCGAATTTCAGAGGCTTAGGACGTCTTCGGCACATCAAAGCCGTTATCGAGTTTTAACGCAATGAAGAATTTGCGGTTATTGCGGTTATCTTAAATTCTTGACGGAGTAATATTGCAAATTAAATTTTATTGAATAATCGAAAATTATTAAGCAAGTTTATATGAAAAAGTAATGAAAAAAAGATAAATACTAAAAGAGATTTACAGTGCCTATTATTATTATTAGACGCAGAAAAATTGTGCTGTCTTTGGATTGTGAATTCTGCTACATGATTATGGCTCTGTAGTTATGGGGTGCTTATTTTTATAATTGCAGGCATCAACCACACGACTAAGAAACTGCTAGCTTTTGTTTGTTCCATACGTCCATATTCCATTTCATTAATGTGTTCAACCAAACGTTATGATTATATTTAATACCACAAAACATATGTTCCTATATTGGCCTAGACCCTCCGTCAACAATGGTATATCTGTGAAAGCGAACACAAACAGTTAGTTGCTGCTTTTTGGAGAATGATTATGATGCTTAGAATTCTTAAGAGATTCTCTAAACATTCATTGATTCACTTTATCAGTTACGATTTTCAAAATAGTCGAACATTGGAAGAAAACATGACTTTCTTTGGATAATTTTTATCTATTTATTTAAAAGGCATAATTGAAAGGCTAATAACACAGAAGTTTTTAAATGGAAAAAAACATAAAAACATAAAAATCCATAAAATTGTTATACTAAGAACATAGAGTTAAATTTGGATATACCATGTGTAGGTACATATTGCTCGACTTTACTAATTTTTGAAAGTTACTACCAGTTTCGAGTCTCTTCTTTCTATTTCGATTACCTAATAACAGCAAGCGACAAAATATTTTTTAATTATATTTGCGGATATTTTCTCTGAATTGCCTTTGCTGCCCACTATAAAAATCGCTTTAATATTCTCACATTGGGTGTAATTATTATGCAGATTGATATTCCAAGAGTAATGCTAGGACTTCCGCAAGTGTAAATACATACCAATCAATTGCTATTCATTTTAATTTGCGAGCAACTGAATTGAGATAACGCAGTTGTTTAATTGCGATAAAAGCCGTTGTTATATCTTTCCATGGTCTTTCCAGCTAGTATTTATAATTTAGTATAATTTGATGCTAATTTCAATTGTTTCAATAGTTTGAGAGGTTTATGTAATTTGTGGGCGTTTATCTAGTTTCTTAGGAGTGCAAGCCATTTTAATTATTTCATATTATCGGAAGTTTCAATGAAGTAAAGTGGGATATTTTTCCAGACGCCATTAAGAAAGTACTATATGTGCAAAATATTATTTCCTGTTATTCTGCGCTTCTAACATAACTTCCATTAGAATAATTTACGTTTTGAAATATCCATTCATGCAACTTTAATGTTGTGCGGCGGAGTTTGAAAACAGTTTCTGAAATGAGCAAATATCACGATTTCGATGAAAATTGTATTGCGATTGTATTCTCATATTGGGAAAAACCTTTTTAAGCTTATAATTATTGTGCATATGTCGTAGGTACTTGTAACGGTACATTGTGGTATAAGATTTAAATATTTGCAAAATTACAGGATTTCACAAAATTTAAAGTGATGTTTTAATTAAAAATCGGAAAGTTGTACACTAAAACAAAACAATTGAACTAGTCAAAATATAATCCAAATGTTTTAAGAACATGAGGTTTTTTTCTTCTGCCATAATTTATTTTTAAAACAGGTATAGTATTCCCTCATCAATTGTGAAAGTTAGATTCCAAAGAACACCCTGTTTATGAAGCCGTGGTTGAGAGAGAGAGAGAGAAACTTGTATGAAACAATACAGTACATACAGGGCGGGCCATTATGTATTACCCTATCGGAAAATACCCACCATAGATTTTACAAATGTCGTCGTATGTCATTTTGGTTTTAACATTTGTGAAGTAAACAGAATTAGAATTTCTGTGAATGAGCAATGAATCGCTATACTCCTGATGGCGTTTCCCGGTCGTCTGATACCGCGTTTTGGCGATTTACAGTGGCCTGCAAGATCACCCGATTTAACCGCGCTAGACTTTTTTGCTATGGTGTAATTTAAAAACACGGGTTTATGTGAACAAGCCACAAAATCTGGCAGCCGATATCATTTGCGTTGAAAAACCCTGGATGTCCTGGATAAACATTTAAAATAAGCCGCATTAATTGTTTTTATTCTATTCCAAAGACATAGCCTGGGAAAATAGAGTGATACATTATGGCACACCCTGTATATGTAGTTAGTTAATGTTCTTTTATAAATATGTGTATATAACTACAGCACAACCTCGATTATCTGAATCAATTATTCCATGGAATAATTTGCTTATAGTTCGGATAGTTGATGTTTTATGGTAAGTTAACGAATTCCGTATCGAGATTTGAAATTGAACAATTACCACGAACTAGCTCGCAAGTAGTCTTTGCCAGTTATATGTTTTTTGCACTTATTGTAAGTAAATTGCTAAATAGGAAACTTTTCTGCTTCTTTAATTTATAAATAATTCTATTTGTTATGTTCAGTCATGGTTGATTTTCCAAGTCCGTATTCTTAAGTTATTTCAGCCAGTTGGGATTATAGAGGTACATAGAATTTTAGATTTTATTCTGTTCGGATTATCAAGAACTCAGACCATCGACATTTGGATTATCGAGATTGTACTGTATACCAACATTATATATTTCAGATTACTCAAGGAATGAGCTTCGGACCGGTTTTATTGTTTTAAGTGGTCTTTTTAACACTTTTAGTGAGTTTCATATTGATACATACTAGATCTTTGGAGGTTATGGAAGTGGAATACAATTTTACATTTCAAACAAAAAGCTTACTGCTGCTTTAGTAGAAGAAGCAGTATAAAGTTAATAGACGTGTTTATGCAATCCTTTATCGTAGATGCATATTAGGTAGACAGGCTTAGGATAAGATACAGAAAAGAAATATTGAACAGATAGGCATATATGTATTTACATAGGTGGAAATTTGGGATACCACAAAACCGCTTCAAAGACCATCAAAAGCATATGGTGGGTCTACATTTATAAGAATATTTTATTTCTTGCAATTCTATGCACATCAACAATACAAACATGCCGCAATAAATAGATCAACACAATAGTGCGCGAATACTTTGAAAATGTCGAATATTTTGCATGGTGAACTTTGCACTGAACGAAGCTTTTGGTATTTTTTGTAAATTTTCAAATATTTTGGATACTGATAACGAACAAAAGCGATATTTAATATATCAATTATGATACTTCATATATTCTTTGCTTTTCATAAAAACAAACGACATGATTTTCACTGCTTTTCATTTTACTATTTATTTCCATAAATTCACAATTAAGTAACTGAGAATTTCACTATTGTGGCATAGCTATGGCTATTTAAATTTCCGATTCAATTCGATTCTTTTATGTTCAAACCCTATAAGTCTAGAACCGAAGAAGTATCTTTACTGAATTTTGATTAATTGAGCTAAGTTGATTACGTAGGTGAAGTATGTATTTTAATTATTCCATCATTCAATTTGATATCATTCCATTCACCATTGCATTTAGCATATATAGATTCGCCGGAATGTATTTTTTATGGTTTCATTTCAATTGTTTATAATTAGTATAAAATTTAATAAAGTGGTTTAAAAATTAGAAAAATGATCTTAGGTCTGTTAGGTGATCTTAGGCAGTTATAGAAAAAGTGCTAAACGCGCCTAAAGAAGTTTTCACTTCAAAAAGAGACCAGGCAGACGGCCGGGTCGACAACCCAAAGGTGACCGAATTTGGCGTCGTTTTTATAAGCTCGATAACATCTACATACATAACATATACAGAGGAATGTCCTCAAACAATAGTGAAACACCTATGACAGCCACAAAAGAGGTAGGTTTCTGAAAACGCGACGTGTTATTCACCTTCGTTGCCTCTTAAACTAAACGTGCTTACGCGCTCGTGAAAAGCTGCTTATAGGAAGTTTAATCGCCATAATCAAACCAACTAATTGAATCCGCTTAAAACTGACTTGTGCTTTGTCTTGAATGATCAGACAGATTATGACCAGAAACATGCCTGAAAACACCCCAATTCCTGTGATTAAGACAATTTGATGTCACTAGCGCTCGTTCATTAAAAGGCACGCACGTTTTGGCTAGACATTACGAGTATATGCATAATCTGGTCGGGTTCATAGTTCGTCTTGCATTTCATGACGTAAATTTGTTTCAATGCCTGGTGTCCGCTGCAATTCATGATGCGTCCAAGCACATATCCCGTACAACTTCCCACGCTCTTGTTGCACCAACACGAAGCGTTTGTTGTTGTTGATGCAAATCGTAATCAATATAAACATTTGACTGGCCACTGATTTGTGAACTTGACACTGAGGCAATATAGCTACCGCAAATTACATCCACGGCTGGAACAATTAAGTAATTTGTAAAATCTATGCGTGGACCTTCTTTAAACGTGATGCTGTCAGCCAACATAGTCCTGTTTGTATGACAAACTGTTCGCTTAATTGATAGCAAAAACAGTTGCTTCTGCGAGACTGCAGGTAATTAAAGAATAATAAGTTCCGTTTATAGCGATGCATTAGCTTTAACACGCAGTCTTTGGCCCATTCAATGAAAATTACAACTGGAAGCAAAGAAGGGCGCTTAAGGCACCTGGTAATTTCCTTGAAATGAAAATTGGAATAAAATCAGCATACCTAGAGTGATTTATTTATCCGCTTAAGTTGAAATAAATTAGATTTTCATATTCTTAGAAAAATATTTAATTTTCTTGGGCTGTATGTCTTCACGTGCCAATTTTTTTCCGTCCCGGTGAGTAGCTGATGATTGTACACATCTCTTGGGGAATAAAAAAATTGCCTCTGACGTAACTGCCGGTCAGTGAAATAAGTCGACGGAGACTTATTTTAGTGTCATGTCCCCATACACTTGTGCGTCTTTTTTGCTCGATAAAAGCTCACATTCCTTTAGAAATTATCTCAGCGAAAAGGTGGCTGAATATCTAACGTTTGATATGTTTACTTCGACTTCGTTTACCATTTCTTTTGATTTGATGCAAATATTTTGAAGGTATGCTTATCTTTAGTTTGAATTCCTAAAACCAGGTTGATAAAAGCTTTAACTGAAGACTGGTGAATTACATCACGTCCCCCGCATTGTGCATTCGAAAGGTGTAAGTTCATTCATAAATTTGTTTATGTCTTAACCGCCAACACCAGCGATGGCTAGTTATTATTTTCAAAATGAGGTGTGAAAATAAAGCCGTCAATTAAGGCAATCTTTATTTTATTTACATTCCTTGCAGGCATATGCGATTGCTTCAAATGGCGTCTATAAACATGTTCTTGTGTACTCTGTAAATTAGCGCGTCGTTTGTATATTTTCTCACAATGCTCGCTTCTGCGAGAGGCTCATTACTTGAACTTGATCTTTCTCATTTATAACGTAAGTTCAGAAATTTTGTTTTTATTTTTATCCCAGCCATCCCTACGATGTCGCTTTAATTATTTTGATGTGAGGTGGACTTGGAAATTTTTTTTATTTGTTATAGCGTGTGGTTATAATTGTAGCCCAGGCAACCAAAATAAACATAGTATCTGTTATTTGTTAGTTCTATTTTGTATTTTTGGTTTAGAAGAATGATATAGTGACCAGGAAGTAATATAGAGAAATATATTTCGTATTTGTATTATCTATTCGAATGCTAGTCAAGTGTTTTTCTTTTATGGTATATAGGTAACCTCAATCGGGATAAAGTTATTCACCAAAACAAAAGAGTCGTCGCTTTTATAATACATTTACTATATTATTAATTATAGTACCCTGTTGTTAATTTGTGTTGTATTGTTTGCGGTATTCTTTTGATTTCATTACAATGGTTGCCTCTTTAAACTTATATTTGCATGGCTTTATTAAAAGTAAATTTAAATAGTACGACCCACCCTATTAAATTAAACAGTTTTTGCCAAGGAAGGTGGAATGGAAGTAGATTATATTTTTCTAGATTTTAACTTCTGATGAAAACGATTCCTCCATTCCTTAGAATTTATAAACGTGCCGTGCCGAATAATTTATATGTAAAATGATTCTGGATTTTCCATAAATACACAGAATCTACTTTGATGCATGTTCAAAGCGTTCCTCCGCAAAGACCCTGACATATAAAATCTTTTCGCACAATTATCCCCAGCCTCTTTGTGGGTAGAGAGTTGAGTCTATCACCGCGGGCGTAGTATGTTTTTCCGTGCTCATTTAACTGGTTGCACTACTAGTCCCGTCCCGGCAACGTAAACAAAACTAAAACAAAATAAATTAATCTCCGCAGGCATGAAAATGTGTACCTAGCCATTGTCGACCTTGTACATTCAATTATCACTGCAAGTGAGCAGTCAATTGCGTTCACCTGGTGATTAAACAACGAATTAAAAAGAGCAATGATTGTAAACCCGACTGAGATTGTACCAATAACACAAATGATGTTTTCACTAGATATTAGCACCCGACAGTTTCGAAGTGTTAATAAAAATATATGACGTGATGCCAGATGTTTTCAGCAATACGTATTGACTTTATTAGTTTTTTGATACCGCTATAGTTGTGGGGGCAGCGTCTTCCCAAAATTATGTAGGAAAGAGTTGTAGTAATAATTTATACAGAATGATTTCTTTAACCATTTTAAATTGCATATATTCCATTGATTTTCTTCGAATATGAAGGAAAAGAAAGAAAGGAAAGAGGGTCACCAATTCTTGACTAACCACTAGTATTTTCAAAATTGCACTTTTGTGTAAATATATAAAATAAAAATCTGATAATAAACAATAAAAAAAAAATCATCTAGTAAAACATGAAAAGTTTTATTTGCTGGAGAAAATTTGTTTTGATTTTACGTTCACTGCAGTATTTAGCAAATACACTGATTAACATTCACTTTTCCTAAATTTGTTCGCTACGGGAAAAATGATCCAACGAATAGAACGAACCCGTTTTGAAGGCTGTGTTTGTAATTTTACAGACAATCATTTAGGTTTATTTATGAGTTGTTGTCACTCCCTAGAAAAATGTATGAACAGTTTTCTGTGAAATGCTCTTTTAAAGCTCATAGTTTTAGCTTTCATTAATTTTTATTTATTCAATTCCATACACATAACTTTTGAACAGATGATAAAACTACAAATAGTAAAAAAGTCAGTGGCATGAATCACGCATCAGGCAGTATAAGGTTAAAGTGGTAATAAAATAAAAGCTCATAAGCATAACACGGAATGGCAACGGTTGTTTAAAAAAAAGGAAACGAGATAAAAATAAACAAAACAATTGACGGTAGGATATTGCGTAGGGAGTCATTTTATTGATGGCAGTAAACAATTTTGGTTTTATTTTTTTATTGGTTTTTTCATAGCAGATCGAGTCCATTATAACTCTTAACACTAAATAGTAATAGACTCTGAAACACCACTTTTATCAAGTGGTCAAATGGTAAAAAAATTAATAGGCAATTTTTAAAGGAATGTGTGTGATAACCGAATGCACGAGTATAGGGTTGCAAGCGACAGCCATTTTTTTAATCTTTGTAATTTATACTTTACGACACAAAAATGCATTCGTCCAGCAAAAGGTTAAAATGAATGCTAAATTATAGTATTATCTCTGCTTCTTCCAAATAAAATGAGTTGATGTTATTTTACCCGCCAGAAACATTGTGATCGTGATGCTGTGAATTCCTAATTGCAAGGCGATCGTGGGGGTAATAAATAATGGCCTGTCATTGCGTCTGACAGGTATAATAATGTCAATCCATTTGATTTCGCACAAGCTAAATTAAATCTGCAATTTGACATTAATATCGACCTTCTGGTCAATGAATGACATTTTATGTCGAGAAATTCAACATTCAAGAACGGTAGTCAAATGTTAAATAAAGTGTTGTTCGCCTACTCACATATTCGGGTCGCATACACATACACATACTGTCATAATTATATAAAATCAAATTATAGAATTATTATATTATCTAAACTATATGTGGTTAGGAAAATCCAATGTGGCTCACGCCTATGCTAGAAATACATAGTAGGATCTGCTCTATCCATGAACTAATTTTTATCGTACCTTTTCGAAACACCCTGTATACAGAGTTGTAGTCACAATTGCGTACTTTTAAGAACCATTCATATAATTAATCAAGAAAGGTCATTGGGCGTTTTTTGACCCGGTTGGTTAAAAAAGGCGGATAAAGCCCAAAATTTTATTGTTGCAGTTATATTACAACAACATTCTATTCATAATATGAGCGCCCAATGGTTTTCTTTTTACGGATGTTGAACAATTTGCTGATGAGTTCATAATCATAGAAAAATTATTATTTTCTACTTTTTAGTGCATTTGGGTTTAAAAGAAAACCATTGTTTTTATAAACATTTAAATTTTTTTGTTTTTTTTATAATTTTCTCCGACATGATGTTATAAAATGATTTTTTTACTGTCGTTTGAGTGCAAAAATATTTATTTTTAACTTGCTACAGATTCTTTTTAATGGCACAAGGTCTATATGCCATCCTTGCTACCAGAGATTTGATTGTGATTTCCACCATCATCCTAGATAATTTTCCAAGATTCCCACAACCCACAGAAATGCGACCCATTGTATCAGGGCCATTCATTTATACATCCTACTCACTTCATGTCTGTCAGCCGTGGGTTTATTTTCCATATCATGGTGCCCAATGACCTTTGCACAAGCATCTAGACTCTTTGTATTTTTGAAGCACTTTTATCTTAAGGCTTTTATTTCGACCAGCACGTCGTGCGCTTCTATGATGTCTCATTTATCAAGGACTTTTAAAATAATTGTTGTCAGAATATTGCTAATAGATGCTTTTTCATTTCAAACCACTTACATATCACGTGTTCTGTGACCGAAAAACATCAATAAAGTCGATCAGTAGAATTATTCTTTTAATTCATATCATCTTTACAAACCTATACCTATCCATAATAACTGCGTGCCTCAGTCATTTATTATTAGTTATTTTTCAGGTGTTGACAAAAATTGACAAACCGTGACAGGTTATCTCATTTGTTATTGAACATATTTGCATGGTTTCCAACAGTGTTTAGAATGCTAACATCTATGTTATATGTTGTTACCATAGTCTTATATGGGTAAAATCAGAGAAAGCCTAAAAAATCATTTCATTTCACCAGCTTGAAGAAAAAATTACAATTGATTTTGAATTGTTTTACACCGTAGTGTAAGTGGTACTCATTATTATACATATTTTGTGGATGTTCGAACAGAAATTTTCGAACGAATATTATTGTAAAAAAAAAAGAAAAGCGATTACAAAATGTGGCATACTTTTATGATCGTACACGTATAACGTTACATAAAAATAAATGCGTGTCACCTACTTTTAACCTTGAATTAAGTTAACAAAAGAAATAGCGCACAAACCAGTTTTAAGTTTGGTTCGCAATAAGTTAAGAACCACAGCCAAGTAATCCACATGAAAATAAACTTACTATTAAAAATATACATAATAGAAAATACTACCCAAAAACAAAGGGAAATGCAATTATCAAGTGTATCAAGATCAACATTTCACTTTAATTTGTTAATTACGTCAACGTGATGAATTCATAGGATTTAATAAATCAGCGTAGTGAACTTGGAGAGGCGCCCAGTAAATGTGCCATAGCAAGTGCTCAAGTGCCAGCGAGGGCGCATTCAGGAAAATCAAGCTAACCGGCACTTCCTCATAATGAGCGAACGCGCGATCCCGCGATCATCACGAATTGACCGTCAACTGCACCCGTGAGTCTGTCGCCCGCTGTGATCGGATTTATTGCGAAACACTTAACAATTCTTTATTCATGCGCTCACGGAAAATCAAATCAATCCGATATTGTTCGGTTTTTTGGAGCTCAAGGTACTTTCTGTGTTTAGATTTTTGAGCCAGATGAAATAGAGATTGTCGTGAAACGCAGATAGATTTTCTTTCGGCGTTAAGGTATAAAAATATCTCAAGTTGTATAATTTCATCATAACAATGAGCAAATTTTGAGTTATTTTTGTTAATGCGAACTTTCACACCGTCGTTTGAAGTGCTCTCGCTGGCATTTATGGGAAATACTTTAAAAAAATTACCAGATGCAAATTATTTAAATTTATTGCTGAAGAAATATTTCAATATATGTATCTCTGGAAATGATAGTTTCAACCTGCGGTGTCCGTACTTCGGAATGTTGTTTTGTTATAATAATTTTTATGATTGTTTTACGACAGAGCTTTAAACAAAATATGGCTTAGTAGTACAAGCTACAGTGTGTCACATAACTATAGAGCCACTTAAAAATTCTCCGTTATCAAATTTCCTTTCAGAGCTGGTGTTTATTGGCTTACAACTTTATATTGTACTAGTTCTAAGAAAATAGCCAAGACAATTAATAGTATGTCAATACCAGTTTAAATAAGATAATATTTATAATATAAACATATAAACTTATGGTAAATGATATTTCTTTGTTTTTTAAGTTAATATTACGTAACAAAATTTGATATTAATAATTAATTACTTCCCCATTTTTATTAATAACTTCAAAAATACGTTTTGACATGCTGTCTACAAGATTTTTCAAAACATTGGGCTCCAGTTCTTCCCATGCTTCGGATATTTAGATTCCACTTTTAGATTATTTACTCTACCATATGTTTATAATCGGCGTAAATTCCATGTATAGTACAATTATTCCCCATAAATTTTCCACTAGATTGTGGTCTGGTGAACGTGCTGGCCAGTCAACAGCCTTAATTTTATTCCGTTTAAACTATTTCTTTGTGTCGTTGCTGACGTGTATAGCGGCGTTATCTTCTTGAAATTCAAGGGGTAGGCGCCGGTGTTTTCGCGAAAATGGCAATAGACTTACTCTGCAGAACATTCTGGTAATCTTGGCTGTTCCATTTTCGCAGAAGTGAATATTAGATTCAGCTTACTGTGAGTGAAATGTTGCCCATACCATACAATTCCCGCAACCAAAATTTTTCTTCGGAAAATATACAGTTTCTTTTCGTAAGTCACGTCATTAGTTGTTAAAACCATCAGGTCCGTCTAGATATAACTTTATTTCATCACAAAATATTACCTGAATAATATTTTTTTATTTAATTTAATTTAATACATTCAAGTTTTAAGTTTGCTGAATAATTCAACATATTCCATTGCCGGTTCATGTTCGACCTAGCAAATTCTAAACTCTTTTCTTTCTATTTTGTAAATATATGTTCATTTTAAAGCCTGTAGAAAGTTACTGCAATTTTGTCTAAAGATAATTTTTTGTTGCATACAAACAAAGCTTTGAATACTTTTTTTCATATTACAGAAATATTCAGCGTTTTATGAAAAAAATCAAGCCCATCATAGTTTATTCATATATGTATAATACATTCATATTTGCTCCAAAAGCGGAAAAGTCAATTCATATATTAAATTTTTTTTTGTGTGCATATGTCACTGAACTTGAATATAGAGTATTTCACCTGCGCGTAACATAATTTTTGGGCAGCTTCCGGACAGAAAATTCCAAGCTAATTTAACCAGTGTGTTGACGGTCCGGAACGGAGGAGGAGAAAGATAAGTTTTTATTTTGTTATCTGGTGCCGTTTGGGTCGCCTCTAAGGCCCGTAGCAGACAACCGGTGCGGTTGCAGCCCGGTTGCTGCTACACATCGCGGCAGAACATTATTTAAAATGCGGCAGTGCACACGAGCCAGTCACCATGTAAAATACCTCAGCGCACCGTCGCCGCACCTGCAGAAAACGGTCGTTTGCTACGCCTCTGAAATAGCAGCCGAACCTCTCGCGGACATCCGGACAAATACGTAGATGACACATTCGAAACATGAATACTTTGTTGTTGCCAGTTTATTGCGGAACAATAACACACTCTTACAACAAACTACTCGATAGAAATGGAATTTTGCAAATTTATTGCTTTAGAAGACAATAGCATTCCATGAGTTTTATAAAGTCAATAGATTACCATTTGCCGATAGCTTCTAGGCTATCTAGCTATGGATAAGCACTGGAAAATCGAGTATACTTGACAAAAATTATGAAGATTATGAATTTGATTTGAAAAAAAAAATTTATATATACATATGTGTATAAAAGTGAAATTTTAAAGCTCTGCAAAAAAAGTTTCAGCGTGGTTGTAGCTACGACGCTTTCAACTATTGAGTTATCAATCGAGGTTAATGGAATAAGTTTGACGATAGGGAAACAAATATCATAGTAGTAAAATTACTCATTTTAGAATTTTACAACTCACTGGATAAAAGTTAAGCGTTATTCTTGAGGAACTCATGAAAATTGTGCGTGTAACTCATCAAAATTGTTTTTTACTTTACACTGTCGTATTGAAACGTTAAATGTCAGTAACCCAAAAGTTTCGCAAAATCCTACACAATTTACACAATATGTTCATATAAGTAGGTATGTATGAAACAATATATAGACTATATTAAAGAGGGTATTTATTAATAAATCAAGGTGTTTATAGTACTGCAGAGTGCTTGGCTAAGAGATTCACAACTTGGATTTACCTATATTTTTTTATTACTTCCAGCTCTCCTTTTAAATTCGACCTGGAGCATCATTATATTCAGGGTGTTTCATCTATCGGGGATCAAAATGAGTGAGGTGATAGAATTCACTTGGCCAAACGAAAATTGTGTGCATGGGGAGGCATTCTCAACCGTTTGGAAGTTAGAGTGCGATTCATAAATTCGGTATACATATTATTATTTTATTTTTGTCTTTTGATCTACCAAACATAGCAACATCAAACTCACGCCAAACAACTCAAACAAGTAGGTACTAACTCAATGTGCTTTCTAAAAATGCCACCAATGTTCTTCTACCTCTACCACTGCTAGTATAGACATTTTCGAAAGTAAATAAATGCTCTAAAATTTCCTAAAATTCACGTTTATCCCATATTTTCTCCGAAATTCATGTAATTAATATTCCTATGATTTCTTTTTATTAAAATGCCGATTTTGTTGCCATTCGAAAGAGGTACAATATGTCCAGGATATACAAATTTAGAAGAAACCCTTTTGAGGAATTTGAAAAAAATCTTTAACGTTGGTGGCATTTTCAGAAAGCACATTGATATAGTACCTAGTTGTTTGGAGTGAGTTAGATGTCGCTGCCTTGAATAGATCAAAAAATAAAAATTAAATAATAATGAGCCATAGCAAATTATTTGTATCTTTTTTCGTGTAGTTTTCCGCTACAATCCAAAGGGACGCAAGTAGTCTAGTGGTAAGTAAGGTAAGTTAAGCTTCCGATTCAAAAATCCCAGGTTCGAATCCCACTAACACAATACTATGTATAATATAATATGATCATCACAAACCTTAGAAAAACCATACTAGGAAAATTTGCTAAAGTTCCGAAATTTGTGGTTATGGTATTGGTGACTAGGTAAATATTACAGCCACCTAGTCCACAAACCTAAATTTAATAGATCATGGCTACTCATGAAATTATATTTTAACTAGGGTAGTATGGAAATCATCAACATTAGGATATAGTATAGAGTTAATTTAATAAATTACTACCATTTAACTTCAAGTGTACCCAAAACGCCGAAACGCTTGCAAATTATCTGTTTGAGTGAACAACTCATTCTGTCAATAAATTCAAAAATTCTTTATACACACGTCTTTTGTTGGTAGCTTGAGTAAAGAAAATAGGAGAATAGTAGATATCTAGTTGGCAATGGTAACTTTTGAAGTAAAGGAGGCAGGATGATGGTGAGCCAGAAAAGGGCAAAGCGAACAAAAAGCCTTCGGACGGCGGCGCGGCGTCGGCACGGTTGATGATGTGTGGTTTACAAAAAGGAAACCAAACACAAGACGCGTACCTCAATAATTAGTAAAGTACTCGCACACAAAGTGTTCCGTACCATCGTACAAGATATAACACTATGTACTTTTAAAAGAGTTTTATAAAAGGAACAAGAGAGGTGCTATAACATCATTGAAAATTTTTTTTTCTGATTTACATGAGGGCCATTTTGAAATTCGCCATTTTGGTTTTTCATTATTTGTTGTTTTAACGGCAATAGAAATACACATTCTGTGAAAATTCCAACTATCTACCTATTTCGGTTCATGAGATACAGCCCGCTGACAGACAGACGGACGGACGGACAGCGGAGGCTTAGTAATAGGGTCCCGTAGGCCAGCCTTCGGGTACAGAATCTTAAAAACTGGCTCGATAATTTTCATATTTACATCAACATTGCTACCTATAGTTGTTTTTCGACTAGCTACTACAGACACATTTACGAATGTGAACAATGTTCTTCAAATTGCTCTTGCGATGACAATGGTTTTAGGTTTATTGTATTTGGAAGAGAGTAAGGAAATTTGTTAACACAGGTGCTACATTGCAGTCAGATGAATTAATATTAGCTTAAACGAATGTTCACATACTCTCAATTCTGCAAAGTTAATACGAGCTAATAAAACTCACATTCCTGAACCAGACATTTTTTCAAATAACACAAGGTGCAAAAACACAGCAGCTTTACCCAAAAGAAAAATATGTCAGTAGCTACCAATAGATTGTTTTCATATGAATCATCGTTTGAGTGAGCAGTACGCTAATTCTCTACTCGTTGCATACCGATATTTGACGTAATATAAACTGATCCTGATCTTTTGTTAATTGTATCCACATAACCACCTCCAACGAAGAGAAATTTATTGCAAGTCCACCTATAAAGCCGTCTGACGTGCGCTAATGCTTTATGGAACAAATTTTTATAGAGTGTGCTTTAGTATGTCTTATGGAGCCATATAGGTATAAACGACCTCTGTGAGATCACTGTTGTCTTGGGAACAATTGTATCTATCTTATCATGCAAATCGGGCCATTTTTAAGAAACAATGATGACGTTGTGTTTGCACATTTTTACCAAAGAAGCTTGTGGTGGTATCGTTCAGTAAAAACCAGTCTTTTTGACATTCTGATTTCCTTTTCCTGATAAAATTATGGCGCAATTGCTTTTTTATAGCCCTCAATTACACGGAGGTTTCATTATAAGGTCTTTGACTTGTTTTGCCATTCAAGATCTTAATGTTAATTAAAATTGCACATTTTGTCTTACGTAAATTTATAAAACATGTTTTATCTTTTTAAAGCACAGCTTAATTTGGTTCATTTATAGCACTAAATACACAAATTTTTAACTTTGATTAATTTTCTTTTTAACCATAATTTTCTTCAACAACAAGAAGCACAATAATGCAACTCACCCATTTTCGCGATAAATTGTCGTTGTCCTTACTATACAATAAAACGTCTATTCAGGTCGACGAACGGGAACCGACTGAAGGTATGAATTAAATCAGGCTATATCAGCATTAAATCAAATCTTCTTGACTACAACTGAAAATATCAAACAACAAATGCAGGTATTTTTTTATAATGACAATCGCGATATATAATCGAGCCACTCAGAAACTCAAGAGTGTTTTTTGCTAAAACGCCAAGGGACTCCTTGCAATTAAAAATGCTCTTCAATTGTGATATCGTACACAGATTAATGTGAAAGTCAATTGGCACTGATTGTTTTAAGCGTTTAGAATTAATAAAATTCTTTTCTCCACGGTCTCTATCTGACCTAGTGATAGTCTTTCTCCGCTACGATTTTATTACATATCGATCTTGAAAAAACCACCGTAATGAAATCATCGATCTTAGAAAATAGATAGTTCAAAAGTTAGCTCTTTTGTATAATATCCACTACTACGAAAGGGAGTGTGTGTATTCATTAGCTGGCTTTGCGAGATAAGGTGTTTGCAAAAACATGCCTTTATTACTCCTTATCGTGCAAGGGGCGCTGTTTTACACACATAATTAAGGTGAAACGATATGGGGAAGTTGTCTGGGAATCTGATTATAGTAAAGTGAAAATGAACGTAGGAGGCGTTATTGTTATGCAAATGAACTTGGCGTTTCTGGATAGAAAAATTCCGGCAACTACTAAGAGCATGAATATTGTTTTAAATACTTTTGAACGAAAAGAACAGAAAAAGCCTTATACAAATTTATAAAGGAACTCTTCATACTGTACATAGAAATCTGGCGAAGTAAGTTCTGGTAATCTCGCTAGCAGACCAGCTCAACTCACCCTGTATATCTGTTACAACTTACGTGTGAAGTATCATACTGTTGGTCTATTGGTAGCGGATTTACCAGGAATTGCAACATCTGGAGTTCGAATTCCATGGGGGAAACCAGACAAAAGACCGAGAGCAGGATATGTATGTATGTATGTATTTCGAATATACACCATAGTGTAAACCACTTTACTTGACTCAGTTCTATGCAGTAAAGCTTCCATTAACCCTAAATACCCTAGTGGCTACTAACTTCAACAAAAGATTAAACGCAACTAAATTGTTTGGTGAATACACAATTCGAAATTTCACCAGACAAACTCTTCCAATTGAATAATTTCACCAAATTTATTCATAAATTGAATGGTGCAAGAGATGATGCACCAAATGAGGAATATGTATTCGAAAACGCCCAACGAAATTTCTTATTCGTACAGAACAATATCAATATTAATAAATATTAGTTCATGTGTAAAAGTATAACAGTTTTAACTGATTTCAAAAACTCGTCTAGCTCTTTGTGTGAATATATGTTATGTGTATATAAAGTTTTAAAACAAGAGCAAATAGCAAAGTAACGAAAACAATTGACGAAATTATATGACACAAAGTCGATTATTTGTTTCATTATGTTCGCTCTATGAAATAACATACCAAGAAACATTGCATAAATTTCGGTCATCAAATAATTTAGTTTTACATAACAACCTTATCAGACTTCCAATCATATAGATATTTCAAGGCACATGTTATGTTCTCTTAAAAACTAGGCGACTGATAGCAACCATTGTTATGAAACAGCAATAAATGCTGAAAACACGTTTTTTGTTATCAAACATTAAATGCCAAAATATAGGGGAAATAGTTTATTAGATAGCTCTATACCTCGCTTAGCTTGCAGGATTATCGAATTCTCACGTGCTTCATGATCGAGATAAAAATAAAAATCTCAAATAATCTTTAAGTAATTTTTCACGCATCGAACTTCACAATCATGAATTGGTTTAAGGTAAATGACAATATTTCGCTGATATGTGTATATATTGGCCTAAAATTAAAATTGAGCAATATTTTTAGGAGGGGATTCATTTACAACCAACAAATGTATTGTGGACTAACAAATTAAAAGAATTAATTTCATAATCCCAGCAAATGCTTTTGACTTAGTTAAAAAAATTATTAATTATTTATTGTAGGTATGCTTAAAGTAAAAAATAGGTCATGGCAAAATCGAAAATACTCGCTCAATATATTGCAACTAGCTTTTACCCGGACATCCAAGTATCGCCGCGATTTGCCAAGTTGTTTACTTCTCCCGCTATAACGCCACCACATTGCTTTTCATCTTAGCCCGCACTATTTCCATATTTGTAATTTAATCTTAAGACTTTCACTTTCCAGAACCAATTGAACGATAATTATACCCTATGCCTCTTTTTATAGGTGTCAGTTTCAGCAAAGATGCTAACATAATCTACTTGCACTCATCTTAACCCGCGCGTCAGACAGGTGCAGGTCATTTTTAGTCGGGCAGGTTTTGAATGCTGGTGTTTCTACATATACATATGAATCCATGTAACATCACATACGTTCGTACAGAAGAGTTAGTTAAAGGCTGCCGTAGTCTAAATGACCCAATCTGCCTGACGCCGGGTTAGGCACTCTTTAAGGAACGCTTCATTTAGAAACAAGGAAAACTGCCTTTTTAGCCCTCTCGGGTTTACGTGGAAGCCCAGGATTCCTAGAACACCCTATAAACATGATTTGCCCAAAATCCTTTTCACTTTGCTGTATTAGTTGATAATGGAAAGTAACAAATATTTCGTTTTGAATTGTCAAATATTTTGCCATAAAACGTAAAATTTTTTTTTCGCAAATAACTTTTTTCTTATACGTATTTCATTATAAAATGTTTAAGAGGTTGTACTATAAATTTTGATAAAAATTAAATAGCAAGTCGTGTATACATACATACATTGACCGAAAACCGTTACTTACTTATCTTCAGCTATAATTGTTTATCTAGTGTGTAAACAACCAAAGTTCAAAAGCATTTTATAAACACTTGTTGGATTGATTTATATACTCGTATCTGTCTATTTTTTAGTCACGATATTACACAGCATATTTAATAGTGATAAATATTTATAAAGCTCTTTTCCATGAATGAATGACTCATTTAATAACATGTTGTAGTCTATAGATTCGTGGAAGTGACGCGCCTACTTTTTGTTCATGGAAAAAGCCACGCGCTTACTAAATATATCGCTTTTTTATGCATTCCCGATTGAACATACGCAACGAGAAACCGGTTCCTATTGATTGAGCTACATAAAAAAAATTTCGAATAATAATTTTTCCAATAAATTCGATATTTTTAATTCGCCGCTTTTGAACTAGGTATATGAGATGAATAAACAGTATTTATTTCTTGTGATTTCAGACTGTCAGTAAGTATATGCACTCGTGTTCAGATACCTTAGAAATCTCGGTTAGAAAGGATAACGAGATTTGGAGAAAATTTCACAAAACAGGTGTGGCCTATTGACTTAATATTAACTTTGCTGCGTCATAAATGTGGCAATTGTGTAGAAAAAACAAATCAAATTGGAAATTGCTAGGTATGTATGTATGTATTTTTAAACAAATAAGGCGCAATCATTAGATAATCTAATAATAGAACAAATTGCATAGAAATATAGAAACTATTTCTACCCTTTTAATTTTGTGGCTTAAACGGTGCTAACAATGTTTTGTTCTACGCTCGGGGAGTCGAGTTATAGAAAAAAAATTAAAGTAGTATATAAGTATGTACATACAATGTTTAGCTTTTTCTTCTAGTGTGAGAATTTCCAATACTGTAAATTCCTTCAATATTGCATTCCGACCATAATGGTAATTAGTTCTATTTCAGCAAATTGAGATACGCCTAAGGCGTGCATTACGAATCGATTTTTCATTCAAAGTTTTATCACAATTTTTAGTTTTTTTTTAGTAAGTGACTACTGTTTATGAATACATGCAACATAGTCTTATAATTACGTTCAGAAAATGTGAGTTTTCTCCTTATTAGTCACTAGAACTGGTCCGTATATGATACCTAAAAAATCAAGTAAAATGGTATGCCAAGTGTCGACTAGACAAAGCAAAGCATCGTTAGAAAAACTAAGATACCTAAACTTACGTAAACTTAATCCCATATTTAGGTTATCCTAAATGCCATTTTATAGCTTAAGTTGGGAATGAAAAAATGAATTCTTTGAATATTGCAAAATATTTGTTAATATGGAATCATTTTATTTATTTATGCGAAGGTGGAAAAGGTGAATTCCAACTAATTAAAAAAATAATTCAAAATGCACCAAAATGCACTGATGCATTTTTCTAGTATGCTTCTTGCGACTATGCAATCAATAAGATTATATTGCAAATGGCGCTTGATAAACATTCTAAGTGTAATAACTTTTTAAAAGACTCTTGTGATAAAATTAAACAAGAATGAATTATAAACCACCAAATCAATTCTTCATTTGACGTCAACATAATTTAGATATTTTATAGCAGAACTCACAGCGCAGTTATGCAATAATAAGAAAGATTTATAATTGTTTGTGTTAAAAGAGTGTAGTTGGTAAACGTTGTTAAAATTAAGTATTAAAAACTAATTACTTCAAAAGTTAGTCATGGTAAAAGATTTGTTTGACGCAGTTTTTAGGCACATAAAAATGATCAAACAGAGATTTCAGTTACCACTAAGCACCTCCATTATTCATGTCGGCCACAGTTGGCATTACGAGGAGCAATAATAATATATAACGTGGTTTAATTCTAAAGTGTGTTTTTTGATGCGTTTTTCGATGCAATATTTATTTTATCTATGAAGTTCGAACTGAAGTTTACATTTGCTAAATATCTTTTCTGTATGTGTATTATCGCTCCTAGAATACATGCTTAATTTTTTTTAATAAGTACGTTTTACTTGCTCTTATCTCCAGCATGTTGTGTTCGAAACGAAAATGATGACCTTTTATGATTTTGTTATTAATATTTTTCAAAATAATAAAATTGCTCAAAGGGAATATATTATATCTTTGTAGGACTATACCTGCGTGTTTTGTACGGGAAAATGTGACTTGGGAGGATGAAAGGGATCAAGTTAATTGATTTTGAAAATTAAAATACCAAAATTAAGGAAGTCTGCGCCAGTCTTTCAATTAGGAGCAAATTAGTACAATTGTTGAAAACATTTTTTTGTTTGTTATAGGTAGGTATATAGTTTCAATTAAAATATAAAATTGACTAACTAAATGCAAAATTTGTTAGCTGTGGAGTAACTACTATAACAAACTATTTAGAGGAGGTCATTATATATTTATAAAAAATAAGAATGATATGAAAAAATCATGCACCTAAGGGTGCAAGAAATACGAGACATATGGGAAAACACATGCATATTCAATTTTAATTTTAATTATTATGATTCATGTTACAAATATTATCTAATGGAAAATTTATTGAATGGAGACTTGTTTTGTGTCAATAAACTAGTTACACATATTTCACTATATTCATCAAATTTAAAATCAAAACAACAAGTTGTTGATTTTGATAGAATCTTGTTCGTGCTTCTTCATGGGTATGAGAGACACAGCATTAAAATGCAAAATAAAATATCTTCTGACAATGAAATTCAAATGAAAGCTTTAACCTTTAATTCTTGCCTAAAAAAATGAAAACCTGAAAGCTTACAAAATGTTCCGTTTAGTTTAGCGACTTATAACTTTTTAATTTTATTTTGTTTGATCTCTTCTCCGAAATATCTTTTTTTTGCAGATGATTTAGTCATTCTGATGACACTTCAGCTATTTTTATAACTATAATAAATAAAAGAATATGGAATATCGACAGAAAAATTTAAAAATATATTTTGATTATTTTAAAGCACTTCTTCTAGTACCTGTAATATGTAAAAAAAAATGTTTATTATAGATTCTCAGAAAAATTATTTGTTACTAATAAATAAATAATTCATCATACTATTCTTTTTTCTCTTAAAAGTTATTAAAAGTTATATTTTCAACTTGATTCTGACAATTAACATGAATTGATGAATTGAAGATATGAAGTTAATGAGTAGCCGCATAAATTTCTTGGATCAAACTCGGGATATATGGAATTAAATTTGGTAACATATAATATTATAGAGCACCAGTTCCATTTTTACTTAAGCAAAATTCGGGAGTTCGAATTTAATGAATGAGAAAAACTTTCTTTAATGATTAAAAACTGAAATCAATCAACGTTACTTTATCATCCTTTAATTCGTTATTAATAATTTGTTTCCCTTTTAACACCATCAGTCGTGTGGAGTCAATTAAAATTCTACAGAAATGACAATGTTCTTTAAAAACTGATTTAGTGCACTACACGAAGGATCGTGGGTCAATTGTATTGTTTATGGAATATCTGACTCTGGGCATTTCACGGTTTATTCAGAGACAACAACTTGTAGTATTAGGCTTCGTATTTTAATATCAGATTATAAAATATTCGAAATATCGGGTCCCAGTCACTTTCCCGACAAACAATTTACCTGACAACTACTCTTTTCCCGACAGACTGAAATTTGTCATTTACAAAATGTCTACTGACTGAAATTTGCTTTTTACAAATTGATTGTCCGGAAAGTACCTGTCGCGAAAAGAGTTTGACGTTAAAAGCGTTTTCAGAAAACATTTTTTTTAGGAAAATGGTGTCGGGAAATTTGGTGGTCGGAAAATTGCAGACTGGAACGGTAATCCGATAGATATATCATTCAGCGATAGCACGCATTTTTGTTATGTTGCTGCTTTTAATTTATTATTTGATCTGAATTTATTAGCGAAAATTTAAAATATGCTTCCCAATTAACCTTCCTACTAGTATATGTATGTTTTCAAACCACAATATTTCGCATCAAACGAATGACTGCCAACAATGATACAGACGCTCATTTGTATATTTACAGATTTACTATGGAGTGGAAAATTTTTGAAATCTGCCTATTTGAACAGCTGTTATTGCCCTCTTATATTATGTTATATACAAGATTTCGCCTCAAATGCTAAAAACACCACTTTCAACTCCCAAATTGGGAAAAATAAAAAATTCCTATTCGGCGGGAAACACTTGGTTTTCAGCACTAAATGTTAATTTCATAAATGTAAAAGCAGTGCATAAATTTGAATAACCTTAATCCCAAAGGGAAAACCTATTTATTTGTTTGTCAGTCTGGACATCACAACCAATGAGGTTGCACTTTCGCGTAAATTGAACTTCCCATCCCACACCTATCACTTTGCAAAAAGTTGCAGTTTAACTTCCTGTATTAATTTAAAAGGTCTTCGTCGACCTTGCATTGAAATCTGCATAACTTAATGGGTACGAAATGTTCAGCGACAGAGCGATTGATGCGAAAATCATTTTAGCAAACTGCAATTAACGTTCTGGCTTCTGGCTCATTTCGCTTTTGTGTTTATAAAGAACACAAATTGAACCGAATGCTCGTTGATTTATTTGAAGTGCAATTTTTCACAAAACGGGCTAAACCTGTACTAACCTGTTTACGCACACACTGGAAAATCCTTGAAAGTCCGTTTCATTCAGCGGAAATGGCGTCAGTAGACTTCCGTTTTTCAGCAACGTACTAGATCTGAAGACGATGGATTTGACGAAACCTGCGAGGATTTAACTAATGCGGGGAAGCACTAACGAGCTTTCACTATAAGGTAAGAGAACAAACACAACTCGAAGCACTGGTCGAACTTAATAACCTAAGGCTCACCACCTCTGCCAAATTAGCGAATTGAGACGGCCCAAATTTCAAACAGTTTTCCACAGGTACACACTAAGTGCACTAAAGAGGTGCAGTGATGCTGATCCCACGTTAAGTCACCAAAGTAATGCTTTCGGGCTCACTGTTCACCAGCGACTAAAACTCTCAATCACTCTCAGTGTGATTAAGTATGAAAACGTGTACGAAATTTTTTATATCTAGAGCAGAAGGTAAATATGAGTTTAGCCGCGCTTTGAAATAACCGAACCGTCCGCCTGTACCAACTAAGGAGGCAGCCACGAGCAGCTTTAATAATTGATCACTTGCTTGGGCTAGTGCTGAACTAAAAATGATCTCAGATCATTTGGTACACTCCTGGCTGCTGGTGAGCGACTCGAGTGCGAATGATTTTTTGACGCACGAAAAAAACTTCTTAAGATTCGGCCGTGCCAACATTCGCGCTGCTGCTAAACCGGGGGGCAGACCTACAGGTAGGTGTATTCGATCGGTTTTTGTGCGGCCGCCGAAACGTGCTATCTGGTTCAAACCAGTAAGTACTCCATCTGGGTTACTACTCGAACAGTCGAACCGCATACAGTAATTTGGTGGCTGATTTATGGGTACTTTGACGTCCTGCTTCAACGAAAGAAACTTGCAAAAGCTTCATGCTGCACGTGATAGTCCATTAAATAACTCCGTTGAAGTAATCGACCTGCATTTGTTGCGTTCAAGAGAGAGAGATTGGCAGAAACGGTACCTGTGCTGCGAATTGGAATTTTATGGTACCTAGGGGGTTTTCGGAATAAGGAAAATCAGCATGCAATAAATTACCGTCCACCCGAAACTGGCTTAATTTTCGGACGTAATAAATTTGAGTGCGTCTTTATCAGTTTTATCAATGTGGCCAGTGCCTCGTAAGTAGGTATATATTTTTTGGCGTTGTTGATCAACAAGATAAACTGGTAGGTATATGAACAGCAAGGTAAATTCTTGAAGGTGGTTTGGTTTAATGAGGGAATGAAAGCTAAATCAGATAGATTATCTTTTTGAAATTCTATTGTTTTACGCTGTTTACTAATTTTGAGCCGATTTAAATTCTTGCCAAGCAAACAAGGGGGTTTGATAAATTTCAAGACGTATATAATAAGAGGTAGCAACAAAACGCTCATAGAAAATTCTTCATTATTGAAATGAACGATTGCGAGTAACGATTTGTGTTACCTACTACGCGTATATTCATTAAAATGGGTTTCAATTAAACCTATAATAATTCTGTATGCGTGAATGAATCATTAATGTCTAAGAAGTCGTCTACTTTCTACAACTCCTGTTTTTCTTTATGATATGTTTCTTTATGATATGACTAGTAACAATACATCTTCTATGCTTTTGCAAAAAAATTATAAAGACGATTTACATATACATATGTATATTATATAACTTGCAAGTACCAAATTTAGTGTCAATTGTCACCCTTAGCAATAATTGATGCTGACGTGGTTGTTGTTACTGCGCAATGCGCACTGCGCCAGAATAGGGCTGATAGAGAGAGAATAATAAAATGAGAGAACAAATTTTATATATTTTTCCATTCTTTAAACTATAAAGAAACCAGTTTAATTGCAGACATGTCAATGTATATTTCCTTTGGCTTGACTAGGTTTTCTGAATATATGGTTTATTTGGTTTTAGGTAAACCGACTACGACCAACTAACAACTACTGCACATCAGCTATAAAAGAAGTTAAACAAGATAAACCTTTCGATTTTAAATTAACGGATATTTTCATAAGCTGTTTGCGTTGGGCTTCCTTTGTTATTTTGTCATGTGAATCCAATCCTATTTGTCTGAATGCACTCAAAGGGTTATTTTCCGGGGGGCTGTTTCCGATGTCATTAAAATACTTCCGATGTACCGTAGGGCAACCATTTGGGTCCATTGCTTTTCATCATTCACATCAAAAATTAATCGGATCTCCTCTAACTATCATAGAATTTACAAAACCAAAGATCTTTACAACATTGAACATTTAACATTTTTATTTCTACGCGATTTATTCCATATATCAACTTATTGCACCAACTACTGTTTGAATAAACCGATATTATGTATTTCGCATCGCCTTAATCAATATAATGATACGTTGGATTTGGATTTAGTTTCCAAGAAACATTCATTGCACAATTGTTTGTACGCAGTAGGTAATTAAATTAAATTAAAAAAACATAATTCGAAAGTAAAGGTTTTGTCCCTGACTATTTTTGAATTTTGTGTTTAACTTTTTCTCAAGTAAGTACTTAACGGTGGAAATTTCAAAAATTCAAAATGGGTTACAATTTTACTCGTTTAGATTTTTCCATCTCATAAATTCCGCTATATTCAGAAATGCATTGATTAGTTAACTAAATTTAATAGAGTGTGCACCTACTTTCTTGCGAAAATACGTAAAAATGATCAAGTTCCATGTAGAATGGCAACCATTACTCCACAATGAATAATAATATGTATTTCACGAGAAATTATGTAGGTATAAGTATACATACGTATATATTATTTATATATACGTTACCTGGAAAACATATTATTAACACTCGGCGAATGACTACCAACTCACGCTTGACCGCTTGTGTAAATAAAAAAATCTATGAAGTAACCTTGAGTGTTTGTTTGAAATGCGTTAAATTTACTCGGTGTGACGAAGGTGGAAAACAGTAACACCAATTATGAGGTGAGCATCACATACCGGTAAAAGCGAATAAGATGAACGTAAGTAAAAATTTGTTTCTACATTCATAACATATGTAAATAAGGACGCTCGACTTTTAAATGTAAATAAAACATGTTGTGTGTGAGATATCCACTCCTTTTATTATGGCATTAAGTATGGAATATTTCAGATGTCCGTCATGGCTTTGGTTGGTGGCACGTAATCGGGAGGTCTTATTATTTTCTAGAAGACTACTAACACCTAATCACTTATAAACGAATACAGATTTACATCGTTATAACATATACGCTGTCTGGGTTTAGTTCATCGACATTGAAATCCTTTTTAATCATTTTTACCATTTTCTTAGTATAGATATAACCTCTCTTGGGTTTCGATTTATTTAATGGAAAAATTAAAAAGTATATTAAGTTTTGGACACTTACAAAGGCGGCTACAAACTGAACCCTCAGGAGGCGTTCTGGTCCCTTGGAAATGGTGAAGTGGAGAAGATTAATTTCATCTTAAATATATTTATTTTATTATATGTGTGGAATGAAAAACACGTTTTTTTAAATCGATTAATTTAACAGTGAGATATTAATGATTAAAAACTATGGGTATGACATGGTAAGCTACGATTGTGTCGTTCCTGAGGGTTAAGAACATTAAAATATTACAACTCCCACATGCAAATTTGCAGCTTTTATTCGTTGCTGTAAAAGTTTAATGGTGCTATTAGAATAAGTCAGATAGTTTAAAATCAAGATTTATGTCTGTTTTTATTTATGTATGTATCTATTGCTTTTTAAAGCGTTTTACGATCTTTGTAAACAGTGCCGGATTCAGACCACGTTTGTTTTTGGGGTTGTTGTGGAGAAAGGGCGAGGGGAGTGGAAAGGCTTTTCCAGTGTCGGGTCCGTCCTAGTCTTAGGACGGATTGTTTTTCTGTATACTGTGTACATGAACCTTCGACATATCATAACATAAAGAAAAACAGCAAATGGCGTGAATATTCATTTTTTTTTTAAATTTGATGCCCAATTGTAGACATTTGCAATAAAGGTGTCAAATCAACGCATTTTCTGAAAATGGACAATATGCATTAATTTTTTGTTGATATTGTAGGAACTTTAGACAGTATCCTTTAATTCTATCAAACCCCCCCGATCTACCCCATTCCTATACTATAAACTGGTGACAAAAATACCAATCTGCATCTTACTTCAGGCGTCTTAAAGAAAGACTAACCATCTAATGCTATCAGGAAAAGCGCACCTCAATTATGGTCCGAGCCAAGATCAAACCGAGGACCACGAAGTGATAGCTCAGTGTATACCTACCACTGAACTATTAGGTCTCCATGTACAATGAAAGTGATGAATGACAAAAGTTTTGAATTTTTTAAATCAGTTCAATTGAAAGTCTCGACTTCAAGGTTGATCTTCATGGTATTAAATAACAACAACTACCGTCAATATTATGAATTTCGTTTGCCTACCCCATCCACTTTCTGAAGTCGGTAGCTTATTGCTCCATCAATAAATAACAGATAGACAGAGGCCAATCCAAAAACTATGTAGATAAATTTTGAAGTCATAATTATATTTTTTTATAAATATAGATATTGGTTTTTTTTTAATTTTATAATGGCTTTTATTAGATATACAAAATACACTGTATCACTAGTATTTATAGTTAAGACTTACTTTATTTAATCGCAATGACCAAATTGTAACTAGTCAACATTTTCCTAACAAAACAAATTTTATCACTTTTGACCATACCTTTTTTTTATGTTTATCTGTCTCTTCTAGGGGTTATCAAGTTTTTCAACATTCCTTGCAGTTATGTACTATGGACTCAATTGAACGTGAAAACTAGAAAGTTTTGTATTAAGTTCTTTCTCTTAGCTAATCGAGAAGTGGTTATTGTTCTTTGAAGTAGTCCCCGCTCCATTGATTTTATCCGTCAGGGTTATTAGATCATATTAAGTAATTAAACGTTTACATTTTGAAGGCGATTCTTATATACATATGTATATGTGACATTAATAATGCTACTTTTACTAAATATATTTTACTGCATTACTCTAAAGGGATTTGTTTGGAAATCACGACTACATTCTATTTATTTAAATTCGATTATCAGAAATCCACATTTGACATTTCAATATGTGAGATTAGACTCTTTATAATCTTGTACCTCTTAAACAGGTGATAAGAGGATTTAAGTAAGATAGAAAATTTCCCCAAATGAACAACACCACTGCTACTTTGCTTTAATCTGTGTAACTTAAATAAGATCAAATACTACTTAAACTTCTTACTTTTAATATGTTCATCATATCATTCTTCGAAGTCTTTTTTGACTTGTCGTCTGTGATTCCGAACAACTGATTAAAAAAATTGTTTCACCGGGTAACAGATATTTAATCACATATAAACATCGAAGATTTCTGATATAAAATAATTTGTGTTGTTCTCAAAAAAGTGATACATACAAAGTAAGTTACAAAAAAATGTGAATCAGCATGGGAGGCTAGTGCACTAATTGTTTATTTTCATTGCTTTCATTGATAGTACAATCAAAATTCCAGTGCCACTAATTAGGTTAGTGGTAGCGAAATTAAAGCTGCACCACCACTAAGTGAAAATCCATTGGCATTATACTGATAGTGTAAATTGAAATACATATAATGCAAATAGTGCAATACATTGGTATCAAATCTTTATTTATAAATTTGTTGTCTATTAATAACAGCATTTAATTCATTAGCATTAGTTTCATTACCACTAAACCAATTAGTGGCAGAGAAATATTGTTTGCGCTAAGGATTGAGTCATTTAGGGTTAATGCAGAATATATTGTATGAAAGATTCAATGCATTACCCCACACCAATGCGCCAAACCCCACACCCTCATTAAGTTTGATCTATAAAGTCCAATACGCGTTGAAGCGGTAAAATTTCAAAAGCATGTTACGCTTGATATCATAATCATATCAGATGTCCAATTGATGTTTGATACAATTCAGCAGCTTGATAAGGCATAGTTAGAGTCGACGTCAATACTCCTTCTGATTAAGTGAGGCCGGTTGTTTGTTATGGACATGGATTAGCCTAAAGTAGTTCAATCGTGATATGGGCGCTCAAGTGGCTTTCAATGGAAATTTTTATTAAATTACATACTTAATTTTGGTGATACTCAGCCACAACGGCAAGGTTTGTGCTAAACGCGACATTGCCAGTCAAGGTTAATTTTGTCTTAAATACACTGAAAGGATGTCTATATCACGAAGGACAAAGTTTCGTAACAAGAATACAAAATTTGAACTGACTTGAACCGAAGTGGATTTATGTTGTAATGAGGTTTTGAAGTATTAAATGTTTTGTGTTAAGTTTCAACTATAAGAATGGGCACTTGAATACATACAACTAAGAGAGCAAATTGACCTAAATAATAATGATTAATACAATACATTAACATATTGGCTTTTAAAAGTAAAATTTTAATTTTTAATTTGGCTCTTAGTTTAGATTTTTGAAAGAATGATTTGGGATTAAGGCTTTGTTACTTCTTTGTAAAAGCTGGGATCTTGCATAATTATTTAGAATTTTAATGATACACTACACACTACCTAAGATAAAATTCTCAATGTGCAGTCCACATTATTTATTAGTCCTTAACGTAGTTATCTTGTGGAACTAATGCATTAAAAAAAAATCTACTGGTATACCAAAAAGAACGTTATCCAAATATATTAAAAAGGGTTCAAGTTATAGTGCAGACTAAATGGGACGTATTCATAATAATAGAAATATATGAATTCTTTGTGTTTCTTTCTATTTGGTTTGATATCATTTTAAAATTCTTGGATTGTGTATGAAGGAAAAAAAGGAATGAAAAGGCTATTTAAATGGTTAAACATTTTGCGACTTTTGCTTTTATTGAATATACTGAGTTGAAGTTGTTTAATATTGCTTTACTATGTTAGCAAAAATTATATTATTGATATTACTAGCAGACTCGTTTCCGAATTACGGGATCTTTTAATATTTAATCAAAAGAAACCAACCACAAATCATTTCAAATTCTCAAATTTCAAAAGCAGACTCGAAATATCCAACCCTGAAAACCTTTATGTATCCATTTTCATAGAAATCATGTGATTTTGAGATTTCTCGATCGTCATCGCACACAGCCACCTGTCCGTTATTTTGAGGCCCCAATTTGAGGCCTAATAACGGCATCGGAATCGGTTTAGAGGTTTCAGAGTTTATCACGAGCAGACAAACAAAGTTTTCTTAATTATTAATAATATTAAAAACTATAATATTTATAAATATAATACATATGTAGGCAATGTAAAATTTGAAACTTAAACTTGTATCGAAATCTCGAAATTAGAATTCCAGAGATTTGTGCCAAAAAGATACATAGAGGTTTTAAGGGTCAATTATTTCAAATCTGTAATGGAAACTAAGATTACGAGATTCAAATTTGTTATGAGAGGTATTCTTTATCGGTATAAAAATTTGTAGGTATAGGTGCACCAGTAATTAATTAATTTTCTCAAAATAAAAATATTGCTAAGTTGCTATTTACCTTTTTAGTTGTGGAATCTCTAATGGTATCATGTCATATCTGACATACCTATAGATTCAGAGTAGAAATTTAACTGATATAAAAGAATAGAGCAGAACAGAACAGAACAGACAGACTTAATGATTTAATTTTAAATTTATTTCATTTCCGGTCCTATTTCAAATGGAGTAAATTTAACATGCGATTTTAACTTTCATTGAAGATTAAATCATTACGGTACATTATAGTCTGGCTTAGGCATAAAAATAACAAAGCATTTAAAATTAGATTTTTTTGTGAATATTCTATGTACTGGTAATTACATGGCTTTTAGAAAGTGCAAAGTCTGCCTGGACAACAACGACGAAATGATCTAGTTTATTTGTCGGATCTTTGTGTGCGGAACTAGCCAGACGCTTATAATTTATGCAGCTGCTATAGTAATGGACAGCATTTTTAATTTTCAGGACGTACTATGAGACTTACCAAGTATAGCCATATTCCGTACTTGCAAAAATAAAAGACTAAAGAGAATGATCTTAAACAAAAGGAATTAAAAAGACTGGAAAACGATCTGCTGATGCTCTCCGAACATCGGATGACCAGCACCGAGCCAATGCAGTTTTGGCATTGCTTAATGAGGTTCGCCTTGAAGTGATCCCCGGGCCTTTCACTTCCACGGACAAATGAGAAAGAAAAACTGCACTGTTGTATGTAGAAATAAAACCGAACTTCGCAAAGGCAAAATATCATAAAGTCATGCCGGCGAAGAAAAATTTCGAAGAGTCTGTTGAATTAATGGTGTTTGGGGATTAAATTTAGAAAGCTATAAATTTAATATTTTTTGAGAAGGTTTTTTAATTTTTATTTGTAATTAGACTTAAATTTTATCGACACCGCTTTACCGATTTACCGCCATATTTGCTCGTTATCATTAGTCAGCTCTGTGGTTACATTTTGTAGTCCACCAAATCGAATTTGTATCTTTGTGATTGGATTAATTCAATTTGTTTATCTAAATGTGAGGACTCCCTTTAAAAGGAAGATATTCCGTGATTAAATGAAATTATTAAATCCATTAAGCAGGTTATTCAACTTACTGATTTCAAAAATTTAGCACAACAGTGGGTAAGATAAACCAGACCACACAGATATTAAGGGAATTATAAACCTATTGTATAATATAATGTATAATTTATTATCATAACGTGTTTTTCTGTAAACATTGTAATATTTAATTAAGTATATTAATTATACCTTTTGTTTGATTAGATACGTTTCCCTATAAATTGTAAAAGGTGAATGGAAAGTACGTCCTATTGGCTTATGTGAAATATGGAGAATTTTGTTCCAACTGGTGTAAGTCATGAAAATCTGTTTTACTTACACAAAACAATTGTGGAGCTTGAAAATTTAGTCGTCATAGTTTAGTGATCACCATTTGAGATAAAAACGTATTTTTTCAATTTTGTACCCCGGCTTTCTCAAAAAATGTGCGTAATTGTACCAGATTCGTATTCAATAGAATAAGTTACATTCGTATTCAGTGATAAGTCCGACGAGTTATTATTAGTATTATCACTATAATTTTTGTAGTATAATTAAATACCATGTTTTTCTTAAAACTTTCCCTAGAGCGTTGCATACATTTTGGCGATTTTTATAAATTATTTGTAACATTCTACTTTGATTTTGTAAAGTATCCTAATAAAAATTTTGGAAATTATTTAACTTAACTCATTACGTATAATCGTAATAAATTTTCCTTACGATCTTATACCGTTTATATCGATTTTCGTTATAAGTTTACACCTTAAAAAGGTCCTCTATTTACAAATTTCATCAATTAGGTACTGATTGATTACTTTACAACACAACACACAAAAAAACACAACAGAAACAAAATAAAAGAAGTATAAGTATAGGAGAGGCAAAGTAAACTAAATGAAAGAAGATTTGACTTAGCCCGTTCCCTGGATAAATTAAAATCTATCATTGAAGCAACGGGACATGGAAATCTCGGGTAACTTTGATGTTTAGATAGCTTTACATTTGCTAAGGTGTACCTATGTATGTAGGTATTGTATATTACGAAATACAGAAAAATTGAATATGTTAAAGAAACTTTCAATAGTATATTTAAAACTTTGTACTTACAACTCTAAAAACAACAAAAGGCGGTTTGTTCTAATTGTAATTATTTTTCTGTCCAGCGAATTCTTTCATTGACTACATGTTTTCTTCTAATGCAATACTATCAAATAACATAGTCTACTGTAAACAATTTTGCATTTGGTTTCATATCTTCTTATTTTTACAATATACTGTAATCAGTAGTGAACTGGTTTTTGGCTCTGTTATACGTTAATGTCATTCTGACCTGCATATAATATTTCTTAAGAAAAATAAAACAATATTGAGTTACAATGCCCAATAACCAAATAAATTATAGTAACCGACATAACTACTGATTGTTATCTTTGAGCACAATAAATTAGATGTTTAGTACACTTTCGTGACGTAAACAAAATAAATTATTACCTCCTATAAAGTAATTTGCTTGGCGCAATAAAAACGTTCGAAAATATATCAGCTATCATCTTTATATAGCTATAATGACTTGTTGTTCAAGTTTGAAATTTAAAATGAATTACTCGAATTAATCTGTGCCAATAAGCCAATAGCGATTATGATAGCATCAAGGAAGTGCTACTTCACGAATGACCGCGTACAATAAGCAAATGAAGAGCACTTAAGAATGTTGCCTCTTTTCCTGCCTTAAATAAATAATAAAAAAAAATTCAATGATAACACCCTTTGCAAGTATGCCAAAAATGTGGTTTGATTGTGGAAAATAAAATGAACTTGGAAGGAAAAGTTGCATTTTCTTTCATGCGATGCCTTTAACTATATTTCACCTAACATGACCTCTCAGGGTTGTCAGTCATAATTTAAAGTACAAAAATTAGGTATATTCGGAATGGAGTACGATTAGAAAATTGTGAAATTCGGGCAGGAATTTGTCTAAATTGAATACTATCTGCCCGCAAAGTGCACACACCTTTTCTTAATGGTGACTGAAGTATTTGGCGAGCACGTCGAAAGTGCTTTAGTCTCAGCGTCTAGAAATGATAATGATAAAATTGCTTTTGTTATGACAGGCGACAAGGACAAATCGTTGTTTCGAAAACAAGATAGAAAATGACTTGTTGCAAAAATAGGAAATGCTCGTTATCATAAATGAGTTTAGTGTTTTCCATTCCTCATTGTTATTATTTTTATCTGAAGGAAATCATGTTCTGAGTCTTTGAGGCAAAATAATTATTGTATGATATCTTAAAATAGTAGCTTTCTTTAGAATCAAATAGTTGTTTTATCTACATAACAACCATTTATTACGAAAGCTATAATGAAAGGTCAACGTTTTATGAAAACTCAATGTCGATTAAATCGGCCAGGCCCCAGCACTGTAAAAAATATCGAATAGTATAAAAGCTTCTCGAATTTTAATCTTTTATTTAAGGGTACTTTTGTTACTAGTTTTCTTGGTCTAGAAAAATCTGTCTGTACCATTATTTGCAAGTTGAAATCTTTTTATTGTGTGGTCATAAGTTATACTATAGTCTAAGCAGTGGATGGCACTCGTCTGTATTTACAGCTTAATACAGTTTGAACTTTGATTATTTAAAAGTACTACCTAGACAAAATGCAGTCTCACTGTTATTTGGCTTTTCTCACCGCTCGCACATCGTTTCGTGCTAGAGACGTAAGGTAGTGTACAGCACGCGTTGTGAAGCGAACGACGCTGTGCTAGACGAGGCGAGGCAGTCAAGTCCACAGCACATGTTGGTGTACGCAAACAGGCCGCTGGATCGCAAGCTGCATCGCGCGATATTTTTCATGCTAGACTTGAAGCTTTAATAGTTTGCTTTTCTCGCTGCTAACACCGGCACTCGGGTGATTTTCCATTTAATTAAATTTATTGATAGAACTAAAATAGTTTTGTGGATGGCTTTCCAACTATTGTAGTTCTGTCTACTTAGGTGGCTAATTAATAGTTCTATTTTCTAACTAATCTAATATTTTCTACCTGTGCACTTATATATGGGCTATGCAAAGTAGTGATCGATCATTTTGGTCACTCAGGTCATACGAGTCATTTGTTACAGGTTACTCATAATAAAGACTCGGTCATTTGAGTCAAGTAAACAATTTGTTGGTACAAC
The DNA here is from genome assembly GCA_947538895.1 of Neoitamus cyanurus. Classification (NCBI taxonomy): domain Eukaryota; kingdom Metazoa; phylum Arthropoda; class Insecta; order Diptera; family Asilidae; genus Neoitamus; species Neoitamus cyanurus. The sequence continues at coordinate 54,924,444 of OX384540.1, forward strand.
CACTACTGTCACTATTGACAAATTTACCCTTCTTAGTGAAGTTGGCTGCCTTTTTATATAGCACAAATTCAAGAGCTATTGTCAAACTCTTAACATCTTACAAACTTATAAGCTTTTTCTGCATCATGCAAGTAAAGGGTGTTTTTCCAAGAGGCGTTGTAAGTATCAATGTAATTTTCATTCGGTAAAGTCTGGCCACAGCAACGATTCCAAAATCGTGGAAATACATATTTGAAAATAGGAAACAAGATGACGTTACGTCCCACACAGCGGCCGAAAATATCGATTTTTTGAAACCTTATTTCAAATGTTGGAAAAAGTGGTCAACAACTAAATTGATAGGTTGCGCTATGTAGCTGGCAACAGCGGTGCTCAAATGCCCGAAATATATTTGAAATGAAAAATGTTCTGCAACTTTCGAGTTGCCTCCCTAACTAAAAATTTTTGTTAATTTTTGCAATAAATATTTCTCATCGAATTTTTAAAATAAAGTTCAGTAAGTCTGTGTTTTCGTAAACATACTCTTTACGATTATCTTTGCCAACATTCTATACCAAAAAGGAAAGAACAAGGTACCTGCCTCCTATCTTAAGAGCAATTGATATTTGAGTCCGTTATAAGCAAAAGTTGATTTTCGTCATTTAAGAATTTGAGATTATTACCCAATTATAATAATAATTATATTAGCTTATTTAAACTGGACTGATTTGGAAGACATGTGTATAAAAGGTCGAAAAGCACAGCTCATTGAAACAAATTCTCAACATTATTGGAAATAAACCTAAACAGGTCGGAGATTTAATCTCTTCGCATTTATTTTCTGCCGATCGAAACCAAAGGCAGCCGAGAGCCACACATTTAAGTCAAAATTTCGATCGAATACTAGTTCATTTATGTTCCATTAGTCGCACCGCTTTATGTCATTTACCCTCCCAAAAACCATCCATTCACTTACGGTGCGGCGCAGTCAGCTCCTATGAAATGTTATTGTTGCAGTGTGGGCACTTGTTACAATATATGTATATTAGGATTGCAAAGATCTGGCCGGAACAAAATTCAAATTGCATCTGCAGTAACAGCGCGAGCAGTACCTATGCATCGTTAAATTAATTCCAAAGTATTTCCCAAGCCCTGGACAGGTGGCGCATTTTAACTACTCGTATAAGCAACTGACGTCAAAGTAACGTAATTGACACAACGAATTCCAGTACCTCTGTATATCCATTACGTCATTTGGACTCGGGAACCAATTTGCGGTTTGTCTAGGACTGTAGGAAGATGCCTTTTTAGAGAAGTTTATAATCTTAACAGAATTACGTAATTAGTAATGGAAATTCCTTATGATGCCGTAAGTGCGAGTAAATCAGACCTAATACAACCTTCCCCATTTTATTCTATTATTAGAATACCGTTCATAATATTAATGATAATATTTCATGTCGATGGTGGCGCAAAAGTTTTAAGTAGTACTCTTTTGGGCAAAATCGAATTAAGCCCTTAAGGCAGGTATTATCAGATATGACGTATCACTACACAATGCATACTTGTGATAAGCGTATATCTTTGTTCCTAACGCCCTGCTGGCACCTATAATAGTGGCGAATTGTTTTTAAATTGCTTGAATATTGCTAATAAGACTGAAACTTTAACGCCTGCTTTTCTAAAAAATAACTTCTGTGGTACACCATTGATATAAGATGTACGGTTTCTTCATAATTGCTTCATTTGTAATAACAACAAATATTAAAAATATTTAAGTGTATAGATGTGTTTAGTTAACAATCAACGAAATTGTAAATGAAGTCCAAAGAATTTATGTATTCGCTTCAAATAATTATCATAGGAACGCCTGCTTGTACTCCCCCAAGTAAATGAAATAAATTCCTTTCATTTCTATATTGCAACGTCAATAGTATGAAAATTGACGCAAACAATGTTACGTTATCAAGACCATCATCAACCTCAATGTATTTCTGAGAAATTATGTACGGAAGGCAGCCTAGAACTCTTTATCTTCGTTTTACTGCAATTAGGCCACATGCGCTGAATAAAAATTGTGAATTTATCTGATCTTCTTAAGCCGAAAGCGGGCGTGACTTTTACTACGATCTCCTGCCGAACCTCTTTTGAATACAAATCGGGCCGAATGTGCTTTAAGGCGGCTTCATTGCGTAATGTTCCGGCTGTTTGTTTTATTTTCATATCTACGCACTGTCTGACTGAGGGTTTTTCTCATAATTTAACTTTGACATTGCGGCGCGTAAAGAGCCGATACCAGTCGGCCTGGACACCTCCGGTTATTGCAGACTAATTTTGAATGTATGTAGGTATGATGATTTACAATTTATGACACTCCACCCTGAAGGTTGTTTGGGTGATGTTAATTGAACCGAGTTTATAAAGTAGTCGTTGACATTATTATTCGATCTACCGACTTTTGTGCGGTCACGTGAGGTTTTTTAAGACCTGAATTTAAAACAGTCGACGGCATTGTTATTGCTATGGTGCCAAATTGCGGTTATTAATGTCGCTGGAATTATTAGAGGACAGTTAGCCAAAGTCATGCTCAATTTGCATACATTAGAGCCCAGAAGTACTTATACGTCGTAGATGTTGTGCTTATTTTTAAGTTAAGTAAACAGAGACCATAACAACACTTATTAAAGCTATGGAGATAAAAGTTTTAAAGTTTAAGTTGTAAATTGCGCAGTTTTTGAGTGTATAGTGGGTAATATCTTGTACAGAAATTATGTGCACGGATATACTTACGAATTGTTTATATTTGTAATCATATACGTGTAAAGAATACTGCAGCAAATAAAATTTATCAAATGTTCTATAAAAGTCTATATGTATTTTTTGGTTCTATTTTACTCAATACCAAATTTGAATGTGCCAATTTGTTTTTGTAGGTCACTGACCTCACAAACAGTAAAGAAACAGTGAAAGGAGGAGACCCATATTGTTAATTTATCAGTGCCTGTCTGTTGCAGATAACAAAAAAAGTTTTGACCTCATTAATTTAGACGTCTGAAGTGAATCTACGCCACAAATATATTGTATGTATAATAGATATAATAAATAAGATGCATTGAGTTTTGGCAATAATAAAATGTGATTTAATTTAATCAATAACAATTAATCAGGCACTTGAGAAAATAAAACAAAATATCGTTCATTTCGTTGAATAGTTAACGCAAAAAAAAAACACTTGCTTAACTGTGCAATTTACTGCTTTTGTTTGGTGCTTATTGTTGTCAAAATCCCCAAAAGATAAAACGAAATATTCAGTTTATTTATGAAAGTAAAATTTTTTTTTCTTGCTTTTCTTTCATTTCATTCGTCTATTCATATTTTGTAATTGTATTTTATAAGATTGGCTTCGTCTAATTATACAATAACTTAGGCATAAACAAAATTGCACTTCAAGAAGTCCCTTAATTTCTAAGAATTTCATTGAAAAGAAATGACTCAATTTACTTAAAGACACGCAAGTTCATACCTCAATTTTCTTCAATCGAACACATTCAAAAAAATCATGCCTAGACCCAATTCAATCGTAGCTAGGCAGGATTTCTAACTGACCCATTTATACGGCAAAGACAGAAAGCAGACCGCGCTAGGCCAAAGTCATGACTTTGGTCATCGTATATACATAACATACATACATACGTTGTCAGTGGCTGCGGCGTAATTAGCCGTATTTTGCCTATTCTTTGGAGCTATTTGAAGTAATTGGTTTTTGTGAACAAGATACAGGCTCTCGCGTCCCTAAAAGACAACATTCGTCAATAAGTAGAGAAGGTTCCGCCACAAGTTCTGAGATAAGTGATGAAAAATGCCATAACAAAAGGCCAACTATGTATCACCTCCTCAGGCGCCTATTTGACTGATATCATCTTCAACACAAGCAGGAACAAATTTGAAAGGCCCAAATGAAAATAATAAAAAGGAAAAGTACCGTTTTTTTTACAAATCTAAAAGATACTTTTTGGCTTATATTGTATATCTTTTTTTTATTTAAGTTAAGTCTTCCGACAATGATATTATGAATACCTACCTATAATTTTTTTAAGGCAGCCATAAGAGTCTTTCTAGTTTCGTCATTTTGAATGAAAATAAAATTTAATATGGACCCTGAAAATTGTTATTGTAGACATTTAAAATTAAATTAAATTAATAAAAACGAATAAAGTGGTTGAGGAAAATAGCAAGGAATTTCGGATGTGGGTTTGAATTTGGTTGGATTTGAAAAGTAATGTGGCCTTCCTTGGGTTTGAAGTAGAAAAATTATCTTGTTTAAATCAACCTATAAGTAGGTGATTGATGCAATATTTATTGCTCAACAAAATCAGAAATCAGTCGCTATGAAATATCTCAATTTAACGCACTCTTCTACGGGAACGAGCAGCCAGTTTTCAGCAATAAAATGCGGTCATAACATTTTCCAAGCGTGGCAAGGGATTGTCTGTCTGACAACTGCCGATAGAGATACGTGTGTGTTATCAGGTGAGATTTATTTGATTTTTATTTATCTTTATACTGGGATCTGGGCTCTGTCATGTAACTAGTTAATAATTGACATTCTAAGGAATTAGCAGCTTACTTCAAGTTTGGTGTGTCAGTGGAGTTGTATAATTTTTTTTTTCAGATAAGTGGTTTAATGTGTGTACGCATAGAGTTTCAGCAGATTTAACATCTCATTTAGTAACAGCAGGTGATACCGCGTCGGAAGCTTAAAAAGTTCATTTTAAGAGAAAAAAGTATTTTTCGGAAGTGCTAGTGATTTCAATGGTAATTGGTTTAATAAGTGAGTAAATCGCTGGTAAATTTGCCATGAAATTATAATAAGCGCAATGTGATTGAACCAAATTGGAAGAATTATAAAATGTTTGACTCATTGAATTAATTACTTAGATTTCTGCTTTACTTTTAGTTTGCTTACGTAAAAAATTAATTTCTAGAATGTAGCCCCACTCTCGAGAGCACTTAAAAGGTTACGAGGTGGATTTATCCTCCCTGTAATGAAATAAATAAATAAATAAATGTGATGATAATTATAGTTGTTCTGAGATGTTTAGAAGATAAATCGGCACTACTACGATGCTCCAAAGTTAATGAACCTGCTTTCTGTATTTTACATGAATAAACTTCAGAGTTTTAACAGTTGTCTGCGTGACGGATCGGGGTACAAACAATTTTGGTCATCGTCTGCCCATTTAGTCAAATTTTTGTTACAACCGTCTCGAGACAGAGTCGCCGAAATGGCTGGAAGACACCCACGCGATAGCTGTGGCGATGACCGTAGTGGTGGAGTTCAGTTGAACCACGTTGAATGCAATACGCAAATGCATTGAATCTGTTCAACGTAGATTTCTACGTTTTGCTCTTAGAGGCGTTCCCTGAGAAAACTATTTTTCACTGCCACCATACTCTGATAGGCGCAAACTTATCTCTATTGAATCCTTGCAACACAGACGGCAAGCCTCCAGAACTGTCCTAACTTTTGACTGTTTGCAGGGCGTTATCAATTCTTCGGATTTGCTTGCCGCCTTCAAGATTTCGGTCCTAACCCGATCCCTGAGGAACTATGACTTTTTTCATTTAACTCACCATCGCACAAATTATGGCTTTAATGAGCCTGTTTCGTCGATGTCCCGTTCCTTTAAAACTGTATTCTCTTTCCCCTTGAGTTCCATATTTCTCGTAGCCAGCTGAAAAGTCGTCTTTGTCAGTATTCCTATTATAAATTTTGCAATTTGCAAAATTGCAAAAGTCCTCGTTATCTGGTTTATGATTTTTAAGAAAGTTTGGTATTTAGAATCCACCCCATTGGATCCGATATCTAGAAATTGTATATCTAATTGAATACCAATTTAGAAATCAGCGACCCCAGAAACCCTCATATGCCAACTTTTAAGGCAAATACTATACATAACCTGGTTACAATAACTCGTAACTTTTGTTCTTGAAAAAGAATAAGTTATAAACTTGTATATTTATAATACCAAGGATCGTGACACGGAAAACGTTCAAATCTCTCTCAACCCAAACTCCTGGCGAATTCTGGAAAAGTTCCCTGATTATTCCTTATATGGATGTATTATTAATATCACTGGAGCAGCGATGGGCAATTATTATAATTTAAACAATTTTATCAGTGGAGCCGAATTATGGTATATCTTATAGACAGATAAAAATTAAAACAAAAATTACTCAAAGAGATGGAAATAGCATTGATGGAAAAAACAACAGCAATTTTATGTTTAACATTGCTTCGGCGGCAGTGTGAAAGGTTGCACTGTCTTGTTGGAAGAAAACTTCATCCACGTCCATTTCTTCAAATTCTGGCGATAAATTGTTGGTATAACATGTTACCATAACGAACACCAATCGTTGCATTCTGCTTTGTGAAATGATTAATTGTTAAGAATGGTGACGAATGGAGGTAGATGGACGTTAGCTTACAATTTCAAGTTCCGTGTGAGGACGGTCACCTCTTTTAACATTCTGAATTGAACCACCCACCAGCCTAAAATGTATTGATTAAATTCAGCACAGCGGGCCGAGATGGTGGGACCGAATTTCTATGGGTTGCTCGATTGTAAAATGCTTCATGATTTAACCTCAAAGCTTGCTGATGACAGCTATGAAATGTCAGAGTTGACACAATGAATGATTCCAATTTAAAATTGAAGCCCAGTTTTGTGACACCCTTTACATTACGATTGAACGATCTGGTTGCATCAGCTCCAGCTGTCAACCATGATCAAAAATCCATCATTAGACTTTGCATACTGAGTGTGAGGAAGACCGTGTGAGAGTAAAATAACGAATTTAAAGCGAAAAGTTACAAGTATTTAGCCAGGACTCCCATAGTTTTGTTTTAAAATAATTATATTGCAAGACTTCATCTAATTAAACGGAATGTTTAATAAATAAATGTGTCACTATTTGTCCGAGTTGCTTTGCTCCTCCCTGGACAAAATCTTTGCTACGCCCATGATTAAAAGACATGAATTTGACTTGCTTTTCTAATTGCACAACATTGGTCGATGTCGAAAAAAATGTGGCTTAAATTGGTATGCTTAGTCTTAAACCAATTCGTTGGAAACTCAGTGTCCCGCTTAAGAAAAAATCCTGTATAAGCTTTATGAGCTTGTTGGAGTATTTTTCAGTAGTTAAATTTTATTCTGTACTCCAATAATCGAAAATCCTGTAAATATCTAATGGTTATAATATTCCTAAACACAATCAAAGTAGACTATATATTGTACATTAACATTTCTTAATACACACATTACTTTATGCTTGAATTTCATAATGCGTTATCCTATTCAGCACAATGATTTAAACCAGTCAATACTTTCCAGTGTGGGTATAGGCTCAATAAAATTATTTACGCAACAGTTACAGTTGCGATTAAAAGATTTGCTTTGATTTCATGCCTCTAAAATTCACATAAAGTGACGTGCTAACACGACAAATGCTAACTTACAAAATTATATTAAAAGCAGTAACTCTGAAGGCCACCAGCTCTTAAAGATGAAATAACGCAGCAATATAGCTATTGGTCTTACCTCAATAATGGGAAAATCTTATAGAAATTCACGACGGTAGAAGCATAAATTCAAGTTTACCTGGAGTCTCTCCTCTTATAGAAATATTGCCTAGATTCGGTTGGGACACAAGTTTTGGAGTTGCGTTTGACTAGTTGCGTCTGTTCGGACGTAGCGAGTAATTTTCCATCCTTAACATCTGTTGGTGCTCATTAATATTAGTAGGCGCAATCGCGCAACCATTAAGAGGTCAGCATATCTAAAGTGATTTTTTTTTCGTACTTGTTCAACAGCAGAACGTCATCTGAAGAACCAAAAGCAGACCCGCAGCATCGCTAGGTTGATTACATTTAAATTCATTCAGTCACCAACCGACTCAAAAGTGGGAAAGCTTGAATTGCCGCCAAGCCGAGTGGATTACGTAGAAAGTTTTAACTGAAAGTGATTTTTTTGAAAAGAGTTAAGCCATACACACCGCAATGGCCGGGTAAGTTAAACATATCGATTTTGTTCATCGTTCCTTTTCCGTGCAAAAGATATTAAAGAAAACGCAAATCGCAGTCGCAGCATCTGCATGGCGAGGAGCCACCACCTGATTTGGCTTATCAAACCTTTCTTCATGCAGAGAACTGGTTTTTTTGTACGTCTAGCTTAGTGATAAAGGTGCTTAAATTTAAGCAAAGTCGGCATCACAAGCCGGCAGATTCTCGTCACAGCATCGGCAATCAGCGAATGAGTGGTCTCTAATTAATTCTTCCGCGTGGTGATGTCTTATACACTTATATTTCGGTTTTACAAGTGCAAGTTATAAGGGTTAACATAATTGGAAACGTGCCTGCTTTTACTCAAGATTTTGTGCGGAGTCCTACTTACGAGTATTCAATTGCGAATTTCGAGAATCAAGAGACTGTGATTTAACCGTAAGGAGTTCTTTGGTACTTACTACATTGTATTAACGAATTTGAATAAGATGGAATTGATCATGTAAGTTCTTTAGACACTTTCAGATTTCTACAATAACTGTGTTTTTCTTGGCCAATTTATTCAACTAGAATTTAGATATTTATAGACCTTCTAAAACTCCTTGGTATTGAGTTTGTTTTAATTTATTTATACCATTTATTTAATTTTACTAATTTAAACAAAACGGCAAGAATTCTATTAATAATAACCCCGAAGAGTTGTTAGGCCACAAGTGAAATCTTATTTGCTCTACTGTAACCTGAAAAACTCGTGATGAGTTCGAGTGTACATAAACTCGAACTCCTGTTTTGGGGTTCACATGAGGGTCACTGGCCTAACCTTATTTTTGATTGCAAGGTGCGCTCTTAAAAAGTATATATCCGGCACCTGAAGCGGAAATCCAAAATTGGCCCCTTACAGTGAAATGAGACAAATCATCGTGCAATTATTCTAAAAAAGGAACTTTTGTTTGTTTTGCTCGAGCTGATCGCATTATGGCAGATCCGATCTAACTTAAAGTATGCAATTAACAAGGCCGTGGAGTCGTTCATTGGCAACCGGGGTTTAGTGGAGTGTGTGAGTCGGGAAAAATCCCGAAATGGGCAGTATTTTGCATTGGAGCGAGCAGCGAGACTATCTAATGAGAAAAATTATGTACCACCCTTTTTCGTGGATGCTGAGCACGGTGGTGGCAATTAAAAACTTCCTCGCCCCCAGCCAACATGTACACTGACAGACAGAGGGGAAAGCAGATTTTAAAGGTGGGTCAGTTGAGTAGGTAGCATAAGATTATTTTAAGCGAGCATTTTGAATTTCTACAGGCCGCACCAGCAAATTTAATTTTAAATTTAAATTCATTACATTATATAAAGCATATATAATATGTATTACATAAAATTAATAGTTCACAATTTTGGTGTTTCGACTACATCAATAACTCGTAAAATTAGAAAATCGTTGGCAAACCCAAAAGTACCCATCCCAAAAGTTCCGTCCCAAATAAATATTTCGCAGTATGTATTTACATAAGTACTAGATAACGTATTCATACACTGGAGAAAACACCTAAGAAATTCTAGTAATGACTTTAACGCGATAATCTTAAAATCCTAAATTAGTCTTAATTTAGCTACGTTCTTATGTGCACCTTGTTCTGGAACAATAATACATTGAACAGAAGAAGTCTTTCATCTAGTTTATCTATTAAATCCCAGGTGGCGCTAAATTCAATTTATAAAAAGTTTTTATTAGTTTGGACAAATTAATAACTAACAGATATAAAGAAATTTGTATTTATAATGAAGTAATAGTGTGCTCCTCTATGGGAAAATTAAGATATTTGGTGCCATGTTCAACGAAGATATGTTCAATTTCTAAATATATAAAATGGTTAAGGGGGCCGATACATGTAAAAGCAAAAAAATTTTTTTTTTTTTTTTTCGTCGGGAATATATTCTATAAGGTGTTGAGAACGTGTGTCTAAAGAGCGTTTCCCGATATCTCAATCCGGTCTCATGGAATCTCACATAGAAGCCGATACATGTAAAATCAAAAAAAATTTTTTTTTTTTTTTTCGTCGGGAATATATTCTACAAGGTGTTGAGAACGTGTGTCTAAAAGCGTTTCCCGATATCTCAATCCGGTCTCATGGAATCTCACATAGAAGCCGATACATGTAAAATCAAAAAAATTTTTTTTTTTTTTTTCGTCGGGAATATATTCTATAAGGTGTTGAGAACGTGTGTCTAAAGAGCGTTTCCCGATATCTCAATCCGGTCTCATGGAATCTCACATAGAAGCGGCGATGTCAAGTAGCGCGGGTGAGAAGCTGTCCATCGCCCCGGCTCCAGACCGCCCCGCTCTTAGCTTTTCGTCTATTATTCCCAAATTCCTCAGCTATTGTTCTAATCGAAGACAAATATTTCGAATTATTCTCGAGTAACGAGCGCAGACCGGCACACATTTCTCGATTCAAAAGAAGCAAGAACGGCTCGGAAAGAAAAAACTTTTGCCGTAAATCAGCTGCGTGCACAAGAGGAAGAACAACTCTACGGTGCAGGAATAGCCGACTAAAATGTAAGTAGAGAATTCGTCTTTTCACTTCCCCAAACTTTGAACTCAAATTCCTCGAAACGACATTTTCGACTACTCGCTGCACGATAACTTTATTAAGAAAGGTTCAATTACGCTGAAAATTTTACCGTAGCTTCAAAGGACCCTTGTCTACTGGATGAATCTAAATTTATAGCCGATTTCGCGAATCCCTGACCGTAGAGGTTGCGAATTCAGCCAAAAAAACAAGCAAAATTTTCATTCAAGTCGCATTTGGGGAAAAAAAATTTTTTTGTCTTAAAGTTAGGTTCACATTGAAGCCACAACTGTTTTTTAACAATTTCTTCTTCCTCCTTTGTTTCAGACCAATATTACCGCCGCGAGAACGCAGCGACTGAAATATGAGGGGGCTGTTGCGTCACGGGCTTCGCCGCCATTTTGAAACGCCGGCACTCGAAAAAAATGTTTTATAATGTACAAGCTCTTGTGGTAAACTAATAAAAAAATTAACTCGATCCGCTTATTCCTTCCCTATCAAAAAAATTCTTTAAAAAAACTCACTTTCAATGTATCGGCCCCCTTAAACACTCTGATAATTACTTTGAAGTGAACTTTTGCTCTGAATAATCTTAATAGCCGTGTTCTTATGGGGCTGATATCCAGAACAGAACAAGGACGGTACAACGATATTTTGTAATGTTGGTTCCCTTGTTAACACAAATTCACATTTTTAATGTTATAAAATTTCAAAAGTTTTGTATGTCAAAAAATCACTGATTTCTCTATAGTGACTGGATAGTTGACAGAGCAATTTTAATGTCAACTTTGAACATGCATAGTCCAGAAAAGAAATTAAAACATGCTACTCGTCGGTATGGTACAAATTTCACCGGTGAAATATATTAAATTAACTGCAATCGTTTTCAACTGTATAATTTCTCAATGCATATGCTATACTAAAAGTCAAGAGGAACGGAGATATTAAAGGAAATAGAGAAAGAAACACTATTTTCGTCACTAATAGTTAATTATAAAATCAAGCACACCAACAATTTGTAAGCAAACTTAGGGGGTTGAACTACACCCTAAAACGAAGCGATTCCAACAATAATCTCGCCTGTGCCCGAAAAATACACCCAAAACTCCTCGCCGTCTAGCCTAATGAAGTAAGTTCGTCTGCGGAAAAAATGAAATATTTGTTACTTTGTTTACCAAAGACTTCTACCATTTCTGTATGAAACGGTTCACACACAGTATTCTTACGCTTTTGTTCGGAGTAGAACAAGGGACACACAAAAAACGCAGCCACTGCTTCATTAGTTTTCATTGTTTTTTCTCTATCTTTCTTTGCACTTTTATGTAACTTTTAAATTAGCATATTAATTTCCTATTTCTCCCTTATACCAATATTATATGTACTACAAAAGATTTGTAACCTTGTGTACCTTTGCAATGTGAAATAGGTATAAAAATGAAATTTATTTTTATTGTATATTAGTTAAAAGGCGGAACTTCGAGGGACTTCTGTTGTGATTGTGATCCAAAACAAAGTTAGTTCGAATTCATTAAGAATTACGACTTCCGTAGTTTCAGGTACAGGACCAAGAACACCGCATACTTTGGTTGTAATTTCGAAATCCGATGTATTTGCAAGTTAAAAATCAATTACAAAATGGTTTATTCTTATAGAGCAGAATCAGTCTTTTTTTTCATAAAGTGCACAAAATTAAATTAATTTGCCAAAAAACTTCAAGGCGTGCTGAACTAATAATATAATTAAATGGTGTGTCTCCACTAAGCAACAAACACATTTATACGGTTTTCACATTGTGCTCATGTAGAAACGAAAGCTTCCTTGGGTTTGTGCTCATGAGAAATTTTGGTTTGTATCTTTGATATTGAATTGCTTTACAGATTTCTTACATTATTCTTTAAGCTTTAAAAATACGGTAGGGTTGCAACAAATATAGAGAGCTGTTATCCAATTATTTAACACAAATATGAACAGCAAAGATGTTCGTTACCAGAAGCAGTCATTACGTTGATTGTTTTTACCGACACAAGCTTTTCTGACAGTTTGAGACGAATGAAATCAACAATTGTGTATTTACCTTCAAAACTAAGCTAAAGTTTTATTTATATGTTGGAAAACTATTAAGGTCGTTCGCACTTACCGACACGGGTCGGAACGACACGACACAGCAAAATATTTTCCTCTGGAAGCAAATCTGCTCATTCACAGACGAACCGCAACCGGCGTTACCGGTGGGTATCGTTGAGAATAATATTCTGACCGGCATTTGTTGTTTGCCGGTCGAAGCTGAAGGTGTCGAATATGATGCAAGAGAAAGTAGTTTTGTTTGGTTGCTGTATATTTTCCAACTGAACTGAAGTTCCGTCGCCGCTCAACGCCGTTCCAGTGTGAATGCAATTTGCCGATGTCTGCAGTTGCCGGCCAATGTCGTTCCGTGCCGTGTCGCTAAGTGTGCAACGACCTTTAGCCGGCTGGGTAATTCTTTACAAGTGGAGCTACTGGCGTACAGGCCAGACGGCGGACTATAAAAGCTTACCTATGTAATTATTGCATTTTGGAAAGAGTACAAATATAAATAAAAAGAGTTTTATTTGTATTCTCTTTAATATATTTTTATTTGTTTTCTTATATAGGTACATGATGTTTAATAATATTAGTTATATAAACTAGGTCTACATACAATATACACACACTCAAAAAAGCCGCAGGAACGTGATACTAAATAATTTCCAACTCATTGGTTGGTGGTATACGTGTTTATATTTTAAGTAGTCTAAACTCATTATTTCCAATAACTTCAAATTATAAATTGTATAGTACCTGAATATGATTATTAACTATTGCTTTAGGTCATTTTGGAAAGACTATTTCATATAATGGAATTGAACATTTGAACTCAACCTCTTACCCTTATAAGGGTGAATACTAATGCCAAAATTAAAAAGAATAGACTTGGTACTAAATGTTTTCGAAATTCTTGCAAAAAGCTTCCCCGTTACCTTTTGACTCACAGATGTGTAGTTTAACAGCAGTGTACCTAAAAACGTTGACACACATCTGTTAAGCAACAATTGAAAGGGAACAATGACTTTCAACGAGATCAAGTGTAACGCATTGGTGCAACAGGCAAGAAGATGTGCTGTGGCATGCAACGCGAATTGATCAGCTTAATTTCATTAACGCGAATGTATCTGATTGTATACAAAATTAAAGCAACGCAAGAGACCGATACCAGTCGCGGCCCCCATAAACGCCACTACCACCGCCGCTATCTGGTTTTAATTGATCGCTTCTGAATCAATACGACAATGGAAACTTTTCAGCGACAGACGCTAAAGTGTCCGAATTAAGATTCCCCCGCTGATGGGCTAAATTTATCTTGTTTCTTGCGGACAAAAACCGAAATCGGCGCGCCGCTACAGAGCAAGCATTGGGTACCACGGTCATTTTCGAAATCAATTGGCCGTTCTTGCTCTTGTCATTCTCTTAGGGCATAAATCATCAATCGCGTAGTTATGCGATTTTTGGACATGCGACAGACGAGTGATACCAGCACTTTTATTTTGCCTTATTATATTTCAACGATGCGGAATTGTTGGCGGTGTAGAGTCCATAAAGGACAACTGTAATTTGTTGCGTTGCGCAGAAGATATCCCCGCTGTAAAGCGATCGGGGAAAAAATTCTTAATTTAGAGAGTCAAGGGGACACGGCCATTTATAGTTGCTAAGGTTCTCGATCTAATTATTCACTTTCCTCTGGTGATTGTACATAGTTTAACAATCGCAGCCTGTTACCTTGTTTCGAGGTCCACAGCGTAAAAGCAGAGAGTAGAAGAATTAATTAACGTGGCGCTTAGATTCCGCAGTACGAGGACAAATAGAAAAAATTTTCTTCATTCGCTACAGCGTACATTGACCTCGATTGCAATAGTTTTTTGTGAGTTACCTAAATTGTGGGGACTGAAAGGGGAATGTTCCGTACAATTACACTCACTTGTCAGCTTGGTCAACACTAACCCGAAATTATTTGTTACAGTTGCGAATGCTAACAGCAATCTGGACGCATTAACTCATCTCGCTGCCAAAATGAAAGCAGACATCTGAAAGAGGAAGCGAAAATAATTGAACATTTCTTTAATGTATTACTCCAAACTAACTTCACATAAGCGGGGAAGTAGAGTTTATGCAGGTCATCAATTGTTTTTTTTGTGTGAAACTAAAACGATTTTGATAAGCATTTGCTATATAAGGGCAGTATGGCGGCGAAATTTAGGAACGCGGAATACTATAATTGCATTATTACATAACAATTATTATAAATTAAATGTAAACGCAATAATACCATAAACTCTGAAATTTTATCTCGAAGTTCTCCATAGATCTCTATAGATGGACTGCATTCTTAATTCTGCAATAGGTTTGATAACCTTTTTTCCCCTTTTTTTGTGATATTGGAGCACCAAAGAGTGACCGTAAAATTTGCCCTTTTTTGCGTAGTGGATTGCGAGTTTGGAAAAAGCTATAAAAGGCTTAAGAGGTTTCGCATTGATCGTCATTGAAAAAAGGAGGCATTGTTTTATATATTCATATTCAGTAAATACCCCTACTCAGGGATTGATATTACCCCAAGTCCTAAAAATATTATGAAAATATCAATAAATCATTAAACAAGTAAAAAAGTAAAAAGCACAATTATGTATTTTTGATCAACAAGAGTTAAAAATTAACCCATAAGCGTGATGGGGGGGGGGGGAAATCATCCCCCAAACATGAAAAAATGTGGGGTCATTTCAAGCCCTGAATGAATAGGGGTAATTACTAAATATTTTCAAAAAACCAAAGGCAATGCCTCTTTTAGTTTTCAATGACGATCAATTTAAGACCTCCTAAGCCTTTTGACGATTTTTCCCCTGGCTCGCAATCCATTTTGCAAAAACAGGTGAAGAAACAGCTTCTTTGCGGTTACTCTTTATTTATCGGAAAGAAGATTACTCTTTTTCTTATAATGCTACTTCAAATTGGGAATTATTATATAATTGTATTTAATACTCGCATAAAAGGAGTGGAGGAAAAGGATTTAATAATAGAATAGAATAAAAATTTATTGCAGCGATGTACAATAAGTAACGAGAATTTCATAGATAGATATATGCAGAGATTAGAAAACTTTGTTCTTTACAAACTGAGATGTGATAGCGGACAATGAGTAGAAGATAATTAATATAATAATTCAATAAATGAAGGGAAAATTATGTGCTTGCAAAAACGTTAAAGATTCGTTTTTACAAAGATGTAGCAAAGCATAAAAAACATAATAATTATTTAAAATTAATATAACACATAACACTAATAAAAAAGCATTCTACTTCATAAAAAATAGGCAAAAAAAAACGTTTTAAGTTAAACTGATTTATTGCACAATTTATGCTCTAAAAGCTGTGATTTTAATCATACCAAAATAAAATCGTGGGGAGCAGCCCGAATATTCGTTATTTTACCGGGTTACGATTCTAAGAGTCTATGGTTTGTTTGTATGTCCCCATGTAAAGACTAAACTAGTGGAGCGATTTCTACATATAAGGTTCCTTTGAACAGGATACCTATATAACGCCCAGCCCAGTAGTTGTGTTTTAGGTTTTTAAACTGTAATTTTTTTGTAATAAATTTAAATCTATTTCGATATGCTGTACTCTGTATTTTTCCATGATGATTAGCCAAATAATACTGAACATAAATGTCAATTGGTTGGAATGTCTTACAAAAATACAGTCGACTCTCGATAATTTGACACTCGTTGATTTGAATCTATCGATCAATGTTTCACCGATACCTTGAAAAAACTCAATAAATTGAATAAAACCAATATTAATTGGTCCCCTCGGTAATGTGAAGTTGAAGAAATACCCGGCCAACATCCAATCCAGGCTTCCCTAATCTCTATAATTTGAAGCGTTTTTCATGCACAGACCTCTCAGCTCTCACCACTATCAACAATTTATTGGACAATGATAGACGGAAGTCGCTTACTCAACAGAAAATTACGAACTTCTTTTGAAAATGAACATTTGTGACAATTGTGACATTGCACGAATTTTGATCAAACTCTTGTTTATTTGATTTTTTTTGCTCCCTCCCTCTTGGTTATTTTGAACCCTTGGTCATTTGAAATTTTTCTCTGGTCCCTTAAGTTTCAAATTATCGAGAGTCGACTGTATATACTACTATAGTTTGATAACCCCCCAATGTTCGAAACGGGTTCGAAATGACGAATTGGGAGATAAATTGTGTGAAATCTAAAAATTGGCTAAAATGTGGCAACGAGCATATTAGAAAATGAATTAAATGTTGGGAAAAACTCTATAGGTACATCGCATATTGACGGAAGATTTAAAAAAACGGGAGTTATCCACGCCATTTGTTCCACATTTGCTTAATGACAACCAAAAACATACTCGTGTGGAAAATCCGAAAGAACGTGCAGAAATTGACCCACTGGAACTTCCTGAAATCGATTGTTGCTGGTGACGAGACCTGGTGCCTTTCAATACGATCTGAAAACAAAACGGCAAAGTGCGCATTGGTGTCGAAAAATAAACAATGAAGAAAAACCGAAAGCTCAGCTTAAGAAAATTATTCGAACGAATTTCACAATCTGCCCGTCGTTGTAGCGCTTGAAAAATACTATTATATTTTGAGACAAAAAAAAATGATACATAAATAAATAATAATACTTCGTTTTCCCTTCGACAGACCGTACATGTGTAGTTGATTTTGCAGTTATGCGATTTACTCAAGCAACAAACTACGTAAACAAGACCATACATTTTATTAGGTTCACAGCTGAACATTACTTTTAGTTACCTCAAGTAGAATTATTAACATGTCCATTGTTACTTGAACTTGAATCTCAAATATTGTCATTAGCGTCAGAACCTTTTGTTTAGTTCTTGACTGACTATCAGCTTCTCATTTCGCTTGCGATCGACAAGGTCGCGACCGATTTGATTTTGCTTCCGATTTGTAGAGGAAATATTCCATTTGTGGTGACAAAACGAAAAGCAAATAAATTACATAGCTTTGATGTGTGCAGCTAAGCTTCAAGCCCAGAAAAAGAAATTTATGAAGCGGAAAATCGCAAAACAAATTGATTTATGACAGCTCCCGTAGTGTGTGCTTTACGTAAGAATTTGAGCTGGCTGATTCTGTCATTGTCGTGGGAAGCATTGAGGTGTACGTATTTCAGTCAAGAGTAAAGGCGTAGAAAAAATACTCACTGAAGCATTGAATTTTCAGTTTTAATTTTATGGGATTTTTTATATGGACAAGCAAGTACTCGTAGTAAGTCAAACAATTGTTGGCTACAAGACGTGAAAACTTACACAGATACATCAGGAAAAAAAGCATGCTCTATAAAAAATTTAGAGATCACCCATTTTGATAAAATTTTGTGTTAATTGGCTTTATTACTGCATCTTCGCACAGCATGGTGTCAGACATGATTTCGGTGTCGGAAGCAAATCATTCTAAAAAACTTTTCACTTCGCTGTTGCATACAAATTAATCCTAAGACAATGTTTGGAACATGAAGGTGGCACATACACAGTGCGTCCCATAAGTTTTAAAACTGTGGCTATAAAAGACACAAAGAAATTATAAAAATGTTTCAACAAATTTATTATTCAAAATAGTCTCCATTAGAGGTACATACCTAATACACATGTTGGCATGATCTTTCAGCTTTTTCATGCCTTTCAAAACTCCTCTTTTGAAATACTATTTAACTTCGTTGTCACGGCTTCTTGTATTTCGTCTAGCGATCCGAAATGGTCCCCTTTCATGTCCATCTTTAATTTGGGTAACATGATTACTGAACTACTTCAGCGGGACTCAAATCAGGCGAAACTGAAACTTGAGTGTTAATCGCCGCGGTATGCGCTGGTGCGTTATCGTGCACGAGGAATAAAAGAACAATATTTCCACAACTCGGGTCTGACACTTTCGCAATTCTTTTGTAAAGGCGATCTAGCACTTGTTGGTAGAATAAAGCATTCACAGTACTCAAATTCAAATTCGAATTTATTATTATTACGTATCATAAGATTACAATCTTTTAAAAATCAGCTGTAGAAAAATAAATGTCGAACATGAACTAAGGAATTTAAATAAAATTATAATGTGACAAAGAAAAAGAGTAATTATAATAGAAGAAAGAAAGAAATGAAAATAGAAGCAAATAGGCGTAGATGAGTGATGAAAGATATTCGTGAAGGACAAAGAGTTCTACGATAATGCAAAGATATCACTCCTTCTATAACAAGTATCTGGTAAGCAGTACCTTGAATGGGCCAAAAGAACTTGTGCGTCGTAAGCTCACCGGAAGATTATTCCAGTGACGTGCTACATGGATGAGGTGAGAGTGTTCAAAAACAGAGTAATAGTGGCGAAAACACCACCGAAAAACAATTTTAACATTTTAAACGTTTGGTCGCATTTTTACCAGCTTTAAACCAAAATTTAATAGCAACACCTTGTTCGTTATTTTTATTCACCGTGAAGTTATGACCGCAACCACTTTGATACTACCACGCGAACTGCTACTAAACAGCTGCATGTGATCCGGTGGGCTTGAAACTTCCTTATAAAGGGAGAGGAAGGTTGTAGTAACTAGTTCCGAAAGATTTATGAAGAGGACGTTAGTAGTATACCGATTTGATAGCGACAGACTTAAAACTTATGGGACACCCTGTGTATGTACATGCATCTGGTAATGTTGGAAACCCATATTTTTCTCCTTTGCTCTTTCAAGAATGTCTGGTGAAAACTTCAGTCCAAATTCAAAAATACCAACCTGTATGTGCCGTACTCTTAAAACGAATGACTAAGGATAACATATGCTTTTGTTTTATCAACAAAGAAAATTTCAAAGTCGTTTTTCTCGAAACCAGACCTTTAAAATTGTTAACTATCTATACCAACAAAAAAATATTATGAACACTAATTTGATTGAATTGAAAATGATTGTTGTAGACACAATTATCTTTCAACTCTTATAGCAAACAAAATTGATTTGATTTGACAACAAAAATATCGTTTACTGAAAATAATTCATAATCTCCCCAAACTTCAACATTTAAATCGGTACATAAATGATACGAGGAATGATCTTGTTACGTAAGTACGTTAGAACCATTATTAGTAAAAGTAGTGCGCAATGACACTGATGCAAGAAACATGGCAGAAAAGTCATCCATTTCCTTGATCATGTATGGGTTCCTATAGATATTTGCATAAACACCAGACTAGAACTACTTTGTAAATAAGAAATAGAATGTATAAGGTAACATAAATTATATGACTAAGGTAATTCCTCTGCTTGATCAGCCTTACAGGTAAAAAAAGTATATGGTAAGTTCCTTTCACGGCCGAATGAAACTCCTAAGAAATAAATTACTAATTCCAGGCAAAAGTAAGCGAGTAAAACTAAGCTGAGACAATTAAGTCACATTTCGAAATTATTTAACGCGCACATTATATTCATGCAAACATATGTACATATATACTTAGCAAGCTTCCACTTCACACCAACCGCTTTAATTAGCAAAAAAAAAGGTATTTTTGCTTTTGTGGGGTGCGCAGAGAGAAATTTACAGAATATCTTAAAAGCACGAGATCTTTTGCCAGTGGCAGTGGGGACCCATGGGCAGACTTATTTCCATTCAAAGATATTTCCGTTCGCATGTGAAGTGCGGGATATTTTTCGATCGCTTTAAGACGATCACCTCCCACCAGTTGGAAGTCCGTCCTCATACAGTGGAAGCTTAAAAAATGTACAAAAAGTGGAATTTTACCGGCATGCAGTGAAAATTGGCCTAGTCCAGAGATGAATCACATGTTCATTTCGTCTTAAGTGTGTTTGTCAACAGTTTTTGGTGGTGTGTCCATTACCACCTGTACACCTCAGCAGATTTTCTGAATGGAATTCTGGTTAAATGGAGAAGTTCTTAGGAGACAGTCGAGTGGACGCAAATTACTTAAATATGTTAACACATCACAAAAGAGAACTTTAAGCGATAATTAGGTGCTAAGTGAAAATTCTTCGAAATTTGTAAAGATTTACGTTTTTAGTTACTCATAGAACCAACAAGTTTGTAGAGGGTCTGGAGAAATTGTTGCGGTATGACTTGACAAAGCTATGGAAAGTTTCACTGGCTAAGCAAATGTTTAGTAGAAATAAAGTTGTAAACATTACTGAGATCACATGGCATTTCCTTTAAATCCCAAATTTGATGTTGTAATCTTTTTAGTTGTTTTATTACGAATTAAATGCTACTTGAGCTTTTCTGGATTTAAGATTTTCAAATCAATCTGCAAGAAAATTTCTATAAATGTAATTCAGCTTAAGTGGGTAGTTTCTCCAAAACTTCAGTACGACAGTTTCTTTTTGTTGCATATTCCCCTTGTCTTTAAATTT
Organism: Neoitamus cyanurus; assembly: GCA_947538895.1. Lineage (NCBI taxonomy): Eukaryota > Metazoa > Arthropoda > Insecta > Diptera > Asilidae > Neoitamus > Neoitamus cyanurus. The sequence continues at coordinate 54,945,523 of OX384540.1, forward strand.
TGAAATTCCAAGTAACCCAAAAATTCTACAGGGATTTTAAGAAAACATAGGCGGGAGCACCAAGTAACCGATATCTAGATGGCTGCAACGCCCCATTGCATAAATACACATTGCTGGATTTTGTTGTGGACCTGAACCCTGATATTTATAAAATATCTACCATCTCCGTATTCTTATAACGGTGACCCAGTACTTTTCCACCGTGCGTTCGTTGGAGTAAGTTTGTTTGCTCTTTGTTATTTATTTGTCCATCCGTTGTTCTTGAAACCGTGTTTTTGAAGGTGGTAAACATTATTGGGAAAAAACTATTCAACGGATTTTATAAGTGTTACGGATTCTTAATAAATTTCTGCTGGCATTGAACTAAAATTTGTTGGATCGATTAATACAAAATGTTGACAATTTTTCAAGGAATTTTTTCCGGTTTTTTCGTTATTTTACTTTATCAAATTTTAACCGAATCAAAAACTTCTGGTTAAATTCCTTATTATAGGTGTCTAAATTAAAGGGTAGTTAGAAATTTTAAGTTTTAATGTTATGACGATGAGGTTGAAAAGAATTGTGGTAATAACTCTATCTTCGGTGTTCTTGCATCATACTTATGTATTTGAGATTGCTGTGCACTTAGGGCTTAGGCTTCATTTTGAACCATTACGATTTCACCAGGGTGGTGGGAATCGAACCTTTAAAAACTCTAGTACTCAGCTAATTTCGTCGCCAACGCGTCGAGCTACCACTTGACAAATCGGGGCTCTAAATGATGAAGATATTGCTACTAATAATGTTTTTTTTTTGTAAAATTGTTTTAAAGCTGTGTATGAAACAATTTAAAATAATAAAATTATCACAATAAAAAAATAAAATAAACCATGCATATATAGTTTTCTTCATCCTCTATTTTTCCCTATTCAACGGGTTGTCCCAGTAACGGAAGAAGATGATAGGAGAGATCAAAAGAAGTAAAAAGAGTCTAGGGAGAGTATTATCAACCCCCTTTGAGTGTCTTTACGATTTTTGTCTTTCTGTAATATCTTGTGAGACTGATGACACTGATGAAATTCGCAATTAATAATGTTAAAATAAGAATGTTGAATTAATACCGGAGAAGGTGGAGAGAAAATATCAATTGAAAAGTGATATTCTCTTCTTAGTAAGAATCCGTACCTGATTGTCGTGGGAGGTGGTTCAGATGTCAGGACTGCAAAAGGATGAAAATCTGAAACGCCCTGCGGAAAATAAGCACCCTTACCACTCTCGTATAATTTTTACTTGTTTTGAATTTTTCTATCATTTCCTTTCAGGTTGATCACCGATATTGAAACACCTTTTCCGGAAATGAAATTTTTGCAAAAATAATGTGGTCATTTGAATTCCAAGGTTCTAAATATTTTTTTCTGATAGCTCATCCGTTCAGCTAAAAATCTACAGTTGTTATGCAACATGTAGGTGGTACTTTCGTATTTATGCATTTATTAATTGTAATGCCTTAGTATATTATTTTGAATAATCCGATGAGATAATACGACAATAATGTTATCAGTCACAGCTTGTCAGGAACAATAGATGTAAGTAAGTCGTGTTCTTTTCCACATAGTAACTCTCTACTTAGATAACTAAGATTCTTTTTTACAGTCTCTAAATTTTTTTTAAGAGTAAATGTGGGTCCTCCGTTATATAAATAACAAGACATAAGTGACGCATTAAAAGGTGTATAATCTATTATTATATAAACGAGTTTTTAGGGTTTTTCCTGCTACTCCAGGTACGACAAAACTAACATCCCATACAGCATCAGATTATGGTAAGCTAAAGCACAAAAAACCTGTAGCGCCCAATTTGATGATTTGCTTTTTTTTGATCAAACTTTTATTTTTGGCGATTCCCTGTTACGTAATTTGTTCATGGCACCTTAAATATCGGTAAATCGGTAGGTACATATTACAAATATTAACAAAGGTACTTTTTTTACTACAATTGCGTCCAATAATTGCCGACACCAAAACAATAACTTGCTCATTTGAAAAAATGCAAAAAGGAGGGGTGTAACAGTTTTTCACCTTTTTTATTTATTTATGCCTAATTTAATTACGTATTAGGAAGTTACTCAAGTTAATGTATTGTATATCCATGGATGTAAGTTGTAAGTGCACCTCTAATAAATTAGTTTGTAAAAACTCTGACAATGGTTTATGATGCTTATTACGAAGCTGTCCATTCCATACCTAACATACCTGCGCAACTAGACCGTCATAAATCTGCCTCCTTCCTTTTTACCGCCGCCAATGACCGATCGCGCTAGCAAGTAAGTGAAAATGTTCCCATAATGTCAGCTGAGTGCTTCTGAATTTAAATAAGCTCACTAACACCGTTGCAGCCGGCATTGAATACACGCTTCGATCGCACCAGCCAGGCCAGGTAAAAACTCACCGCTCAATGAATGAAGTCCCCTCTGCGGAAAGAAGCAAAAGGTAGGAAAAGAAGATCAATCGTGCGGTTCACCTATATGTTCACGCGATATGAGCAGTAATTCCATGACGTAATGTCATTTACATGACTCCAATGCAATTCTCAAGGTGTTCCAGCACGTGGTTATCAGGTGTTAGGACAGTTTTCGATCTTTTGTTGTGGTGCCACCTTTATCACAGTTCGTCTTATGCTTTCTTTTTATGGTTTTTGTTTCTTTTCCAAAACGCTGACCTCATCGTTTTTTCGCCGATCTTGAATATGCCTTCTTCCTCACACCAATGCATGCGGTCGTACAGATTTGATCAAAGTAGCTCAGCGTAACGCCGCCGTGCTCCAACCGGAATGTATGCATGCTGAAACGTGCATGAACATGTCTATGTTCGGCACTTTACTCGCAAGCCAAGATCGCTGCCGGCAACGTGCTCGTGTGCACAGATTTAAGGGTATACAGCAGATGGAAGCGTGGCCCTTAAAAAATGTTCTGGAAATTTCCACTGTTCCGTTTTTCAGCTCACCACGGACCCCAATGCAAATTCGAAGCGCTTTGCTTTTTTTGCTGTATCGCATTTACTTGCCTTTATTCAGTTATGCTTTCGCTGCATCGCGAAACTGGTTGAAGGATTAATTCATATTTCAAGTTTTTCTGCTGCTCTCGGATTTGCTTTTAATGGCTTACGAATATAAAAGACAGTTCAAATAATTAGACATGATAAATAGATAAATAGATAAATAGACACATACTCGTACATATGAAGATGTTATATGATCTTTTTAATTGTTTATACAACCGCTGCAGAAGACAACTTCTAATGTGACTTTTATTGAATTTTTTGACTGCACTTATTTAAATTTGTTTACTTCAAACATGTTTAAACACTTGTTAACAATTTATTGTTACAAATTATAGTGACACACGTTTCGCCCTATTACATCGCTGTAATTTATGAACAATAATTTGTTAAAAAGTATAGCAAGTGTATGTTCCGCCTATAATTTCGTTTAAAGAGAATCGAAAACCCTTTTTATATATTACCACGTTTTCATCGCTCTCAACGTCACAAGTTTTCGGCAAAACCTTTAAATTTCCCATACACTTCGGAAATCGTGTGAGCAAGTAGATATCAATGACTACGTATACGCCTACCGTAGCCCAAAGTCGCGATTTTCTTTATCGTATAAACGGGCAAGTACCGACTTTTGGCGAGCCCAGATTGAATCAGGCCTAGGCCTGATATTTCCTAGCCCACTGATTTTGGCTTACAACCGGTTTCTAGTCCTGACTTGGGACGGTCGTGTATACGTAGTCAATGAAAACTAGCACAAAAACCTGAAATGATTAATGTTATTGTAAAAATCCACTAACATTATGTACCTTCATATACACATCATACATACATACATTCATACACATATGTAAATTACTGAACTGCTTGTTTCGCGTTCGCAATTTTTCAACGCGTTGTTCTTATTGACGAATCACAGAAGGAAGTTTCCTTATGTTTTTGTCCTAAGACGATCATTGAATTTCGAATTTGCATTTAAGCAGTCTTGTTTTACATCATCGTTTCACTTTTTATTCATGTGTTTATATTTGATTTTCTGCCGCAATCATGGGAGGAGCGACAGAACATTTTAATGTGAGACCACATACCGTCGATTCTTATTGGAAGACTCATCTAAAAAGTTAACCTTGAAATGATAGTTTTATTTTACATTGGATTGAAATTTTGAAATCGATCAAACTGTCAACTGAAAGCCTGATGAATCGATTAAAAAACCCTTCATTTTTCGAAAACCGATTCTCGAAAGCCCTTGTTCTCGAAGGCAATGATAACATGGTATGGTAATCGTAGCTTCCATCCGAAACTTAATCTCAGTTATTGAACGATTGTACTTGCGTTTGTTATTTTAAGAACTTGGGTCATATATGTTAATTTAAAAGGGTAGAGGGTCAAATTCACCCTGCCGATTTTCTCTTGGTCATTTTCCCCTTCTAAAACAAAATTTGCATTGAATAGAAATTTATGAATAGTTAACCATAGCATAAACTCAATTCAATGCCAATTTTTCTAATCTGCTCCAAACGCGAAAAAATGCAGTTTATAATTAACCATTTTTTATAGTCCACTAAATTAGAAAAAAAACCCACAAATAACCTTTTTCTTCAAATGACCGCCATTTTGCCAATTATGAACTTTTTAAACTAAGTGTTGCTATTAGCTCACTGATTTTTCTTGGAAAAAGATAGTAAACCTTCACTTAATAAACAGTGAGCTTTGCGAAAAATATTAAATTCATCGAAAATAGCAAAAAATGCATACTCGCTCTTTTTTTTGGCGTGGTGCCGGATACATACTTTACAGGAAAATTAGAGCGGTTCCAAAATTATCTGGAGAAACGATGAACGTTATTGCTACAGCTATGTTCTTCGATATACATATTACACAAATACAAAATGTATACAGTCAGACTACATGCAGCTGTTGCGCGCTGCTCCGAATTGAATAGAAATAGGTTACCGTTACAAATATTTCTATAACTTTTTTCACTTTTGACTGTCTGTCTCCACAAAATTTTGAGAGATTAATTCCATGATGCTAATGTTTATGTTAAAAATAAAAACCCATTTTTTTTTATAAATTTTTTTATAAATCTTAGATTATATTTACGTAGGCATAGTCAAGCTGTCAGTTGTACGCATGCATTAATGTAATGTATAGTCTTTTGTTTAGTTTTAACAGCAAGTCAGTAACTTACAAATATGGTATACTTACTAGTATAATGCGTTTAGTAATTATCGTCATGTTTTAAAGACATGATATTCTGTCGCGAAATTTCACAAAATAATTAAAGAAGCAGGTGATGAACTTTAAATTATTTCTACAAAAATTAAATCATCTCCTTTATAACATGAATCTTTTTTTTTCTTCTTAACTATCAATATAATATACATACAAAGATCAGTAGTAATGAACTTTATAGAAGTAAAACAATGCCGACTGTGAATATGTTGACTGTAAATATAAACAGTTGTCTTCATAATATGTCTGTTGAGAACACAAAACAAAAGAATTGTCTACTTTATTTCTCCATACTAGTATGTAGATACATATAACATATATTACAAAGAAAATGTCTTTTAATTGTGCATCTTAATTTCAAGGTGTAAATTGGGATTGTAATTGGTGTGTGTAAGTGGGCTGAAGTGCCGACAAATTTATATCAGTTGGCAGATCAATAAAATTCACAGATACAAATATTTTACAATTACAGAAATATAATGTCTTACAAAATGAAAGCTCTGCATAATTTGTTTCGTATAAATAAAAAATATCCAAACTATATTTTATTTGTCCAATTTGGACACATTTTACGATTCTTTCAAAAGTGAATCTTCTTCCGGAAATACAACACCCGTCTATCGTTTCACTGAGTTGGTTCTAAGCTTAAAAATTGTGTAAACTTTGTTTGTCAACCTCTTCAAGAATATCAACAGATAGGTACGCAACACAATGACACAAATCATCTATCATCATCATTATTATCGCATTACACTACAATCATTATTTTTGAAGGGGTGGAAGTGCTAAGTGAGTGAGGCGGAAAAACTTTCAGGTTAAAAGTGATAGTAATTATTTGTAGGGTGCCATGCTAAAAAGAATAATTTTTATATACATATGTCTTCATATGTCATAACAGCATGTTGGCCCGTTTGCATCTTGAAAACTATCGAGATATTCCCACCTACAAAATTTAATTAAACAAGGTAACGAAAAATTAAAAATTTATTTGTGGATAATACTACTCATGAACGTAAAGCAAAATTTTTTATTTACCCAAATAGAGTTTATCATCGACTAGGTAGATCTATTGAAATGATGCTCAAATATATATTTTCTTATAGTTTTTCGGGTGCACCGGTTTGGTGCTGTATATGTATTTGTACATACATACGTAGAAGCATTAAAAGTTGTTTTGCCTCGCAAACACGAAATAATTTTCTATGCAAATTTGAAAAATTTGTGTTGGGAGCTCCTTATAAGTACGATTAGTTAAAATTATTCCGATCAGGAATTAAAATGCATTTTGATGTGCCCGTACATTGTGATGTCAGTACGATGCAAACGAAGTACTAAATGTGAAAATATATGTGGAACCTTTTTGTGTGCCACACACTTGTCTGTTTTTTCGGAAAAAATGCTGGTTTGAGGCCTGCAACGGACCTTTATTTTTGCCATATAGAAGGCAGTTCACATCACCAGGAATAAATAACAGGAATTATTCGGGGCGAAAAAACTTTTAAATGACAGTAGCTCAATCACAAGGAAGTAAAATAATGTAATCTGAATAGAGGGTATTTCCCTAGGTGACTCATCATAGTAAAGCTGGAACAAATGAAATACTACGGAATGCCCGTTGACCTTATGGAAATCGCGGAATTACTTCATTCATAAAATCATCCAAACACGTTCTCGCCGGGTGGGAGTGAGTGTTTTGAACTCCATTTCCGAAATGTAAACAACATCAGCTGATTGAGCAACCTGAATTCAAAAAAACCACACATTCAATTTTCATCCATATGGTGATGTATCGAAACATGTTGCTGGCGGCAACAGGGTCTTGCAGACTAACTGCCAGTTCACGTTCCTTTTCGGCCCCCTGAAATCCGCTGTTGGACGCCTATGGCCAAAAAACCAGTCACACACTTCTTAACCCCCACAGACGCTTTCCGAGAATAACTACGAGCATTGCGCGCGCAATTATGTGCCCGCAATATGTATATGCCTCATGTGTACACACAAGCTATATACTCAAAGTTTCTTTTCACATCGCGACTGTGTGGGTAAGGAATGGATATGTACGACGACCAACTACACGATCAAAGTGAGGCAGCCAACTCAGCCGACCAAACTGAACCGATAAAACTCTTGCAGCGACTGTCTTGGCTGCTGGCGCTGATGTTGGCATTCTTGTTTTAAACCGCTTACTGATCGGACGTTTACAATATTTATAAACAAAATTTATTTAAACAGCCTTACCTAACTGATCAGTTTACGGTCTGGATTTGAACCTAATTCCGAATTCTGACTAAATTTTAATTTCGCACATCTGGCGAGAAACAAGAATTAATCGAACAGTATTCCGTGACTTAAACTATCTCGAATCCCGAGTTCCTATAGACGAGTAGTAATAGTGCTAAGCAGCCGAGCATAGTGTCTTTCTCCAAATTTTTATTGTTAACTGTAGGATAAGTGAAATTTCGTGAAGTCGCAATGAGTTTTCACAAAAGTGATTCAAAGACGCCGCTGGCGCCTCAGCAGTATGCGGTAAGTAACAAAGTTTCTAGGTGACTACAAGTAAAAGGGGTTTAAGTTTAAATCATCGACTACATTCCGCCACCGGATGATCCATCTGTTACCACTGCACCGGTGGCTATCTAATAGAAGACTCGCATTCGCGGGTGGCGATGGCAAGAACGGGAGAAATTGCGTGCCTGCCTTGCATTTTAATAACGGGCGGCATTAAAAAACACTTCTCCTCCGGTATTCCCGCGGCAGAATTAAATATAGATTGCTCGTGATATTGTGCAGAATGTGCGACTGCAAGGCATGCGTATGTGGTTTGGGAATGATGTAATAAAATTCGCCTATGACTCACGCCGCGTAGAAAAGGCTTATTGAATTTCAAACGCTTATTGTGCGCCCAAAACTGCCGAGCTAATCTAATTAACCACCGTTCTGGCGTAACGCAATTTGCTGCAACATTAGCTCGCGCAGAACCCTCTATCGAGACTATTCGAGTGAAACGTTATGGAGGAACTCTGCAAAATAATTAATAGGAAAGGCTGTGGATCGAACAGGGAAATTAAAAAAGGTGGCTTGTCTGCACTCCGTGCACTTAGGATGTCCGCTGAAGTGAAAGTGTGCCCACAGAGCAATCTATCTCCACGGCCAACGTTCGTCTTTCGCTGGTACTTCTTCCGATCGCGCAAAGACCCTCGCGAGAGGTTTTTAACATGGCTTTAGTCTAGATCAGCATTTTTCTAAAGAGAGGACACAAAATGGAGGTGCCTGTGCTACCCGGTACTTTTCCACTCTTGAGCCGAGATGCTGGTGAATGTTGAGGCAGCTGGGTGCTGCATCTGTTAGAACTCGAGTGGTTTGTGCGTGTGGGTTTCGGTTGCGCACTGCACTGCACAATTGTTTTTTTTTATTCGAGCCTTTGAGATATGCGGTGCATGCCACAAAACAGGCGCCCGCCCCTATCGAAGAAGTCCCCTTATAAAAAGATAAGATAGCTGAATGTTGATTGCAATCGGCTCGCCTTTTCCATTGAATTGCTATCTTATCTGTGAAACACGGGGAACCGGAATTAAAATAATTTGATTTCATCATAATTAATTTGGTATTTATAGACCAGCTCGCGACATGTTTCATTGGCAAACCAATCTTTGATTTATTTTATCTGATTGGCAGATATATGGATGTACCGGATTTCCTGCACTGAAATTTATTTTTGCAGTACTTCACCGGATTTAAGTACTTTGCAATTTGTAAGTCTCAAAGAAATTCCCCGAAATTGTGCCTTAGATAAATAAATCTAATAACTTTGAACGCCTCTATTAATAATGGCGAATTAATTAAATGTATTTCATAAATTGCCAAATTCCCTTGCAGAATAGCCCAGTAAAATTAGACTTTGAATACGAAAAAAATCCGAACAGGCTGAATTTTTGTGGAGATCTCTGCTTCGATGTCCTAAGCATATCCTGTGCATTAGTTTTCTAAATTTGAGCGGGTTTTTCTTTTTTTTTTGGAGTTAAAGAGGTCTTAGTCTTAGTTTTTCGCAAATATTTTTTAAAACATCAATTTGTGGAGGAAACTAGTGACGAGAAAATTGTAGCGTATGATGTTTTGCGCAAAAAAGGTCCTTGCACTCTTTCCCGTAGAATCAATCGTTTTTGTGTAAAATATGCGGTTTGAATATCCGTGTTTTTTTCAAATGCATACTCTTCTCCACGCCACCTGGGGTAGAGTACGATGCGGGTTTTTTATGTGGTATCCCCAGTAGGTCTAAAATACATAAAAATGAAGTAAGAAAATCATTGTAAATTATTCGGCCTATTGTATTATTCTATTTCCTGTCTCTCGGCGTTTAAACATGATTGTCACGGCAATGTCCACATACTGAAGAACAGCGGAGACCTAGGAATTTTTCTGCAAGTGCAATTCAAATTACAGTCTGTGCAATTGGGCAGTTTCCTCGACAAATTTATATTTTTCGAGATATTTGCAGAAAAACTAAAATATTATAAATCCCCCAAAAATAGAAAAACCCTCCGCTCAAATTTAGGAAACTTTTCAGGATATGCTTAGTACATCGAAGCAAAAGTCTTCACTAAAATCCAGCCTGTTCGGACTTTTTTCATGATATCGGCCTTTTTTGACTAATTTTCAAAGTTCACAATATTTGGTAAAAATAGTATGCCCCATGCAGATCTTACGAAACTTCGGTAGCTGTTCATTTGTTAAGTAATTTACACATTTTGTAGATTGTAGAAGTATAGACACTCGAAAAGGTGAAAAACTGATATACATATGTGTCATCTTACAATTTTTTCGGCGCATTTACAAAATATACGACAATTTTAACAAAGTGAAACGAATAGCCTAACTGCACTCTAAATTTCAGTATAATAATTGCTGCTTTCGAAGTACATAAATGAAAATGAATCAAGGTTAACTATCGCATCTAAAAATGCACTTGTGAAAGGAAGTTCAAATTTACATCAAAGGAGTGTAATTTGCAATAAAATGATGTACACATTTTTCTCGTAATGATAATCCCCACTACATCGTAAAATCGCTTCATCCAGAACGTAATTTTACATTTTTTACAATGATGGCTGAATGCTGTTGATTTCAGTATAAAATAAAACATTCGTGTGGTAGGTTTGTACAGTCGAAATTGCGTTTTACTCTTCGGATTAATTGTAACGCTATTAACGCCTAATAAAATTACTGGAGTTTTACTTCCGAATTTGTTTAAGTGTTTGTTTATTGCCATTCGCAGTATTTAACGATTAAATTCTATTGAAATAAATAGCAAACTAATTAAACAATTCAGGATTCATTGTTTGTAATCTATCTACACATCGCGATGTATAACAAAAGCATGTTGTTTTTCACGCAGAAAAACATCGATATGTTTTGGAAAGTAGAGATCGAGATAGTAAAAAGTAGCGCTCTTTTGGAAAGATAACTTTATCATTATTGTTTTTTATAGTAGGTATATTTTGAAATTTACGGCATTGACGAGACATCGATTTTCAGATAGTAATTTTCAATATCACAAATCAGAAAAACGTGAAATATCAGATCTATTTTTAACACGACAGTAATGACACAATCGATTTAAATTTCACAGCAATGTTATAGGGGTAATTGCTCACTTTCTAAAACTGAAGCAGAGCCTAAAAGTGGAGAGGCTTTGTGGAAGCCCTATGCTCCTAACTGGAGTGAGATTTGACGAACATTTGAAAATGCGAGTAAAGATTTTAAGCAAAATTTTTTCAATTCACAAAATAAATAAATTTACTATGCTTAATGATTTTTCAAATTTTGGGATAGATATTTTACGATCGGATAACTTATACATGTAAGCCAGATCGAAAAAATTAGAGGAAAACACGAAAAATTTTCAGGTAAATGACGCGACTAATGCGAGCCGCCGCTCGACTTGATTTTTAAAATTTTGTGTCAATGACAAAATGTTTATAAAATGATTTCAAAGTTATGATTATGTACATACATCCTTCAGCAAGGAATATCACTTCATTTTGGTGGGGACTAAATAGCTCAGTGGTAAGTACGCTGGGCTATCACCTCGAGGTCGTCCGAACCTGGGTCGAACCATAATTGAAGTGCGCTATTCCTGATAGTGTTAGGTGGTCGTCCCATTTGTAAAAAAAATTGACTAAACTAAACTTCCTTTTCGGGTCAAACTATAACGGTTTGTATTAGGGATAACAAACGATGGAAAATTGGACGGCGGAGCCATAAGATCTATCACGACTTAAATTGGCATAATTTTGTGATTTCTGCGAATTTTAACATAACTTTTGGGAAAATATTATTAATAAGCTAACAATTATTTTAAACATGGTATTAATTATAATACAATAATTACAATATAATCTCTCATATGCTTGTTACCTATGCATGCGGGGCTGGGGCTTCACCTGGAAATACAAAGTATAAAAGGCGGGCTTATCCAAACTTACGGAATAATTTTCATTTTATCAACGAACAACACATGGTCATAACTTGACCAAGGGCAGAAATAAGCGCATTTTTGATGATACTTCGAAACAGATCTCAGAAGAACTCAGGTGCTGCTTAGCATAAATTCTGAAATGCTCCATACCACGCGAACAGTACAAATTAGGAAGCAGTTAGCAGTCATGTACAAGCCAGACAATTAAATTGCACACACATTAAAGACGCATAATGAGCGCGTGGAGCGCCTGAGGTAATACCTACATACAATGTAGGTATGTAGTTTCAGTCTGCAGTCGTTGAGAAATGAAATGACTTGATTGAGTGGTTGCAAATATGCCACTTCCGCTTTTTGTGATTTGTAGAAGTCAGCAAATGGCGAATTGACATGCTGAGGCCTTTCTGCTGATGTCAAATTGATCGTCTTTCACTGAATTGCTTTCTTCTTCCCTTCTTTTTTGTTACGATAAACTGGAGCTTTTATCTATCTACCTTTGTAGAGCGCCACTTCTAAAGAGTCGCCAATACCAAGGTCAGCTTTTTCATAACGTGTCGCGACTTACTAATCTCCTTGGAAGGCTCTCGAGCATGTCTGATTTTTTGTGTTATATGCAGTACAGAGCGAAAAGGGTATGCTATTAAAACGTGAAGTTCGCTTTTACGATAAGCGGATTTCACTGTTCGGTCCGGTCCGCGTTGTTTACATAATTCGATTTGATTTTCCTGATAAGGTTGCGATAAGGATCACATTGGGTCAGGTTTGGCTGAAATGTGCGAGTACGTCTGAAGTAGGTTTATGGAAATGCAGACTCAGCTGGGAAAGCCAATTACACCATTACATTGTTTGTTTAGAAATTACCAGCTAGCAATGAACATTCATTGCGCATTCCGATTTTTGACTAATTTGCATTTCGTCTTTATGCTGCGTTGGGTCTCTTGTGCGAAATTTCCAAGTCTGCCCTCCACTCACCTAGTGACGATTGCAGTGGAAATTTCCATTCGCGATTCTGTCTTCTCCTCACAAGCGGTATCGATGCGATCGTGAGGCCCAAGCGCGCCCACCATAAAGAAGAAGGCGGCTAAAGAAAGAGGCACGAAAGTATAGCGCCTAAGCAATTCTTACATTTTTCATTTTGTGTTTTTTGCCAATTCTTCTCTGGTAGGTAACCGCGGCTTATTATGCTGAGAAATTCAAGAGCAGACATTATGAAAAGTCCAGCAGCATTACCAGACTCACACTCTTCTTCGTCCTTCAAAACGATATTTGACTTAAACTGTACCAAAAATTGATCCTCATACATACATATATATTTGTATGCGAGTGCCTATATACAAAGCTAAAAGTTTTTCCTGAAAAAACAAAAAGCTTTAAAAGCCTAAACAGATTTATTTCATCTAGCACTGGCCCCGCTCGAAGTCCAAAAATAGATTCGCACATAGAGAGGAATTACTTAACCCATTCATCTCATGCGTGTGGCGAACTATGTCTCGTGTGCCAAGAGAAGACCTCAACAAAAAATTTCATAGAAGTCAATGTACAGGGTAACCTTCATTAGTCAATCTAATGGGATCTTCGATTTGAAATCTTTCCGCAGCTCGTTCGATTCGTTTGTTCTTTAGACTGGAACGTAATGTCCGATGTAGTGTTTAGATGCGCAGAAGATGGTTCGTTTGTAGCGCGACCTACAAACTGTATGTATCTTCGGGTAAATATTTAGACAATGTGTGCTTTGAGGTTTTGAATACATTTCCATACATACATCAACCAAAAAGCTTAGTTTGGAAAATGTTATGGCAACTAAGTGTCTGGTCTAGATCCAAGTTGTTAATTTTTTTTTCGAATTCACAAAACCAATTTCAAATTGGAGAATTTACCAAAGTGATTGTACATAGGTACATTTAAGTAGCAACTATTACACTAGCAGGAATATTACATGTATTACTAGAGAATATGTGTTTCGCTCGACAGTGAAATGTTATTAGTTGCGTTTTCTTCGAATCCTGCTCTGGATCAAGAATTTTGTATTGAATTGATTTTTTTTAAACTCTAGCAAACATTTTAAAATTTGCGAAAAGGGTATCCAATTGTTATGATTTCCTAAACTTCAAATATTAAGCTGAATAAATTATTGGGTTAATTTTTCGGTGCCAAGTGGGTATAAGTCATTAATGTTCTTTTCTCAAAATGAAAAAATATTGTTATACATAACTATTCAAAAATTTCAATTCGATTCAAAATTTGCTGTGAAATCCAATCTAGGGCAGCATATGAAAAGGGCAGCTGTTATTAAATACATGAATTTTTTTTTATATGTATTTCTGGGCAAACTAAAATTGAAGAAAAATCAGGTTTATGTTTATCACCACAGACTTTGATCAAACCTTCTTGAATATTCACTACATTAATTTATTCATCTAAAAACGAGGTTCTAGAAGTAATATGCTTTAAGATTAAACAACTTTTGTTTCCAAAAACAAACCGGCACCAATTTGCGTTTATAATTTTTGGTTCCTCATTTTTAACCAGCCATTTTGAAAGTCGTTCACTATATGTACCTACTTTCAAATATATTTCCTACTTCACTCCAGTTGGGACAATAGGGCCACAAGGCCTCTCCACGTGCGGCGCGTTGAGGCTCTGCTTCCGTTTCTTGATTCGTTTATGTTCGCTATGCTGGAATTAGCACAGAGCAGCTACCCTAATTGTTTGGGCTGCCATCTGGCGCTTATTAGGAATAGCGTACTTTGGGAGTGGAAGCGTGGGGTCCGAGTGGGATTAGAACCTGGGACTTTTGGATCTAGAGTATAGCACGCTTACCACAATATTATTCGCGCCCCCAATTTTCAGATAGACATGCATATGGTACATACGTGTAGCTTTATTACACGCCAAAAATATAAAAAATAAAGTAAATTTAAATTAATTAATTGTTGGTTATTTTTCTTCATTGACTTCATTTCCAGCTTATGTTTAAAACCAACTGTAAAGAACTAGTACAAGAAATTAGAACAGCTTAGATTTACTGAAGAGCGTTTTGCATGTAAACCACTTTGAATGTAAATTTTCTCAGCACTTTCTGCATCAAATTTACAATTGTCAATTTAACAAATCGTAAAATTTAGTGATACGCAAAAGTCCAATATTACTTTCTTGCTTATTTTTAGCATTATTACTGCCACGAGTAAATATTATCTCCAAAGTTGATGATATCAGCCAGAAGAAGCTTTATTGAATAGTATGACATACCTTGGGCGTGTAAGCTGAAACCAATTATTTCCTTTCGGACGCTTCTATCTGCGGTTAACAGAATTAAATTGACTTTTTGTAATTACATACATCGATGTCTCTTCGATTGATATCTTCAATTGTGCCGCTGTCAATTGAATTGCGCTCGTTTAATTTTAAAAGTGGCACAACAAATAGAGTTTAAACAATAACGTTATTGCATTTTTCAATTTTGTTGGATTTAATTGATTACTACAGATATTTTTTTTTAATTGTCTATCTTATGGCCTTTATTTCAAATAAACTCCTTCTATTATTTATCAGTTTAGTTCCTTGAAACAATAATGTAGTACTGATTGTAAGTTACTTCCTGCCATGTGAATTCATTTATTTCGTCGCAAACGAAGCTTGATTTTATTTGAAAACATAAAAACGTACAAAAATAAGAATAAATAAAAGCGTAAATTAGCCATCATACCTACGAGTATATAGACCTTATTTGTGAACATTTTTATTTACAAAATATGAAGTGATTGTTAAGGAAAATTTTATTAATTTTATATTTAAATCAACAAGTGTTTTTGTCATAAACTAGACAAATCATTTACATATATATATGTAGACAATTTTTACCCGCAATTTCCTTAAAATCGAGTTATTAGTGGCACCGATTAACAGTATAGTTTTAAGAAAACGTTGTAAAGTAAAGTAAAATACGCTTCATGGTCCAGAAAGAATAGACATAAAAGTGTCCAAAGTTTGAAATATTTGTGGCAGGCTAAATATTTATATACTCATTTGGTATTAGGGTTCTAAATAATATGCGAGACTTCCCCATCTACATGAGTCCGCCAGCTTAATTATCAGGGTGAAAGGTGGCGAAAAACTGTTATGCGCAAAATATCTGGAAAATGGTCAACTTTCCATCAAAAATATTAATATCCATATTTTGGCTGCGAAAATTTCGTATAAAAACAGATTAATAAACAATTTTTTTCCATGGTATTTGTATGCAAGTTATGGTATGGCATTTTGTAGTTATTGTAATTCAAATTAACCAAACTGAAACCTTCGAAAGAAGAATAAACGAATAAAAATTAGTTTTTCGGTTACTTCAGCCGCAACAAACTCGATTAGGCCAATATTTTACAAACCTAGCCCTCAGGAAGTCTTTATGCGAGTATAAATAGTAACTCCTCCGCAAAATTGATCATTTCTAAATAGCTTGTAGATCAACTAAATTAGTAGAAATACTTTCATTTAGCCATGTCTCAGTTATGAATATTGAATGAACATTTGAATCCAAACACCTCGACCGTTTTGGATGACCAATATTTTCCATGACACTTGTCTTGTACAGACTAATCAATAGACACTCCATTTTCCAAAATCGATCCAGTAAGTGGGGCGTCACAACGGCAAATCCAAATAATCACAATGCTTGGGTTTTGTCTCCGCCGCGCCGTAGGCGGGTAAATACGCAAACGTTTTCAATTTAAGATTACAATTCTGGTCAATTTTTTTCTTCCAAACTGTTTATAGGAGACCATAGACTTTCGTAGTGCACTCACTATGGAGTGGAATATGGGGTGCCCGCCGACCTTTTACAGTTTTCCTTGCAAAACATTCTTAAAATTAATCACGATATTTAGAGGCTGACTGCTAGAAAACAAATTTCAGAAGTTCATTCTGATCCACCATGTGATAAAAGTCTACAACTGATAATAATCGAAATAAAATTCAGCAAATAGGTGTATGTAGATTGAATGAATTCACAATGATGCATTAAGAAAAAATGCAGTATTAAGTTTGTAGTCCCCACGTATAATCGCAAACCGACGCAATTTCGCTTACTGTATTAGTCGCAACTTCACACAAAACCGGAAACTTGTCAGTATGTTAGCTAACAATAAGAAGCATTCTCGAATTTGAATCAAGTGTAATTAGTCAGTTATATAAGAATTCTTAACGAAATTACTTGGCTCCTCATAATTTCCCTGAGTAAAGTCCAGTGGAGCTAAAATGATTTGCGCTTTCATGCAAAATTGTAGCGCCAATATGACTCATTTGACATTGGGAAGTTTTACTTGTTATAATGACGATAAAGGTGAACACTCGAGCGATTTTCTTTTAATTATTTCTTGCTTTTGGTTTCAGATGAAAACGAAATTAATTTGTTCTACTAGTTTTTTTTTCTGGGTTTACAACTGCTAGGTCGGATTATGGAGTGTTGATTTTATAATTATCAGAAAGACTGAATTTATTGGGTTCAAACCGTTGGAGCTGTGCTGGTATACAAATTCCTTTCGGTGGGTGGGAGATAATGTATTTGTGCATTAGTCATTTGCTGCTCCAAATGATTGGTTAAAGGAGCAACAAATCTAAAATGCCGCCGCAGCTGAATTCTTCTTGAATGCCATTAAGGCCAGCCGTTTAAAAAGTTCCAGCCTTCGTTGCAATTCACTTCATTTGCATTAAATTCCTAAACCTTTGCATTTTGCACAATTTTTTGTAAAGCAGAGATTTTGAAACCAGTGATGCGAATCCATAGAAACCAATTGATTTACTAAATGATAAATGAAGGCGCTAAATGCTTCAGTGCCGCCCGAAGCTCGGAAGAAATTATTCGCTTATATAAGCTCATATCTGATCTAGTTTATATCTTCTGTTTACTCACTTTATGGTAAAAAAAATGTGAATGACTCAAAATCATAGGGGCCAAGTTATTTGCTTTGAAGTTATCGCACAGAAATTGTCGTGACTAACTATCGATGCATGTTCGGATTGGTTTAGATATATAAAGTCTTTTATGTGCTTTTGAAATATTTTAAACATTTTCATATGGAATAAAATTACTGTCACATTTTGCGGTGAACTTCTGCAACGTCCCAAGCAATATTTCGAGTGCGAGCGCGCAATAAAAGAATCAGATTCCGACTTATTACTTAGTTTTGTAACAGTCATGTATTTGAGAGTTCATTTAACAGTTAAATTTCATTTGCTTTCCACGAAACGCAAACGTAGTAAGCTATATATAAAAAAAAATCACTATAGAAGCCCTTTTCAATTTACACGTCAATTAGTAGTAATTTATCATTCTCTGAAGCAAAATAAAAAAAACACATAAACAAGGAGTATCGGGTTAATTGCATGATCGGTTTACATAAAAGCGGGCGATCACTTCTGGGATTAATTTAACCTCCGCGATTAGTTGTGAACGTGTCAGAGTCTAAATTAAAAGTCATGGAACGGTTAAAAGTTTCGTCTTTCAGTTTTTCGATTTTTTTTATGAGAAAGCTTCTGCAATCATTTATCGTTGTAGCTACAATTATTTGTATTTGAAATTTAAAGATAAGAAAAAACATTTGTTAACACTAATAATCCTGAATTTGATGATATAATATGCCAATCAAACTGCTCTAAAGATTGATCGGAAAAAACCGTAGCAATTATAATGCGCAAATAAACTGAGGAAGGTGTGGGGATCATATTCGTTTCTTTGAAATGTATTTAGCAAAATAAAGCTGCGCAATGAAAATCCGCTCAGTCTTGATTTCTGTAGGTGTTCGATTTCATTTCTCAAATAGTAACTTCCCCCTAGACATAACGCCTTCGTTTATAAATTCACGCGGCGGTGATATTTTATGTCAGAAAAACTTTTGCTGATAACACTACTTTTTACTGCTTTAGGAATATGTAAGCCGTGCACTGGCAAGTTCACATACCTTAGGTATAGCACATATGAATGTCAGAAGCACATTACAAATGCTAATGAAGCCGCGCGATTATTGCGACTATAAGCCCAGTAGACAAGATTTTATTGTTGAAAGTTGTTGCAGACAAAACTATAGAAACATGTTAACGATTCCAAAGTTTCGCTCCATATGCCATAAATTAGCATCACTCATTGTCCAGACGAGCAAATTCGATCAAATAAAGGTCAGACCAAATAATTAAAGATACTGAGGAAAATTACCAGCATACCAATTTAACCATGAAATAAACATTTATCTTTCGCGGCACCATAAACTTTTGTAGATAAAAGCGATACATTTTGATGCGATTCATATTATTGAATACTCCGGTCTGACTAATATTTTACGTAATATGCATCGGAAACGCCACAAACTACACACAAATCTAATCGATCAAATCCGAGGTGATTTACAAAGTTCATTTGGTTAAGTTAACGCCATCATGTGACGTTTCCGATACACTCCCTGATTACATTAATTTGCCGTAATGTCGAATTCCTCTTAATACAATAAATCGCGTGATTATAGTTGAGTAAAAGGTAATTTTAGAGTACGATTTACGTTCTTATGAAAATTTATAGCAATGTAGCCTAAATTAGCACTAGAGGTCTTTTTATGGTCTTTTGAGTACATATGAGCTTACGTGATTCCAATTAAATATTTTCAAATATTCGGAACACCAGCTTTTCGATCGTTGTTTGTATTAGAGATATGAGTGCAGTAATGGGTCGAGTCCATCGCAGAAATATTTTTTTTGTGTAGATCATGCGCCCTTCTACAATCCTTATAAATGCAGGCTCGATATCAATCCTGGCGGCGGCGGCGAGGATGGAACGTCTGAACTGTAAGGTTATATCCAAAGGCTGATATTGTAACACAGCCGAAACAATGATCCCAATTCAAATTTCAGGCAATTCGAACAATCCTGGTGGGCTTGACAGCATTTCAAAAACTGAAATTTTCCTTTACACAAAATTTTATTATTATCATTATTGCACACTTTTTCTTGAGTTTGAATAAAAAATTGTGATTTTTCGCATATTGTTCACACTAATTTTGATTACAAAAGACAACGAACTATCAAGTAATCCTATAGTAAATATTTAATGAGGCCGTATACCAATGGTAAACGATTTAGTCGGCTGATGAAAACGTCGACAAGTTGACACCTAGCCCCAGGGACTTGGTTAAATTTTGACATTTATAATTATGTAATAACTATAGACAAGTCTTCTTGAAGATGACATCCTCCAAGTGATATTTTAATGTTTCTGGATGGGGTGCTGCTTCGTATTCTCCAGTGAAATTTTGTTCTGGTCATTTCACCTTATCTAAAATGTTACCGATTGGCACAAGGCCTGAAAATGTGAAATGAATATTGGCCAAATCAGAACATTAACAATACAGTACCATATTTTTTTAGATATATACAACGACATACAACATACGCAGTACCTTCATACAAGTGTTTGCACGTACCATTTCACTTAGCCCGCATTTCCACGGTAAGGCTTTTTCTCGGTGGAAACGAGAGAACTAGGATGAGGAAGGTGAGAGACAAAGAAGTTCCTTAATTCTTCCTTTCCCGACGAGAACAAACCTCACCGTGGAAACGTTGGTCATGTTAGTAAACTAGAGTCTTCCGACTGAACAAGTTTCATATGTTTTGAAAAATGTTCGAATTCCTTCTAAAAATAAACGCAAATCAGTACTCCAGTCGTTTGTTATCATAGTAAAAATTACGACTGTAATGTTAAACAAATAACAATAGTCTGCGGTGCACACCTTGGAACTGATTAAACTTTACTACGTCTCTGCAAAACTTAATGAGAATGCCAGCACGACATATCGCAGCCGATATGCACACGTATTATACATATATGTATGTGGTTGGCACCCAACGCCAATAAGCTCAATCACGTGCTTTTTCCCGCTATAAGTGCGATTCTAGAGAAATTGAGAAAGGCAGACGTGAAGCATTTGCTGCATGCATCATCGCTAAGCGATTCTAGTCCAAGATGGCATGTACCCGAAAAGTGTCCAGAAATAGATCGTCGACGCCGAGAGGAGAGCTGGGTGCGAATTAAAAAATCTCTTCATAAGTCATAGTTAACTGGCTGTTACCAGTTCATCGGTTGCTGTCCACACTCTGCGTAAATGCAGACGATCGCTTCGCTACTGAGGTAAGCTAGAGGAGCTTTGACATTGGCGCTCCATTGTACGGTGACTAAAGCGATTATTCAGTTCTGACTCTATTGGGGCTCATTACCTCTGCCCACAAGGGGTAAATTGACGCATGACAAACGTTTCTGATCCCGGGGTGTGTTTCGATCTTAATTAAACAATTGGCTCGTGATAGTACATTCTAGCGTAATAACGTTAACTTACTGCTTGTTGTTAATGACTGCATATTTCTAAGTTCATGCGGTTAGGTAGGTACTTCGGTTTCGCATTGACTTTGGCGACAAAGTACGTCAGAGGTATTTCAGATGCTGGCGATGCGCCAAGCAATTCCTCTCACAGGAATACCATTCTTTAATGTTCATCTGAATTTTGAACAACTATTGCGTTACCTTCCTGAGGTTATCCGTTCCTTAGTCCAAGCTAGACTTATTGCGGACGCAATTACTCTCCATATTGCAATACATATAATATAGGTATACAAAACGCAACATCACAACGACATTCAATGCATTCCAACAGTTTAAAAAACTTAATCGACACAAGGCCGGTGTAGCGAGACGTCTAAATTAATGGTAACGACACCACAAACCTTGAGAGAGTTATAATCAGTCAAGGCAAAAACCAGAGGCCAATTATTAATGTGGTGTATTGTTAGAGGTCAGTAAACTGCTTCCACCTCAAAATTCTTAAGACTATTTAAATATTAGTAGAAGCTGGTTTATGCTGCATGAATACCTACACAGACATACAACATTTTGGCGTACTTCCAAAGTACATATGCGAGAGTATTAACTTTCTTTATGTGGGAATGATGTAAATATGGGCAGCGTCTCATTCTCGGAATTTGTAAATAATGTGGCAAAGGCACCGGATTTTGGAAAATCCCCTATCAAATGTTTATTCCCAAAATGACTAGCTTAAACTATTTAAATCGAAGTTAGGGAACGTGCGTCTTATCAAAAATTCTCATGGTCACTAAACTACAAAACACAAAACAGAACTTTGCAAAAATAACTGCACTTAAATAAATTTATGTCCCTGTGGGAGGGAAATCACTAACGTATATCATTTTATGGTTCTTTTATTATTTTTATAAATTTGGATTATAGCGCGACCATGAACTAATATTGGACACATTGGCGGAGATATTATATATTTTAGGAAATACTTAGATTTTTTGAAATTCTCAAATATGTCGTGCGTCATATTTAATATACAAAAACATCTACTAGATGTCAAATTTTAATTTCGTTTGCCTCACGCCAAAGTTAATTTGTAAATGTTTAGTTGGGCGCCACGACGCAGACCGCGTGACTTGGCACGTCCTTCAATTTGAACTTCAATAGCGCAGTGGGAGTACTATTACAGTTTTTGTGATGAAATGCTATTTTGATATTAATACTATAAAAAATAACAAAATTAATATTATGTGTGTTCCGTTTTCTTGAGGGAAAATAGAAGACGTAGAAAATTATTAGCGCATCTAAGTTTGTTTGTCGGTTCGCTAGTTCGGCTTGTAAGGCTTACAATGAGGTGTTGATTTTGTATTAAATTTGGTGGAAAGAAGAAAATGCTCGTAATGACCCAAACAAAAGCAGTCATAAATTGATAAAAATTAGTACATCACAAAAGTATAGCAACTGTAGAATTTTGTATTACATTTTCATAAAAAGCAACAAAAATAGGCAAGAAACACGTATTTCCACATATGTATATACTTCAAACCTAATCACTAATATTTTATTGTCTCCTTCGAAATAATTCGCAAAAACATTAGTGGAACGCACTGATTCGTATAGCCATAAACCCCCGACAGACGGCATGATTTGTGGATGAGGGCGTGACAAGATTGAAAGCGCCCGCTATCTAACATCCTTGAACAAAAATTTATCAAGTGACAAGCATATATACCACATGATATTGCTCCTGATTTGATCACATCAGGCATCAGATCATGTCGTCTGTTGGGACATTTAATCTTCATTCATTCATTCATTCAGCGTTTTACCGTTGTTCCCCTCTGTGGTCCTACCTTTTAACTCGCCAATCTGTTTTGTATGAAAATAATGGCATCACTGACCCACGTTTCGCATTTTCGTGCGCAGCGTGCATAGCCTGCGCCGCAGTGGACTGGTGGGCTTAATGTCCTATTCACTTTCATGCACAAAAAAAATCGTGACAGCATCACAACGATATTGTCTTTGATCAAAAGTTCTCGAATTACTAGGAAAGGGTGAGCGGGTGCGTTATCATACTCCAAAATCCAAGAATTCTTTGCTTGTGACCGTTTTCTTCGGTTTGCCTCACACAAACGACGAGAAACCTCAAGGAATTACTTTATATATTCGGCTTTCTCCATTATAGTAATTGAGAGGTTACTATGTACAATATTGATACGAATTTTGCCAGCTGAGGGGCTAGCTGGTAGAAGGTAGGCGAGAAAAAATTCTCCGATCACCGAGACACGCTTAAACCGCTGATCCTCTGCACCAGGTTATAGTGTATACACCCTGGACTGCTCACTTGATGGCCACACAAGAAATAGAAAATAACGACAGATTAGAAGTTATTGAAACACCAAAAAAACAACACCAAAGAGTTTAAATTATTTAATTTACTTCAGAGAAGAGTCCAAAGTTCAAAATTCGAGACGTCTACGTTATACACAGAATTGTGTCTAATCGCTTCAATGCTGTAGCTGGTCTCTAAACAGTTTTCCTCTACTAATTTTTTTATCCAGTTCCTTTTCTTGTGCTCGATTTGGTTAAGTGAACGTTGGAGGGGTTAATCCAAACCAAATTACTCCAAATGTTTGATAACTAAAAACGCATCTCGACGATTTCGTCACAATATTCTTAATTTTTTCATAGGATGTTAGGACGGCGCAAAGTACAAAATTACATGTACACCACAATCATAATAAGGACCGTGGGAAAAATTTCGGGCTCAAGTGAAAGCGAATAACGTTGATTGAAATCGTTATGTCTGTTATAAATTTTCGTATCGTTCTCCGTTATCATGTCTTGGTTATATGTAGATATCGGTTATTTTTATGAAATATTAAGGTAAGGCAACTCATTGGTTACAAATAGATTATAGACCCTCTGGAGAAATTATAGTAATTGTACTTTAAAGTAGAGTTAGGGATATATTTAAACCTTTTTAAACCAACGTGTAATTTCCCTTAAGGGGGCCGATACATTGAAAGTGAGTTTTTTTAAAGAATTTTTTTGATAGGGAAGGAATAAGCGGATCGAGTTAATTTTTTTATTAGTTTACCACAAGAGCTTGTACATTATAAAACATTTTTTTTCGAGTGCCGGCGTTTCAAAATGGCGGCGAAGCCCGTGACGCAACAGCCCCCACATATTTCAGTCGCTGCGTTCTCGCGGCGGTAATATTGGTCTGAAACCAAGGAAGAAGAAGAAATTGTTAAAAAACAGTTGTGGCTTCAATGTGAACCTAACTTTAAGACAAAAAAATTTTTTTTCCCCAAATGCGACTTGAATGAAAATTTTGCTTGTTTTTTTGGCTGAATTCGCAACCTCTACGGTCGGGGATTCGCGAAATCGGCTATAAATTTAGGTTCATCCAGTAGACAAGGGTCTTTTGAAGCTACGGTAAAATTTTCAGCGTAATTGAACCTTTCTTAATAAAGTTATCGTGCAGCGAGTAGTCGAAAATGTCGTTTCGAGGAATTTGAGTTCAAAGTTTGGGGAAGTGAAAAGACGAATTCTCTACTTACATTTTAGTCGGCTATTCCTGCACCGTAGAGTTGTTCTTCCTCTTGTGCACGCAGCTGATTTACGGCAAAAGTTTTTTCTTTCCGAGCCGTTCTTGCTTCTTTTGAATCGAGAAATGTGTGCCGGTCTGCGCTCGTTACTCGAGAATAATTCGAAATATTTGTCTTCGATTAGAACAATAGCTGAGGAATTTGGGAATAATAGACGAAAAGCTAAGAGCGGGGCGGTCTGGAGCCGGGGCGATGGACAGCTTCTCACCCGCGCTACTTAACATCGCCGCTTCTATGTGAGATTCCATGAGACCGGATTGAGATATCGGGAAACGCTCTTAGACACACGTTCTCAACACCTTATAGAATATATTCCCGACGAAAAAAAAATAAAAATTTTTTTTGATTTTACATGTATCGGCTTCTATGTGAGATTCCATGAGACCGGATTGAGATATCGGGAAACGCTCTTAGACACACGTTCTCAGCACCTTATAGAATATATTCCCGACGAAAAAAAATTAAAATTTTTTTTTGATTTTACATGTATCGGCTTCTATGTGAGATTCCATGAGACCGGATTGAGATATCGGGAAACGCTCTTTAGACACACGTTCTCAACACCTTATAGAATATATTCCCGACGAAAAAAAAAAAAAAAATTTGTTTTGCTTTTACATGTATCGGCCCCCTTAAAGGTATTGCAAATTCTACGGAATTTTATTAGTTACTGAATCTTTTACATGTGTAGAGTTGCTTTAGTTCTAAACAGTCTAATTCAAACTACCTTTTACATACTATCTAACTTATATTTCGTACAAACGTGTATTCAGGAAAACCGAAAACAAGTGGCTACAGAAAACAATATAAGGTAATTAAAAAATTGTTGTGCTAAAATAAAAACTCGTCTAATGGAATTTTCAAAACAGCTGTTTTGTAAATGATCCAAATAAGAACCACTTGGCAGAAGCTTGTAATAAATATTAGTGCTAGGGATGTTTACATGATTTTAGTCGAAGTATCGAAACATTTGCAGCTGTTGTCATGATATTGGTTTTTCTGGAAAAATTCTACTTGCAGTTGATTATTGTTTTCAGTCAAATTTGAAATGTTGAAGATACAGCATGTAGTCGCGATCGTTTCTGTGTTTTATTATGACGCTGAATCTGGTGCGATTTGTGACTGTGTGACATATTGTGACTTAATTATACTTTTGCAATTATAAATGTGCGGACTCATTTGGTCTTATTAGAAAATCGTCATCTTAATAAGTGTGTTCCTCAATAATTCAGTTAAGATCACTCCAGAGGTAGTAAAGCCTGAGTGAATGCATTTCCTCCCACATTTTCCAATCAACTCAAATGCTTCCTGTTTATTCTTCCGAGCGCCTGTAAGACGCCCATAATAATAGCCACTCAAATTGACCAAAAGAACACGAATGGTATAGCTGTCCGACCAAAAATTATTCGCAGACTGTGATCATTTTCACCAAGATCCCCTGCAATCGTGCAGGGAAGAACATTGCCCAGCGTGGCGGAGGTTCACTCCATTGGACATTGGCGACAATGACGTTGATGCTCAATTCCGTTGACATTATGTCATTTAAGTAATTTGGCAAACTATACTATGAAAATTTAATTCAATCACCAGGGGAAGTCGCAATAAACCTAAAGGGGCGGCCCGCTTTGCGTTCAAGATCAGTTCAGTTGAGGTCGAAATTCCTAGTACGCAAGTTGGGTGGCTCCTCCAACCTGCTGTACACTTTCCGACATTTCTAGTTTTGATTTCTTGCACGAGCTGTCTTCGAGCCGTCTTCTAGGAAGTGGAAAATCGTTACATGGACACCACCAGCGAGGATAAGGTGACTATGGGGAGCTGCCAGAACTGCGATGTCCACACAGTGTGCCAAATTTTAATGTGTGAAACGTGCGAAACTCTGACGCGAGTTCTTTGTTTATAACCACCGGCTATACGTATTTACATAACTAGAGAGCCAGATCGCCCCTGACCCCGCCCCCGTTGTCGCCTGCCCGTGATGTCACATTGAAATAAAAATTCTAAAATTAAATTTTGTTTTCACCTTTTTTAAATGTACACAGTAATTTTAAATATATAACGGATCCGAGGAGCGCCGAATGGCGAGCGATCTTTTTATATTTAACACCCGAACTTGTCTCACTTGAAAATTTCTTTGCAGAAGATCCCCCCAGTGATCGCGAGCTATGATCCGAAGAAGCAGAACGCGACAAGGGACGCCGCGAATTTTATATACGCAAAGTATGTGAATAGACTTTTTATCTAAATTGTTTTAAATCAAAGAAAAGTTCATAAGTTAAACGAGTATAATCATGTATGAAATGTTGCCTTGGAACAGATACAAAGCGGAAATGAACGATGTGCCAGCCCAGCAGGCGGCAGGCTCGACCCTGCCCCTGGTCCAAATGACTAGGGATGAGGAAGCTGCCAATTATAATCCATTCGAGCACCGGAAAATCGCACATCCGACCTCGTAAGTGTCGCCCCATTTTATTTGCTTGCCAAGGACTGCCCTTGGATAACTTGTTTTATTTATTGCAACAAATTTTCCTAATTGCAGTGATGGAGAGACCTTAGTGCACCTGCTGAAGGGCTCGCTAGGATCAGGTATCCTGGCGATGCCACTGGCCTTTTTGAATGCAGGCCTGTGGTTCGGCCTGGGCGCAACATTCTTAGTCGGTTTGATTTGCACTTACTGTGTCCACATCCTGGTTAAATGCGCTCATATTCTGTGCAGGCGGAGACAGATTCCTGCATTAGGATTTGCAGACATCGCTGAAACGGCTTTTCTGGATGGACCTGAGCAGCTTGCTAAATATTCCCGACTAGTGCGATTCTTGATAAATTCATTTTTGGTAGTGGATTTATTGGGATGCTGCTGTGTATACATTGTGTTCGTTGCAACTAATGTCCAACAAGTCGCGGAACACTACTGGCCAGATTTGGGCTTGAACATTCGGATTTACATCGTCCTTCTACTCTTTCCGCTAATTCTAATCAACCTAATCAGGAGTCTGAAGTACTTGACACCGTTCTCGATGATTGCCAACATTCTAATGGCCATTGGAGTCGTCATCACCTTCTACTACATCTTCACCGACCTGCCGTCAGTATCAGAGCGTCCAGCTGTCGCCCCTATAACACACATGCCAATGTTCTTCGGGACAGTCATCTTCGCCCTTGAAGGGATCGGTGTAGTTATGTCCTTGGAGAACAACATGAAGACCCCAACCCACTTCATCGGATGCCCCGGAGTGCTCAACTTTGGTATGGGTTTTGTCATATCGCTTTACTCCCTTGTTGGATTTTTGGGGTACCTCAAGTACGGTGACAAGACTAAGGGTAGCATTACGCTGAACTTGCCGACTGAGGAATTGTGAGTTAAACCAAAATTAAAGAGAAGACTTTTTGACTGATTTTGATTTAATTATTTCAGTGCCGCACAATCTGTGAAACTTATGATTGCGATTGCCATCTTCCTTACCTACGCCTTACAATTCTACGTTCCTATGGATATTATTTGGAAAAACATCAAGGGAACTTTTTCACACCATCAAAATATTGCCGAATATTCCCTTCGGGTAACCCTTGTGGTAAGTCAAATCTTTTTTTGTTATTTATTCATACTTCATTCATAACTTCGAAGTACTTCGGCGCAGTATCTTTTACCGTTATTAACACCACAGTTGAGCTATGCTCTGAAAATAAACGCTCGACACTTGAGCCAAAGTTACAAAATTAATAGGGCTAAAGTAGCCATAAGTGACGGAATTAGTGACAAGTGGCTCAAATTTAGACAGAGTATATGTATATTGTATACATATATTTTACGTGCAAACTTATATCGCAATAGACGCGTGCTGCGTCACCCTACATTTTAGTACAAGCCTGTAGGGCACTACCGGCGGATGTTGTGTCTAAACGCCAATCTGGTGTCGTGCATAATTTTGAAGATTAGATATTTATGAAGAAGTGCATAAATAAACAATTAACTTCCATGTGGATATAAACCCTTCTACGAAATATCTGGAATGTATATTTTACAGCTGCAAATTCGAATTAAATTCTTGTTGTTGAAGCAATGTTTGCGTTGTTAATTAATGTTGATATTTATTTACGTTGCCTTTCTCGTTTTGCAGTAATATCACTAAAGTTGGTTATCTTTCCCAGTTTAACTTATCCAAAATATTTTTACTTATAAATCTGAGTACATACATATTATACAAATAAATAAAATAAAGCCAGAAAGCATACATCTACTAAAATCCTGTATGTCAACTTGTTACGTATGTATTTTCAACATACACAATATACACATATGTAGAAGTACTAACTAGTGAACTAGTGATGCTAATGCTATTAGGCTTTAGACTGTTAGACATAACTGTGAATTAGCGCTTCCAAAAGTTTCAAGAAATATTTCCGTGGACAAAGTTTCCCTTCTTTCTATCTCTCTCGCTCTATCCTAACCGTCCTAGTATCCCTATATTTACATATCTTTTCGAATAAATCGTATTGAAGTTATTGTAAGCAAAGTTTGGATTTTGTACTAAGATGCATAAATGCAGAAATTATTTGATCTGTACGAACTAGTTTAGATAACAGTAGGATTAGTCGAATAAGTTGTTGAAGATATGCAGCGAAAAGAAATATATTTAGGAATATCTACCGTTTCACTATCAAATAAAAATATTTGTTTCGATATTTAATATATGAACCCATAAGAAGTGTTTAGCATTTGTTTCCTTAGCAACGGTTGTAATTTCTTACTTTTTATTTATTATCCAGATACTATCATTTACTTATTTTTAAAATATATAAGTAGTAGCATTTTGTTATCTATGTCAAGAAAAGTCATAATTTCAAAAATGTTACATCAGGTCAGGTCCACGTGATTAAATCGAAATGGCAAGCGAAAGTACATGTGACAGGAGTGGTCTAATCAATTAATTAATTAGAAAGGCCGTCCTTGATGCACCTGTTGATTGTACAGTCCAAAGTCATTTTAATGTTCAATTGAAGAAAGCCTGCTGATGCACTCTTGTCTAATTTTACGCGAATTTACAAATGGCATTCACCTTTATGAAACATTTCGGATCGGTGAACCCTTTCTATTTAGATAAAGATAAAAGGAAAGAGAATGGTGCATATTAGTTTAGATCGCATTGAACTTTGGCGCTTTTCCCATTTGTAGTATTGCTTAAAGACTTTCTTGGTTTAGATCAGAATAAAAAATAGCCAGCTAATTTATAATTGCTTTCTATGTTATTTACTTTGCATGCGATTGAATTGAGTCTTAAAATAATTTTTCATGAGCAATTTGCGTGATAGCGCCATGTGCTTTGAATAGCACTTGAGATCGGTTACAATTGCCGATCCGAACCTTATTCACACGGCTACATCTATTACATAGCCTTTTTTTATCTATATTAGACTCAACTTAACTTAGTTGGTTCGGCACATGCTGATATTTTATGTTTGTTGATTTATAGAAAGTTGATTTTAACGTGGATTATTATTACTTATTCTTTCCAACAAATGTATTAAAATGTATTTATAGAACAAACGTCAACTCTTGCCATTACACGTGAGAGCATCAGTCATCAGTATGATAAGCTCAATTTTGTTGTCGAGACACGTGTTTGGCTCACTCAGTGATGTTTTTAAGATAATGAAATTAAAAAAAGGAAGCTTGTATTGCCTGCACGTATATTCAGATATTTATTATCTAAAATGAAAAAATAAGCCAATGGGAATAAACCTGGCAGAAACTTTCGAAAGGTGTCCAATGCTTGGGTTCAATTATAAGTTCCATATCAGTGTCACGAAAATATGAATGCATTAGCCACCCGCAATAATTGAAGTCACAATTACTTAAGAACGACGTTGTAAGTTAGTGTACGTCGTCGTACACAATTGGCATTGTGACGACTCTCCTTTTTATAAAATCATAAAACCATGAATCACGTGCCGACATGACGTAAGAGTGTTGATAAAAGTTCAAGGTCGGTATACCTCATGGTCCACGTTTTGGACGCTCTTCAACTTCAATTCATGACGATTCAATTGAGAGAATTAAGTCTTTCATGCGAATCGCAGTTTAATTCTACATGGCGTTACAATTTGTTATTTCATGTCAATAGCTTCATTCCAGGAAAAAATAAATTGCAATTGAAATGTGGATTTGCCAGACCATTCTTAAGAGCGCAAACATTTTGTTTATACATACTTATCTAAGTACTTAGGTGAAAATATTACTGTTTTTAAATAATTAGGAAGTTATGTTAGAGATGTTGTGCAGACAAACCTGTTCGATTATTATATATAATGAAAAGACAAAGTCGTTGGAATAGACGCGATTGTTGTTGGAATTTTTTTAAATAATTTGTTTGCATACCTTCATCATTTCTATTTTATGACTTACATTAAATTGTATCGTAACGATTTTTTCAATTGTTTCTTCCAGATCGCAACAGTGGCTATTGCCGCAGCCATCCCCAATCTTGGTCCATTCATTTCTTTAATTGGTGCTGTGTGCTTAAGCACATTGGGCTTAATATTTCCATCGCTTATTGAAATCGTTGTACACTGGGAAGAGCCTGGATTAGGCCGATATAACTGGATCCTATGGAAAAACATTGCACTCATGCTATTTGGAGTGCTGGGCTTCGTCACAGGCACCTACGTTAGTATACAAGAGATCATAGCCGAATATTCTTCAGATAAACACTAGACTTAAGCAAAGCTTAGATATAAGAGTAGCCATAAGGAAGAAACATTTTTATTACTTGTTTAGTGATAGCTGTACTTTCACTTTGCTTTGACAAGACGCTTTAACTATTATTTTGTAGAAAAACTCTAAAAAAAAATTGTTTAATATCTTCCTCGATGTATTTTTGTTGTTGTTTGTACCCGTAGGATAGAAAAACGATCAGGGAATCGTCTAAAACTGTGAATTTATTTCTGAATGGCTGTTATGAAAAGAAAAGTTAAAACCAAATCTATAATTAGGCTAATAGACAACAGTGGAGTTCTAAGGGTTCGGATCATAACCGTGTTCTCCACATTGTTTTATTTTTAGAATATTTACATTTTGTCAATCAAGCCTGGTTTACATTAAGATAGTTAATGATAAAGTACACTGCTTTATTTCCTTACATATTACTACTCTTCTCAGTATTTAGTAGAATAATCGTATAGACATGAATTGAAATAAGGATACCATAGTAGAGTTGTTTACGACACGGGACCACTTTACTGCAATACGCCTGCTTACACCCCTAGAGTGTAAAGAAAAGTGACCGCGATGGTGGAGTAGAGCAATTATTTTAGTAAACTAGTAGATCCACTTTACTTCCATACTATCTGACCCTATGCTACATATTGTTATCCTTAGCTCTCCACCCTCACACTCACTGATTATTTGCACCAGAACAACATTTCTAACTACACTAAGGTAAACTAGGCTTAGTTTTTTTTTACTAAATTGCATTATATTAGATTAAAAAAATATTAAATTTATCAATAATGCAAATGAACCCTATCCAAAGCCCTAGTCCACTCTTAGGGCTCCGCTCGCAGTTTAAAAATGAACAAAATTTATGGAAACTTATTTTTAGTTCGAAGGGATCTAAACAAAGACATGTGTTAAATAGTCAATTGTAATTTATGATAATATTATTTAAAGGTATAAATTATGATTGTTTTATTTTGTACGCGTAGGAGGAGATATGAATTTCCTATCGGAAATGTTTATGTAAATTATTTATTACGTTGCGTTTGGCAACTCACTACGTTTTCGTATGTGAGGGGTCCGATGCGTCTGTGTATTTCATGTCGTTTTTCTATAAGCAACACAAATTATATAAACATAAATTATGTTCGAAAATTGTCGCATTTTTAATGAGCTTTTGAGGCCGGTACTTCTGTTATTGCTTGCTGTGCGATGCCAAACGCGTAACCGATGTTTATTTTATGTAAGATTTCAAGGTTTCTACACTTCATGAGTTTTAGATAATATAGCTTTTAATAATCCTGACTGTAGTTTTTTCTGCTATTAATTGATTTCAATAGTTTGCAAGCATATAGTATTTAAATCTATGGACTTTACTTTGTCGAGACTATAGACGTTAAGTATTATTTCTGTTCTGACTTTTTAATTGGTTTAAATAAATTAAGTTACTATGGGTTACACATGGGATTGTTTAGGAGATTTTAAAAATAAATTCATTTGTCTGAATAGAATCATGAATTCGCAGTTTAAGTGCACGAATAGTTGCTCTATCATAGAGCTCGATAATACGAAATAAATAAAGAAGTATAAAGAAACGTCTGATTTTGAAAAACCGCATTCTAAAACTTTCTTGGAGGCAAATGGGTCAATTGTTTGTTTGTGTTTCCTATACACGTGCGATACATATGAACAGGGTTGATGAATTCGATTTTGTTCTTCGTTAGATAGAGGAGCCAGAAACGAATTCAAAAACTATATGAACTGTGTGGCCTAATTTGAAATTTAATCTTAGCCTGTTGTAGATTGTCTCCGTGCCTGAAAGGGATTTGCATCATATGAAGCAGGAAGCTCAATCGTTTTTATTTTAAATTAAATAAATTCTTCAACATAAATTTCAACAATATAGATAACTTTTCTGTGCGATTATTTTTCGTGTTTTAGATACACTTCTTTTCGCGAATAAGTTTCAATAAATGCATTCAATTCCACCTGCTTCTATTTTGTTTTTGAAAGAAGAAGAATTTGAATAAATCAGCACACAAATTGTATATTAGTTTTTGTAGGAAATTTAGATATTTCGATGGAACCGTTTTAACTCATTTATCCAGAAGGTAATAAAAACAAAAAAAATATCCTAATATGCTTGTGAATAGATTATATAAATACCCCACATTTATTTACGTAATAATGAATTTATGAAGTGGAAGCTCTGAAATGTTTTGAAAATTTGTATATTAATTACCACAAGGTTTATTTCTATTTCAGTATATTTTAATTTGCTTATTTTAATCTAATGCATCCAGTAATAATGAAAATGAATAAATGTTGCTGTTGTTTTCTTCATTTTAGTTGTAAGAAATTATTTGCCATTGACTTTACACTTTCTCTTACTCGAATTGTAAAAGAAGCTATAGTATA
Source organism: Neoitamus cyanurus (assembly GCA_947538895.1). Classification (NCBI taxonomy): domain Eukaryota; kingdom Metazoa; phylum Arthropoda; class Insecta; order Diptera; family Asilidae; genus Neoitamus; species Neoitamus cyanurus. Next base: position 54,979,352 of record OX384540.1, read on the forward strand.
TTAATCTGCTGTTGTGATTTTTGCTTAGTAAGATACTTGGTAGGTTAAGTGGCAAAAGTATTTTAGTTGTAAGGATTTTTTGAATAAAGTAGAGGCTTCATGCCGTAAACGACGTGTTTTAAATCTTCTAGCGCGAACCAAACAACTCTAAATTATCTGTTATAGCTGGAGCCTTATTACGAGAAACGAAACAAATCCACTTTCGTATTACAAGAAACTGTCATCGAAGCGAGAAACCGTCGCACTCGTTTGTTTGGAACGGATTTCGTTTCTTATTATATTGATTTGCCTTTTTCGTCTCGATTTAGTATCATTTCGTTTCTCGTAATGAGGGCCCTGATCTTGGTTGCACTTCCATTCATACCAGTTTTGCGCACAAGGTTTAATACAAATGTACTTTTACTTCGTTTTATTTATTGTATTTGTACCCTAATATCGTTAACGCGTTGGTCAAGTGCAGTGTCCAATACTTTGAATGAAGCTTTTTGGAAGGATGGAGGAATAATAACTAAACCAGTTTATTTGGTACAATTATAATAGAAAAGCTAACTCAATACGAACTTGAGTTATGAGAGGCGCGCCATTTCCGTCGTCAATTATGTAGTCAGTAATATATGGTAACTATAATATGGATAAATTGATATTTATTAAAATACCGTGTTATACTTCGGAAGAACGTTTATTAATTGTGAAGACCCATTACAAAAATGGAGAACATTTTACAATGAAAATTCGCAAGTTACGTGCATTATCTTCGGTCGCGGTCCGCTATTGAAAATGTCGCATAATAACCAAACACGTCCATCCAATCAATGGCTCGGTGAACCGTGGTATGTTTATAAATTTTTTTAGCCAAAATTGGATGGAATAGACGTAAATTACATGTGGTTTCAACAGGATGGCACGACCTGCCACACCGCACGCGGAATAATGACGTTATTGCAAACCAAGTTCATAGGTTGTGTCATATCTCATTTTGGAGACCAAAAGGAATAGGAAGGAAATTCAAACAAGTGCAAGAGCGGTGTGGCTGTTTATGTAGGTTATTTGTTTATATAGTACGCAAATTGTTTTTAATAACTTGATTCCACAACAGAAATTTACAGTGTAGGTACTCAAGCCGTCGAAAACTTGAGAGCAGAAAGAGCACATCCGTAGGAGCTGCTTTGCAGAGCCGAATATAAACATGAACAACTCCTCTCTGTGAGCTGTGCCCTTTCTTGTTAGAGTTGAACACGAAATTTGCAAACGAGTTGATCCGTAGCAAGTCCTTCGGTAGAGTTGAAAAGTCTACAATTTCTGTTGGCAGATATAATACTGCTCTTCCTCGAAGGACGTCTGGATAAAAGTTTAAGAACTGCTATAAAATGCAAGATAGCGAGAATATTATGGACCACTGGAAAAAAAATTGTCAGCGTAGAGGGAAAATCGATGGAAATGGATATAAAAGGACCTTTTAGCAATATAATTGTTGTCTGAAACTTTTTATCATATGGATATTTCAAGAATCGCAATCGTTTACGTGTTAGAGTCACTCTTTAGTTTTTAGTAAGAGAATCACACTCAAAACCATTTTATAATGCGACTTAATATGTCCTACTCATCTAGTGGTAGACTTTCGTCAGATCATTCTATTTAAAACTACAAGATGAATTAGTAGGTAGGCCAATTTGTTTAAAACAATTTATAATGTAGGCCTTGCAATATATTGCCTAAATATAGGCAATCGCAATCTTGAGTACATGCGCAAACCAAAATATTATTGCAATCCACATGTGGGTTGTTTGCGCTGCCTGGTCGAGTAGGTGATCGCTGTAGGACTAACTGGTAGAAATATGTTTGTGGATCCATATGCATGTGTAATGTATATATGTATTACTTTTGCCATTATCAGAAAAGCTGCTGAACAATTTCAAGAGCTTTGAATGATCCCAATGTAAGTGTGTATGTATGCAGCTTGCATAACAAATTGGCTGAAAATTATCCTGGACAGGCAATAAGAGCAAGTCGAAGTGATTTCCCCGGCTCCATTTGTTACAATTCACCTTAAGCTAGATATGTAGCCTTAGCCCGATCAGTTAAATATTTGTACGATAATTCCACTGATAACGTCAAGTGTTGCAAGTTGTTGCTCTTCGGACACCTACATGCGGCTGAGTATTTGCCTACGCGGGCTTAAAAGCGCCCATTGATGTTTCTTAAGCCGTCCCTCGTTTACTTCCCTGCGCGTAAAGTAAGATTTTATTTCCCGTGGGAACTGATCCAAGAAATTCCCCGAACTTCTGAATAATTGTACTCCGCCGATAAGAACACTTGTGAACTTTTTGTGGCGGCTTGTATTTACCTTGCTGCCAATAGCGTGGGAGGATTTATTATTGTGATTGAAAAGTTGTTATGTCAACGGAATACTTGGACGATCAAGTCGAGATAGTTCCCACGGTTCTTGTCGCCAATTGGCAATTAATATGAATATTAAAACTTCTACCTTTAATAAATTGCGCTTGTTTTGCCTTTTTAATTGATGTAAATCAGTCTAGTGCTTGATTAACGCACGCCATCTTGGACGACTAATTGACCTCAGTCAAGCGACGGCAAAATAACGGAACTTCGGTTTTAAAGTTTACTGCCATTGAAGACCGAAAAACGAATTTATTGTTGAAGGGGCAAAGGGCTCGGCGGCATATCCTGCCGAAAAAGCCAGCAGAGGTTTTTGAGCCGCAGCCGGTAATTTGGTGGATGTTAAGAATCGCTAAAACAAATAAATCTTCGTGACTCAATTAAAGAAAATATCGCTTCTTGTGGCAGCAATTTGGTCATTATAAATTTACTTCTGGACTTCCTATATGTCCAGCGAACGGAAGTAATTGCAACGCTACTTATGCGGTCCGGTCCGCAAGGGCAAAAAATTAATTACCTCAGAGCCGCGAGGCGAGGCGATCGCCGATCGCGTGAAGTCCCAGTCCCAGCGAGCCTACTCCCTGCCACCACGAAGGTCAGTGGGACAGTTTTAGAGCTTTGCTTACCCACACGATCGGATTATCTGGAAGAGCCTGAAATGAAACCATTAATGAACGGAACCAAAAGGAGAGGCCAAAGACGCAGGTAATTCCAATTTCAATAACAACATCCGCTCCAGCTGCCGCACCGTGCGGTGGAGGCGCTGCAGGGCGGGGCTCGAGTAACAAGCTCAAGCCCGGCACTGTAATGAGTCGATGGGTTTTTGCATGATAGCGGCGGATCAGCGGAAGCTGGGTAGAATCAGAAGATAATTCGATCTGGATTTGATGGCAGAATCAAGCCGGACTAAATCGGATGTTCCAGTGAGAGGTCTGCACTGCGCACTCAACCATGTGCAATTGAACAATTCCTTAATTAGCCAGCCGAGCGAATCCTGATGGCAAGGCGGTGACAAAAATTCGGCATTTTTTGTGGGCTATCGTTAGCGGTGGTCATACGTGACCACTGGGATTTTTTCCTCCCGGTCGTGGTCTAGTGGAGCTGCTTTATGTGACACTACGGCCAATTTATACACCAGGAGCTTGCTGGCCGTATTGTGTTACAATCTCCTGGAACACCACTGTGGTATCACTTTTTCGGCAATACCTCGTCTCATTTTGCATGAGAATGAATGACTTCCTTTCTAAGCAAAAACAAGCGTCAATAATAGCAAAAAATTAAAACTTAACTCTCTTTTTATCAACGTCAAAAAATTGAATAATTTTAATAAAAAGGTTTGTCTCCACCACGCAGATGCCACTGAACTTTATATTGATCAATGGCAGACGAAAAACGCCGATCCCTGGTGCGTCACCCCTAAGATTATTGTGAATTGTCCTTTTAGAAATACTCTTAAGGACCGAATTAATATCGTAGAGTTCATTATTTCGTGTAACGCTATAGATCTATGTACACATATCGGCCTACTTTAATACAGTTTAATTCTAATGAACTATATACGGTTTAAGCCGTTTAAGGGGTTTAGTAAAAACAATTAAGGACCCAGAATTGATTCTTGAGAATCACCAGCTGTATCTAAATTTCTGTCAAAAATGATTTGGTAGTAATAAACATTTTTGATCATATGGCTAACGGTTTCCAATATGAGCTTTACACTATGACTCACATGGTCGAATACTTTAAAAAATGTAATAGCCAGCAACTGGCCGATCACAATCAATCTATGTAAGACCTTACGACCTTACAAGTGGAGACAGTTCAAGTGCGTCGGATAATAAAACTTATTTTTCATTGTGAACGCAAAAAAAATACCTATAGAGGGAAAAGTTATTGCTAACATAATATTATTATGAGGATAATTATTCGCCCCCACGGATTTAGATGAAATTGAAATATTTAATAGATGACGTCATTCTTTTACACATATTGTACGGAAACGGAAAGAAATACGATACAAGCAATTTTATATACAGGGTGGTTTGTATAACATGCACAAAAATGAGTGGGGTGAAAGATTTCATCTAAATAAACAAGAAATCACTATATGGGGGGGGGATTGTAAATCTCAACCGTTTTTGAGTTACAGGGTGATGCAAAAATTCGATATGCACATTATTATTTTATTTCTATCTTTTGATCTACTTAACGCAACGACATTAAACCCAAACATTTACCAAGAATGCCACCAATGTTGATCTACTTTCACCAGTGCAAGTACAGTCACTAGTGAAAGTGAAAAATGTTCTGAAATGTCCTAAAATTAATTTTTTTCCCAAAATTTTCCAAAAGGTTCAACATGTCCAGGTAGAGAAAGGATATACAAATTCATACGTAGAATACCTTTTGCGAAATATTGAAAAATCTGAATTTCAAAAAATGTTAACACAAACTAAACTTTTTGTTCTAAAAGTTATTTTATCTACCGCAATTGGTGTTTCGACTATAAAAATGTCAGAGTGGAAGGACCGTATTCAACACCGCTCGACAAATCACATCTTAGTTTTACTGTTCACTCACATCATATAATTACATATATTATGCACAATAAGGTGTCCCTTATCTGGGGTAACAATCCAAAATCATAGTAATTGAATTGTGAAATATTAGGGGTATTTACTGTTTTGCTAACAAACTTGCATTTGCTATTGTACCGTTCCAAGGTTGCTATAGAGACAACTATGATCGAGAATATGTAAGTGTACACTCGACGAAGCGTGAATACCATAGAAATACAAACTAAGCACGGAACGGCTATATCGTGTATGAACCCTGTACATGAGCGACCACCTCAATGGGACCTACCTAGAGGAGAACAGCAACAGCATTTATGAGGGAGAGCTAAATAAGAATCAGGCCAAGCTGGGCCAAGCGGTGAATGGTAGCGTGTAAATAGATGTTAAGGGGGCATAGACATCAAGGCAGGAACTTCAGAAAATTTTGAATTGTATGCCCCCTTCTGATTATGGCTTCATATTTACGCCTGCACTGAGCGACCATACGAACACAGCCTATTCTAACACATCAGGAAATGTGGTACGCTAAATCTGGCTTACAGCCGTTCCGTGCTTAGTTCATATTTCCATGGTGAATACCCATATTATATTTTTTGGTTAACATTAACTCATGCCAACTGAAACCCAAAGTAACTCAGTGGCGTCTAGTACCATTACAATAAATAATAAAAATGTTATTCAAATTGCTTTAATAATTTTCACTAAATTTTTAAATATCCTCCGAACTATTTCTCATAGTTAGCTCATTCTATATAGTCCAGGCGGATCATGTTTTGTAGATTCTGCAATGTCATAAGGAATGATAAATTTGATATGCGCCAGTTGAAAAGTTGTGGCAAAATTATGAAAAATCAAAATGTGAAAAAAATCCAAACAAATCCGTAGACAAATGGCAAAAACGGAACACTCATAATGTCGTCATGTCTGTCTGTCCGTATGTCACAGTCTTGTAGCCCCGACATCTTTCAATAGATTCTGATAAAATTTTATAGGCAGGTGACTTTTGTGAACTTCCACTTACGTACCTAGTTATGTAATCAAATTACAAAAAACAAAAGAATTTGGGGTTGCGTTCCATGCACACATAGAACTGAGGGATGACATTTTTTTCGCGCACTCCATTGTATGGGGTTTCCTTGGAAAGGTCTCTAAAAATACTATGAAGAATCTCAAGAGACATTTTTGCTTAAGTGAATATTTCGCTTTTTACTACACTCTCTGGTAATAACCTTCTCTTCCCGTTACAAAATAAAAGAAACATTTTCTCCGATTCATTTCGATGTAAATCAGTACAGGTTTAAATATTTAAAACGGTGTGAACTTAAAAGGCATTCGTTTAAAAATGTTAACTTCGAAAAATAAGGGACATCCTAATATACATATTAGTATTGTATAAAGTCGACGCGGTAAAATTAATTTATAAGTGTGAAAATGTTTAAAGTCATTTGTCTCAATTTCAATTTTCTGCCTGTTCCCTTAGCACGGCTGAGGTAGACTTGGGAGCTCTGACTAAATACAAAAATAAAGATAAAATATCCGAAGACGCAATAATATTCAGCCACCTAACCAGAACAGAGTGGCAAAGACGTGCTGCTAGCATTCCGTGATAAAGCCTATTTTGAACGAGTATTTAGGGAGCATAATGCCGGTGCAATTTACGCGTTGGGGCTGCCCTTTGCATTTTTAATCGCAACACGCAGCACGGCCGGTAGCCGCAGCCCACGACCGGCACAGCATGACAAACAAATCTGCCCGGCAAAATAGACCAATAGCTATTCCGATATCAATTTAATCGAATTAATTTCGCTGGAATCGATCATGAATCAGGGTCCCTTTTACGGGAGTGAGCTGCGCGGCATCTTCGCGGGACGCTCGGAAAAAAGACATCACGAGCCCACATGTCTAGCTGATAGCTTCTGGAACCGTCGAATAAATCAGGAATTGAACTTGTTCCAGTGCAATATTTTTTGAGTCGATGCAAAAAGAGCTGCTCACAGGTTCATAAGATGGAAATTATTCATCCCACAAGTCATCCGCAGAAGATGATTTACTACGGCCGTCAGGGAGGAGGCGGCAGGGTACAGCAGCGCAGAACAGCAAACAGAAGGGAGAACTGCTCATTCAGTAGGAGTTTCCTCTGTTCGAAGACGTCCACATTGATTTCTCCCGATGATTTATGGAGTAAACTGTGCAGCACTTGCATTTTTGCAACAAGTTACACTGGAATCTGATCACTTTAAGAAGTGGGCGTAGATGGCGAACCGCGTGCAGCGAGTTCCCCCCGTGCCGAGATAAGCCAGCAGCATGTTCTAATAGGTGCGTACTACATTTTATTGAGTCCGGTGGGAGATTCATGAATAATCTCCGATGAGTTATGTTCCTGGAGGTGCACCGCGCGGAGACGCTCACACATTTGCATATGCGGATGGGCAAACTGATTTTAATAATTTTGTTCATTAACCAGGTTCGATTAACTCGGTCTGCATACTAAGTAATGGGCAGTGCACTTCCGCGTCGTATCCCACTTACTGATGCTGCGAATTTCTAATTTTCATAAACAACAGCTCCGCTCTAGCGTAATTCATTCAAATAGATGCGGTGGTGCACAGGCCTATCACGAAGGGCGTGGGAAAAATTTCAGGAACTTCTCGTGCTCCTCATCTCCTGGTTGGACTAAATTTACGTGTTGTCCTCTACATCACAGATATTATGCCCATTACATGCAAAGCGTTGGCATAGTTTCTATTATTATGCTATATTGGGTTTGTCCACCGAAATATAGAGTGAAAAAAACCTGTGGAAATATATTTTAAAAAAACCACCCTTGATTGCAAGCCAAGAGCAATAGAGGTCTCAAGATGTTGTTTGCATTATGTTAGATGTATGTCCAAGATCATGCCTCCTTTATTTACGGTACACACACAGTATTGAATATAGGAAAAAATGCACTTACTTGGGAATTACATTAACTAGGTCAGTTATGTATAAAATGACAGCAGAGAAAGCGGTGAGAAAAGCTAGAATAGCAGCTGAATCGACAAATAGCAGTTATAAACAAAACTAAGATGAACACTTGGAATCCAATTAATAATATTTTTGAAAGTTTGGTAATGCCTGTGCTATTTTATGCAATGCCACTTTGGGGTGCATGATACACGGATAAAGTGAAAACAATTCAGATGTCTTTCTTCAAAAAATTATTATACTTAACTTACAAATAGCTACCAATAACAGCGCGGTTATAACCGCAGTAGGACGGACGATCTCAGCTTGCAGTGCTTGTATAAATCAAACCATAAACTTTATTATAAATATATTAAAAATGGAGATTCAAGGCTACTCAAATATAATTGGGCAGACCAAATAAGGTCTGGAAATAATTTTTCTTTCAAAAAATAGGTGAAACAGATTAATGGGATAATTTAACTCTGGAGGTGCTACTCAAAGCAAATCCAAACTACGAGATATATGTATATAAAAATGTCCTGCCCGAGGAAGACCTACAAAATGCGAGAAACTCTCCATCTTTAATAGCCTATCCCTGGTTAAATGTGAACAATATACAAAAATATTTGTACTTGAATTTGCCGTTTGATACTGTCAAAATAATAGTATAATTGAGATTACTTAACAATGCATCGCCAAGAATTGTATCAAATAATCATTTGTACAATTGCACAGACTACTGTAGTTTTTGTAATGAGCAAGATGATATCTTTCACAAATTGAACGTATGCCCGTATTATACGCATATACATAGAAATAAGAAGAAGTAAATTAACTGAGCTAATCGCTACAGCTTCTTCTAGGACATTTTTTGTGGATATTCTGTAATTCTGTAATGCATGTAAAATAAAATGAAAAATCTCGTTGAGTTTGTTGAGATTGTACAGGCTATAATAACACATTATAAGTAAAGACAAAAGAATGAAGTGGATAGTGTACGCAACAGTTAAATAGTATAACAAGAAACGTAACCCTAGTATTAATATTCTGTTTTTTAAATTAAACAAATAAAATTCTACTATATATCCAAGACCTGATAAAATACACTTAAAAAGAGCCTTATGGCAACCTGTATTTTTCAAGTAAATACAAAAATAAATTATATATAGAAACATCAAAATAAGTCTTACACCTTACACACCAACTTTGGGAAGGTAAAACTGGCTTCCTCCCTATCCACCACGTAACCCACTAAATATCTTTTGTTATTGCATTTCCATATGATGCTCGTCCGTCAGCAAAACACTCCATTCCTGAAATCATTTTGTCGAAATGTAATTTCTTGGGACTGAACATATAATTTTCTTTTAATTATCCGAAAAGCTCTTTCAAATACAACGGATTTAGAATAGCTGCCTATAATTAGGGATGTGATTTATACTGATTTTTCTAAGGCGTTTGACCATGTATCGCAATGAATTCTTTTAAACAAATTAAGCAATAATGGTATTTCTGGACTCTTTTGATATGGATCCCATCCAACCTGTGTGAACGTAAGTAGAATGCATGTTGCGTTCTCTGGTTGTTCGTCCTTGATGTTTGTTCCTGTATCTGGTGTTCCACAAGAATCTATTCAAGGTCCACTTTTATTCCTGTTATTTATTAATGGCTTGACTAAAATTTAACATCTGTTTTGTTTACAATGTTAATAAGTGTTTCACAATGGCCTATCCCTCCTACTGCGCAACGTGAGTATCGAGTCTGCTCGGTGACCTTATTGAAAGTTGACAGTATAAAGATTTGGGTATAACCTTTGATAAGCAAAGGTGAGAAGCCTGTAGTGCGAGTAGGATAGGATAAACAGTTTTCTTTCATTCATATTTTTTATTCGTAATCCTGCATTTGTTACTACTACTAAGTCGGGAATATATCTGAAGCGAGATGTATACCCCGCTCTACTTGTGTGCTTTAGGAAGAACGGGGAAGTCACATGCAGATGTAAAAAACAGTAAGGGAATATGAAGATATCTCTTTCATTTGCAAACGCCGGAGTGGATTTTCCTCGGTCGCTAACTGCCAAGCAAATGAAGAGTTTTGCCCGAATTCGAACTAAATTGGAACAAAATAATTCGAAACTAAGAGGTGCCAGATGTTGTGATACCTATAGAAAAGCGCAGTGTGCGCTAGCCCATGCAGTGTACCGTTTGTGGTTTCAAATTTGTTGTGGTAACACACTCGTAAGTTTTTTGTTAAGCTTAGTCCCTTCCTCTTTCTATCTCCCTCTAATTATCTTTTTCTCACTACTGATTCATTGTACCTACACACAGCAGAACAACACAAGCTACATGTGATCAGGAATAGCAAAAAATATCACAGGCGAAAAGAGGTTATCTCTCTCGAGTTAAGGTGTTATTATTAAATCAACAGCATCAGAAGAAAATGTTAGTTCGTTCTATATGTATATGGGGTATATAAACGTGGGAGTTGAAGGATCTTCAAACTCCTGCACAAAATTCTACCCAAGTTTCATTTTATATTTGGTAACAATTTATTCCTGAAAGGTGGTATTTGCACACTTCCCATTTGAGAGGGAGAGATAATCACAGTTTATTTATTTTGCCACCGACTCCCTCCCTAACCAATTTGCACCTTTACTTGAACTCCAGTCCCGTTAAGCGATAGGACTCATTAGATGCCTTGTAATCGCCGTAAATCAGACATGGAAGATCTCATTAGGCGTTAAGTGACACCAGCCGTTGCCTTTCTTCTCAATTTACAATTGGTCATTTTTCCCTCAATGACCAATTCGCAGTGAGGAGGAACAATTCGTTTCGTCACGCTTTTGTGCATGCAAGCGGAGACATAAAACACAAAGAATTTGCATAATAAAACAGCGTCTAAGGTGTTTTGCCAGCGCGCCGAAGACGTATTGTGCAGTCGGCGGGCTTGGCAGTTCGTGAGAGCGCTTTCCCAATAAATTTGCACCTTCGGTAATGAACTTGCAATCGATCGATTGCTCGCTCGGTGGTGCAGGTGATCTTCGAGTCGTACTTCAAGGGGCGATGGGCTGATCTTTGTCTTGGGTACAATTCGCGTGCAGATGTGTAGCGGCGGAATGCATTTGCATCCTCCTCCGACCTACTTTCCCGCCCAGGCATTCGGAGTACGCTAAGGCACTTAAGAAAGATTTTTTTTTGCGATCTTCAGGGGAATTTATCCATCAAGAGCGGAGTTGCGCGGTTAATTGCGCCGCTCTTGATCGGCCTGCTGCCAATCGGAAGGCTGCTGTCACAGTTTTTGTCATCTCCAGAATGTAAGCCGGGACGCATGTTCGGGGGCTGAAGATGAAGGCTCCCCGGCCTGGTTAGAGTGTGTTCCGCGTGACTAGGTGCACAATGGACTCAAATGGATTGGCTGGGCTCCGTTTGATCGTCGCCGCAAGAGCATCGCCGATCGTTTAAGAAATTTGTGTCTAATTGAGAACAAGACAAAGCCCCGGTCAATCGAACGAGGAAAAGAGATCCAAAAAACTCTTTCTGCACTGAGCGCATGTGCACTGCGCTCAATGAGTCAATGATTCGCGGACAGTGCAAACAAGCGACATTTTTTTTTCATCTTACTGTTTTTGTTCGCCGATGGACGATTGGTCGTTTCTCTCATTTCGTTGTCATGGCGATTTATAAATTAACTTGAAATGTAAATAAATAAAAAGTTTATCCGCCATATCCAATTTGTTGAAAATGTTGTCGGTAAGTAATTGGCGAATTAATTGACCTCGCCGCGGACCCAGCATCGGCCGTATTTCTGCTGCTGTTGCAATATCTTTTCGGATAAATGTCCACCACTAATCGAGTGAGTTATAAATTTGTGAATGAGAGAGATCGGATGAGTAGATCAATTTACGGATGATTGGAGGTCCGGTGACAAGACGCGATCCATTCAATTTCACAAAGATTAAGTCGATGCCGAAACAAAGTATAAAACAGCGGAAACTACTCAGGTACTTCTTCAGCTCATTTGCTTGTGCTGTGTGTGTTTTACATAAGCAAATCAGTAAATCACGTCCAGGAAGGCATTGTGGAAACAGCTGAGGACTCTTTTAATTTATTGTACTTACGGTTAATCACCTCAAATATTAATTGAAGCTACTTTATGATATTGCCTGCATTCGCTTGTACATACAAACATATATCAACAACTGTTTATAAATGGTCGGTTGTGAATAAAACAAAAGCAATTGCGGATATCGAGAACTAGGCAGATCTGCTTCCATGAACATGATGTATTATTCAGTGGCTGCGCTAAGGAACCAAAGGTTCACACGCGACTTACAGGTCACAGATAATCAAGAGAGAGTGGTCCAGGCTGGCGCAGACCTTTCATAAACAAAATATTATAATTTTTCTGGAATACTATTTTAAAACAAAAAACACAACTCAAGAAACATTTTAGCAACAACATCAACCAAGAGACCAACCAAACTAGTTAGAACGGTTAATAATACTCTCCAAGTGAACCAACTTAGAATCTAGGACTAGACCAAGGTCAGTAATTTTATCACACCGAATTAGCGGATTGCCTTGAACCTCATGCCGATGTGAAAAGCAAAACTATTTTTCTGCAAGTCATATAGTGAAACAATTAGATTAGTGTTCAAATTCATATGATTCTTCAGGCACCATTCAGCTAAAATAGACAAGTCCGACTGCAGCTAAGAGATCATTACCGTCAGATATATTTCTAAAGATCTTGACGTCATCTGCATAAGCAAGAATATTGGAACAATTGATGAGATGAAAAAAGTAATTTAGGAATGGAAATGAAGAGCACTGGACCAAGGTGGCTCTCTTGACGAACACCTGATGTGGCTTCAACCACGTTGGAGAAATATGAATAAAGTCTTATCCTTATCGCCCTTATATCCACTTGGATCTATTGTGAAACCCCATCCACATTTCATTCCAGGTTTAGTTTCCTGAAAAAGCCCAGGTTTCTCCTGGTACTTAGATATATTCCACAGGAACGAATTCAGTGGCGACAGACAGGCACCCCTCGAGTGCAAAGGATCAACCCTTTAAATCTGACATAATTAAATTCAATGATGATCGCCGTGGAATGCAATGTTTTCTGTTGGATGTTGATTCAAAGAAGGCAGTCACAACAAAAATACAAGTGTGGATGGACTACTTGAAATAAAATGTCAGTCAATTGGCCACCGCGGCTCCATTGACAAGTGAATATACTTTTGACGAAATTTTGGCGTAAAACATTTTGGAGTAAAAACGGCTGGATTGGCCGGATCTGGCGTTTGATTGCTTCATTGAGTTATTGCATAGTCTCAGGGTGGTTCACACTTTTAAAAAAACATCAAATAGAAAAGGTTAAATCGCAATTTCTGACACACACGGCGTGGAAGGTTACACCATCCTGTTTAAACCACGTGTCATTTAGGTCTACTTCATCTGATATCGACGAAGGGTTATGTATACGAAAATGAGCACGTAACTTGCGAATTGGCACTGTAAAACGTTCTCCATTTTATAATGTGGCTTCACAAAGTGTTTTACGGTTTTTCGTAAATGTATGTATTTTGTCAAATACATACGGCAGTTATCAAACATGACTGATTAAGTATTTCGCGCGACTCTAAATTCAAATTCTTGTGGAAGCACATCAATCGATGACCAGCATTCCGCATCAGCGGGTGGTGGAGATGCACGATTCTGGTGTTAAGTGATCGACACTACTGATACACGATAGTGATTATCTAACTTGTGAAAAAGGAGGACTTAGTCTCTCAATTTACTTTAAATCTTTTCAGTATGAAGCGTTTCCCTATTTTTGTCTACAAATTAATATTTGGTGAATATACAACTTTTGGTCATCTGGATCCGAAATTCAGTCAAGTGGTATTAACACCAACATATCATGTGCTACTTTTAAATATTACGACTGCACGCGGAACGTTCATGTAAATTATTATTATAAAAATACTTCAGTACAATCTAAGGACTTCCCTATATATTTTTAAGATGCATAACATAAGTATGAATGTCAGAATTCTATCAAACCAGCGGCAGAGGTAATAATTCGATCCTCTCAATCCCCTCACAGTTGCGCTGAAATCGTAATCAGAGCTTCCGCCCGCCACGATTTAACTTTCAAATTTGTTGAATTTTTTGACCTGCGTAAATGATGGGGAACTGTGTTTTGCGCATGTTTGACCGCAGCTAATGGAGGCACATGTGTGCTTATATTTGGTAGTCCGCTGAATTTGATTATGCAAATCCAGCGCTAGTCCGGCGACAAAGCATGCTTAAAGGGATACCCACCAACGCAATTGGCTACTGACCTCCAGGTTAATTGTATTAACTTTATTCAGGCGCATATAGATCGCGTGCGTTTATTCCATGGGTCGTGTTCGAGCGCCACCGTTGCGACTTGATATTTAAATTGACCTGCTCTATTTATACTCCGCCAGGAAATATTCAATTATTTCTCTTATTTTACTTTCTCCCGTCAAGGAACTGGTATTGAGATGGCTTTCCGCTTGTCACCCCTAACGTATGCGGCAACCCACGTGAAATCAATTTCGACTGTTCAATAGAATTCATAAAATTCACAAAAAATTGAAGCAGAGCAAGTAAACATTTTTAGGTGCTCACAACGTACGTGATGGGTGAAACAGATCGTTCAATATTTGCGTTCAGTTTCCCAAGATTAATCTTTACGATTTCGCGGACGCATCTCTGATTGCGCCGCTCAGTGCATCTTTTAATCTGCCAGTCGGCGATGGAGCAATGGGCTGCAATTTTTTATTAATTAACCACGAGAAATTAGCATTTAAAACGAAACTTTCCATAAATCTTTGGTTTTATGTGACAGAGCTCTGCCGGCTTTGCGGAGTCTTCCTCGAAGTTGGTTCCCAGTGCTCGCGGAAATCCCGTTATGGTTTCCTTTCACTTCTTCTGCGAAATATTAAAAATGACTGGGATGGTAGCTATCCTGAATTTGACATGTGAAAAATTGCACTGTTCGTGAGCAATTGAAAATGCTCATGATTGCATTGCACTGCCGAGCGCCATGCGAGTTCCTTAATTGACCCTTGCAAACAGGTTAAGTCAATAAAAATTTTCGGCAACAGATGCAACTGACCCTGGAGCCCCTTGATGAATGCCTCCCAATTAATTTCACACGGCGCGGATATTATTAAAAGTTAACAAGTTCTTTCCCACCGGACCTGATGCAGGAGGACAAGCCGAGTCAGGTTGGAGATTTAGGAGACAGACCGTTTTCCGAAAATTGGAAATTAGCCTGATCGAAGACGCTTGCTGTGCAGGTTCGTCTACAGCGGGCGCTGCTAAATAATCAAGAAAGTAAGCAAACAGGCAATGCTGCTTTCCTCAAACTCTGACTTCTAGGGAGCCAGCTGATTGCACGCCATGTTACCGTGCGAGTGTGAAATTGGCTGTTGAGGTGTGCTGCCTTTAATTTATTGCTTACTAAGGGAGCGTCCAAACTGGCAAAATTATGAGCAATTTCTCACTGAAGCCCAGCAACTTTTCGTTTTTATTTTTCCCCGAGATGCGCCATTGAGCCGTGATAAATTATGCTCCATGTCTTGAATGCATCTCAGCTAGTTTATATCCACACCGCGGGTTTTATCAGATTAACTTAACAACATACCTAATGAGAACTTTACCGGGCTTAGCCGCGAACATCGAGCAGCGGTTCTGTATAATTAACGAAAACGGCATTTCTTCATTTGGACATGTTCTCGATACTTTTCGCGCTGATTTTTTCACTTATGCGGTGTGTTCACTGGTCCTTATCAAATCTGAGAGTATTTTGAGCAATTTACAGGTCAAGTGGTCTGCGGGAGTATTGAACTCAAGCATGCCCTTCAGTTCGAATGCTTGCGGTAAATCACTTCAAAATATCCCGAAGTTGTAGCTGAAGTTGTAAACATTTTAGAATTTGTGGATAAACACATCAATGTAGTAGGCCAGTAGGGGAAGGTGGGGGAATGGTGCCACCTCAAGACTTTAGGGCCTGTAATGCTGTCTTTTTGCTTCTTAAAAAATAACAAACACTGTCAAATATACATCAATGAATAAAATAGACAAACAATAATTTAAATTAAGACATTAATGTAACGTATTTCAATAAGGACGTTTGTTTATTAATGTAAATAAAACAAGTCGTGTGTGAGATATCCACTCCATCCATGGCTTTGTTTTGTGGCACGTATTCCGAAGTTGACCCAAATTTGCCAAAAACGGCGAGCGCTACAAATCGATGATAAGCAACTTCTTGTGGCCTAAACTGGATGATATGGATACCAACGACATGTTAGTCCAACAGGACGGCGCTACGTGCCAAACAGCGCATACCACGATGGACATTATGCACGAGCGATTTGAGACTGGCCACCGAGATCGTGCGATTTAACGCCTTTATTTACTCACTGTTCAGTTGCTCCACATAGAAAATTAGATACCATACAAATGATTCACAATTTGTCTACACTAAAACTACACTAAACGTGCGACCGGCTGAAATGCTCTTAGGCGATAGTCACGGCATCTCTGCACTTGCTGTCACGTGCGTCAATAATGCCCAACGCTACGTTGCAAAGATGTAGATAGGGCGGCGTGGCGCCATTACCTCGAGTGGCTGCATTACCCCATATTCTCCTACACATGTGTATGCCATACCAGTTTAGGTTTGGTTTAGGCTAGTAGGTACCAACTAAGAATTTAAAAAGTAAAATACCTGGCTTGATGGGGTTAAATGGACTTCGGATTCGGTTTCAGAGACTCCAAAAACATAGTAAACATGGTCCCCCCAGGCCAGACATTTTTTTGTGTGGCTGTGTCATTAATGTAACCTTTATTGTAGAACATTTTAAAATATACAATTTTCGTCATAACCTCAATTGCCGTTTCATAACAGATAACATAAAATTACTTACGACACCGCGCCGACATTGCTATATTAGATGATGACTTAACAGAGATGCTTTCGTTTTGACAGCTGACATCTCGTGGAAAAATGAGAAACAATTTGGATTCAGCTTTAAACTCTACTCGTAGTTTGTCGAAAGATTTTATTTTCACTTCATCAAAGTTTACGCAATACAATAAAAAAGCAAGCGCTCATTTTTTTACTTTCTTACGAATGTAGCAGCCTTCAAAATTCTTTAGATTATATTACACTGAACCTTCCGCTAAATAGCTCGAGCACCCAATGAATTCGATTCCAGGCAAGCGAACACTCTACCCTTCTCGATCCACCCGAGCTAGCTGCGCACCCTGAGGTTGCAGGGGTTAGTTGCATACTAAGGGATTGCACTGGCCTTCCGCGCTCACTTCATTCATTCATAACGCACACAATCTACACACATAGCACTAGCGAGTAGCGAGTGTTATTATATTATTGCTAATATATATTGGTCTGTTATTATCTATTAAATCCGATCAAACTACACGAAGTGGTCGGATTTTTTGGTTCATAAACTAGAAACTACAATCATTCAAATCAGTTCTAATTCATTGCAGGTATTACTGCAAATTAAAAGCAAATTAAAAATAACAAACATTTTAAATTTTTTTTGTGATCCCTTAATTCTTTTAGTGATTTGCCTACTCGTATCTATATCACATCACATAGCATTTTGTTAACTACATGGACAGTTTGTTATGGGTTGTCCATTGAGCATTTGCAATTTAAATATGTAACATGTAGCACAGTTGCTCAAAATAATCCGTCATCACTAAAGGACGTCAGTCCAGCCGAAATACTCGAGAACTAAACGAAACCAACAAAGCGGCAAAGACTGCGCACGAGTCCTTGACTTTATTTGGCACAAATCATAGCGTCGTGACAGATCATTAAATCAATCAATCTGCGGATCGAGACTGAATTAGACATTCTGGTGCGTAGTGGCGGACCCGGCGATATGAGCAGAGTTATTGCGACACAAGACAAAATTGAATTAAAACCCGACATTTTATAAATTTCTCCCGTAATTGACATATCTCAGTAAGTGTGTACGCAATTAGCAAGTTATCAAAGCGATATGTCGTCCGCCGTTGGCGCATTCATCTATTTGCCTGGACCGCGTGCATGCGTGTGCAAATGCCTTCGGTCGCGTCGTGGGCCCATTTGTATGGAGGCCTGCGTACCTGCGTACGGGGGATCCGAGCCTCTTTGTCGTGCGCGGTGGATATTAGTGACAGGTAAATAGGAAGGGCAAAAAAGTAATTACAGCAATAGATTAATTAGAAAATTGATTTGCCGTGTGCGTTCGACTTTAATTGCCCGTGTACCTGACTTTCACCCGGCGCGGCCGCGGCGGTCCCCGAGAGCCGATCCGTGTACAGGAAGAGACTTGCACAGTCTCGCTAACTGGCATCAAGGTTAAAATGATTTTCAGTCAGGACGTCGGGCCGCAGCGCTTTATTTCACTCTGATCGGTTCAAATTCTTTCACTTATGTATAACTCGAAACCGTTCTATCGCATCCGCGGCAGAAATATTGGTCCATGCAGCTGGATGGAAGACGTGAGACGATAATTGCCAGGCCTTTGAGTCACAGCCAATTTCGATGTCACCACCGTCTTTTGTCCAATAACCGCCACATTTTTACCGCGGTGCGCGTCCTGTTCAGCCTACCGGAGAAATGATCGTTCTGGCATGAGTTCGCCATCGTGAGAGATGGATGTTTTCCCTTCGAGTCAATTACCTGCCGACTTGGCTTAATGTAATTGGATTTGTGGCAACTGTTCACCTAATGAATTGGATATTGTTTACCTCTAACGATGATCAGGTTAATTGGCCACCGGTGCACTTGCTGCACATTCTTCTGGTGGCAGGTAATTATTTAGAAAATAATTAAGCTGTAATTTGAATCCGTATTTGCCTAAGAAACAATCACAGTTTGAAAGTCTAAAGCGATTATGTATGTAGTAATCGTACCGGGAATTTGCAGTATTTTGCTTATCCTTTTTTGCTGAAACATAAATCTGGCTCGTATGCCAGTCATTGCGTAACTGATAAAGAATTAATTCAGAATATTATGATTTTACTACCTTCCTAATTTCTGATAACGGTTTCCCAATAGAAAGAAAATGCAACAGACATTTGAGAATCTTTCGAGTAGTGCTATCCGTCGCGTTTTGATGATAGTCGCAGACAAATTAGCGAGAGTGTACTTAAATATGTACAATCTCGAAACTGGATATGCTTCATAAGCATTGACTTTGTGTTCTGCGATATTAGCGAAATTAATTTGAAAATATGCCCCTGCTCCTTTTCCTCCTCCCTCGCTCTATTTTGCTCTCTCTCTCCCCTTCTCCCCCTCTCTCTATCTACCCCTCTCCCCCTGTATATTCCCTCCCTCCATCTCCATCTATCTATCCATCTCTGTGCACCTCTCTCTCTATATCCCAAAGTGTATGAGATCGAGGAATTTCTTACAGACATACTCGTATAAAGGGGTACGTATATATTGCAGGGAAGCTAATGTAACCTCATTTTCGCGAAAAAGTCGAGAACTCAGAGAAATCCAAATAAATATAGTTTTAGCTTAGTTTATGTCTATAACAGCCATAGGGAAGTCGAGGAGTGCCGTTCTACACTAAATCAGATGGCCGATAGGGTAGAAATGAACCTCATATGGATACAGGGACTGGATACATTGACATCCCGGACAACAGTAGAGTGGATGAGCTTGCAACCCCTGCCTTGCAAACCTTCCGGAAGCGGACAACATCCAGTATATAGGAGTTCCTCTCGCTTCTAAATCGGAGATCAAGCGATTACTTGCAAGGGTAGCAGATGATAGGTGGAAGTGCGAGAGCACTACACTACAGGACAAATCTGACCAACTCTCGACCGAATGAGTTCAACCTCGTCTCAAAAGGGAAGCCATTGGTAGTGTCGTAGCGATTATCACTCTACACTGTTTAATAGGCACCTACGCATACTAGAAGGCTTGGAGTACCGTCGAATGACTTCTGCAGAAGTTTCATGAATGAGGAAGAAGAGGAAAGCATCACTCATCTGCCTTTGCCTTCTTCTGCAATGATCCGTCAGACCTGGGCTCATTGAACATCAGGGATCTCGAACGGTTCATCAAAGCCCGAGAATGGTTCTCTGGTTAGACGTAGGGGTCACCCCAATGTGGTGTCACAATGGGCCTGTCCCTTGGCCTAAGTGTGCCTTTGGCAGCCACGTCAACCTAACCTAACTTCGTCTATGTCCAATCAAGTTTATGCCATGACTGGTACACAACCCTAAACCTTTCTTGACCATAAAACAGAATTACTTCCTGAGGCATAATAAAAGACTCAATTATGTTGAGCGCACCACTTATAAAATATGTAACTACACCAATACCAAATACCAATGAATTTTGCCAGACATGCATGGGGGCTCTCAGTCTACGTTCTATATCTTGTCACTTTCCTACTGGCTGATTAATCTAAATTCAATCCGTACTTACGACGATGGGTAGCAAAAGGTCAAAAACAGGAGCAATAAATTGCCTAGCGGACGCAAGAGCAGACACGGGGATCCTTATAGAGCCAGAAACATTACTTGCATATGGACAGCTCCGTGCTAAATTATTTTCGATACTTTACGATCCCAGAGCAGCGTGAGCAGGAGTGGATTTAGTCTGATTGCAATTAGCATAAAACTCCGCGGTGAGCCTTTGCACCTGAGCCTGAGCAGCAACCACACAGGCCTTGTCAAATTTCCGTCAGAATGCTAAAAGTTTTCTTCTATTTCTCCGGCTGATTAACAGGCACCAGGCAGACCCGTCGTAAAAAGGCTAACAAGCACAATTCCTATGGCTCCACTAGAAGGCCCCAGCAGGGGGTCTTTCTTTTCCAAAGGAGCTGCGACGACGGGCAATTCTAGCCACTAGGAGGGTATACTTCACAGAAGCTTGTTATCTGATTACTGTAAAATAATTAGCTCACCTGTCATACATATTCCGTATAAGATTTCCGCGTATGCCAAGCCCGCTTAACATTCAATCCGCATTACGCTTTAATTGCGTTGGCCGCACGTACGGAAGATGGGACGATATTATCCATTAAAGTCGCATTACGGGTTCCCGCAGGCTCGATGGTTTGTGACTAATTTTTGATTCCGTCCTAATAGGTAGCGAGAAAAGCGGACCACACCGCGCGTTTCCAGCTACCCGAGTGGTCGACAGCGAAAAAATATCGGGAAATACACCGAACGTTGCCTTTATGGAGAACAAGTATTTTCAGATTTGTTGTGGGATGCTACGGTTCTAGAATTTATAATAGTCCCTGAAAAAATGCCCCATTAACTCGTAGATTCGTAACGTGTTTTAGAAATAATAATTAAAGCGCTAGGGTTCGTTTTTGTTGGAATCTTTTTTTTAGGCTTATACAAAAAGAAGTGCTACGAAAACTTTTGGAACATATTTGAGTAACCTGGACAGTTTATATAGTTTAAAAAATAAATAAGAACCAAGCAGAAGAACCAAGTGCTGTGTATTATTATATATATTTGCATTTTGGGATGTATGTATATGTACTGTATGTACAACTGTTAACCCTCAAACACGGCGCTGGACTACGGTAACACGGTTGATCGCAGAATTTGATATTATTATTACAAATAGGTAAAGATTTACGCCATTGGAAATTCTAGGTTATGCTAATCCGTGAGCGGGCTAACACTTTAGCTTTTGTGAGAGTTTAAGATACATCACGGTAAAAAGTCAATTCGATAACTGAAAACCTGTACTCGAAAACTTGTTCGTCGTTAGTTTGTGGCACTATTGGGCATAATCCCAATTATATTAGTAGTACAAATAAGTCTCCGCTGTTTGACAAAAGACGGCCCCATCAGTAGATTGTAGATTTCAAGAGGCGGGTTGAGCCCAGCACTTAGACTATGTAGTCCATTGTACATACCTCAGAAGAAGACTACTATACGTATAAATTACTCTCGTTGACCGTCGAGAGCCGCTAGACGTTTGGTTCGCCCAACATAACTCATTATGTCGGGCAGCGTAAGATTTGGTAGCTCCGTAGGTGCTACTGTTTAGGATCCGAAAATATCCGCTCTTGTACTGAAGTAAAGGGGACAATCGCACAAGAATTGGGTGACTGTTTCCGCCTCTATCTCTCATTTGCAGGTTGGTGAGTCAGTCACGCATGGTATTGAGGTGCTTATTTGTCCCGTGAGGGGCACTGTTGGTGTAGTTCTCATTGCTTCGGTGATAGCTAGACAAGCCATTTTTTGTATCTTTGATAGAACTGTTTGGACATAGCTTAGCTTTGTTTTGTGCCACCAGATTACTGCTCCATAACATAGACTAGGTCTTATTTTTGTAACGTAAATGCAGTGTAGAATCTTGGGGCTTAAACCCCATGAAATGCCAACACTCTTCTACATTGCCAAAATGTCGCCATAGCTTTTCGAAGTTTGGCTTCCAGGTGTAGTTTCCAGTTTAGCTTAGTGTCTAGGGTGACTCCCAGGTATTTGACACTGTTTGTAAATTTTACCAATTTTGGTCGAAATTATTCTGTTTTTTAGCATGTTGTTCATCAACCTGATTGGGGTTTGGTTCACACCATGCATTTGCACGGCGTTCGCCATGGCATCGAAGCTAGTATTATCGAAGGCACCCGCAATGTCTAAAAAGGTCCCGCTGGTGAAGTCTTTGTCATGGAGCGCCTTTTCAAAAAAAGCAATGGTGTGATGTAGGGTGGATTCTGTGGATACGCATGTTGTGCTTCATGCAGCGAGAACTCCACCCCATCAGTAAGTTATGCTTGAAATTGTGTATAACGGCATATCGTAAGTTTGGACATCTGGCAACACCATAACCTTAAAATATTAGCGGTTTTGTATTAGCATATAATATTTTTCATGCGAAAATGTCGAGTTTTGAGCCGAATAACCGACATTTGCGAGAACTTCTGATTTACTTCTTTAATATGAACAAATCTGCAGCTGAGGCGCATCGATTGCCAGTAGAAACATATGGTGAGGCTGCTTTAAATGAGAGAAATTAAGAGAAGTCGTGAGTGGTTTCATAAGTTTAAGAACGGTGAGTTTGACGTCGTAGACAAAGAACGTAGCGGAAGACCGAAAGTGTACGACGACACGGATTTGGAAGCATTATTGGAGGAAGATTCGTTCCAAACGTAAGAAGAACTTGTGCCTATATTAGGAGTGAGTCAACAAGCAATTTCACATCATTTAAAATCGTTGGGAATGATTCAAAAGCAAGGAGATAGGGTTCCATGTGAACTGAAGTCGAGAAACTTTGAACGCCAATTTTCCACATGTGAAATGCTGCTTGCCAGGCATGAAGGAAAGGGTTTTTTGCATCGTATAGTCACTGGTGATGAAAAATGCACTACGATAGCCCCAAGAAGAGGAAATCAGGAGGACCACGTGGCACCGCACCGGTAACGATCTGAGCCCTTTAGATAACAAAGAGTAAAGTAACACACAAAAGATATATTCGAAATTCACAGAGTTAAAATTAAAAGACTGTCACACAGTAACGGCAGATTACAGATTACATGAAGCGTATCAAATTTTCCCACAATGATGAGATAGTCACCGTAGTTGCTCTCTCTTCTATAATGCTAAGCACGTCCTGCTTGGTTGCCCACATAACGAAAAAGTTAAAGTAATTAAAAATTGCGTGGAAGGTGTGCTTGTTTTTCTGGTAGCCACCAGTTCTCGGTATTAATAGCGATGGGGACAAAATGGAATTAGCTAAGTCGGGTGAAGTCGACTGACAAATAAGGACATCCCCGGCAAGGGGAGTAATTTAATTAGTTACGCAGATGCCAAGTACGCATTGCATATCCCCATTGCAACGGTCAGCCTGATAGAGTGGCTCGAGCTGCAGCACCACCAGAGATTAGAGGTGACCATAGCAGGAGACAGATTCCTCCGCCATCGGGCCCAGCGCTGTTAATGAGAATTCCCAGAGCCTTAATGGGACGGCGATATCCGATAATGTAAAATAACATAATTCCGCCGAGATTTGAGAGACGGCCGGAGCGACAGTTCGGTCGCGCCTCGTGCACTTCATTTGGAGCGAGAGCAGCAACCACAACAAATGAGTGTCGCAAGGGCGCAGAAAAACCTTACACCAACGACTGACGTCACGGTGATTGACCTATAACCTACGGCAGCGCGGCATCCGGTGGATTAGACTAATGGTCCTAATCGAGGTAGCGGGTATCGTCGTTGCATTCAATTATTGGCCCGTCCAGCACACGACGGACAAACGCGGACGGCGGACGGCCAGCGTAACGTCCGACAAATTGCAGAAGAATCTCTTTGATGTACTGACTCCATCAAGCGACTCCTAATCCTCCGAGTGGCACTAACTCCACCTTCTGCGAGTGGCATCAAATGACTCTTATGCTGCGAGCTATGGCCAGTATATCGCGGCCCGACCCTCGATACCCATGCCTAGCCTACGGACTACTGACTACGGCTAAGCGCGACGCATTGCAAGCATTGGAGTACGAATCGCCGAGCGGCATGATGGCGCAGTAATTAGCTTTGACGAGGTAATTGAGATTAATGGAGTTCCATGTTATCCGATAAAGTGCTGGGATTTGGAGACCACGAGGTGGGTCATGTGTGGCGTGAATTGTTATCGCACGATAATTTCTCTGCTGCTGATGCGACGGAGATTTGTGAGCCGATGTTTCGTTTTGAGCTGGCCTCCTTAACCATTGATTAATTAAAAAATACTCAACACCGTGAGATTTACGCGGCCAGAGGAGTGTACGGTCGTCGGACAGATATTTCAGATACTTCTGTCAGACGATTAAAAGATGTTTGAATCGACTTGAGTGTGGTGTTGTTGCTTTTAAATCCGAAAGTCTTTATCAGTACGATAGTGAGGTCGTACCTTGACTCTGCAAAAAAAACAATCTGGATGGGATAATGGTTTTGCTGCCCAACACCGCAACTTATTATTTTCCCTATTAAGTCTTAATTATTAATGTTTGTGTAGTGTTTGTGTTTGGGGTAAGCACATAGGAGTATATATATAGAGTTTTAACAGTCTTTTACAATGCTTTACTGAATCGCTCAAATGACTCGTAAAAAAACAAATGAAAGGCCTGATGAATTAATTTATAGTTTTTTGCAACTATCGAAACGATTGATATGCTCTCTGAAATGTTTCTTTTATGCATCTTTAGCGAATCATTCGGTTTGCTAGGAATATATAAGTTACCTACTCTCACACCAAGAAAGTAGGTTTGATAAATCAGCCTTCAGTAAGTTTATTTATTATTTGATAACATCCATGATTCCATAAATAGGAATATCACAGTGTTTTATAATTTTCGGTATATAATTAATAAATAAAATAAGAATAAGTGGCCCGAGGTGGTTACCTTGAGGTACACCAGAGGCGGAGGAGTCCATACCGTCATCAGGTAGATCGGATGTAAGCAATACTCCTTGTTTGCGGTTGGTAAGTACGACTTCAGCCAATACAGGAGCCCACAGGAGAACCTAACCACGGAAGTTTATGCAGCACTAAATCATTCAGGACCCCAATCGAGGGCTTTACTGAAGTCATTAAAGGCAGAATCGCCCTCCTCGGCGGTTTCAATGAATATGAATAGGAATAATAAAATATGTTTTCCGAAACACAGGAAAAACGCGTGATATTAGAGACAAATTGAAAATATGAGTGAGAGGTTCACAAATAGTCTTCCCACATTTATTAAGAACAGCAACAGGAACCCCATCAGGGCCCGGCTGAAAGTTCAACTCAAGGTTAAATAGATATGAGTGCAAAGAATTGGAGTCGATGAACAGACCTAGCATATCAAGCAGTGTATGAGAAGCGGGGCATCAAACGGCATTGAGGTAAAAGGAGTGATTAGTGAACGAAGTCTTAAAAAAATTAACAAATCAATTTTCTATCGTCAAAGTGTATGGCTGGTACAATATTGATGACTCAAAACTGCAGGATAACCATCAGATTTTCGTTTTGTTCTACAGTCCCAAAAGATGACTGAATCCATCCAATAAAAAATATATTTAGCTACCTGGCTTACATGCAGGGCCACATTCCACAAAAC
The DNA here is from genome assembly GCA_947538895.1 of Neoitamus cyanurus. Classification (NCBI taxonomy): domain Eukaryota; kingdom Metazoa; phylum Arthropoda; class Insecta; order Diptera; family Asilidae; genus Neoitamus; species Neoitamus cyanurus. The sequence continues at coordinate 55,005,395 of OX384540.1, forward strand.
AACTTTACAACTTTTCACTTTGCAATTTATATTTGTCTAGCTTTAGCGCTTTGCAATTTTCCCTATATGATTTGTTGTTTTTGTGGAACTCAAGTTGCAAAGAAAATTTCAAAGTGAAGAGTGAAAAGTGTAAAGTTGCAAAGTTGTTTTATGGAATTGGACCCAGGTCATAAAAATTTTGCAATACTGAGCTATTTTTTTCGATTTTCCCAGTGTCTATCCTCTTAAACTTGGCGGCTTAACTAACTTAAACTTGAACTCGTTTTGACCACAAATACATATTATACATATAACACAGAAGTGCATATCAAATGTTACCAAGAAAATGTGGTCCACTGCAGAAGCACTATAAAAAATATAGAGCGAAAGTTCGATATCGCTGAAAGGCAAATCAGAGATATCTAAACGGACGTATCGCTAGCCCACGAAGGCTATAATTAAACGATGCGAATAGAGCTGAAACGAAATTTTATTCAAATGCTCCATTCAAATCGCTTCTAATGTCCCTCAAGAAGCTGCGCGATTTGTACCTTCTTAGAAAACGCTCTAGGGAACACTTATAGTGTTGGGTTCGGCTCGAGTTGCCCCCAAACGCTAATAACAAGCCTCGCGCTCATAAAACATTCATTAACGTTTTACCGAAGTGTCATTAATAACTGGCGGGAGAGGAATCTCATGAATATACCTCCTCCGCTCCAATTAGACCTCTTAGCGGCGGCGCACATATCTTGGCCGTCGACCTTAATTACGGCCTTTGTGAATGGAGGATTCACGCGAAGGAATCCAAATGTCCCAGAGCGTAATTGAATCGCGGAGTTGTTGGGGCCTCGGATTCCAGACAAACGCCCACACAATGGCTTCGAATCTTTTCGTCCGTGATCAAGACGTGATCTCATTTCAGAATAATTTTTCGCATACAAATTGAGCCAGCAACCGCCGCCGCTGAGGCCGCCGACGCCGCTAGGGGCGCAACACCGAACCCGATGCACTGCGCGGCCCGGTTGTTATCCGAAAATGATTTGAATTTGAAATCGACCGCGTCGAAACTTCTTTACATAAAATTGCTTCTCCCCGAGCGGCGGATTCAATTTCCTCGGAGGAGCCACTTAGGACGGCCGATCTTCACATGTGAGCGTACCTGGAATTTTTGATTTATTAGGTAATGGGGGAGTCATCAGGGCTCGCTCCAGGGCCATGTCGCCTTCTGCAAATTCGAATAACCTTTGAGATTTATCTTTAACGCAGACGAGAGCCCCCGGCCGCATGCGCATATTTGTCCATGTTACGAAGTTCTGCACTCTTCCACATCAGACTCATGTCGGTGGAGGGATAGCAAAAAACTGTTGTCTCGCAAATTTTAAGCGACCAAACCGCTTCGCTAACATTTCTTATCTTATTTCTGTCTACAACTTCCAACTTTTGTTATGTCGCTATCCCTCCTCATGTGCTTAGAGGTATTTTTTCGCCACGTCCGTCTTTTTATGCATTTATATCGATCAGTAGCTCGGCAAACACTCCACATAATAACAGCACTGCATTTGCTCTGTAAAGCTGCAACTGCAACTGATTACACGTTCACCACTCTAGAGGCCGCGCAGTCTCATTGTCAATCGGCAGAAAGGTTCTACCACGTTCTACTTATTTAAAGCACAATAAGCCCTCAGCTAGAAGCTTTTATCACGGCGGCGCTTCCCACGAGTCTTAGCACTCGAGTCGGCGATCTAAGGTGATCCACGGGGGCGATCAATTCGAGACAAGCAATAAAGTTGCACCGCCACCGCGATCCGAAAACTCGCTTATCAGCAACGCATAGTTGTTGATCGGGAAACAGTGAGCAAGCAAGTTGCTCGCCGGCAGATAAACGCTGTTGACTTAACAATCCGAGAAAGTCTCCATGGGGATCGCGTCGGAGTTGTTGTTTTGTTTCGCGCAATATCGTTTACGGGAAACGTCAATATTCGGAGCCACTCCCGCAATTCCCACGGTTCGCACAAGTCCGAATTGGGGCTAAGGTAATGTCTACTTGTCTGTAAGTTCGTCTTGAAAATTTAGCAGGGCTTTTTTTCGCATTCGGTTTTCTCCCAACGGCCGCCATAAATAACCGCGAAATGCGCACTCCAGTGACACAGCGGCAATGCAGTATTTTGCCGCGCAAGAGAGCCCCCGAGATTCCCATGAAAGCGATTAGTTTAGTCTCGGCTGCCCGAATGTAGGTGGGATATCAAATTTCTTTCGACTCGCTGTGGGGCTCGGACAAATCCTGAAAAATCGCAACTATTCGCTCGCGTGCATGTCATTTCAGTGTTGTGGGTTCTAGGGAGGGAGCAATAAACGGTGCACCAGTGCCAATTGCAATTATACTGCCCACTAAATCAGTCGCGATTACTTTCAATAAAATAACCAATCCCATCCACTTCTCTGAATGTTTTAAATACATATTTTACATTTCCACCAAGTGGCGGCCTGTAATTTCAGTTCGTTATATTTGGAAATTTTGTTATCCGATTACTTTTTGTTTGACTCGGGTTTAGGTTTCTGAACAAAAACGAGAGAGGAGCAATATCAAATAAATGTGTTGTTTTAAATTATTTTAAAGTTTCGCCTCGCGCGATAATAATTGCTCAATAACAATTTAGCACTATTTCTACATACATAGGTACTACATACATAAAAGAGTGCAGTCAATCTGGCATGAGCCCGTGGATTTTGTTCCTGGGGTATCGGTTGTGAATGCGAACTTTAGTTTCCAGGACTGGGTATGATGTTATTCGGCTGCCATCTAACCTATTTACTTTATGTATTATTCACTTTTCGAGACCTCGCATTCCCCTACCAAAAGTTTTGATCTTCGATTAGAATGATTTATATGTGAGTGGTATGGTGACAAGTGAAGTTCCACGTTCCGGTCACCCTGTTGAAATCACTACGTCATAATTTATTGAAAACACCAATGCTTTATATGGTGATGATAAATAGACGATTAAAAGTGCCTGAGATGTATGTTGACATTTGTTTACATGAACATTTGAGCATGGGGGGCGGGTAATCTCAATCGTTTGGGAGTTACAGGTTATTATTTTATTTTTATCTTCTGATTAACTAAACGCAGCGACATCAAGCTCACGCCAAGCAACTGCTACCTCAATGTATTTGCCATGAATGCCAATGCTAATCTACCTCTATCACCGCAGATAGGTACAGTCCCTTGCGAAAGTGAAAAAATGCTCTAAAATTTCTCAAAATTCACGTTTCTCTTACATTTTCTCCGAAATTAATTACTTTTACAATGTAATGCCCAGCTTGCTTTCCAAACAGGAACAACATGTCCAGGTAATGAAAGGATATACAAATTTTTACGTAGAACATCTTTTGCGGAATTTTAAAATAATTTGCAATTAACAAAATGTTACACTAAATGACCACCAAAATGCTTTTTCTCAAATTTATTTACAGCTAATCGAAGTACGTTACAAACGTTTATTTTAAATTTTTTTTTTAAATTGTCCACCCGATACCATGAAAAGCACATTGCTAAATTTACAATGTTACATTCATTTAAAGCTCAGGTAGTCACGCGCGGAACATAATTTTACAACTGTCTTAAAGTCATTTAAACGCGTTTTCTCGAAACTATAATTTCTAAATCGGTAACCACCATGGATCTATTCAGTTTAAATTTTCATTAGAGCTCCTTTATACGATTATTTAGTCGCCGTATTTTTTTAACACTTAGTAGTTTTATTTTACATTATAGATGAAAATTGAGTGAAAAATCAGACTTATAATTCTAAATGGCCGCCGTATTTCACAAAACTGAACATTTTAAAATCCAGGCTCATCAACGACTGCGTTCTTTTGTCCACTTTAAGGACAAATAAAGTCCAAGTAAATGGACAGACCTTCGATGATTACCGTCGAAGTCATCATCACCAAATCCCGCAGGGGAATCCACTTCAGATACAACAATTATTTAAATATATTTATTATTATTTTTATTTATTTAAATTCACAAACTGCCTCATTTTTCCCACCTCAAGGTTTATATATAGCCCCTTAAACCCCATGAGATTTGCGAGATGGAAAGAACTAGACAATTCCATAATTGACAATTTTCGGAATTTTTTGAAAATATTTTTCTTAAACATTTCATTTTCTTAAAAATTTCTCTGCTCCAATTAGACCCTGAACACAACTACAGTAAAAGTCTGTTCCAAGTTCCAACAGTTTTGATGGATAGCTATAGCATGGGCCATCGGCCTGATTTTATTTTAAAAATACTATGAAATAAACAGTGTTAAATATTTAGTGATCTGTATGAATTACTATGAATAGTGTGAAGAAGTGACTGCTTCCTTTTGCGAAATATGTAACAATTGGTGTCATAAGTGGGGTTGGGATAAACATATCTAAAAATACTTTTTGGTGCACGTGAAGGGCATTCCCAATTAAAACAGGACAAACATGATATTCGGTCGCCAACTGATCCTTATTAGTGATTCGAAATTTGGAATGCCACTGCATGGCAAAAGCGATTCACAGAAAGTTATAAGGTCGAGAAGTATTTTTTTCAAATTGGTGTACACAATATCTCGATTAATAATAGTAATTATGATTGACATAATATATTGCTGGGATTGACTAGAAATTTTGAAGGTACTTAAGGTCCAAATTTTAAGAACATTTTATATGACTTTAACATCTCCCAAATTTGCGACAAAGACGTTCGCGATGGACGATTTTGCTTTCAGATTTGTTAAATATTATTAAAACCAACATGAAAAAAGAACATGAAAAGTTCAGACGACTGTTATTTTCTTTCAAGAATAAAAACAAGTTCTTAACAACTGCGTGTAGTTTTATCTTTATCTTATTTTTCTGACTTTTAGGGGTCCTTAGCATAAAGAAAAGATTTGGACTGTTCCTTGAGAAATGCGATGCCCACTACAGGCACATTTGATGCATTTCTCCAATTACAACTAGTGCAACGTGCGAAACAGTGAGCGTCTCGATATAATTTGTTCGTTATCGACACCGACAAGCATGAAAGTGTTACGGTGCGGATCGCGTTTCCTATTATTGGTCATTAAACTTTGCGGGGACAGTTTAGTCAAACTTAATTTGCCCCCAAGGGAGTCTGTCGAGACTTGTGGACACGATAATTGTAGCATGAAAGAATCTCGCGCTTTTTCCGCGATCATCGCCCGGAGGAACAAGTGTTGGCCGCAATAATTCAATTTCTAATTATCGGACTGTGGGCTTTCTACGGGACGAATGCGACGTGCACGCAGTCCGAAGACAATTTTGACACGCGCATAAATTTCCGACATTTCTGAGCGTGCCCTACTGGCGGTTGGCTCCTCATTGGGATTCTTGGCGGGGACATGCGATGCGCATGCACTTGCCATGGGTTTAGCTGGAATTAATTATGCAATTAGTGTTAGACGCTGATAGATAGGATGATCTCGCTTGGTGGTGACAATTTTTTGCACTCGCCGACTGCAACTGCGGTGTCCTATTGTTGTGGAAATGTACTCGGGGATGTCTGGCGCTTGTCGCTTGTCTCTAGGCGTGCGCACGGGGCATACTAATTGATTACAAAATTATCTCTTTTCCCGGCAACGGCTACACGGCTCCGAAAGACGCTGATACCTTCATGTACCTGCCGAGATTCCAAGAATGAAATTGAGAAAGTGTACCATGCTATGCCCGTATATGCGGCTTTTGATGGATCAGGTATTTCCAACAATGCACCGAGGAGGTGTGAATCATTGAACCGTTTAGTTATTTGCAACAGAGCAATTTCATCTAAAGTTGTTCATTTGTTTGAATTCTCCTTTTTCTATGTATGAAAAGAGGTACATAACTATTTTTAAGTGTGTGGTTAAGAACCTGAAATCAGTTTGGACAGCGGATCTAAAATCAGCAGCCCCGAAAACCTATGTAATGTGTTTTGTGATAATCGACGAAGCTATACTGTTTTTTTTTGCAAATAAATTGGAAATCAGCAACCTGAAAAACCTTAATATTTCATGTTTTAAGCATTTCGAACAGCATTCTGAATTGATGCCAATATTTTAGGTTTTTTGCCACACTGTGCAACTGTTTTTCTACTGTTGAAAAAAGGGACCAGAAAATTTAGTTCGACAATCAAAAATGTATGCAGGATTCCATTGTATAGGTGTAAAAGCATCCAAATAAAATCTCCTTTCAACAAGAGGTTAAGGATCTTGTGGATCTTATTTTGATGGTGAGGATTCCATATTGGCGAACAGTATTCCAAGTACTAGGTACAATAATCACGAATAGCAATTTAGATGTGTAGTTTTACTACGAAAATAAGATGTGGTTCAAAAAATGAACCCCGCTAGTTTTGCATGATCTTTTGCAAATATCGTTAATATACGTATCAAAAGTCAACTGGAAGTTAAAAATCACACCCAAATCCTTAAATTGGTTAACCTCTGGGACACGATATTCATACACCACCGGAGATTTTTTAGTCATAAACGTCATTTTAAAATAATTACTAACTGATTAGTATTGCACGAAGCGAAGCAATATTTCAAGTCGTTAATAAAAATAATAGCGCACCCAGAATGGATCATTGTGGAACACCAGACACGGCAACAAATTCAGAAGACGTACAACCGGAAAACGTAACATGCAGTTTATGGTTAGATAAAGTAAGTTGTTTATTGTTACCAAAAATTGTTTTATAAACAATTTGTCGTGTTTCTTAAATACTAGGACCACTTTAATATCCTTCCATGATTCTTTGAAAGTCCAGGAGAAATTTCAGAGTTCAGTCCACGCATTGCTTGGTGAATACAAGTTTTGCTGATTAGCCGTTCCGTAACGTCTTTTTCACTAAATCCATTTCGGCATAAGGAACCGCTTGTACTTTATTTTATTTTTTGTGAACTTCCTTTGAGAAATATCAAAAATTAAATTATTTAATAGCACGGCGCATTGAGAGTAAGTTAGGCAACAATATTAAATTTAATAACAATTTAATTTTTTACGAGATTAGTTCCTAATTTGTAGGCTACTAAAAATGTAATAGTCGATAGATGTTATTGTTTTTTCGCTTATATAAATATATTATTATATAAAATGCGCAAAGAAAAATGCCTTACTGTCCCACTTAGGCTTTAAGACGCCTGCATCCTCTTGAGCAAATTAAATTGTTTATTTTTTCGCCTTCAGAACATTTGTTGGCAGCGCATAAAACTGCGATAAACGTCCTTTGATATAAATAGCGGAGAGCCCGCGTAACGAATGAATCAAAATCACATTAAAGTGAAACAGCATTGCCCGGCGAACGTGCCATTTTGACTGTTGGGGAGAGAACCCTGTGCGGCTGCATACATTTCGTCGCGATCCCTATCTGGCGTCTAGCACTATCGCGGGCCAGCGATCTCGGGCACGCACTCAGAACTTAACTAGTTCTGGCAAAAAGATCTGGAATTGTGGAATTTCGCAAAACCTGATCCCAACTATGCACTGACCTTTCCCCTTCCTTATTTATGATTTCTGCCCCACATCTTAATTAGACAAAGCGAGCAACTCCAGCGAAATTGAGATCGCATAGTGCGGCTGGCCTGCGAGGAGGAACTTCAAAAGCGCGGATTCACCCTGCTGCCAGCATCCTCGCTGGTATGGTAACTAATGGTCCATCACGGGTGAAATAAATAAATTTCGCTTTTGATAAAATCGTGGCCAACTCGGGGCAGACACGGGGAGTGCATACTGTTCGCAATCTCTGGCACTCCGTTAGCGCGGCCAACAGGTGTTTCAGGTGTTCGCGCGCGGAGATATGCGCGAATGGACAGCTCACCGAAGTGCCGGCACTTCCTAGTGGCTGCACTACAGCAGCAGAAGGTGAGGACAATGCCGAGTTGTATTGCGGTGCCATTGTTGCTGCTCACCGCAAGCCGGCTACATTCTGATTTGCAACTCGGCTTAATCTTTTTACGCGGCTGCTAAATCCATAAAATATCCGCGCAGGTCTGCAGCCGGCGAGGTAGCCTGCTCCCAAGGCGGACTGGGGCGCACTTCCTCGGGCTTCCTCCCATAATATCGATAGAAGGACGTTGACAAACAGCCAAACACCGGGCAACTAACAATAGACACCTGAAAATGGATACCAACATCGCCCGGACATCATGTAGCAATTTGTCAAAGTGGAGGCAGCTCGCGATTCGCGAATTCATGTCCGCGAGTGTTATAAGAGCCCAAGCGGGCCAGGGACAGTCCGGCGCGATGGTGTGGTCCAGGCGATGCAGGGAACACTCACTTTTGTCTTATGGCCCAAAAGGCCCCATTAAGTAAGGTGAGACATTGTTGCTCTGACACCGGACATGACTTTGTGGGCGGCGGACAAACACGGGCTTCGCGCTTCGGCGTTATCAGTTGCGGGCAGCGGTGTCAACATGGCTGACCTTGTTGCGCGGCCCGCGTCTAGTGGTGGGTGATCTGTTGGCGGCTTACCCTCTCAGATAACCGCCAGGTAGTAATAAAGTAACCTAGTTTAGTGGGACGAGTTCCGGTGGTCCGAGCAGGTGATCCTGCGAATTCGAGTGCGTCTGGTCTGCCCGGAGTGCCTGTTGCCTGGCACTAAAATTATTGATCAGTGATAAGCGGAGACATATCTGCGTGGTACGTTTTCCACGAGATTGCTGCGCTCGATCTGGACCGGATCGAGCAGGTCTCTTTTTGTTTTAGGCCTTCACCGAGGGCCTGGACACTAAACGGAGTGAGTTATAAAATTTATCGCTGGAAATTGCCCCGAAAGGCCACACGCACGAAAAGATAACGCTCAGCCGCCGCTCGTGCTACGGTATACACGTTTCAGTAGGAGGCACGCGATATTCGGGCGGGCGAGGCAATAATGTCACCTCGCGACAACTTTTTACCTTTTACCTGCTGATTTCTTAATAAATTGTCCCGCTGAACTGTAATGACTTACTCCGTTGTAAAAAGCGCACTTGATGTGATGCCAGCGCTTGTTCATTTCCATATGGGTGATTTCGGATTCCATTCAAGTCGCCGCCGATCAGCGGGCTGCGGCAGCTATACGCGCATATCGCAGCCGGTCCGGATTTGGAAAAATTATTTTTATTGCGGAAAGGATACGGGCCAAATCGGGCGTTTATAACTTGATGGATTTTTATCTCTCCTCCAACTGGTTTACGGCACTTTTCAGCCGCCCGCCTTTTGAATCTGATTTTTTGCTGCCACTATCTGAGCTTGATCCATTCTCTCTTTATTGCTCGGCATTATGCCCCTCAATTCGGCCTTTACAAATTGTACAGATCTTACGTGCAAGAAGGTGTTGGGATATATGAAGGGATGACCTCGAAGAAGTTACCGTTATTGATTTTTTCACATAACAACTGTAATTTTGTGCGATTTGTTATGTTGAAAAAAAGTAAAAAAATAAGAAAAGTTGAAATATATTGAACTTGACTGTGAAGAAAGAGGCTGAAAATTTTAAAATAAGTTACCTGTTTGTTATTCATATTCATATTTATAATAATTTCATGGCAAGTGTCTCTGCTATTTGCCGTTTCTAACTTAACTTTTATAAACCATTAAGGATTCACTGTAGACTAAAAATGATCGACAAAAACCAAAATGGAGAAGTTCATAATTGCAATTTAAAAACTAAGATGTTACTGCATTATGTAAAATTATTTGGTGACATAAATATTTAATTTCCCTATTTCTATCATAATGATGATTAAGAAGCAATTTAGCAATGATCATTATCTGAAACTTAACACAGTCATCTACCTTCTGCAATTAGAAACTGATTCAGTTATTTCATGTAATATATTATACAATTTTAAAAAATAAATAAAACAAGTTAGTTAGTTCTTCAATCTGTATGTTTTGTGCATCATTCATTTTAGATTTTATGCTATATAATACAGCGGCCCACAGACATTTATTAATTTATCATTAACGAGCAGATAAAATCGACTTATACAGTTCACTCGCCAGTGACCACGTCCATAGAAACCTGTGGGCGACATGGAGCAGTGAGTATACCCGACATTTATTGCCACTCACACACAAGAACACATTACTTATGTAATCACTCCTGACCGAGTTTACCAGGCTGGCGAGTTAGTCGTGAGTAGCTTGATAGAAAACATTTCTTGTATGTCGAAGGTTTCTTATTAAAAATTTGATAAGTAAAAAATTTCCTCAAAGTGTTACTAACCAAAATATCACTCAGAACTGTCAATAGGCTAAAACTTGATTTATGTGTATCAGGGGTTCCTCAATATCCCGGTATTCCTAATACCCAGTTATGAATATCCGAATATCTGCACCCCTTGTATGCCACAGGTATTCGGAGTCGAAAAAGTTAACACGTTTATACGTTCAAAGTGCTTGCACTTACACCGCGCCAACCAACCCCGCAAGCCCCCAACACTCTGACAATCTATTTATACGGGCCTAAAATTTCGAAATATCCCTGCGTAGTGGCTGCTTATGTACGTATGTCATAAGCCATGAGTTTCCGCATGATGCGTGCACAGACAGACAGACAGGAATAATTTGTGAAATTTGGTATTTTGATCTCCATATCAATAATAATGTCGACCGCGATTATAATTTTAAAAAAAAATAGTTCATATACAGATTCGACCCGTTACGGTTTTATTACCATGTATGCACAAATGTTTGTACTAATTTTTCAGCATGGTTTATCCTTTACTCATATCCGCGAGTACCGGCGATGGAAAACATTTATCGTACGTCGAGGGATGCATTTTTAAAAACGATATAAATCAATGTTCCCAACAAGAGATGAATGGAATAACAATTACTGAACATCTACGCTTTCAGCAACTAGCTTTGTATGGTATACAGACGACTCGCTAAGAAATTACTTTGGTATGGTTGTAGTGTATGGCGAAAAAAAACACCTACACTTCTTTAGACCGTTATCATACTATGTGCCAATGCAATTAGTGAAATTGGCATCCAAATGGAAATTGTCAAGTTTGTTACAACAGATCGGTTCGAATGCCAATATTTTTGGTGCGCAAATCCTCACGAACTAAACAACTAACGGTTCACTACTGGCATCGAAATTAAAATTGATGAAAGATCTTCCTCCGCGGTATGTATACATAGACCACACGGTGTAAAGGCGGAGTTCTCATGCTCACCTCTTGTATCAACATCTACATCATACCACAGGGTGCGTTCGGAAACAATAATTTTTTCAATCCTCGTCAGATCCCAAAAGTTACCTCTAAAATTCAAAATTCAACTTGTTGTACTTTACATTAAACTATCCACGGGAAATATTCTCTGAACTGAGTCGACAATTATTCTGTTCTTTCCATTTGGTACAATTTGTTTTCACGAATAATCGTGCTATATGATTTTATTTTTATAGAATTAAATTTGTGTCACTATACATAAATGATAATTTGTCGTTACAAAGACTTAGAGTAAGGAGGATGTGCACTGTAAATTATAAATAAGAACTCAATCATTTACAATGAAACAGCTTTCTTCTCAGTTAACCTGCATTCTTGCAACCCACAATTATCGATCTCTTGATTGGCAATCCAGCCGTTCTTCAAAACTGCAATGTGCCCAAAAGGCAATCGCCACGATGGTCATTTCAGGCGTTGCATGCCCACGCAAATGGCAGAAGTAACTGCTGGAGATTCACAACCTCTCCAGATATCCATTCGTTGCTGCATTTGCCTCATCCTCGGAAATTTACATTCCGCAGGCAGCAGAGGTGGTTATGGCTAATTTTGTCTTTAAGCCACCATTACCTGATGCCTACATGATGAACTCATAGACAGCTTAATAATGGCACTTTGTTCTGAGCTCTTCGCATAAACTGTTTGTCAGGTTAATTGCGGAGCACGCAGGTCCGATGCTACCGGTGCAATTCGAACAGCCAATGTTCATGTCAGTGATTGTCAATAGATCATTGTATCGCCTGACCGTCTCGTTGATAGAATAATTTCAGGTGGCTTCTCATGCTCTAGGGGGGGAAATGACAGGTGGAATGCAGGACGTGTAACTACAGTGTAGCTGAGCCCCCTCGCCCCAATCACAAATTGATCAAATCGCATTAATCGTGCCGCAGGTGCTCCGCTTCGATAGACAGGCCTCTTGTAGCATTTTGTAGCATCCTTCAGTTGAATTGCAAAATTGCGTTATTAGAGCTACCTGTGCGTACAGATGCACCTTTACGTAATTCTGCACGTTTTAATTATAACTAAGCGCATGGAATGGACATGAGCTCAGGTTTTTCCGATACACAGGTATTAGGCGTGCAGGTCAGAGTTAATTTCAATATAAAAATGTCTAGGCTTTGCCGTGGTGCCTTGTTATTATTTCGATGGCAGACATTTAGCCTTAGACTAATGCAAGTCAGTTTACCTGAATTTAAGCATTATTTTTATAATGGACTGAAATAAAAATTCAGAGTCAAATTCTGAGTCAAAACTGTCGAATTTGGGGCGATACCACTCCACACGAGATACACCAGCACCAAATGCATCCCGAGAAAGTCACGGTTTGGTGCGAATTTTGGTCTGGGGCAATCATCGGTCCGTACTTCTTTCTAAACGAAATTGGCATTGCCATAACCGTCAACGGCGAGCGCTACAGATTGATGCTAAGCAACTTCTTGTGGCCTAAACTGGATGATATGGATATCGACGACATTCCAACAGGACGGTACTAAGTGCCACACAGCCCATGCCACGATGGACATTCTGCACGAGCGATTTAAGACTGGCAACTGTAGAAGGGTAACACCCGATATTGAAATTAATAAAGTCAAATTAAGAGCTTTTACAATACTGCCGTGTTTCATTTCTAGTTTGTTCCTATTCCTAACGCCTAAGAACGTACGTTTACCTCGGTGCAAATTAGGAGTTGTATTTTGGTGAAGGACTGTGGTCTGTGGTAGAGGAATGGCAGGTACTAACCTGCCCATCCTATAGAGATGCGACTCCACAGGGTTTTTGGTTATGCTATTAGAATCAAGAAAATGGCTATCGCTTTAATTGCTAATATTCCACTTCGAGTACTCTGTTTTATCTTATTAGTAAATCTGAGAAAACTTCGCAAAACTAAAGATGTTTAAGTTGAACACGTTTAGCTGCGCCAACTATTGTATATACCAGGTGTTCACTTAGGTAGAGCCATTAATATTGTTCGTTGCTCATCCAAAAGTCATTAACATGCCATATTGGTAGTGTACATAAAACATGACAGGTATCATCTCTAATGCGCATTTAAGCATGCACCGGATCACACCCTTGTTAGGTCTTACGAGTAACTCCCGCTTCGGTGAGTGGTGTAAATTTTCTAGTCGCTTTCCCGCTGAAATTGATCAACACATCAAGCCACGGCAGCCAGGCACGATTGCAGATCTCATCAGCGTCCCATATAGTAGCTGCGGAAGCATAACTTGCGCGCACGTGCCTAATTTACTGCTCATAGAAAAATCAGGAATAGGAGTTCACGCAATATTTTTTACCCCACTGTCCCGTGGCCGGCAATAAATATTCCTCAACCGGCGGACTTAGCAGATATCAAGATTAATTTATTCAGCACGGCCGGCCACATGGCGGCCAGCGCTGCGGAGCAACAGGTAGAAATATGGTAACCTGATGCACGAAGAGCGAGCGTTCATCAATTTTATGGGCTGCTGAAGTTAGGTACACAACCTCAGTGCCATATGTGGCCATTTCATACACAATCAATCTTCCAAGAACCCCGGTTCACACGAGGCACGGTCCCCGGCACACGGACCTGCGGACTCGTATCAGGTGAATTTCAATTGTTCGTGCCTATCAGCTAGTCTGCGGAGAATGTCAGCACCGATAGGAACCACAAGAAGGGTCACCTGACCCGGGACAAAAATTATCACTCGTTCGCCCATAAAAGTTCCTCGAAGGCACACAGGTCCGCTGTACGGATTCGGTACTGGCGCGGATACAAATGGAAATTCTCCCGGCCGGGAGGCACCTTGGCAAATATAGAAACGTCGATTTGTTAGTAAACACCGAACAATAGACACCTGAGTCGTCAGATGAACGAGAGGGCGGCAACCGCACAGCTGTACAGGTGCTTTGAATCTGATTTTGGTAAATGGCCATATTCGCTCAACTTATGCAGTGGAATTAATTTCCCAAAGGGGAGTTCGAAGGCCTCGCACCGCAAGCGGGCTGCGAATTTGCATTCCATTTTGATGCTCAATTCGACACAAGGCGATGTTGATGCACTTCGGCTCGTGCGGGACAATGCTGCTTCCTGATTGAACGCCTTTAAATTAACCTCCGCAGAGCATTCTTTTCAACTTAAAATGCCTGTTTCGTTTCAGGATAAGACGTTATGGAGAGTTATGGCATGAAATGGAAAGCAGTTGCACCAGGGTTATACATTTTGGTATTGCCCTCATAATTCGACTCCAAATCGTTTCTGCAATGATCCTGGTCCATATGCCGAGAAAATAGAAAAACAATACCCGGTCTGGATAGGTGTGACGAGATGCATCCGTTCTTCTTCCTTTGGAAAAATTGTTTTTCTATTTTCCCAGCTAATACTAACGATACGACAAAAGTAATAGTACCAGCATAGAGAGCGTTTCGAGCACTAGAACTTTGCTTATTACGACTTTTGTCGAAACTGTCACGGAAGGACGGGGGGAGTGAAAAATTGTTTTTCCATTTTGTTTGGCTGTTTTTGCAGCTAAGACGAATGTGGGCGGTAGAGGGCGCTTCGAGTATAAGTTTGCTGATGACTTTGGTAGTAACTGTCACGGTTGACCGATGGGCGTATGAATGCTTATTAGTATTTTTAATGTTTGAAATCGGGATATCTCAGGAATGATGATTCGTAGGAAAAAAGTATTTAAACCATTTTTGTAGACAATTGCAAGATCTCAACCTTTTGTATAACCTATTTTTACGATAATACTTACCGTTTACGATAAATATGCGAAAAACCGATATCGTTGACCTTTGACCTTGAATAAAATATTTAGCGCTAATCAGATCAGTGGGGACTTTTGACATTTCATTTGTAATGATCTATTTAAGGTCTATACATTTTTTTAGCTCTGTGGGAATTTTGTCTATGTTGAATATGTTACCTATTTGGACTGGACTAATAGCTTTTGATGCTCAAGCTATTTTAAATAGCAGACCGGTACTTATAGTCCTTGACATGGGGAATCGAACGCCAAAATCAGGGATGGGGCCCACCATACTTTCCGACTCCTGATAATGCTACAAACAAATGATTGAAATTGGAAATGGACAAAGGGGGAGTTATTGCCTTTATTATTTTGAATTCCAATTATTCAGACATTTTCATTGATAACCATATTGCCGGGATTGTTGTAAGGGTTGGTGAAGGGAGTGGAAGAAGGGGTGGATTGTAAGGCAAAACCTATGGGATATTCCAATTCATGCTAAAATCAATTGTGCACCTCAATCCAAACCGTTGGAGAGTTATCGTGCTCTTATCTATACACAGAGGAAAACACGATAAAATTAATTGAACATACATATATTTAAATCAAATCTATTTTATTTTGAATTTGAGGAACAGTTGCATGGTAAATGGAATCACAGCAGATTTTGATTAAATTGCCTTTTTATGTAAAGTGTTTCAGCGGCTTCGATGAGATTCGAACTCGGGACGCTTGGCTTCTAATGTGGGCACGTTGGCATTACTCCATTAGACAATTCATACATATCTCCTACACATATAATCTGACTCTTTAGAATGGAAAACAATCTCAATCACGATACCAAATGAAGAATAAAAAAATACGAAAACCAATAAACTCTCACAACTTAATATACTTTTGTAAAAAAGAATCCAAAAGAAAATTCCTCTATCACTCAATTGTGTAAACTATTTACAAACAGTCATTCATACAACTCAACCAAAACTGAAGGCAATCATACATTATGTATGTAATTATTTTTCAACTGTCGACTTGATTTAGCCATTTAGAGCTCAGTTTCGAATGTACACACATGGCACACACAAAAAACGGACTTTACCGTTCAAAGACCTCAGGAGTTATATGTACAAAAATAATATTCCAAAACAACACCCACTTAAGCAACAAGCTAAAACAGTAATGTAACCCTGTAGCTGTAACTCTAAGGCTTAATCTGCGGCATGGCAGTTACATTAGAGAAAACGCGAAAAACGTTCTCAAGTATTTTTCATCTCCAAATTAGATAGCCTAGTGTGAATTTGGGGTCTCAGGTCGTAAAGTTTACTACCAGTCGTTTAATAGTGATTGGTGTTTTCATTCACAACATTACGACTTTTTTACTATTCGCAGTTCGGAAAATCCACACCTAATTTACTGTTGAGAAGGCATTTTCTTTACACTCGCCAACTCTAGTAGTGCGCGATTAGTTCCCCACGAAGAAACTGTCGCTTTTTTCTAATCTCGAATTTGTTTATGAAAAAAGGCGAAATTCCCTGTTTTTCCCAATGCCTAGAATTTTTTCCCTTATTTGGTAATTTACCGAAGCTCTTAAGTGCCAAAAGTCCATTACTGCTCCCCGAGATAGGCATCGAGCAGCGATGGTAACGGGAAAAGATAACTCAAGATCCAATTCTCATCAGTCAGCGAGTTAGCCAGGCGGTCATCAAATGCAGAGCATTAAAAAGCGATCCCCATGGCCAGTCTCAATCAATTGATTGGACCTCAATTAGTCTGCGGAATCGAAAAAATCTCAGTAACATCTCGTGTGGGAAAGGCGGCCGTTGTTGGTTTCACCTAAAGTGCCCCATTGACTAGAGTCCACAAATCGTCGATCTTCATTGATGACCAATATCTCGCTGGACGCGCTGCCCTATGGATCTGGGGCCCACTCGATCCCGTCTCCGGGGGCTTAGCCCGCGTCCCGCGAAGCCCCGTAAGTCACCGTTGTGGGATCTTCGAAACGTGGTCCACCGGCGCGCGGGAGCCCATTCACCTTGCTTCGGATTTTCGTGGGAAAAGACCACACTTTGTTCGGGCAATTAAATTTCTTTCGGTAATTTTTATGCTGCTTATAGCGAAACACAAATATGAGTTTTTGCCGCTGTGTCCAATGAGGGGTTACGGAGTTTAATTGGAGTATGAAATCAATTCTCAACAGACAATCGCTTTTCGATCTGACCACCTCGGAGTCGTGTACCGTGTTACCCGGAGCGCTGTGAACTCTTCCGCGGTGTGTTATTTGCTTTTTTGTCGGCCAGCCGGCCACCGGCACTACAATTCAGTTCGACTTTTATCAATGGACATCTTACTCGGTGTGGCTGCGTCCCCAGGCCGAATGCGTTTGGCCATTTCTCATTCAAATTAAAAACTGTAATTTGTGTCACTTAATCTTTTTTGCCGAAAATTGCAGACTTACTCGCTGGTTCAGACCTTAGGCAGACCTTCGGGATATGGGCAAGTGCACTTCGCTGATTCGAAAACTGCTTTCTGTTTTATTTCAATTGTAGCATCTTGAGACAGACTTAAAACTTTTGTAATTTCTTCGAATCCCTTTTCACCCAGCTGCTCGAAAACAAAGATAACGTGTAAAAACAGCAGTTATGTGCCGCACACGTAGTCAATAGGAACCCTTAATTTTTCGTGTTGTTCGTGTGCCATAACCTCATATAATGGAATGTTATGTTATATTAATATGTTCAACTTTAAGAAACAGTAAAGAAAGTGTATTTATTCCAATGAAATTGGTCGACATTTTTTTGTTGACATTAGACATGAAATAAGATGTTAGTCAAAATGCCACCGTGTCTCTGTTGCATTTAGCAAAATTAAGCCGCAATTCGAACACAGCCTTAGTATAGTAAATTAAATTTTGTTATGAACTTGTACATGGCTTTAGTATAAAAAAAACCCTTAATGTTTGCCACACTTTCCGACAATATTTTATGAGCGTTACGCGCCAAAACTTTAGCTAATATTAAAAAACAAATACAGAATTTCAAACTAAAGTAAATGCATTCATATTTTCAAAATTGAAGCTATAATGTATGTATCCAACACTGTAATAGTGTAATACTGTTTCAACGCTAATATTTATGTCAGGATAAAACTGCAGTCAATATTCGCTTTCATTATTTTAATCAGCTCAACATGACATTGGAGCTTCATGTAAACTTTTTCAAAGGAGGAAAGCAAAGTAACTCGTTGGAAATGAAATTTAGTTAAATTTCAGAATTTTATTTTGTTTATATTCCTTAAGTTTCTAGGAAAATTCTGTTCACAATTAGGTTTTACTTTAATAGAAAAAATCAATCTTTAGTCTTTGAAACTGAACGCACTCCGGCTATCTGTACATCAATGGCGAGAGCAGTAAGAAATCTCAAACTCGAGTAAGGCTGAAGTGTCCACACTAGAAGCCAGGCGTCCTAAGTTCGAATCAATCGAAAACACCACACGAAAACCATAAAACATTTTAGACGTATATAATCGCTAATTTTTCGTTAGTGCTAGAATTGTATCTTTTTCATCACATATTTCTTCGATGTTTGGTATTGGAAAGAGTAGAAAAATTAACTACCTCCTACGACATGGCAATGTAGAAATAGTCGATGTTGTCAGTCAGAAAGCAGCCGGAAGAACTTACCAGCGTCGATTACGGTAATGATACAAGTCCCGCCAAAGAAACACGGTTTCATGGAGTGGAGTGTATCATACCTTGCAGTTATCTAAAATCACAAAAATCGGTCAGATTCTTAAAGGCTTGTGGCTATAATTCTAACCTAATTCAAGTTAAAATTCCAAAAACTTTACAAATGACGCGAAATTCAAAAGTTAACGAATTTCCCATTTTTTTCATATTTGTGGGGCTGTAACTTTATCCTTAATATCGGAAAAAATTTTAATCAAGTTACGACGAAAATCACATGAATCGAAAGACTTGGAGAATGTCTGCGGCGCGACCGACCGGCCTTCATGAAATTGAGTACAACTCGTTTTCTAGGGCAGATATGTTAAAAAGGTTTACACAAGGTTATTCTAGAAGCTTCAGAATATCGAAAAATGAAAAAAACCGAACACTATAAATTCTCCTTAACCTAATTCTTCTAATTTAGTTGTCTGAAGTTCATTGAAATCCTGTAATTTATACTTGTTGGCAGATACAAAAGGCGTCGCGTCGCCAGGGAAGAAGTGGGGTCTGACATTAATATTGGATTCGAACAGAACGGGCCATTTGTAACAAATCAATTCGGCTTAACTCACGTACGAGGTACTATATACTACTAATGTATTTTGTGTCACTAATATCTACCATAAGGTCCTAAAGTAGGTTTGCCGTTTGCTAATTGCTTAATGACGACGTGACTGCCGACGATCTCCGAAAGCTGCTAGTCGTGCCTGAGCTTTTACAAGTAGCTGAAATCGTCCAAAGTTGGTGATTTTAGACCGTGTTTGCGTTCAATGAACACGGACAGACTAATAGGTTTTGGTCAATTTTAGACCACTCGAATTTGTGCGGTCTATTTTCCGAATTATGTACATGTGCCCGAAGTAGCATACAATATACAGACAAATAACTTAACACCATTAAGCCAGGTTTAGTGTTCAATGACTGTAGGCTGTATAAAAAATAGCAAGGTGCCCCAAAAATGACCAGTTCTCTGAATTTTAATATTTTTCAATTTTCTTTATGAATGTATTTAAAAGCTTTCAAAAAGCAACTTAATCATTGTACCAATTTGTACCTATACAATTTATATTTCCCCCTCCTTTCCTTCATCTCCATTATAAGATCTCAAAAATTGGTCTAGATTTCATTGCCCATACGTTATTCTTTGAATTTAGAACAATAGTTGGGCCTTTAGTTTGTGTGCCTGCACGGAGTATATAATCGTAATACTAAGCCTTTAACAAATCATCCAATAAACAACTTCCTCTGTCCATGTTGGCCTAAATTACATACAGAGTACTTGGCATTCTCGTCTACCTGGATGTCGAAATGATAAGAGTTGAAATTTAAAGGGAAGAATTGAGATTTTTAATGCAACAATGAAAGAAGTACAGATTGGTTCTTGGAATCTGAAAACCCTCCGAGTAAAGTGAAATATACGAAATACTTGGTGAAGAGCCAACAGGTGTAGCCGGCACCTAATAACTGGAATTGCTACCTCGGGAAGCACCGTCTAATCTGCGCGTCCCAATCGGCCACTTAAGTCCTGCGACTGTTATTCATGGCTCAATAATTTTGTCCAAATAAGTCACCTACCCACCGTAGCGTGCCGTTCCGAAAGTTCCTGCCAACAATCTATCGCGGTCGCGATCTTTCCGATCTACTAGCTACTTTCATTCACACTTCGCGGCCGCAGATCAGCGCTGCGAGAGGCGTTGCGCACGCAAAGGCGAAGGCGAGCACAAAAAGGATCGCTCCGGGCGTTTAGGAAAAATGCAACCAGTCGACTGATTACAGCAATAAACGGTTTCGCGCATAAAAAACGCACTGCAATTCGCCGCACGGCCATGGCCTATGCGCGGCAGGACTAAAAAACACCGAACAGACGGAGGCTGTTGGCTGCTTAAGAAAAACGAACGCAAAAAATCACGAAGATGACGGTGATTACTGGCAATCGGCCCCTGCATTACCACGGCCCGCAAAAGAGACGTAGGACTCCTGAGGGCCAGGGGACAACTGTGGTGCGGCCCTGGCCCCGGCCCCAGCCACTCTCGTTCCAGCGCCGCGGACGGCTGCGCACCTCGCTAAAATTGCAGGAGGCGAGGGTTGCTTCATTCGATTCGGCTCAGGCTGGAGCATCGAAAAAACAATGAAGGAGCCTCGAAGTGAGCGGCAGATTCTGAGGAGGTGCAGTTGCAGAAGCTGCGACGCTTGCATACCGCATGCCAGGTTCACTTTGGTAGTCATTGGGCTCCAGGCACCTTGCTGCCTGTTGTTCATTTCGCGACCGAGCCCGCTCCCACCCCCTCTGCAGGCTCTTCGGCGCTGTTCCAGTTGGTTTGAGTTATCGATTTAATTTTTAACAACAGACCCGAATCGATTGTACGTGAGGCAATTTACAAGAGTTACTCGCCGCTACGGCTATCTCGGAGGCAGGCGAGTGGCGACCACCGCGGCCAGGGGACCCGGAGCAGAGGCAGCTATGGATGCCAGCTAAACCAACACAAATCCCAGTCCCAGCATTCCAGGGGATGATTTATCGCCGTTCGTCATCACGCGATAAATTCCTCCTACTAACGCAATCAGATTTTATGCGACGAGGATACGTCGGCGGTCGAGAGCTCGCTTTGTTCTCGAGAATCCTAAATATGTTTAGTGGCCCTTCATAAAATAGTTGCTGATGTGGCACATAGTTGCAGAGGACTCAGATCGGAGAAGTCGCTGGCTCGCCTCGTGGGGGCAGGACAGCGCCCTGTTAAACATGGAGGAGGACAAAATATTCCTTCACATGGAACGGAGATAATTCGCGACTGTGCCTCATAAGTCATAGCTTTTGATTCATGGGCCTACTCCCGCAGATTATCCCTCAGTTGGCCGCCGCACGTGACCCAGCGGATCCTTGAACAATTGAAAAATTGCAGCCGCCCGCTCAGGGCGCTAAGGAGACAGTGTCGCCCTTTTGCCCGGTAGCTGCAGAGAAACATATGTTGCCGGCTACATATCAATGGGAGTCAACGACACTAAAAACGTCGCCCTTCCGTCTCGGAAGAAACCGCAATATTACGGTTGTTTACCTAAGCGAGCCTCCGGGATGCAGGCTCCTCCATTGTCCTTTCTTACATCTTGCAAGGAGGCACGCCAACTGATTTGTACAATGCACAAAGCCTGATATATGAGGGGGTGCCCTGCAGCTGGCACGGGCAACTTTTTGCCTCCTTACAGCCAGTTCATGGCGCGCATTTGCTACAAAAGGAAATTTTGCGCCAATTAGTCTTTTGAGGCAGAACGTTGCTAATTGATAGGGCTATCTATTATCTATCGTGCAAAAACTTAAACGTTTTTGAGATTTCGCGCGAGTTTGTGTTGATGTGAGCAGACCTTAAGGGGGCCGATACATGTAAAAGCAAAAAAAATTTTTTTTTTTTTTTTCGTCGGGAATATATTCTATAAGGTGTTGAGAACGTGTGTCTAAAGAGCGTTTCCCGATATCTCAATCCGTTCTCATGGAATCTCACATAGAAGCCGATACATGTAAAATCAAAAAAAAATTTATTTTTTTTTTTCTTCGGGAATATATTCTATAAGGTGTTGAGAACGTGTGTCTAAAAGCGTTTCCCGATATCTCAATCCGGTCTCATGGAATCTCACATAGAAGCCGATACATGTAAAATCAAAAAAAAATTATTTTTTTTTTTCGTCGGGAATATATTCTATAAGGTGTTGAGAACGTGTGTCTAAGAGCGTTTCCCGATATCTCAATCCGGTCTCATGGAATCTCACATAGAAGCGGCGATGTCAAGTAGCGCGGGTGAGAAGCTGTCCATCGCCCCGGCTCCAGACCGCCCCGCTCTTAGCTTTTCGTCTATTATTCCCAAATTCCTCAGCTATTGTTCTAATCGAAGACAAATATTTCGAATTATTCTCGAGTAACGAGCGCAGACCGGCACACATTTCTCGATTCAAAAGAAGCAAGAACGGCTCGGAAAGAAAAAACTTTTGCCGTAAATCAGCTGCGTGCACAAGAGGAAGAACAACTCTACGGTGCAGGAATAGCCGACTAAAATGTAAGTAGAGAATTCGTCTTTTCACTTCCCCAAACTTTGAACTCAAGTTCCTCGAAACGACATTTTCGACTACTCGCTGCACGATAACTTTATTAAGAAAGGTTCAATTACGCTGAAAATTTTACCGTAGCTTCAAAAGACCCTTGTCTACTGGATGAACCTAAAATTATAGCCGATTTCGCGAATCCCCGACCGTAGAGGTTGCGAATTCAGCCAAAAAAACAAGCAAAATTTTCATTCAAGTCGCATTTGGGGAAAAAAATTTTTTTTGTCTTAAAGTTAGGTTCACATTGAAGCCACAACTGTTTTTTAACAATTTCTTCTTCCTCCTTTGTTTCGGACCAATATTACCGCCGCGAGAACGCAGCGACTGAAATATGAGGGGGCTGTTGCGTCACGGGCTTCGCCGCCATTTTGAAACGCCGGCACTCAAAAAAAATATTTTATAATGTACAAGCTCTTGTGGTAAACTAATAAAAAAATTAACTCGATCCGCTTATTCCTTCCCTATCAAAAAAATTCTTTAAAAAAACTCACTTTCAATGTATCGGCCCCCTTAAGAGCAACAAAAGCGTGCGAACTTCTTTTTTGGAGTGGGGTATGACCAAAAAAAAACCCAAAGCTACAAGGTGTTTTGAATAACGTGTTAAAAAATGCGTGGGATGATAGATCTCACCTAGGCAAACAAAAAATTGTATGGCAGGGGGAAGTTGGGTAAATGTCAACCGTTATACACTTTTTTTTATCAAATTGGACATATTATTTACCTTTCCAAAAAGGCGCAACATGACCAGGTAGAAAAAGGATGTACAAATTTATACGTAGAAACTCTTTCGCGGAATGTTACAAAATCTAATCTAAAAAAAATTTGTTTCAAATTAAAGTTTTGAAACGTCCTACCATTAACTGTAATTAGTTTTTAATTTAATAAAAAGTACTTTGGGATTAACTTGATTTTTATTTTTTTTAATTGTTTTTTTGAATATTCCGTTAGAGGTTTCCGTAAAAATGTGTTTGTCTTTTCTCTGGCAATGAGTGACGTCACGATCGCTGATCCTATTTGACTGGGTTTTGTTGTTTTCATTTTCAAAAATGAAGTGGGAGGAAGTCTGGGAACGGATTTCTTATTTATTAACTTTTGTTATTGATTTTTTTTTTAAGTGAAAAGTCTTCTAACTCGGAATGTATGGGAGCCGGTTGGGGATCTGAGTGTAGCGTAACTCATATTCTAAAAACTGACCAAAAAGCTCAGTCTCAATTTTTACATAGGAAATCCGATTATTCCTTGTACAAATTGAGACTAAGGTTTTGCTCAGTTTTTAGAATATGAGCCTATGGCTAGAGCCAGATGAGTATTTACTTTGAGTAAGACAGATATACAGTTCAGACTTGTACTTTTGGTATCAACATATAAGAAAAAATAAATTGAACTTTTTTAAAAAATTCCCGAAAACCATTTTTTTCACCTTGCAACCATCAAGCGCAGATATCTCTCTATAGAACTTACTAGTGCAGGTGAGGTCAAAAGGACTCCAGGCACTTTTCTAACCGCTTAACTTTGAAATTATTAATGTTAGAAACCATTTGATAGTCATTGTTTGTAGTAAAGCTAACTGCAGGTTAACCCTCCTGTAAACCCGCCTAAATTTTTATTCTTTAATTTTACACACCTTCACTTCTGTACCCCCTCTCTTGTATGTCCCAGCGGAATGGGGTGGTCTCATTAAATCAAGCATAAATTCATACACAGTACCCCCATACATCTATTTGTCTCATTTATTTCCAATTGACAGCGGTAAGCTTTTTGTCGCTCTCAAAACGTTTCCACTTTCAACACCCACAGTTTCTATTACATTTATAAATATTTGGCATCCCAAATTTGGCACACACTTTGCTCCGTATGCTTTCTATTTTCTAAAATTAATTTCAGATGCTTACCCCACCCTTATTTTCGGAAAAAAATTAACAGCAAGCTCCTACCTCTTTTACACTTTATTCCATTTTACTAAACAACTGTTATTTATTAAATGTTGATATATATGTTCTACTCTCCAAGTCGTTATCATTGAGTCTACCCACAATACACTACGTCTATTGATTACCGGGATATTCAGTTTTCCTCTTCAAAGAAATCTCTCTCGAAAAAATCCATGCGCCTAAAATTTACTTTTGATGTAGATAGTTGAAAAAAAACTCATTTTTTCTTCATGTTTAGAACAGGTACTCGTATAATATCCGTGTAATATATTTTGATTAAATCCAATCCGGGAATCTTATGTTATCGTATTGGTTTTCCGTATTATTTAAAATATTCACACTTTTTTGGATACTTTCGCAGTAAACTGAAATGTAAAGAAATTATATCCCGTTAGAAAAGAGTTTAAGTTTTAAGAGTGCTACCCGATCGGATAAAAAATATATTTATGCAATCGGATGAACTCTATTCAACACCGATTCGGAGTGTCAACAACACCGAAAATGTTAGACTTTATATACATACATATGATATGTACCAACAAAACCAAATTAAAACAAAAGCAGGAAGAAAATAAAAAAAAATGATTAATTTCCTCTAAAACAACACTTTCCGAGCTAAGTATTAATTTACTTTTAAATACTCCAGCAAGACAAATGTAGGACACATATTATACGCATCCACAGAACCGAATGGAAGGGATGACATTAGTTTAACGTATTCCAACACGTTGAATAGAGTAGTGGAAATTTAGAATATTCAAATTATTAAAAGAGTGGCTCTGATAGAGCAATTACAGCCAACATGACTTCCACTTCCATTTCCACACCGTTTAATGACTGAATGGGTTATTGAAGCAACAAATCGATTAAGTCTCTCATCCACTTAGATATTTCCCAAGTACCTGTAAATGGACCGAGCAGCTTTTTAATGATCGTAGCCGCAAGAGCCTTATTATGTTATCACAACTGTGCAATTACTATTGCGATGATGGACATTATTCAAATCAATTTCCTCATAAAACTGTTCGATTTACACCCTGGAAACGCGGCAAGATTAAGCCGTAATCGCGCGTTATCATTAAATTCCGGCCTAATGAGTTCATAACTTGATTAAAAATTAATTCGGAGGAGTTTTATAGCCAGGACTTTTTCCTTGCTACGCCAGCCTATAATTTCATAGCTACGAGGCAAAACACCCGAGTGCGTCGGAAGAGAAGTTAAGTTCACAAAGCGAACTGCACTTCGCCGATCTGCTCAAATGACTATTTAGGACTAATTATAAACAACAATCAGCTCGAAACCTGGCTTTTTAATTAAGGTAACATCATTGAGCAATAATCGTAAAAGCGCGGCATTTAGAGCGATCCAGTGCTTGAATCTAAGTTGAGTGGGGCGGTGCGGTGGCGCAGTCGCGGAGTAATCAAGCAGGTCCAAAAGGCGCGCGGGCGACCAGCAGACATGAAACCGGCAATTTCTTTGCAAATTAAAATTAACATAAAATACGACTCCTCAAGGAGTAAAAGGCGAAAAAGACTGCTGTGTGGATGAATTAAAATAAAAACTGCGCGCGCCAAGAGTCGCCGCGATAAAGACTTCTTTCTTTGCGCATGCCAAGCGCATGCAGATTATCGGCGATGCATGCCGGCAGATTCATGCAAATCAAAGTCAGTCGCTCGCGGGCTAAACAACAAGTCCTCACATGCAATAAACGCCTTGGAGCACCTGATATCGCTTCCATACATCTGGGGTCAGAGCTCCTACACTTGCGCCCGTTGGCCAGCATCCGAACATTTTATGGCACTTTTGTAACGAGAGTCCAGTTCTTGGCGAGCCAACGAAACCACAACTGCCGCGCCGCGTCGGCTCAGCTCGACGTCTTTGCGGCTTTAACGCAGATCTAGTTTACGTGCAGGAACTGCGAAGACGCTCCAAGGAAGCATAAATTAGGAAAAATTTATATTGTTGCGCAGAAAGCGAATAGCTTTGATTTGTTAACACTTTTGAGATATGTCTGCACCGTTAGGCGTATGGAGCTGTTAAAATCAATAACCGCCTTGAGACACGGTTATTGCGGAGTCGTTTACATTGATAAGTAAGT
This sequence comes from Neoitamus cyanurus, assembly GCA_947538895.1. NCBI lineage: Eukaryota > Metazoa > Arthropoda > Insecta > Diptera > Asilidae > Neoitamus > Neoitamus cyanurus. The sequence continues at coordinate 55,032,211 of OX384540.1, forward strand.
AAGTAACGCTGGTAGCTTAATCACTTCACTATGCTCGTGTATGCCGCGTTGTTGGGAGAAGTGGAATATAAGTAAAGGAGGACGGGCACGGTGACGAACGGTCGAAACATAATTATTTTTTGCGAATTTGTTGTGCCTTGTGATGCATGGGAGGCAGCTATCTAAATAAATTTGCTTGCATCGAATGTAGTCATCTTGTGAGCTGTAGAAGGAAACGGTTTTATAAAAAACGTCAAAAGATACAGTCTTACCGCCACTCTATACCAGCAGCGGTTTAAAAACACCAAGGTGCCGCCGGTACCAACAACAATTCTGTAGTCGCGACCTAACCGCTCGTCTAGACAGCCTCATTTCATTTCATGGCTTCTGTGCGAGGGGTCGAGCGGTTTGATAGCGGCGAAACTGCGGCGTTTAATCCGCTCTTATCGGCCCTTTAGTTAGTGTAAACTGCTTGTGAAGACGGGCTTGCACACTTCGCAAGTTAAACTGCTCCTGAAGCTCGTCACAGCCAAATCAAATAAAAAAGAACATGTTTTTCTTAAAGGAGGTGTGTATGTGTTTCGTTATTATCAGACTAGTTTAAGTTACATGTGATGCTATTTTCATTATTAAGAAAACATCGCAGCCTAAATAAAAGTTCGAAATTTGAAGAAATACCACTTTTATGGCATTATGGTGAAAAGTAAACTATCATTGAACAAATTCTCTACGCTTGACTGAAAACAATTCATCTTACAGCATTGGGCCCTATATGAGATTCGTTATTATAGTGACTAACCAAGCCACAGCTAATATACTATGCAAAATAGAGCTTTGGACTTTGTCCAAAAATAACTTGCAGAATTGGGCCCATTGTTTCAACATTTCATTTCAGTTGAAATTTGGCTGCAAAAAAATGCGCAGGAATTATAAAAATATCGAGAAAGAAACGTTTGCAGTTTTAGTTTATTGTTCGAACCCTTGTAGAGCATGCAGAAAAAATGACTGTAGATGTTTTTTGCAATATTTTAAAAGGAATGTAGAACGTTTTCTCTATACTATATTATAATTTTTTCATTGTGAAATTTCCATTCCTTTTTTTCCATTCCATTTGTTCTATTCAATTTTTGCCATTTATTCATTTTTTTTTTCTTTTAGCCATTTTGTATTCAGTCAAGGACCATTTAAGTATTACGTAAGCACGTTTAGGCAGAGGAGGCGTGAAAAATTGAAAATTTTTTTTATTTTTGCTGACAAGGGAGTTTCAACAATGTCTTACGTAGGTTAGGTTTAGGTTCGCGTGGCTGCGCTTCTCAAAAGGGCACATTTAGGCCATAATAGGCCCATAGTAATAACTACTAGGAGCCCGGCAAGAAACAAATTGTTCAAGGTGAAACAGCTGTGATTGCATATTAACAAAATAAAGTTGACTGCCTCCGCGGCATGGTGTAGTGGTTGGAATCTCTGCCTCAAATATCGAAGGAAGCGGTTCGCTACCCGTTGGGGACAGACAACTTTGTTCAATTTGTATCAGTAGGTAAATACAAGTCAGGCCAAATCTGAGTGTTACATGTTTGTAAAGTTATTTTGTCTATACAGGGTGTTTAGCATGACGCATGCAGAAATGAGTGGGGTGATAGATCTCATCTAAACAAACGAGCAATTGTATGGCAGACGGGTGAGGGGTGAGGGTTGGGGGGATCCCCGTAAATCCTCGAAATTCACGTAATTAATTAATTATTAACTTTCCAAAAAGGTACTCTACCCATTTTCTACCAGCATGTTTTTTATTTCTTAAGGCACTTAGGCCATGGTACACAATTAAATAGATTCTGGCCATTCCGTCAACAAGAACATAAATAATAAATTTCAGATCTATGTTACTTAGTTCCCACTTTTCTTTTGAGGATCTCTTTTGCTCTGTATAACCGTAGACTTATATTCCCTCCTCCATATCGCTTAAAAGTTATTTCTGTCTATGTTGAATATTTCTGCTCGTAATTGCATTGAATTTTATTATTAATTAAATTATTGTTTTAATGAGCCAATATCGTCCGTGTCACCTTCTCTCAATTAGAAATTCGTGCTATAGTTTTTACGTTTTTAACATCACGTCCCTGAATTACTGAATCGTCTCAGAGTGGTTCACATAAACCTTATGTACTTTTCAAAAAGCTCTAGAGGAAGAAGCTAAATATCTTAAATCGCAACTTCTCCACCTCCAAGACGAGAGATGGGACGACCTATATGAAAATAGTATGCAAAAACGTCATTATTTTGTATGCGGTGTGTTGGGTTGCGCTATCCTGTTGAAATCACACGTCATTCACCTCCATTCCGTCTTTTCGCGAAGGACAATTATGCATAATAATATAAACACCTACCTTGGGTAGGACATTAGCTTTAAAGGGGGATTTTCGTCAGGTATCATCCTTAAACAATTCGGGTTAAGCGCAATAAAAGCACAGGACGTCTGGTCACTTTGAGTACTTTATTATGAACAGCTCGATAACAGGAAATGATTGCTCTACGAAGTAAAAGCCTATTTACATGTCCTAAAACATCCTTTATATGTAAATATGTAAAATAAAAACTCCGTAAAAAACCTTTAACCTTAACCTGATCATCTGTTCAGTTTCGAGCTTCTAGCTTTAATGAAGAAAGATGAAAAGAAGCACTTTCCCGGTATTTTCCTAAATTCTCCAGAACGACTGCTTAAAAACAGTAAAATAATTGATCAGACTAATTCCAGTCGGAACATAATACAAGGAAGTGAAAATCGGACAATAGAAGTCCTCCCTCATCTACCTCTATTGTAAGTCCGAGCGGGCAGCGAAAGTGATTAGGATCATTTGCTACCAGAGATAATCGGGCCGCATGTCGGCTGTCATAAATCACAGCTCTGTCGAAACGCCTTGACGAAATAATGACAACCCAAAACTTGTTTACACACAGAAATTGAATTGCGCCATGCGGGTGTCCTGCCGCGCCGCCGGGGAAAACGTACACACCTACAAAAATGTTGACTGTCGTTTTCACTACAGTAGGCATGCGTGATCGTATATTTTATAGGGAAGAATTGCGCGCGCATTCTGTGCCAGCTGAACGTCTTTCAGTAAATGTATTTCTTAAGAATCCCGCGCATGCCAGTCAAGAAGATTAGGACTCCTTACCTTAGGAAAGAAAAATAGAATTTTTTTTGGGTCCATAAAATAAAAATGTTTTTTTTTGTTGGGATGTGAGGGTGCTCTCGGGGCACGTGCCCTCTAAAGTGATGACTGCTTTCGCGCCAGGGAGATAGAATTTCGTCATCTTTCCGAGGATCGTTATTTAAATACTCTTGTGAAAGCATCCGGATGCTAGCACGTGCGATACTTTATACACTATTGATATGCTTATTACATCCGTTGTAGGCGTTATAGCATAATGGTGGTATTTCTATAATGTTTTGGTGCATCCGCCGGTATTAAAAAATTTTAGTTATTTTTCTTATGACGACTAGATCTACAAGAACCTTTTGAAATATACCACCAATAATTCCAAGGAAAATAATTTACATAGAGAATGTTAATCTATTTTTAACTGTCGCCTTATCATTTTTTTATAAACATCTATAACTAAAACGCTAGCACGAGAAATTGTGATTCCTCTTGTGAGTATATTTCTGCACCGATTTTAAATATTTCAAACCTGATCGAAAGCTTATCAACTGGATGTGGAACATCACTGATAAAATATTTGACTAAGCAAAATGGCGGATTCAATATGGCGGCCAAAATTAAAATATAGAAAGCTATAACGTAGGGCTTTCGGTTTTTCAAGTAGGATCATTTTTTCTGATCCTTTAAAAATAGAGAAACATTTTCAGAGACATTAGTAATTCCTTAGTTTCCTTTTAATTTTCTCATAATATTTAATTTCCACGAATCCTATTCATATTTATCAGCATAACAAATACCAATGCATCGTGATTACTAAGCTTAAATCCGCTGTTTCCTAATAGATAGCATTAGTGAACATATTAAGCTACTATGGACACGCCCCACATTTTTTTTATGAGTTTAGCATCTGTCAACATTAATCAGTGCACACCATCAGCAATTTTATACAACTCCATATATTATTCCTTTGGTAATCATGTCTAGTTTTTGCCAGAAAAAGAGCATATGCGGCAAGCTCTGCTTTTTTGCTTCAATTTGAAGAAAGCGGCAGCCAAAATGCATCGAATGCTTTTAGAGGGATATGGCGACAGTGCTTTATCGAAAACAACGTGCAAAGATTGATTTCGTCGGTTCAAAGACGGCAATTTTGACCTGAGCGACAAGAAGCGTGAAAATCGTCCCAGGAAGGTTGAGGAGGACAATCAGCAATAAAAAAAGCTTGCTTGGGTGTTATTCAACTAGTTATTTCCATGCGCCTAGGTTCCATGGGAAAGATTCAAACGATCGAAAATGGGTGCCGCATGAATTTAACGATAGGAAGATGGTGCGACGCTGAAGCACAAATCTTGCTCGCCAGACAAAAATGAAAGCCCTTCCTGCATCGGATTGTGATTGGCTATAAAAAGTGGATATATTTCGAGAATCCTAAACGCAAGAAATCCTGGGTTGATGCCTGACAACGATCAACATCTTCTCCAAGACCAAATCGCTTCGGACGGAAGACGATGCTGTGCGTTTGGTGGGATCAGCAAGGTATTATCTACTATAAGAAACGTGCTCTGCGTGAGAAAAGGCCACATTATCAGCATAGATATGACAAGCTGATTTTCCTCCACGACAACGCACCATCGCACACGTCAACAATGATCCGAAACTACTTGGAGAGACTCAACTGGGAGCTGCTACCCTATGCCACCAGACTAGCCCCATCCGACTACAACCTGTGTTCGTCGATGGGCCACGCGCTCACTGACCAGCACTTCACTTTAATCTTATATATATATGTTATGTAATACATATTGGTAGCACAGAGTGCTGCTGTGCATGACTGCAAATACCGAGATCCCTCTTGGTTTCTGAAAAGCGATTCTGAGGCCGAAATATAATGCCGACTGATCAGTCAAAACCAACTTTACACAAACGCAAAGCAGGATTACCGTCCAGTTTCCCAAATGCAATTTCCAAATTTTGCAAATGATTATGGTGATTATTTCTATGTAATTTTAAGCACTAAAAAATAAGGAAAGCAGCAAAGCATAGAAATTTGAAAGCAATTTTTCGTGCCCAAGGAACATTGAGAATTTGCAGGTTGCAGAAAAGCTATTTACAATACCCACTGCTCAGGTCACAGTTATCACAAGCTTTCAATAGAAAAACTGCGTTGTGACTGATTGAATTGGATAGACTAGCAAACAGACAAGAAATGCGGCCCCACTGTTCGGTTTTGATACGTAAATAAACGCTAGGACTAAAGGCATAAAAAAATTTATTAAACTTATTTTTATTGTCATCAAACATACTGTAAATAGAAATGTTTGGCTAGATAACGCAGCTGTTCCATTCTCCTCGGAAGACGATATGATTAATCAAAACTGCCTTCTGAGCCTAAAGCAAAAACGTACAGAAAAATCAATTTAGCGTAGAGTGAACAAAGGGCTGAACATCTGGGCAGACAGAACCCAAGAAGCCCTCACAACGCCAGCGGATCTTGTAATTCCTTCGCCGAAGAAGGGAAAAACGAAGCCGTGATCAATAAAAAGCAGCTCGTGATTGCGCCTCGTCCCATTATTAAAGTCCCATCGCCGAACAATCTCAGCCGTTAAAAAGATCCTCGCAACACCAACTCCGTGATTCACTTTATGGGTGACCCACCCTGATCTGAAGAAGTTTCATCGACCCCTCGCCGGCTATGAAGTGTCTGATCGCACAGTCACTGGGAGACAGAAGAACACCCTAGCACGGTTGCGTTGCGTCGAAAAAGTTCCTGAAAGGCTCGAGATCCTGCCTAAAGAGGATCCAGTTTTTGGACGTCCCTCTTTGGTAGCCTTGAAAATCGTTAGCATGTGCCAAAATTGTATAGGAAGTGCGCGTAGGTATGTGGGGTACGGGAAGGCGGCATTGTCCTTTTGTTGGACCCATGAACGGATGGATGAGCTGATTTTTAACGGAAATGAAGGTGCTCATTTGATGGGATGGGACGGTTCGTCCTGAAAGTTGAGAGCCCACGTGGGCTTTTTATCGTTTTCATGTTAAATAAGCGAAATTGTAACGGAAAGTGAATTTTATACAAACGCAGTTTAGTCCACGTCTTAGAATTAACGGAAGTTAACTCCACAGGATGTTGGCATAAATGCCTATTTAAGACACGTGTTAGGTTATTATTAGCACGAGATCTTTCCTAGAGAAAAATTATCATGCTTCAGTATTAAGTGTTCACAACGTTTTCCACTGAATGGACTACACTATACAAATATATAAAATTCAATGAAATCTAGATTCCAGCACGTTTGTCACATACATAACATAATGTGACAAAATTTCAAGCGGTGAGTGTGAATAATTCTATAGTAAAAATTTACTATGGACGAATTGCCAGGTATATTAAGGGAGACGGTTCAAAACATTTAATTTTCCTTTTTTTCTAAATTTTTGGCAGGAAACATACGTATTCATAAATATGAAAAAAAAATACCTCAAAATTTCGAAAATTGGTATTCTACGTATAAATTCATATACTCTTTCTCTACCTGGACGTGTGGTACCTATATGGAAAGGCAACAAGATGGGTAATTCAATAAAAATAGAAAAGAGGTGCATTAATTACATGAATTTCGGGGAAAAATTGGGAAAAACGTGAAATTTTGTCAGTTTTAGAGCTTTTTTTTCACTTTCGCAAGTGACTGTACCTGTAGTGGTAAAGGTACATCGTCATTGTTGGCATTTTTGGAAAGCACATTAAGATAGTAGTTGTTTGGCGTAAGTTTGATGTCGCTGCGTTGAGTAGATCAAAACATAAAAATAAAATAATAATGTGCATCCCCAAATTATGAATCACCCTGTAACTCGAAAACTACGCAAAATCGCGGAATATATGTATATACTTGGAAGTGAATCGGACACCCTTCAATATAAGGCACCTGAATTTTACTTTTGGGCGTCACTTCTCCGGTCACCCTGTATGTTTAATAATGTATCCTTTACTCAATCCTTAAATATTTAGTTATAGCTGTGAAAAAAATTCCCAAACATAAAACTATGTTTTTAACCCATCACAGTGGTGTTTCCCCTTAAAAAAAAATTGGTGAAATGCAATTAAAATTTGGCTTATGCCACTATGTACATAAATCTAGTTAATAGCCTTGTGTGGGAAAACTTCGTTAGGAAATCGACATGCCGTAGCCATACCTACGGAGTTACTGAAACCTTCGGGACCAACTCTTTAAATGTTCCCAAGGCCCAACAACTCTATTATAATATTGTTTGTCTGTTAATTATCAGAAATAAACGATAGAGAAAAATACCATGCCGAGTTAAAAATAAGTTTTTTTGGAATGAAATTTTGCATTTTTATTTGCGTATTTGCACAAATTGTTTCCATCAAGTTTAGGTGAAAATTGCTTACCATGGATTTCCAATTAAAAAAAAGCTCATTCGGAATGAGTTGCAAAATAAAATTTATTTCAAGGGTGGTTTTTTTACTTATTAGACAAAATGGCAGGAAGCACGTCGAAATGGCTGAATTCCAATTTATTTAAATCAAATAAAGTCGGCATTTCGGCTCTTCTGAAGAAGACTTACTTTTACTGACGATCAGCCGGTATTTGCACGGAACACCTCTCTGCCTAGGTGCGAAACACGCTAAGCGCTAAGTCATTTGCTTAACCACCCGCATCGCACAGTTTTGATTGCACTGCTCTCCAAACAAAGCCCCAAACGAGCAGTCTGGGTCCATCGACAGGTCGCGGTCGTGCCTCGCTGCTAACTACATAAGCTCTGTTTGTCAAACAACTTTCGACCAAAGGTGAGCAAACATATTAGTACCGCGGCGGGCAAACAGGCCGACCTCGGCTTATTTATCCATCCATCATCCTCTTGAGGAGCGCACTCTATCGGCGGACTGCTTGTCCGAAACTTAATGCGTGCACTCCACCCACGAGGAAGGGTTATGCTCCGCGGCCCGCACACTTACTGGAAAGTGCTGAGACGCTTTCAGTCGGACGATAACGAGCAGGTACTCAGCTTACCTGGCTGCGCCGTACCTTTTCCACTTTATTGTTTCAGGAAAATTGAATGGCTCAATCGAGTGGTTCCAATGGCTTTTCACTTAGAACCGATCGCGCTGGCTCGGTTATACATATCGAAGCCGGGCCGGGCCACACAGTGCCAAAGACCATCGGTCGAGCAAATCGGTCCGGGCCGTCACGAATAATTCATTGAGGCCATCAATATCCCCCGCACCTTTGATGGATCTGCTGATTGCCGTCGGACAAATGGTGACAAACTCATCAAAGCCAAAAGTTGTCAGATAAAGTTTGAAGATGCGCGACAATTACGCCTATGACTTCATTAGGGTCAGGTCGTAAAAGCGACAAGAACGATCCACCACGCGTGTGGCGGGCCCCTATCGTGACGCTTTACTTCCTAATCGAACAGAATTCGAAGAGGTGGAACAGAAGTTCCTCCTGGTGTGGTCGCCTGATGTCGGTCGGCATAGGAAATTGATTGGGAGAAGGTATCGCTTTACAAATCGTCGGCGAGGACAAGAAATTTACTGTTTCAAGCCGTTGACGTGATTTTTATAGACGTCGGGGGAGTAGATGCCCATGGACCGTTAACTTACGACACTTGCTAGGTGATAGCCGAGAGGAGTGGCTTGGTGGTTTCTTGCAGATAAAACTTTACTAAGTCGCAGAGATTTTGCCAAAGAACTGTTCTCCACATTTAGGCTGTAATAAATTACTTCATCAAAACTGTTAGTGTGCGAATGGACTTCGAATCTTATCGGAAAATGTTCGATTAATCGAATTATACGAATAGTAGTTCGAACTACTCGAAGTAACTGGGGAAATTCGTACTATTGGAACTATAGTAGTAATTAAATATTATTCCTGATTTTAATTAAAGATAGAAATACAAATTACAGTACAACCTCGTTGATCCGGACAACCGCTATACCACACACTTCAACAAAATGCTTATGTTTCGGACAACTTCGAAATGGTCGCTCTATACTTAGTCCGGACAGAATATTAAAATGTGTTCTTGTGTTCTTAAGGCATTGTCGACGAATGGCACATAAATGTGATATACATATATGTAAGTTCTTTACTTGGGTGCGGATTATATATAAGTCATTGCCTAACGACTCTAAACTACTCGTAACTCGTATAATCAGTAATGAGGAAGTATAGTGTCTTACAATAAGGACGCGCGCTTTTTGATGTAAATTAAACAAATTGTGTGTGAGATATCGACTCCCTTTTTATTTTAATTGAATGGAAGAATATGTAGTTTATGGAATTAAGTATGGAATAATATAACGTCATTCAAATGTCCGCTGCGGCTTTGCTTGGTGGCACGTATTCGGAAGTTGACCCAAATTTCGCGAAGAGCGACGAGCGCTACAGATCGATGATAAGCAACTTCTTGTGGCCTAAACTGAATCATATGGACACCGACGACATGTGGTTCCAACAGAACGGAGCTAGATGCGACGATGGACATTTTGATGGACAAATTGTCCTCTCTCTACATCAGGCACAGGAAGTAACAAAATATATATCGTAAAAGTCAAAACTTTTGTATTGTAACCATCGAAGTAGTTGCTCGATTTTTAAAATTTTGAACTAGATCTGCAGTTTTTAGAGTTGCGTAGCCAAATGGTAAAAACGGAACCCTTTCGTCATGTCCGTCCGTCTGTCCGTACGTCACAGCCCTATAACTCCACCATCTTTCCATCGATTCTAATGAAATTTTACATTAAAGTGCCTTATGCGAACAGTCACATAGTTATGTAATCAAATTAAAAAAAAAATAGGGGTGGCGTACATACATATGTAGAACTGAGGGATGACATTTTTTTCACGCACCCCATTGTGTGGGGTATTTACAGGTACATCTTGGTCCTACTTGTTCTAAAATAAAGTGAGTTCTATCTCGAGTACCCCAAGGTTCTGTTTTAGGTCCAATACTCTACAATTTATATACTGTTGACTTTTCTAATAACCCGAACTGTCTTTCATCTATTTTCGCCGATAATATCGCTATTTTTACGGCACATGAAGAAGCAACATATATATCGAATAATTTACAATATGGACTAAATAACCTACAAAAATATTTCAACACTTGGAAGATGAAAATAAATCCCAATGAAACGCACGCCAAGGTTTTTACTCGGAAAAGAAAGACGACGTCATTACCCGACACTAACCTGTGTATAAATGGCGGTGAAGTGCCTTGGAATGATAATATTAAATATTTAGGAATAATCCTTGATAAAACACTTACTTTCTCCAAGCGTATTACATCAGTTCTTAATAAAATAAGTCTTCTGATAAAAATTATATATCTCTTTATGAACAGAAGGTCCAGGTTAAGCATTGATGATAAAATTATTATGTTTAAGGTAATATTCCAATCCCTAATGCTATATGGCGGGCCTAATTGGTATCAGTGTGCTCCCACGTATATTCAAAATATGCAAGTTATACAAACAAAATTCTTAACATTATTTTGAATTTGCCGTGGCACTTCTCGAACCTTCAACTACATAGTCGAGCGAATATTATGCCTGTCAGTGTTAAACTTAGTATTATACCAAATAAGTTTTTCGAAAAATGAAGCTTCTCGGAAAACGCTCTAATTAAACATCTTGTGGCAAGCCAGGCAACAAGCAATAGTACAGTAGAAATTTAGATAATTGTTAAGTTAAATAAATTCAATAATATAGATTATACAAGAATGGATTATTAAATTCTTTTCACAAATTGTAAACTCAATTCTTTGAAATAAATAAAATAAATAAAAGCTTGTAAAACGTAATCTTATGACTATTTGTTTCGCTTCAGATACACTTAAGCTGACTTACCATACTGCCTACCTACAAGGATCTTCCAAGAAACGACGATCTGAGCCCGAGAGATTAAATTAAAATTAAAATATGCTTTCAAACAATGAAACAAAACATAAATTAAAACTTAATTATATTTGTCTCGTACAAAAATGGATACCACAAATTTAGCACTTTTTCGGATTCGAAACCAGACTGGCCCCGTAAAACAAACATTGTCCACTTTCAATAATTTCTCTTGGTATGATTTCACCACATCCACGTATTTTTTCTGTTTCAATGTTTTTTTTTTTATTTTCGGCTAAAGTTTTCTATATACGCCTAGATAACCCGAACATAAAGTTCGTCTCGGAAGAGATTAATGATAAACTAATGTTTGTGTGCTTTAATGTGCAGATACGCTCAGCCAGAATCCAATTTATATGTTAAACCGCAACATAAAGTAACATGTTAAGTGTTATCCAATGATTAGGTAGCATTAAGTTTACGCAGAGTGCGCAGTGTAACTATCTGATGAAAACTGAGGAACTACACGACTTTTGTCAGTCCCTAGCATATCATTAGTCCACCACATAATGCTGCCTACCAACTAATTCCTTATTTTATTTGCTTGAGCCGTGGCCATGGCCCAAACTTCAGAGGGCCCAACGTGTTCTTCACCAATCGGGCCTAATGAAGGCACCAATTTTTGGCAAAATTACCTAAACGCCAATTACCGTTCGGCCGGCGGCGGTAAACTGCTCTGGCCGAATATTAGCTAATTATAAATTCATTGGTTCTCTGATCGGTCCTGTTACAATTCCGGCCGCCTCAATAACTTAGAGATTACGTCTAAGCGCCCTGTGTTAGCGAAAGGTGAACAGCACCAGCCGCTTGCCTGCACCACCAGGCGACTTCGCTGTCCGCGCGGCCGTCACCATTAAGGTGGCAATTTAGAAATGGAATTATTGCCGGCCAGTGATGTTTCCCACGACTGAGCCGATCGCAGAGCTGCTCATTTGGATGACATAAATTTCAGCTGCCAATCGCGGCTACTATCGTTTAGTGGACGCCTGCCGCAGCCTATGCCGCTCCCGACGCGTCTGCGTCTTGGACAAAGGCACTCCGGCCAGACGGACATTGACCAAAGTCCCATAAATAAGCCCCGGCCCGCGTATATGACGGGTGCCTAGCGATTGACACTTTCCAGGAGGAAAGCGCCGGCCGCTCGGTTATGGCCTCTATAATTGTCGCTCATTAAGTCCAAGTGTCGCACTTTGCATAGAAAAAGTTTTATTTATGCTGTCCGCCGCTTGGCCTCAAATTAAGACGTCCAATTTGCCCCGAATCTGGTTAATGGGCGGATAAGCGGTTCGGAGGCTCATTATCGCACCTAACAGCAGCGGCCCGGAAATTACAGGTTTCGTCTGATTTGGAGTCAATTTTGACTCAGTTTGTATGGCACTTTAGGGCCTCTTTTATCGTGCACAGCTCCAGATCTTAAGATGATCTTTATGTGGGGGTTGGGCTAATCAACCTATTTTCCCATGTGGCAGCAATCTTCACTAGAATGCTCCAACGACACGTGTGACTGCAGGCTCCAAGATTCGGACGTATTGCTGGTGGCATGGGCGTATTGCTTGTTCCCAATCCAGCATTATTTTCAGAGACTATGAAACTTGACCACTTTCCCATGAGTGATGGCAAATTTTGAGGCAATTTGTAGGGTGGTTAATTTGCCACTAATTTCCGAAAAAAAACCTGGTTTGCTACAAATAAAAATTTAAAGCCGTAATTCTCACAGAAGCAATAAAGCAATTAAATTGCAGTCCATTACGTCATGCCCAAAGGCAAAAGCAAAGCAAGTTCGAAAACAGAAGAGTTTTCCGACTGGTCCATTTATTTCTACAAAGCGTGAGAGGGATGGAAATTAAATTCTCCTCATAAATATCTGTGTGAGAGAGAGAGGCAAAACATGTTTGATAGTGAAACTTAAAAGACTGAGCAGAATAGTGAATAGAACGTGCGCTCGAAAATTTACTTTTTAAACTCTCAAGCTATCTTTGACTCTAGCTTAGTCACTTCAGGTTTCTGCATAGCGATCAGCTGGATACACATACATATATTGGGTTCCTTAAATGTAACCCAAGTGTTATTGCAACGGTGGCCCTAAACTAATTATAAGAAAGATGTGTTTGGTCACTACTTATCCGATTTATGTTAAGTTTTACCGGGGGGTTTTAGCAGTGTCGATTATTTGGAATTAAGTCGGCTCTTGTCGGGTATGGCCTTTTCAAACGCTTTTATTTCGCTTGACCTGGACGTATGTATGTATGTAATGGAGTCTTTCAAATTAACGTAAACCCACTTGCAGACGTCTGAATAATTTGAAATTTTGCACACGCATTGAGAACCGATGGCAGATTTGAAATCAGTGTCCCCGGAAACCCCATAGTGCGGATTTTCAGGGCAATCCCTTGAGGCTTAACTTTTTCGGTTCATCTTGAATTCGGAAATTTTATAAAATTGTATTTTCATCGGTTCTTAATACGTGTGCAGAGTTTCAAATTATTCAGACGTCTCGAATGGGGCGAAAATTAATTTGAAAATTTCCGCTACATACATACATCCGCAGGTAAAGCTAAATATGTCAAAGCGTTTAAAAACAACAAGTTGGGGTAAGTGCAAACACCGCGAGAGGAAATATAATAGCAAATTACTACCACTCACGTTTACTATATTGTACATAAGATATATTATGATTTTTTCATTTCATCGTTAGGAAGTAGGTACTCATTGTTTGTCAATTAATTTCGCATTCAAAAGGAACAAAGCGTGCTCTGTATTTATTTTTTTTAAGTTTAACGTCGTTGAAATTGTGAAAAGTCCCTATGATTTACCCTAATTGACCCTACCAAAATATCTACAAGAGCTGTTTGTGCGTTTTTTTTTCGTTTTGCATAATAATCTGAGCGTGTAGAACGGCCTTTACGTCAAGACGTGAAACATAATGGCGTGGGATGAAGTTGGTAAAATCGTTCTGGCAAAATCAAAGTTCTCACTTCTTTTGATTTTGTTTGCGTTCCTAAACATCGGCGTCCCCCGGGTTCCCACGCTTTTGAAAAGGACCTTCAAGGTGCAGTTCTCTGTGTCACCTTTAATTACTGACCTACAAGCAAAGCATCAATCAAATTAGGGAACGTAGAGATGCTGTTTTTCTAGAGGTGGAAAGGAAGCGGAATTGCAAACACACCTCAAGGAGTACCGGGGACAAAGCCAAATTTCCTGCGCATTAATACCGAAACCCTTAAGCAGGACAATCCCTTAGGGTCGCAACACTATTTACGCGCGAATGCAAAGCTGCACAACCCAGCAAGACCAGGAGAGCCGAACAAAAGGCAGCGCAACACCACAAAGGAACCCAGGGAAAATCTCGTGGGGTGGCTAGCCTTAGTTAGCAATTGTCTCTCGCCCGAAGGAGCATTCAGCCCTCTCTATAGCCACCAGAAAGTTTTCTTTTGTGCGCCCGGGCTGCGTGAATACGCGTTGATTTCTTAATGCTTCCCTATAGCCGAGGGGGCCGCAAGGAATGCAGAGGGTGAACTCCTGTGGGGTGGGCACTGAGATTGAAAAGCACAAGCAAACCTGGCCTCGACCGAACCGTGAGAACGTTTTCCCCCGAAAAATTCCGTCGCATTAATCTCGCGAAAATTTCCTTCGCGCATCTGCCACCATCTTAACGTGACTGGGCGAATGCGGGGACGGCCATATGGCCTTTGTATTTCTCACGGGTGGGTTGTGGAATGAGGCACACAATGCGGCAATTGTAGGTACTGCCGGCTACCCTTCCAATTTTGAAATTTTTCAAGGTTTATTTGCCCAAAACGCGAATCAGTTAATTTCAGTCTGAAATCGGGAATGCGTCGGAATTTGTATGCAAAGCCCGGCATTCTTGGAGCGCGCACCCCGTCCTTAAGACAGGCGAGACGAATCCCTAATTCCACGGGAGATCATGCCTCGGGGGCGTACGTGGATTCATCGTATCACTGCGCTGGGGCCGATCTTCCGAGTGCTTAATCAAAAGCAGTCGCCTAAACCGTTCAATTAATGCCGGCCCGCTCCTGACAGACAGGGAGACAGCGATCCGAGCACCCCGGCCCTCTGTGGTTATGTCATTAAATTTAAACATTTTCGTTTAGCAAGGCGCTTATTAGGCCCTTGCGCTCCGCGCCCCAAATGATATATTTCTCTGTTTTCTAGATTTGAATATAATCGGCCGCATACGGCCCAGCGGCCGTGTAGCAGTCCCAAATTGCCACCAATGATCGCGGCCACTTCTACACGGAATTGTAGTTTTTCACTACCCGCTGATGATACCTTTCCAACGGGTGAAAGTAACTACTGTTACAAATTGGCCCTGATTTCACGGTCATTTCATTTTCTGGGAAGTCGTTTAGTGGAAATTATCGACGGAATCGCCACATCTCCAGAGCTCGTCCACACTTGCACGCTCGAATGTTGTTTCAGACACAAATCAATTTCCGGCTATTTTTTCTTTCTAATTTTGGGGGAGCCTAGTGCAGAAATTAAGGTAGTCATGCGATCAGGCCGTCACATTCAGCGACAGTTGAATTTCCTTCATAGCATTCAGTCACAACAGTCAGACATAAATATTACCGGAAACAGGAACTACTTTGGACATATTACGCAATAGCTAGACAATTCCACTAGGTTGGTAGTGCTCTTCCACTTTCAACACCCACAGTTTCTATTACATTTATTAATATTTGGCATCCCAAATTTGGCACACACTTTGCGCCGTATGCTCTGCTCACTGTTTTCTAAAATTGATTTCAGATTCTTACCCCCACCTTTTTTCGGAAAAAAAATAAACAGTGCACCTCTTTTACACTTTATTCCATTCATCATCACGGGTAAATATTTTTTCACTTTCTTCCAGCGGAGTGGGGGCGGTTTCATATTTAAAAATTTGGATGACAGGTTCGAAATCAGTGACTCCGGAAATCTCTCTGTGCGGATTTTCACAGCAATGCCTTGAAGTTTAACTTTTTCTGTTGCCGTAGTGGATCCGCCAGAATTCCGCCAGAAAGTTTTGAATGCAGATTCGAGATCAGCGACCACGAAAACTTTCGAGTGCCTTTTTTTATAAAGATTCCTTGCAGTTTGAAAATTTGCCGCCATCTTAAATTCCAGGAATATTTTTTTATCAGAAACCTTCGCACAAGCGAACTGAGCACACAACAGCTCACAAAAGTTTCATCGCAATCGGATGAACCGCTTAGGAACGCATTGAACACGAGCAAACAAACATTCATATATAAGATAAATTCTGTTTTAATTACACTGGTCAACAGCCGTGTTTCGCAACTAGTTATTTTCATACCTTGGCATGAGATTAGTTAAAATACGTGTGTACCCTTTTTCTTAGGAAAATATGTTTAAATTGAAAATAACTGTGGAGATTTTTTTGTTCGCTTTGCTTGTCTCTTCTAATAGTATGACGGATAATCTCCTTTTAATGTCCAACAAAAATCTGTGAACATTATAGATGACCATTTTCCTTATTTTCTTTTTTCCATCGCCATGATGTTTTGGTGGAATCTCTCCCCGTGCTCGTTGCTTACAGCACCTAAGTTTTCGGGGAAAAAGTCTAGAAGGGAATCAAGGAAATGAATCGTCAAAAACTACTCCCAAGACTTTATAATCCTGTAGTAGTTTAGAAACCACCTCCCTATAGTTTGCTGACTTTGTATTTCCCAAAAAATGTTTTGCCGCTTCAACAAAAGAAAGCCATGCATTTTTTCTTCTGTTATTAATTTTGAAATAAAATTGCAATCCTTCATTAGCTTCGTTATATCCGGCCCTGCGTCAATGGACCAACAACATCGTGTTGAAAATATACAGATGTGAGGGTATATCGTGTACTTGCAAATAGCAAACTTGTTTTTGTTGGTAAGGCCAATTAGAATCCTTTTTTTTCGATAAACCGTTAAAAATTGTGCCACATGAATTGTTTATGATATATTTAGAAATTTCGATGTAATAGGATTTGTTGTTTTTTTTCTTCTGTTAATACTACATGAGAGATACCGAAAATGCGTAATTGGATTAAGGGCAAAAAGAATTGTCTGGTTCTAATGTGCGTCTTCAGAAATTAAACACATACACACTACTACCTGATGTCTAAAGCCAATTTAGATAAGTATTTCTGTTTTTTCTGTGTTTTCCTTCTTGGGCGTAAAATTAATAATAAATAAGTTTTGAGCAGACTAAGATGATAACTCTTCTATTGTAAATCCTACTAGCTTTCTTATATTTGGTAATTATCAATTTGGCCCACTTGTTTTAATGAAGGAGTGGCATGCAAGTGTATGAAAAACGACATAACTTTCGGATGACCGGATTTTTCTTTATTATTTTGAAATTTGCCTAATAGCCCAGTAAAATTAGTAAAAAAAAATCGATATCAAGAAAAAAGTCCGAGCAAGCTGGATTTTTGTGAAGACCTTTACTTCAATAACCTAAGCATATCCTGGAAAGTTCCCCAAATTGGAGCCGGGGTTTTTTTGGGTTTAAAAGGGTTTAATATAAGTTTTTTGCAATATCTCGAAAATATGAATTTTTTTTTGGAAATTGCAGCCTATGAAGATCTACACAAAAAAGGTGCTTACACTTTTTCCCGTAGAATCAATCGTTTTTGTGTTAAACGGGTGGTTTACAATATCGGTTGTTTTTAAATATACATATATTGCTTTCCATACCATCTTGGGGGTAGAACACTAGTAGAGCGTTTTTTTGTGGTGCCCCAGTAGGCCTAATCCACATAAAAATAAAATAAAAAAATCATTGTAAATTATTCACTCCTGTTTATTCGTGATCGATTTCTTCATCGGTTTCTTGATTAGTTTCAATTTCCTGACTCTCGGCGTTTAAACATGATTGTCTACACGGCAATGTCCTCATACTGAAGAACAGCGGGGGCCTATTTTTCAGCAAGTTCAACTCGAATTATAGACTTTAGACAATTTAGGGAAATTAAAACCTTTGAAAATTCCTTGTCCCACCCCATTCATTCCTAAAGTATTAATCCGAAAAATCTGAATTAAATTGAGAAAGTGTACATCATAACGTCTACATTGAACGTAGGTATAGGCAACCTTATAAAGTTTAGCATTGCGAAGAAATTACAGATCCACTCTTGCTAAATTGCTATGTCACTAGTCATTTACTTATTTCATTATGTTGGTACTCAAGCCCATTAGTAGGGAACACTCATTGCGCAAGGCCCCACTCGCACTTGACCGCCCTTTTCAAAATGGCGTCCAGACTTACATATAATTATGAAAAACTCGCAAATTGATATTTTGTAAAAGGAAGATATTCAGTCAGTCAGTTTTCCCTTTACGTATTGTGTTGTGCCGATGTGCGATGCATTTCGTCGTATTCGACGTACGGACACACACACACATGGACAACCGAACTGTGCCGAGATCCCTATTTCCATATATGCGGTGTCCGTACGGAGGTTTATACGGACTTACAGAGGTGGCACTGCCTGTATTTTCTGAGGTGTAACTAGGGTTGATGTTGATTTTGCCTCGACAACTAATATATAGGACAAAGCCCAAAATCGTAGGAAAACTTAAATTAAATAGTTTTGAAGGGTTCAAGGGGTCAAGCTTCAAAGTGCTTTACGTGAATTCTTTCGATACTTTTTTTACTCCACAAGGGTTAATATTTTCAGCTTGTTTTTAATCTCTGACGCAGAAAAAACTAGAAAGTAGGTACAACGTTTGAAATAACCCATTTGGATCTGATCCATTTCACAAGCGGTTTGATCAGTTGTGCCTTATGATTTAGGTCTTAGGTGTTGATTTTAGTTGTTGTTTCATTTGTTTTTTTTTATCAAATGGCCAAAATTCCAGTTATCTTACATTTTACCCCAATTTCTCTTGAAAAGCGAAGCCTATTGAACACTTTCGTTTTCCGATCCTTAATCCACGTAAGCAATCCTGCTTTAGCTACCAAAAACCATAGGCGATCACAAGCAAGGCTTCTTACCCGACAATGGAAGGGTTATTTGTCTTTTCAAATGTCGTTAATCCGTGCTGTGTGCACATTGCACAATCGCCCATCGGCATGTAGATATGTACCTACTAGACATTCTGGAGTTTAAGTAGAAAGCCAAATTGTAGGCAGCTTCGAACGCAAGAGTGCTTATTGCTATTGGAAACAAGGTTAGACGCAAGACACAGCATTTGTACCAACATAGAATAAAAGGTAGGAATGTGGAGTAGTTACCATTTCAAAATAAATTGCGCCCAATCCTCAGATTTTTAATTAGGGGGCTATTCACAAATTACTTTTCAGCGGAGGAGGGTCAAGTTGAATCTTCATGTAAAACTTACTTACCTTACTAATATGTTCACTTCAGGGGAATAAGGTTGTAATAATAAAATAATAAATTCTGCTTACGTAATTTACGAACAGCCCCAGGCAAACAAAACATCGCTAGTTTTAATTTCACGCCGTTCGTTGGCTGCCATCCCACGCGATTTGAAACAGTGCAGTGCTTAAAATCTACAGAGCTTAAATTTGCATTGCGCTTACGTCGGCGTCGCTTGCATGCTGCTAAATGACCCGCGCTCGCTCATGAAACAAAGCCGAAGACGCGCCACCACCGTGCAAGACGTCCGCAGCATCGTAAGTTCGTAGCCAAAGCAAAATCATCACTTCGTCGCACGCAATCGACTCGAAGGCATCGCCGAAAACCTGGCGCGACGGTCGGCGCATGCGTTAATTACTCAGCCCAGGTCCGGCCGATCGTTGAAGCGTTCATTTTGGAAAAATAAAGCTGAAAAACTAGCATCCTCCCCCAATTCCCTTCCAGTAGCGCGAGAGAATCACCATCACCCAACTGGATTGGATCGTGTGAATTTGTTTATCGCTAATTGTCCCCTCCCTCCACACATTTACACATTTTATGGTTTATTTCCCTACCAAAGCAATTCGCCTTCGCCTCGCTTCTTGCTGTTGCCGATTTATCCCGCCGTCGCGTTTTTCGTTTTTCCCAGCCCACCACACCACAGTCCACACACCGCCAACACAACCGAACAAGACGATCGCTCGACGCTTACACATCGCACTACGCCAACGATTTGAAGTAATCCCTTTGGTGGTATAATAAAGCTCTCTTAAGAGAGACTGCCGGCAATGGTAGCAAAAGAGTCATTCGTTACACTCTGTAACTTTTATCCGAAAATACAATCAGTGCTGACAGCACTGCGCAGCCCATTACTTTTCTTTTCTTTTAAAAGTTTTGTTTGCAGCCATTTCGCTCGGGGATTGTGCTATGAACAAATTCTCTTCTGGGAGGTTTCTGAACATAAACAAATGTTTCCTTCGCTAAATTTAATATCTTGGGAATTTAAAACTGATATGCTTGCAATTTTAATCAACAACTGGTTTCAGATGCTTCGAATGCGTTATGTGCCTTCTGTCAACATAATAAAACTGATCCGTTCCTACTTGTCTGGCCGAACTCAGCGTGTTTTTTTTTCTAATATGTTACAAAATACTCCCGGTGTACCTCTAAGGAGCCATCTCTGTTCACTTTTATTTATTATTTATATTAATCTCCCACCATCATCCGGGCTGAGATAATAGCGATAGAAGCCTGCGCCCGCATCATTATAGACAAGGGAATAAAAGGAGCTAAAATGCGGATTCTGACAGACAGCCAGACGGCGATTAGATCGCTCGCTAGCTACACTATTGATTCAAACTTAGTGTGGGGCTGTCCGTGAACGTTAAAAACACTTACAAAAACTAATGGGCTTACCACCCACTCTTAATTCTCCACATTCTGTCACTGGACCTATTTTGTAAAGAGTGTAGGCACAACAGCTATCACCATTAGGCTTAATGCTTCACAAAAATGGTTACGCTCGAGAGTATTGGGCTCACCAGTGAAAATAGACTACGTTATTCCCAATCCCCACGTTTGCAAATTCAAATTCGCAACTTCCATCCCCTTTAGAGTGGGATGGGAGGAAGGCCCCATCCAACGACCAGAGTGGGGATTTGTCTACACCGACGGTTCCTTTTCGGAATGTCTAAACGTAAGCTTTTCCTTCCGTCTGCCAGACTATTGTTCTGCCTTTTAAGCGAAGGTAATGTCCGTGAAGGATATTACGACTTGGCTAAATAACAACAGTCCCCTACGGGAGTATCTACATTTGTACTGATAGCCAGGCAGTAATAAACTTTCTTACCGGTGTGTACACCTCTTCAAGGATCATCCAGGAATGTCGTGCATCCCTATTACTTACCCTTACCATATATGGGTTTCCTGGGCATACAGATATTCTACGTAACTGTAAAGCTGATGAGCTTGCTCGTCGCGGCACGGCGCTACCAGAATCTGTCATTACTGCCCAGTCCGGCGCGCCGCTGAAAATCTAGAAGCTGCAAACAACAGATGGCATGCCGAGGACACCTGCTTCATAACTCGGCAAAACTGGCCACCTCTTAACCCCCGAAAATCACTATGTACCCAATTTAATACAAATCTTATGGAACCGAGGTTTTGACGCCAAGTTTATTCCGCCATCTTAGATCTATCAGAACAAACATTTTCTCAGTTGGCTGTAGATATCCATGTACCTACACCAGTTGATCAGAATTAGTCGAGTCAGCTTCGACAAACAGACAAAAAACGAAAATTTTAATTTCAGCATATTTGGACAAATCTGTAGCCATGAAATATTCTGAAAAACAGCAGCAGAACAAAAATGTTTTACCCACAGACTACCTTGTAGCTGTGCCGATAGTTTCGTCCATCACTGTAAAAGTGCACCCTTTCGTTGGTGCCAAGCCAAACCCATTCAAAAATGCTGATTTCTTCTCATGTAAAAGAAAGCAGGCTTTTCGGGAATACGCATTTTGGGAAAGCGTAGAGTGGGTGGATTATCCCGCACAAAGTTCCTGGCTTCTTGGTGCCTAATCGGTCCACTGTTTCTATTTGGACATCTTGCAAAATGCAAATACGCAATTTGTAAGAAAACGCGGGAAAATCACAGAGCACGCTTGCGGGCCGGCTTTTTGTTGAAATTTCCACGAAGAAAATAACTGCCCCGGTTCCCGGCACGGGATAAAACTTTACTCCCACTTTAACCAACCCGACAGAAGAGAATTTCTGAGTTCTCTTAAATCGCAACAACTCTCTGGGGACGACGGCAGCATGGCACCAGCTGCGAGTTCTCGCTACCGAGCCACCCGGTTTCGTTGTGTGTAGGAATTGTTTACGGCTGAAGTAGGGAGGAATAGGAGGTGCGCCAGCGCCCTCAGCTTCCTTGTCTTCTTCTTGCGTTGTCCGCAATGCCAGCAAAGGCCCCCGCGGGCCCTACTCGAAGGGAATATTGAACATTCCCACACAAAGCGGGCTGCTCTCCCAGTCACCGTCACATCGCAGTGTTCCTGCTGCAGCGTGCAGCCTGCTGCCGTGCAGTGGGAGAGAAAACGTGTTTGCTTGCTGCGGCTCGTTCGCCTCTGCCCGCTTCCGTGGGAGACGGCATGCATGTGTGCACAATCTCCACGTAATTGAATACAGCCCGCTGAGACCGTGTGAGTGCATGGTACCACGCTGCGGCGACGACGGCGAGCAGAAGAACAAGTCTCTCCCCCTTCGTCCATGGGAATCTCGGTGCGGCGCGACTGAGTAGTTTAGAAAGGCGAAATTCCCGAACAGTGCTTGGTAGTGTAGTGTCGGTTCAACGTCAGAGCCGACCGGGCAGTGGGAATTCCGTTGTTGACTTTGTTATTATTGTTAAACAATTACTCGTCGTGTGTGTTTATTGCTTTCGATGTTTTCACCCGAACGGACTTTTGTTTAGTTTAGTTTCCTAGCGCGAACAGTGTCCTTCTGGCCCGGAACTGTCGCCGAACTCCCCCAAGCCGCCGAGTGTACCGCAGTGCGAAAAATTACCATCTACATCCGCGAAACCCAAAAAGGTGCTCCCGGCCCTCGTTGCGCTGACCACTGAATTGACCAGCCCAAGTGATCCTAGTTATAAGCCAGTTACTGTTGTGGGATTCACAGTGAAAAAACCGTTCGAGTGCTCCGCGACAGATATTAGCCAACTTTTTACAGTTTTCCTCTTATGCCTGCGGCTGTTTATAAACCACGCTTAACGCCGACATTCGTCGATTTTCGACTCTACTCGCTATACTATACTACTTAAGATTTCCTCCGTCTACTAAGGATAAGTGAAGAAGGCAGTCGCCACGCCACAAAAACGCACTAACAGTACCTTTCCACGTAACGCAACTTTACAACGAACTTTTCTACGTCAAGAAGCTCCTGCTCCAGCTGAGCTGCCAGCCGCCGTCGCCGAGCCGCGACGTCTGAGCAGCGCAAAACGCGTAAGCGAAATCGCAAACGATATTTTTGTAAGATTTTCTATCCAATTGTTACTAAGTATTTACCGCAACTCAAGTGTCTTAAACCGAACAAACAACTGTTGAATATTAGCGTAGCCTAGCTAGCGTGTACATAAACGACGAACCGTTATAAACGAGGCGCCCGAACGCAGCTGAACGCAAATAAACTGCGCTCTGGCGACCGGACGTTCGACTTTGCTTGCCAATTTTTACCGTTTTTCGAGTTTATCGCCAAAAAATATAAAAAGTAATAAATAATAAAATAAAAATAAAAAAAACAATTCTCCTGTACATAACCGAAATCGTGTGATATTTTTGTAGTAGGCGTCCAAGCGCGTCAAGGATAGTTGTTAAGTGAGAGATTTCCAGTTGCTGTGTGTGCTGAGTGAGTTATCCTTGCGTTTCCGTTCCGTTCCTTTTGGAATTTTTGTCGTGTTGCATTGTGTCTTGTGACGAACTGCTGTGCCACAACCCCCGTCCGCCCCTCAGTCGCGTTGGAGCAGCCTTTTTGCTTGGATATCACCCTCTCACCAGCTCGGACCACACTAGAACAAAGGTCCAGACAAATCTGCACCAACACAATTAAAGGTAAGTTTTGTTTCTGTTTACTGATTTAAAGTAGCGATTTTTTGAATCGGTTCAGTCATTAGTTGCGTTCGATGTCTGTCATGGAGTGGCAGCGTGTATTGAAAAAAAAACTACCGGTGGCTTTCGAAGAACCCGACGTTTCTATCTGCTTAGGTTACCGTTATTGACCTTTAAGCGGAGAAATTGATCCATAGTCTAACAATTGATTCGAATTTCTCCCACTACTTTATTTGCAGGAAGCGTTAACAAGTAACTCAATGTTACTGTATTGTTTTCTTTGCACAGCTTTGACTTATTGTTTGCGGTGTTCGACCAATTACAATCTAAAACATTTTGAGATTGTATTTTTTTGCAGGTACATGTCAACAAAACGTTAAGATATTTTGCCGTAATTTAAGTTGTTAGTACACCGAAAGGCATAAACGTAGTTGAAATTAGTTAAATTATAAATTTTTTAAAGAAATTTAGTTGATTAACTCCGTGCACCCAAGACTGTTCATAATTTTATAATTAAGGAATTTGGGGAATAAGTTCGGATATTTTAACTGAGAAAAACAATAGAAGAGAGAAGGAACTCGCACCATTAAACATTTTTGCCGTTTTGGCTTTTTTTTTGCAAATGCAAGGAGTGCCCTAGAAAGTAGCGGCTTTTAATAAACTAACTATATTTTTTCTCCAGCATAGTGACAAGTAACCTGAAGACACGGAGTAGTTTGAATGAAATTTCATTTTAATGTTCATTCAATTTATTTCTGACATACGACTATTCTCCAACTTCATTGGAACTCTCAGCTGCGTCATGTGTTTTAAAACTGCACAACTTTTAAATATAATCATGCAAGTAAGTCGACGTAGACGTAAATCTATGAAAGTAATCCTACCTGCGGTTCAAAGCATAAAACGTATCCAAAGAAGTTTTTGCTGCTTTTGTAGTATTAGTAGTAGTTTAACACTGGAAGGCAGTTGTCAGTCCAATCTACTTGGTTTAAGAATGAAGTTCTCAGAACTTGAATGAGCAGGAAATTAATGAAGATATGAATGCTACTACGAACTTAATATGTTCTAACACACGGCAAAATCAATGATCATCGTGTGTCGAGGGAATAACTCTGGCCACAATAGTGTAGACTTGTTATGCGATTTGAGAAACTGTAATGATCCTTTTTTCATGCACCGATTTATGTATGTTAATTGAGCCCTCAAAGAAAAGGGGTGTATGGCGCTGACAGCACCACTGACAAATGGCCTGTCAATAATAGGAACGTGCAATAGAAAATTGGGTCCAACTAGAGTATTAAATAAATGATGTTTAAAATGCGGTTCATCAATCATTACTACAGCTTTTACGATTGTAAAACACATTCTGGAAAATGTCAAGGCAATACTTTGTTGTTTCTTTTGTAAGCTGGAAGTACTAAATGTTTTCCAATATTACGACACTCACATGCTCTTCACAGTAAACCTCACTATATTTTTTTCTGAAATTTTATTACACATACCTTTCGGCCTACCACTTTTTGGTTTTTGTGCTCTTGTCTGCTTGTCACAAACACGATCTACTTGTCCTTTTGAAAACCCATCGCTTACCTACTTTTAGTCTGGTAAGTAATCCATGAACACGATTGTTATTTATTTTTAAACCAAATTTGTAAAACTCCACGGGGCATTCTACTGGTTTGGAAGAAATTTTAAACAATATGAAAGGCAACTACAATATTTTATTTCGTTCCACAAATCAAATGAGTCATTAAACGATTTCTATTAATTTGTTTATAGTGAAGTCCATGAAGTAATGACCTGCAGTAGGGTACAAAAACGTGCATTACTTTTTAAAGCAGTCCTTATTAGTCGCGGTTGATTAACCCTTTACACTCGGGAACTCAAGCGAAGCCATTTCAATTTGGCTTTCAAACTCAAGGGACTCACTACGGAACCATATTTAATGGAATAAAGGCTAAATTTTTAGGATTTGTTTTTTTATTATGATGAAATGAAAAATATTTGCATTTAAAAAATTATGATTTTTGTAGTGGGTCCCTTGGCTCCGCGTTCGAGACCTTGAGTGCAAAGAGTTAATAAATGTTCTAATAAATTTAAAAAAACGTGCGAAATTTTACTAAATTATTACATTGAAGTGTACGAATGGGTTTTCTGAAATAAATTTTGATGACTTTGTTGTGTCACCTATTAATATTGGGAGCTAAATTAAAATAAAACTTATTAATTCACGATTAACACGAGGAAGCTTATAGATATTAACCAAAGGCTACGTGCCTTTGTGCACTTAGTTCTAGAACAAAGAACAAAAGCACTTAACCGCTTGTTCATCCGTTTTATACAGAAATAGAAGAAGTATTTAGTGAACAAGATAACAAATATCTCATATTTCCACAGAGGAGTTTAATTCATAAAGAGTAATGAATTCCCAATTGAATTCATTGCGAATACAAATTTAGTTAGTTGATAATTTTATCAAAATTGACAAATCTCATGCCCAACAATTTAAAAACCCAAAGTTGTGCTGCATTGCGGTGCTTCGCATTCGTTATCACCAATAGAACAAATTTGACAGTATATTTAAATTTTGGGAGTAGAAGTTAGGCCCGCCATTTTAGAAATACATTCATGTGGAATTGTTGTCGTACATTACTCGGGTTGTGCTATGGTGTCCTGCTCTTTAAAAAAATTTTTATACTCGCACAAAAAAATTGACGCACTAATAAAATTTTAAGAAAATAAGTTAGCCCCGCCATTTTAAATATACGTTAATTAGGAAATGGATTGTGGACCATTTCCACTGCAGAGTTAGCTATTATCATACTCACGCAATGTCCTTTCTATTTACAATTAAATTTGATCAACGGTCATCATTGTTTTTTTTGTTATTGTGACGTGTTTTGCATATGATTCCTGGTGCTAGTCTTTTAAATGTGTGTAGTATTTTTGTTTTGTTGATGGTGACCAAATATTTTAGTTTTCTCACAACTTAAAAAAATATATCTGCAATACAGGCTAACAGTAATATTATAGACGTATAAATCCAATTTTAACAATAACTAGTCGATATACAAAATTACCGAAAGTAGGAGATCTGTAGTACCGTGAGTATACTGGACATTACCTAGAATGCTTGATTTTTCATTATTTGCGGTACTGGTGTGGTCTTAATAAATTAATCAATCAATGTCAAATTAATAAATGGGTTATGACAGAAACGTTTTCTCCCATTATATTTAAACAAACAAACAAACAAAAATGTGTACAAAATATCAGATTTTTTTACTAGTTAGGAAATACATATTTAGGTACTAAGTAAAAGTTTTTCTGGAACAGGTTTGTTAAACTGTTCGAGTGCTGAAGAATTTCTTGGGTATACACTAAAGATACAGAATCAAATGGATATTTTTGTCGTTTCGAAAGACAACAGGCCTGCCAAGTTTGAGTCATAAACACCTGTTTCAGTTTAGACTACACCGTCCTGTGTTTTTTGGGATACTGATTAGTTAGGAAGACCAAATATTCAAAAAAGTCTATCTCGTGTAATTTTTTGGGAAAATAATATTTTATATTATTATACATATATTTATTTTTTTGATTTTCTTTGTTGTTTGTTAGTTTGTGCATTACTTTTCGCTGTGTGTATCTTACACGCTAGACAACATTCATATTTGATACGAACCGCTTAGAATGAATGAAGAAATTGAAATTGGCAGATATTGAAAAATATAACTATAGCTCAAAATTCAACATTAATTGGTACAAATCCATAGTTAAAAAAATAAGGCCTCAATGGAAAAACAAGCAACTGGAAACACACGCTATAAAAAACTTGACGAAACTTCAGATTAACAAATAAATATAAGCATTAGAAATAGTTTGCCATTTAAATCAGCTCCTATACGACGCAAAAGTCAACATATGTGACAACACTGTACTTATTTTTATTCTTGAATATAACACAAAATATGATAGGAACATCAGATCGATGGTACATCAATTTATTTATAATTAACACATTCGCGACAGATAAATCTTTCACTTGTCTAATACTTATTGTCGGGGCAAATGGAGGAAATCTCAAGCTGGTTGACCATTCTTGCAACGATCTGTTATTTGTAAATAAAAATGTACACTAATTACAAATAATTGATATTTAAATAATTTATTTGTTCGTCCGTTGGAGCTTGGTGGAAGTCCATCGTAATGTGATTATAACAAGCAAAGTGTTAATTCCACAAATTAGTAGTACTTACGATTTACGGGACCGGTTTCGCCTACTCCGTAGGCTAATTCGCTAATCGGTTATCATTATGTTCCGCTGCTCAGTAGTTCTCCTTATTGTAGTATTGGTGATTTTATTACCGGGAACTCATTTAGGTCCAGTAGTTTTTGCGTGATGCGTACACAGCCAGACAGACAAAAATTTTAAAAATTGTTGTTTTGGTCTCCATATCGATAATAGTGGTCACCGCGATTATAATTTAAAAAAATAATTGATGTGCAGATTCAGGCCCTTTTGAGGGTTGGAAGATGGCTGCCCTCCATAATTCTTTGGAAAGCTATGGGGTTGGGTTATGAAATATACAGGGTGGATTATATCGTAGACGTAGACTAACGGTGGACAAACGATTGCACCTAAACCCATTGCATCTTTTCCGAAATTGGGGCCAGTGTGAAGTTGGTCCATTTTTTTTTTCTATAAATATTCCTTTATGCAAAAGTTGGACAAACAATAAAAGTGGGTGGATTCACATGGACTTTCGATGGACAATCGAATGAACGATTTAATTTTCCTTACGTTGGGAGTATTAAAACAAACAGTGCCAATAAAAAGACATTTTTTATGATCGGATCTCAAACAACAATGTTGTTAATGCCAGTTAACAACATAACATAATCGTAAAATAGCATTTTCAGTAGTCTTTCTTTTTGAAAGCATGTGGCAAATTAAATACGTTTAAATAAGAGGAAACTGCATAGCTGGCAGTGGCACCATTAATGCGGTAAAATAATTTGCGATAATGGCATGTAGGTACAAGAGCAGTTTGGACAAATTAATTGAACATGTAGAAGTCGGACTTTCACCTGAAAAATCCAAAATATTAACTTCAGATAAATCAGACAGGCGGCGACGACTACGCACACTTTGTTAATGTATGCAATCAATCAAAGAAAATACTAGGTCCAATTTATTTATTTATTAGTTACCTGGATTATCTTTGGTTACCAAAAGCTTTTTTTTTTTTTATATATAAAACGTGCAAACTACGCAGTCTTTGAAGAAAAAATTAGATTTGTTTTTAATTAATTTTGTGTGATTTTAAGGTGGCACAATACAATTTATGAAAAAAGTGTTTAAATCGCAGGTTTATTGCTTTCTGTGGCGATTTAGAAGTTTTATTTTTAGTGAAAGTCGACAAGGTGTAGTATTTTGTAGCGAAACGTTTACGTTTCTTCGGAAAAAATTGTTTAAAATGTTAATCCACATGCACCATAGCAAAATATAAAAAATCGCCCGTATTATCAAATCAAATGTATAAAAAACTTAATATTTTACCGCCCGTCTTCATATTCACTAAGGCTGCTGTTGACATGGCCTACGACTGCATATTGCTCACTTGTAAAAAAAATTGGCACCTTAACAAAATGATTGAAGATGCATTACTTTTCTTCACATAAGCTGTGTATGTATGTATATATGTGTGTGCTCTGGTGATAATGATCAGATTAATGGAGCGTAATTCGGGTTATAATGCAACATCACATAATTTTATTTTTACACTTCCAACAATAAACAATTTGTTTATCTTTCTTCACTACAAGTTACAGGTGTATTTATAAAACGTTTGGTTCATGGATTTTGAATTTAGGACAACGTTAGAAAAATATAAAGTTGTCAAATTGTTTAATATATCCTTTTACTGAATTTAAGGTCACACTTGTGTAGGCGTTCGATATATCTAAAAAAAGAAAATATCATTCTGTCATGTAATTTAAGTACAATAACAATTCTGTTAAAGTTCTCGTTAGCCAAATTGTATATATGCAATTGTTATCAGTGTGAGAGGCTAAACCGTTCGATTTCTATCAGCCGATGCGCCTATAACAAAACGCTTATCGAGAAGAGAGACTGATGCATTTCGGGAGGTTTGGTACTCATTACCGTTTTTGTTAAAATTCACTTCGAATAAAGCGCTGCAACTGAACGGATCGCTGTGTTATTCTTCAACCAAGTTCTGAAAGCCTACACTTGTTTTCTAGTGATGAGTAATTATATAAGTGTAAATGAAAAGAGGATGCCATGAAACTTTACACTTGCGGACTACACTTGTGAATGCAGTTAAATTTCCTTCTAGCCTCGACTCGTCAGTACGTCAGTGAATTGCGTTCCTCTTTAATTGACTAAAATTGCAAATATGTACGGTAGTAGAGAATAAAACTACGATGCAAGCAATAGGAAAAAAAAATTCTTTGTATTATATTCCCTTAGACTGTACATG
This sequence comes from Neoitamus cyanurus, assembly GCA_947538895.1. Lineage (NCBI taxonomy): Eukaryota > Metazoa > Arthropoda > Insecta > Diptera > Asilidae > Neoitamus > Neoitamus cyanurus. The sequence continues at coordinate 55,062,732 of OX384540.1, forward strand.
TAGTGTATTATAACCTCGAAACTTTATTCGAAACTCCTCAAATACGATTTGCTTGGCTTAAATATTATTTTAAAAAAAGGTATGAATCCTATGTTAAAGGGCATCGACTTTACTACAAAAACTTTTCTAAATATTTTTCTAAGAAGCCAATATTTTCAAAGTTATTCAAAGTTGTAGTGTACATTTTTTGTTTTCTTGCAAAGCTTTAATTGTGTGATGAAACGGCATTTAAAGTATGATTGATCCGTTGAACTTTAATATAAAGACTCTTAATTTTCGTTACTATAATTGCAGGTTTTTTTTTAAAATATCGCTTAAGGTTTTGTACGTATAAATTTATGTATCCTTTCTTAACCTAGATGTGTCGTACCTCTTTGGAAAGGCAATAAGATGGGTAATGCAATAAAAAATGAGGGTATTAATTAAAAAATGAAATGAAATGTTGAGAATTTTTCCACACTGCATTTGCAGTGGTAGAGGTAGATCAGCATTGTTGGCATCTCTGGAAAGCATATTAAGATAGGAGTAGTTTGCCGTGAATTTGATGTCGCTGCCATAGAAACCATAGAACCATAGAAAATTAGACAATCAAAGTGTACTACGACGTAAAAAGTTTTAGGCATGCCTAGCGGTTCAGGCGGTTCAAATAAACTAAAAAAATTAGTTTCAGATTCAGCCACCCAAAAACCATATCGTGAAGTATCTCGTCCTTCAACTACAGAAACTATTTTTTTTTTGTGGTCCTGTGTAATCCTAGGTGGGCAAAGTTCATATAAAAGTTAACTTCGTTAATCGTTAACGCGTTTCTTTCTTGAAAATATAACGGAAGTTAAAGGTAACCGTTAATCGAATATTTTTTTAATGCTAAATCAGTGAGTCAACTAAGCAATAAGTAGTTTATTATTATAGCAAATGTATGTAGGTATCACTACTTAGCAGCTCTGGTATTATAGGATAGGTAGGAAGGTAGGGTAGGCTGGGTAGGGAACGTAAATAAAAAACATACAACAACTTGTGAATAATATTGTTCCTAATAGTAATTACCTCAACTAAATTTTCTTGTGTTCTGTCCTGTCTGTCTATAATCTAAGCACTTACATGACATGACGCGCATCGCGGGACCCAAGCAACGGTTAACGAACTTATTGTATGTTAACGAAAGTTGAATTTAACGGCCGGAAGTTAATGAGACCGCTAATAGGTTTTGAGATTAACGTAAAAGTTAAATCGTTAAACAAAATGTTAACTTCGTTAATTAATAGTTTTCTGCCCAGCTTTGACTTTAATTAGTTTTACAAAGGTTAGTCTGCAGAAACCACATTTTCCTCAGGTTGCAATTATTGCAATTCATTTTGTCTAGTAACGCGTAGGATAAACGATAACGATCGGTGACTTAATTAAATGTTTGTAGGCTAATGGAATATTGTCGGAAAAAATTTATAATTTCAAACAAGAATAACAAGTCACCAACAAGTCAAACTAAAAAGAGAAGAAAAGTTCTCATTTCGTAAGTGTGCGTTCTTGTCTAGATCTCCACCCAAAAAGAGCGTGAGGGTGGATTGGGTAAATTTTGAAAATGTTAAAAATATAGCTAAACTGTTTGTTTTGCAAAAATACATTTTTCTAGCTTGCTTATATCTGCTATATCTGGTAACGACGAACAAATTATTCAGTGGTTGGAAAAGAGAAAAGTGAAATTGTGTCTACTTCGATTACCGCTAATTTCAGCGGCATCATATCTATTCTTCAATTTTAACTCAATCTTACCAGTTGCGGAAGAATGTTTTTAATGTTTGCAGTAACAAATTTTTTGTTATTTATTCCTCGTTAATATAAATTGCAAATTCTTGAAGATGGCTAGGAACTATTAATCCCCGTGCACATTATTTGATCAGAGAAAGAAGTGCAGTGAAGGAGGAATCAATAGAGGCAATAAACGATCACTTGAAGACAAGCGAATAGCGGGTTCAGACCTAAGAACAAATTTACAGCTTAAATCGTTTATATCTTGCGCCGAGCAGTAAAACTCGAGTTGTGAAACCAGCCCCAAGCGACTCGGGAAGCATCAGTTAATTGAATTATTATTGTAATTATTAAATTGCATTATAGTTGTATGTTTTGAAAAGAGCCGCACCAACTTAGTAAATTTAATACGTATGTTACCTAATTAATAAATTACTTCCACACATGCGAGTAATAAAAACTGCTTTTGATTGTCATACCGATTTATTTAATATTGTACGTACCCTGTTGTTTCTTATTAATTAAGCTGGGCGAGAAATGCTAAACACAATTGAGAGTTTTGATCTCTTTCCTGTGATTTTTTGAATTTCAAGTAAATCAAGGGCAGACAAAACCATAAGGAGCTTGAGGTGTGCGATTTTAAAGATTATGGTCGTGTTTATTGTTGCCTGACTCACACATCCAATTTGAGTAAATGTTTACTGTTGTTGCCGTGGAATAATTATACCGGTTTATATTGCGCTATGGATTATGCTTGTTTCTTTAAATCTAACCGCCACTTAACACTTTTTTGCGGCATAAAGATCATAAAATCATGAGACAAATTGTCAGCTAATTGTAGTTACCGGAGAGTGAACGTCTTCAAAATCTTTCTGAAGGTTGGCAGGTTTTTATTTTTTTATTTTAAATTTTCAGAGTAAACTATTGAGCTGCTCACAGGAATATGTCACCCTTATGATGAAATAGTTATTTTATTGAGTATGCAAAGACTTGCGTGTTATGACCCAGTAGATATACATATGTAGAGTAAAATGAAGTCATCTAACATACGGAATAGGAAGGTCGACGGTCGTTTAAAATAAGCAGGAATTCGTAGAGGCCTTTTTTTTAAGCCACTTATTAAACATATATCTGTTTAGAATGGATCTCATTTACGACAAATAAATAGAAAAACTTTAAAATGTTAATTCTGAATATCAAGTAAACATTTTTGTGATGTAAGCATATCACAATAGAACTCAAACGACGAATAAAAAGCACTATATATTTTTGACATTGTCGATACTGGTTAACGTTTTTTACCGCACTTCGGAAACAAGTCATTAATGAAAATAGCAAGGGTTCCAGATGACTGCTTTGTGGAACGGTAGATATAACGAAAGAAAAATCGATGAAAAAGGCAACTTGCAGTATTTTACAATGTGGCAGTTTGTGGGAATGTTTGGAAAGTTTGTCGAATCCCTTATTAAAGTCAGCATGTAAGGTGATCCAACATTAACGATAAAAAGGAATATCCATATGGAAAACCTCTATGCTTCCATATATTCACTGTTTTTTCTTCTTCTTTTTTAACCATTCACACTCTAAAGCTCCTATCTTTGCAGAGAAAAATATAAGGTGTTTTTTTTTAGAGGTATAATATATAACTTTAAAATGATATAAAACATATAAAAATTATGATAATGGTCATGGAATGGGCCTTGTTGGAAAGATAAAATTTTGCCATTAGTGTGTAAACATGATATCAGCGACTGGCTCAAATGAAGAGAAATCTCCAATTCTCCAATTTTCGAACACTTCTGAGCAGCTGGGGCCGTGTATCGGCAAATAACGCGGCGAATATTGACTTCCAAGTGGTCCAACGTCTGTAGACTAGCGACATCAGATACCTCCACCGAAAATAATCCATAGGTGTGATATCAGACGATCGTGGAGGCCAATTCACAGGTCCATTACGCAAAATTATGCGCTCATCGAATGTTTCCCGCAATTGTGTCGCGTGCTGTATGGCATGTTGCGCCGTGTTGTTGAAACCGTATTCATTGTATGTGGTGTAACGTTCTTCCCGGCATCATCTTTGAAGGAATATGCGCCAATGATTCCACCAGCTCATAAAACACACCAAACAGTGATTTTAGAGGGTGTAATGACGTCTTAACAAATTCCTCTGAATTTTCTGCACTCCAAATCGAATTTGTTTATTGGCGTTGCCATTCAACCCAAAATGAGCTTCGCTGAACAAAATTTTATGCTGAAAATAAGGACCAAGCGCAATATTGTTTTCGGCCCATTCACCCAACGTACGACGCCCATGATAGCCACGGGACTTTAATGCTTTAGTTGGATCTTGTAAACTGTACGTGCTGTTGGATCGCATGTACTGTACGACGTCTGTGTATGCGTATTATCAATTAAAGCGTGGTGCGAAAACGAGCCATGATTATTCGAATAACTTGTTCGGATGGAGAATTATGTCGACCATAAAATGTATACGTAGCGCGCGGTAAGTTTGTGAACCGATCCACGATTTTCGATATTAATTTGTGCAACTTGCAAACGTTGTTCAGACGTAAGTGGTGAAAACATACTGAGCAGAAATCATCTGCCAGCTGTCACTAGAGACAGTGTTGTCATTTCGAAAAACAAACCTCTAAATAAACCTTTACAATGAATTATCCATGTGAATTTTAGTAGTCTTAATAAAAATATTTGTTAATCCTTAGATTTCGTTTACGAAATTGGATGGAGTATATGCCACTCGAAGCATAAGTCTACGTGTGGTCGTGCATGAGCAACAGAATAGCATAAATTAAGCAAAACATAAAAGTTAGCTCTTCCGACTAAATTAGCTAATATCACTGGCCGTCAATGTATTGCCTCACAGCGCTCTGCTTTGTTTTACAAATAAGTCGGAAGTAGTCTGTGCAGGCACAAAAGATTTTCCCAAAAGGAGGAACACTTTAAAAGCGTTCGAAAGCGCGCCAAAGCTGGCTTGTTTCGATTATAATTGAAATGACTTCTGGCCTGCTGATTTATGTCACAGTCAGGTGGCAGAAACAGCATGTCACATTAAAGTGTGTCGCAAACGCCTCGGCTTTGTCAGTTCAGCTATAAACAAAGGTTGCCCAACATATAACACAATACACACACCCTGCGCAGCCGAGAGGCAATTAACGTCGAGCCACTTAATTTTTGGTGCGAATGCCGTTCGGGTCTGGATTTATTCACAACTAATTTGCTATTCATGGGTATTTTATGACTTTCGGACACGAGAAAGATGAATTGTGGGACACTTGCTAAAAAAACTCGTAAAATCCACCGTGCATTTGCATTTCTGAGAGGACAAAAAAAACACGGAGAAATTTCCCGTTGTTTGGGACCTAAGGTTTTTGTGCCGCAGACGCCTCCTGGCGGAGAGCATAGGAAAGTGTCTATCGAGCAAAATGTTGAATTTTCCTAAAAAAGAACTTCACAGCCGCCGAAGGAAAGACTGGCGAAGGCGTGAATTTATGAAAATTTCCTCTCCACGGTCGACAGTGTCAATTAAGGCAGCGATCGCGGCGGCTCTAATTAGGGCACGAATGAAATCGGCCATTCAATAAGTCCACCAGCGCATGAAGTGCCGCTGCAATCGATTTATATTTAGCCCTAGGTCAACATTTTCAGCTCAATGCGGAAAAACAATGCTTCGAAAGCCACCAGTGAAGCAGTTTTTATCGGAGCCGCGGAAAAAAGCGGCTCAAGTGTGAGGCACAAAATAAAAAAAATGAAAACGCAGAAAAAATTGGGTCATTAGCAGATTGCACGAAAGTTGCAGATTCAGCGGGATGCGCTTTGATAGGACGTCAGTCAAATGCTGCAGTTATGGGCTGCATTGCGCCAGCGCAACGCACCGGTCGCGGCTGGTTCGGGTGAAAGACAAAAGGGGCAAAGCGAAAGCAGCGCAGCGGCGCAGCCGGGGGCTAATTAAAATCGCGGTCGCCTGAGCAAGAAATTAATCAAGCAAACATCGCCGCAAACAAATATCCACTACAGCAGCGTCGCGACACACTGCGCGCGGGGGCCCATATGCGAAGTAGTGGTGTTCTCGAGGTTTGACGTCAGCGTGACATCAAACCCGCAGTGGACAGCAGCGAGTGGCTCTGTAGCCGATAGTCGTCACTTGGCTTATTGTCGACATAGGGGTCAAAGGCGTTAAGCGATCGATTATGCTGCGATCGCTCGATTTGATTCCGGGCGAAGTCGCGTCTCCCCCAGTCGCGGTCGTCGATTCGTTTTTGCGTCTCATGCTCAGCGAGCGCCAGCCCCCGGCGCGATTGACGGTTTTGTTTTGTGGCTTCTCGCTAATTTGGCGCATCACTTGCTCTCGGTCAACGTCAGTTTAATTAATCTGCGCGCGCACTGGGGGTCATGTGAACTTGATTTGCCGCCGGTTTCGCAGTGTGCGCTGATAACCGCGCACTGCTCTGATTTTCTGATGACTTGCCTCGGCCGCTGACGCAGGCTGGTGGCTACTCAAAGTGATGTGGGAATCTCAGAAGACCCGGGCTACTTCTACTTGTCCTCCTTCGCTCCCCGCTCGTAATTAAAAAATCCCCCAACTCGGCGGCGATCGTTATCAATAAAACTTCCATTACGTGGGTGTTCGTTATCGTATCTGAATTACGCACTACTTTCGGCGGCGAGTTATCGCGCAGTGATTGGCTTGCTGGTGCCCTCCGCCGAATGGGGCACACACAGTCGAAGAATTGCCAAAGAAAACGCAGCAGAGCTCATGGTGCGCATCTGCTGGAGTTGTTCCTCCATTAATTTCGGCCAGTACGGCATTCCCCAGAAATTCCTGTGGCCCATACTTTTCGTCCGAAATTTTTCTCCCACGGTTTTCGTTTTTATGAAAATATATTTTTGAGCCGCCGACTTTCCGCTCCATTCACCCGACCCCGCTGCAATGTTGTAGTGGACAAACGGCGACATTTCTGTGAAAATCGAAATGGCCGGAGCAGGTCTCGAGAACGGGAAGATACCCGCGCGCGGAAATCTGGAGATCAAGAGGTGACACTCAGATAAGATCGGATGTCTTCTCCAGGAAGATCTTGTGATCGCAGCCGAAACAGCCCGAATGCCAGCGGGAGAAGAATTCCCCAAAAGCAATTCCGCTGCGCGGTCCGCGGATGGCTCATGTTGATAATTTCGTTTAGCTCTTTGATTTCGACTGAATGATAATTGTCAGGGGATAAAACGGGATGACACACGATCGATCGGCCGGCTCAAGTGGTCATTTGCGGCGAGCGAGCTCACCTGGGCTAAAGTGTTAATTTTCTGCCGCGGTGCCTTAGCACTGCCGGATCAGACGGTCAGTCGATCGCAGAGGAAAGGTCGTATTCTCAAAATATATGAGAACCGGGTCGCATCTGCATCTGTATCTAGTGGACCTCGCGGACCGCTCTGCTGGACGCCGCGTTTGGGCCATCTCTTTTGATGTCGTCGCTTTTTTCACCAAAGCGAACGCTAATTTATAACTTATTTAAATTTCCTGCTCATATCCATTTTGTTTATACTGAGCAAGTTTAAGTTATCGCCACCGCCGCCCGTAATTCAAAACCTTATTCGACTTTTGTCATAAACAAGGTATCTTTTGAGGCCAATTGAAAGCCGTAGTGGTCCTATTTCACAAAGGAGGCGATAATCTTGAACGAGGCAATTATTGACACATATCACTTTTATCAGGCGTCCGCAGAAAGCATATCGAAAACGAATGAGGGATTACTTAATCATGCAAACAAAATTTTAGAAATGATTGGCTTCAGGTGTTGATGCTTCGAAGAAACAAATTTTATAAGTTAAAAATTACACACCTGGGAAAGTACTTGTAGTTCGTAAACCTGCCTGTTAACTAAAGGTGTGCAAATATTTTCGAAAATATGAATTGATTCGAAAATGGAATCGAATATTCAATAATTCGATTGGAAGGGTTGTTTGGAAAGTTGGGCAAATTTCTATGAGATGGCGCCACCATTCAAGTTGCATTCAGGTTTCAGTTAGATTCTACTTTTCAGAAACCCTCGTAATGCTAAAAAACAGCCAATATTTTGCGAAAACTTTGTGGAAAGTCCCACGAAAGAAATATCACATCAGAGGGCTCGGGTCCGAGTTTTGTGACAATATGGGCGATACGTGGGTCCACCTGGTACAGCTAATCCGGTCGGGCTTCCAAGATTGTGATCGAGTTGACAACAGACAAAAACTGGACAGCTCTTATCGGGCATCTAATATCTTAATGAAAATGCGTTTCTAGCCTGATGGCCAGGTCCACGGAGGGAGCCAAATTTCGGCCTCCGACCATGCCACTTCTCTTGTTTACAATTTGTATGCACAGCTCGAACACATCCAATGACAAATGGAGGAGCAGCTCGACCCATCTGATAATCCATCTGCGGCGGGCCTGGCTGGCGAGCATGCACTTGTTTCGATCAAGGAAACCTGCAGCGGTCACGGAAAAAAGACAAAAAGTGATTTATTGAGAAATGCAATAGTTTAATGGCCATATTTGGTGTTTTATGGCGAGTTTCATATTTCAACATGGCATCATCGGCGGCTGAACACCTTCCCGCCGCCGCGATCCCGCCGGCCGCAAGTTATGAACTCGGACGGCTCTCGATCGATTGATCGCGCTGCGCCAGGCAGCCAAGACAGACAAGCCGAGAGTCAGGAACCCCTTCCCTGGGCCAGCCAGCGTACTACGGAGACCGCGAGGAGCAAGCAGCTTGTCGCGCAGCGCAAAAACCACTAGACGGTCGCAGAGTTTCCATTAGAATTGCCAATTGTGCGCTTCCCACATGAGACATGTCAGCGCTGGTACGGTACGAGTATATTGGTCTCTGCCTATCGAGTCGCATTCGAGTGCAATTAATTAATTATTCATAAGCGATCAGGTTGGAACGTCGCGAGGACGCGTCCGAGGGAGGCGACGCGACGCGCTGCGGCCGTGCATCGACTTTGTTTACATAAGTTCTTTTAACCTCTCGAGATTCAGCAATTGGTGCAAACCCGTTCCCGGGGCCCGGAGAGATTCGATTATGTGAATGGCTTTTATCACTTAATCGCCTGAAATATGGTGGCCGCGGTTAGCCGCTTGAAAATTTTAATTTCTTTCTAGAGCACGAAGGGCACTTGCTTTTGTGTATGCACGGTGCGGTGCAGGCAGCAGGTTTTTTCCGGCCCAAGGGTACAAGGAGGTCCGCTCGGGCGAGAAACTTTTCGGGCCGAGTGAATGTAGGCGGTGTTGTACTGCACCGGAGCAGGTACATTATCAGCCACTGCATCGTTTTTCGGGCTGTTCAGCTCAGTAGATGACACAAATTCCGTAATTGCGACTCCGCTCAGGTACTGGGGGCTTTTCCCTGAGAAGTGGAGCAAATCGTTCCGGCGCTTCGATATTCCGAAAGGAGAGTAAGAACAAGCTTTCGTTTGGAATTTTTGAAAGAATACAATCCCCAGAAAGTGCAACATTCTACTGAATCTGTTCTTCGTGAACCGGATTATCAACACCACTTCCGAACTTTCCGTAAAGTAGTAGTAGTGTAGTTGCTGTAGATTTTTCCATTAAGAAAATTTGAAGAAACCGGAAAAGACAGAAAAATAGAGAAATCCATTAACTTGTAAATTGGATAATTCGAACTATGTTGTACGTATACTTCCGACAGAATTATTTTCTTTTGGTTTGCCTTCATCACGGTCCTTCAAATTATTAGCAGTTCTTGACTACTTTCTTATTTGTGGTTGTGTGGTTGCAAAAAGCTAATAACCTACTTTGAAAGAATTCCACCAATTATAATTTGAGTCCGAATTCGAATCAGTTTATTAATGACAAAGCAATATCTAAAATTCAAAGTCGAAGCATACGTCGATCGCGTGGATACTGGATATCAGCCGGGAGATTATTCAAACCAGGCAAGTGGGAGTTGAAGTCGTGCGTTGAGGGCTCCGTACACATGTAATAATACGTAACTAAACATAGCTCTACTGAATAAAAATATAGCACATTTGAAGTAAACCACAAACCACCATAATAACTGAAAACTGTACAAAGAGGGGGCTACACTTTGCTCTTGAAGGAATATGAAAGAACATGAATATAATTAAGTGGAAGCAAAGTAGCAGTGAACGGTGAAGCCTGCAATCAATGACTATATTAAAAGAACAAAGCGACATAGAAGAATTGATGCTGCTTTGTAAACAATCAAAGTGAAAAAAGTTTTGGAGATGTTGCGTCCATTTCCCACGTGTCGAGATGAATAAGCTTAAGTCTATCCTTAGAAAGGGGTAAGATTAGTTACTCCAAGGAAGATCGCGTAGTGCAAAGCGGATGAATCTACGATGGACAGCTTTCAGACGTTTGAAGTGAACGTCATAAAAAAAGCGACTGACTAGTGTATGCCAGGGTAGGCTTACCTTACACCATCTCTTCAAGCGGCAATTTAACCATACGCCCAAGTCTTTGGTTTTGTCAAGTCTATTCAATGCAGAACTATTTATTGTGCAATCAAAGATAAACGGTAGTGTTGATCTTAAAAGGAATGTAATTCATAGAGCACCACATTCAAAAACAATCTTTAGTCCGAATTTAAAGGTTTGCACATACAAAATCTTGGTATCGGCATCGTAATATAAAAATCTAGAATATTTCAAACTGTCGAGCAAATCTTAGTGATAATACGATATAATAAATAGGAGTGGACCCAGTTGGCTTCCCTGCGGCACACCATAAGTATTTTGCATCTCTTTAGATAGACAACCGCGGAACGCCACTTGCTGAGTGTGATCTTTCAAATAAGAGCGAACTCATTTAACAAACAATTCAAGAAAAATCATTATGAATTAAAATATCATTATTTATTCTGCCAAATGCTTTACTGAAGTCAGTAAAAATGCAATCGACTTGATTCAGGATTTAAGAAAAGATACGCAAAAATTTGAACATTTTAGAAGATCGCTAGAAGTTAAGGCAAAAACAATGAGGCGAAGAAGTTAACATATGTATGTAGGTGTACTTTCGTCAAATCAAATCGGTCACATAGTTTTAGTACGGCAGTACCTACACCAATAACACATGAGTTTCAGAAAACTAAGATAGGAGAGAATCCTAAAATCCCGAGCTTAAGTTCCATCTATAAAAGCTGCGATTTTACAAAAGTGAAATGTACCACACCCCAGTGGCATTATTGCAAAAACTATAATACCACTGGTTATGAACTAACCGTGTACTATAGAGTCGTTATAATTGCTAATATCCCGTTGTTCATGGAACTAAATTATTGATAAATTCGACGAGGTCAGGTCAGTATCTGCCGTGTAAGTGGGCAGTTAAACACACATCGGACAGTCCCCTTGCTGGTGTCCGCATCACACGAAAACCAATCGAACTATGAAAAAAATCTTCTGCGCAACAGTAGTTTCGCGAATATCATAAATAAATCGCGTTGGCAAAAAGAGCGCAATTTATTTATTGCGCCGTGTACGGTGTAGGGGACCTGCAAAGAGATCCATCAGAGCGGGGCTCCGTGGCGCTGCGCATCGCCTTCGCCTACCTTTACAAATTGCGTACAAGACCTGCCGATAGAGCGAGCGTTCGCCGCTCAGGGAAACATCGCGCGTTTTTTGCCGGCCCGCAAATTATAACGCTGAATACTGTGCACTTGGCGAGACATTGACACCGCCGAGGATGAGGAAGAGGAAATTTGTTAAACCAGTTCTGACAGACGTCTGAGAAACGAGTCCGCGCGGATTAATAAAAAAATCGAAAGCAACTGCACCGCCACGACCGACGACTGGTCGCTCGTAAAAAACGCTGAGCCCAAGCTCGAGGCCCAAGTTCACTGCAGCTCTGTCGGGAGCCCGGGAAGGGAATCCAGCAAGTAATCCATCCTGCCGCTGCGGCATCCGTGTCCCCCTGGCTACTTTCTAGGACCTGCGTGAAGGCTTTTTTGCCGAGCCGGCCGTGTCCGTGTCACTCTCGGGGGCCCCAAGAATGTGATCCCACTCGGGCCGGAGCTCGGTTTTTGTGCGTTTCACGGTTTGTCAGTTTCGGTTACGGATCATTTGACCCGATTCTTGCGGTTATCTTTTTGGCCGGCCGTTGCTGGTGCAATCAGCTCGGTTTCCTGTTTCTCCTCGGTTCCCAGAGTGTCGGAACAGACACTCTGCGCAGCCCACTCGGCGGGGGGAGCTCCGGTCTACCGGAGTGCCTCGAATCCAGTCCAGAACTGAAAACGTAACGTGAAATTAATTGGTTTTGTCTTAATGCGTTGAAATTGGTAAATGGTTTAGTGATTAACAGTTAACAGGGATTTCGGCGGGCCGGCCGAGATTTCCGGTGATGAGATTTCGTTTTGAGTCACAGTCACTGAACTTATCGTCCGGGGAGCCCACTTTTTGCCCGCCGGCCGGCCTCTCAATGAAACCAAAGCGTGGGAGAATCCCCGCGAGCTTGCACGGCACGGCATGCGGCGACCGCCCCGCCGACTCAGGTGCCTGGTGATCGCCTTTGTTTTACGGGCTGTTGATTGCTATAAAGAACCGAAATTACCGATATAACGCCTTTGCTGGGCAATAACGAGACATCCGCGGGGCGCCTTGTCGCCTCTGATTTATTTTTAGCAGACGAGTGTGGCCCGCTAACGGCTAGAACCCGACCAGCGTATATGGAGATTAGATGACCGATAAGAAGCTAAGCTCCAGCCTCGATCCCGGGGGGAACAAAGCGCGATCGGACCGGTCATTAACGCCTGATCGAACCCATTCATTATGTAAAGAAAGCTGTTCCCAAGTCGCTTCTCTCTTGCACCACCGTCTCTAGAAAATTTGTCAACACTTAATTACAGACAGCGGTCAATTACATAAGCACAGCTCTATGGCGCTGGTGCAACGCAGGGAGCGCGCGCAGGTGCTCGTTGCGACATCGGCCATTAATTGATGATGGCGTGGCTTACGTGCTTTTATTTTATTTCAACTTCATCATTTAAATTCCAAACTGGCTTTTTATTTAATTTTTGAACGACATACATATGTACATATGTACATCAGTGGAATCAAACTGGTGGCTAAAAAGACATGACACTATAAATTCGTGGGTACAAACTGCACAAATTGATTTGTTGTGTTGACAAACATAGAAGAAATTGTGATTCCTTATAGAATTGCCAAGAACCGACATCTTATGCAGTGGTGTGAAAAAGTTTTCGGAAATGGTCTGGTTATTCAAAGCGGGCAATAATTTAGAAAGTCGAGTCATTTATTTCCGAGTTGAAAAATAATCTGAGGTGTGAGACACCCCATGTGCACTCAGGGTTAATACATATATTCTTTTTTAAATTCGTTGGAAATAATTCGTCTTTTTTTTCGATTTACTGTACAGGAACAGACTATGTCAAATTTAAATATTCAAACGGCATTGTATTTTATATATCGTCTAACGAACATAAAAAAACAAAAAAAATAAAAAAAAATTCAGTGAACTGATAGCACTTCAAAATCAAAAGTTCTATTTCGCTCAGAAAATGACGGAATTGTGCAGAATAACAGAAAAAAAACATAGCCTTTTCCCTTTACCAAACGATAAAAGGATACTTTCTCAACATGCTCTAATAATTTAGTTAGTCAAATACAATAGCTTCTTTTTTATCCAATCAGTTTCGTAAATGATGCTCTGAGAAAATGACGTTCAAAGTTTTAAGTACAGAGATGCGTCTCACCTACACGAGGGTGAATTGGGTGTTTTTAGAATTCACATTTGAAATTTTGCAGAAATGTTCTTTAATAATTAGACTATCAGTATTTCGTTAACAAATTTGAGTTTTGTGCTGGAAAAAATCCTCCACTGAGTTCGAGGAAGAGACAACTCATGAATCAGATTTATATGATCCCCTTATCTAAAGCTTCTCTGGAATCGGTAAAATCAATACTGGAACATTAGACACAAAGAAATGGTTGCATGGGGGCTTTAGAAATTATAGCAGGTCAATACAAATTTGCGACAGGTTTATGGTTAGGACTGTCACACTTGCTTATGGACTTGGAGACAATGTTTTTTTTTGGCAACTTAGCTGCGCCACTTTAGTTCGAAATGAAGGCATAGGCTAATCCGGCGATCATCCAGGGACGGCGGCGCATCGGACGGGAGTAAGTCTGCTTTGTCTCGGCGGCCTTTATCATCGATTTCTGTTATTGTTGTCAACTAATAAGTTTATCAAGTTATTACACGTCGCCTGTGAATAGTCGGTTTGTCGGACAAGCTTTTCGGGACGTCGAACAAAAGCTTGAGAAATGGCTGGTTCGCTGCCAGAGTGGCCGGCCTGACCAGAACCAGGGAACACAAAAGACGGTCATCATCATCGGTGGAAATGAATGGTCAATTACCGCATTCATCGATATGACTGAGAACCCGAGAGGGCTCTGCACCGGTTAGCCAGCGAGTTCTCCGGGGCGACAGGTGGCTGCGGGTGTGTTGGTGGGGCTTTAATTTGAATTTCAAAACACATAACCGGAATGCAGAGCCGGACGATGTCTCCACGGCTGGGGCGCACTTGTGTGCGTTTATTGGGGAATAAAGCCAAAAAAAATTATATCCACCTTCAATACCAGAAACGTGGGAACCGAACTCAGTTTCCGAGTATCGACTTACTTTACTGGTTTGCCGGGCTCCCCGGTCGCTGAACGATGTGCACATGCGACGGTGCAGAGTGGTGACTCTGCCCTGCACCTCGAGTCAAACGGAAGACTAGAAGGATAATATCAGCGGCGACTTGTGGTGCTTCCGACAAACCGCCGGACCACATTTGGTCTGTGGAAATTGTCGGCGATGTCGGCGGCGGACCCTGGGGGTGGAGCAGCTCCTCTCGACCGCCTCAAAGTGGAATGCCGCCAGTGTTTACATAATTTTCACACTAAATATTCATCCCACCGCCTAGTGTGTCGACCAGGTTAATTTGTCGTCAGCGAAACATCGCGTTCTGGCAACGTGGAGCTTGTTTTGAGCAATTTACATCTAAATCTGAGCATCGGTACCGTAAACACGGCTAAATTGATATTTTTTGTCCGCCGTGTCGTGCCGGTCTCTCGTGGCCCATCGGAAAAAATCAATTTAATCGCCGCGCTAATACGATGAAATATTTATCAATGTTCGCTGCGTCTAGCAGTTTGTTTTATGGGGATTTTACATTTAGTGGCTCCTAAGCCCTGAAAATATAGGCAGTTTCCCCCCGTATGGCCTGTGACATAGAAAATTAAAAATTCAGCAACGGCCAAAGTGAATTTAAATCGTCCCATAGGCCCGGCGACTGCGGCAGATTAGCGCTCTCGCCGCGGAACTTTTTATAGCCGCGTGAACATTATGCCGTTCTTAATACGCTTTTCGAGCTTTTTGCTTTTGATTCGCCGCGAATAAATATTCGGGCGTGTTACATCGCCGCGGGCAAGAATGCAAATTTTCCCACCCAAATATTATACAGAGTGCGTTTGGGGCCGGCATTCCTTTCAGAAAAGCAAGCAAACAGGTGAATTATTGCCTTTTAGGCAGATGGAAGCCAATTCGGGCTCCAAGACGTCTAGTTTAGGTGGAAGCTTAGTTAATGCAAACTCAATTTAATAGTTTCGTTCCATACTAATTTACAGCATCTTCCGTATTGCTTATCGTTTTACTGGAGCTAACAAGTATTTACAGTATCAAGATTGCACTTAGAAAGTCTCACCTTGATTCCATACCATATACATATATTGGTAGGATCCCCATCAGGTGTAAGTAGTTCTGTTTACTAAATTTGGTTCTTTATTTTACTTTTCTTTATTTGGACTGTTAATCAAGGGAGATCTGGAAAATAATGAAGAGTGTCCCAATTGCTGCAGCAAAACCTGCCTTGTTCCTTAATAGGTAACACTGAAAATAAAGGAAATTTATGAATTTTTTTTTTTAAGTAAAAAAAAATTAATGATCCAAACACAGAATTTTTGTTTATTGGGATCTATACCTACTTAATTTCCGCTGTCTTCATCTTTCGGGCAAGGAACGGATTCCGCCTCGAAAAAACGACTCGTTTTTTGAGGCAATCCACAAATCGAGCCAATTTTTGTATTTTTCAAAAGAATGGAAGCGTTTCTCAGACAGTCCATGATTCATCTATCGAAACAGGTGGTAATCGTAAGGAGAAATATTTGAAGAATATGGCGGGTGGATAGCACTTCCCACTTCAACTCCTGCAGCTTTTCTTTAACAATTCTTGCAACATATGGCCGAGCATTATCGTGCTGGAAAATCTCTTTGTCGTGTAGTTGCTCCCATTCTGGTAGTTATTTTTCCAAAGCTTGGCTCAATTTTATTAATTGTTATTGCAGCAGTTCCAAGTGATAGGTTTACCTTGATTCAGCAGTTCATGCAAGTATAGCACAGTACAAGTAAGTGCAGCGCATTTTGACGGAGCACAAAAGGCCACTTTTCTTCAAATTAAATTATAAATTGCAATGGATAACAACTGTTTGAGTTATGCTGCAAGCCAATTTGGAAAATGTTGCTTGAAAAAAAAAACTTTAAAAGTGTTGCGTGTCTTCGCTGCGAGCCTCCATAGGTGATTTTGCAACATTCTTCTTCTAATGGTATGTAATTTTTGGAAACTCGAAACTACCATTTGCGATCAAAATTACAATTCGTTTTTTCAGACCCTTTGGGGTGGGGGTAACACTTTTCTACTTTAAAAAACATTTACGTGGAGTGAAGGCCCAGCAAAAAAAATGGACACGATATCTCGGGATTCGTTAATCTGAAAAGTAAAAACAACAAAGCGCATAGTGTGTAATACATATAAGTTTATCAGGGAAATTTTTTTAAAAAAGTACCACGGGCGGATAATTCATTCTCAACTGCCAGTTCACCAGTTCAAAGTAATCATTCGAGAAAAAGTGATTAAAAGTGTTACATGACATATTCAAACACTACGCAGCAAAAACTATGTATATGGCCTCTATTGACACATTTTTGCAATCTAGCCAGATGAGCAGACTAGCTGACAAAGACGTGGTCAATACACGGGTGTAGATGACAAAAATAGAATGTCGATCATCGACAATGTGCTGTCGATCCGGTCAGCACTCACTGCACGTAGATTTATCTTGTCGTACTGAGTAACGGAAAAATGTCCCACCAAATCGCTGATGTCAAGTTCTCGAGCAGACATTGTTGGTTACACACGGCGAAGCATCACAAAGTTTTCAATGTTGTACTGCAAGTAATCTTCCTTCACTGATTTCGATGCGATGGAGGATACGCACTGGTAAATTGTTTTACACCGTGCAAAGCTGGCCCTATGATCATATTGGTCTTTCCTTTTACTCACACATAGTGCCCACATTTGGTTACTAGTTGTGGAGGAATGTTTTATTTTATCAACCCAACCACATTCCGGTAAAAGGAGGATGCTTTTCTTTCTGCATTTTTGGAAATACATTCATTTGAATTGAGGCCAACTGCGAGCTGGAGTGCTGTTACACCAGGACAACGCAACCCCACACAAAGCCGAAGTTGCGATGGCTGCCATTAAAGAAGCGGGTTTCTTCCCACCCTATTGACCAAATGTGGCTCGCAGCGACTTCTATCCCTTTTCTCGGCTTGAGGAGCAGCTCATGCAAGAAATTTGAAGACAATAGCGAGGTGATGGCCGCTGTAGAAGCATTTTGGGAGAGTCAAGATAAAGTTTTTTTTTCAAAGGGAATTCGTGCGCTAGAGAAGAGATGGTCTAAGTGTATTGACTTGTTAGGAGACTATGTTAAAAAATAAATTAAATTTTAACGTACTTTATATCGATTGTCATTACGTTTGGATCACCGCTCGTACAATATGATCTCGACCACTCCAAATATGTGAAATGATTTGTCCATTCAAAAATTTAGTTACACTTGCAAAGTGGAGCTATATTTATAAATTTAGTGCGTTCACACAACTCCACGTATGAGTGGAAGTGTAGACTATAAAGTGCCTTTGTTTCCACGTATGCATTTTAGAGTTATCGAGTGTAACTCTGCACTTTCACATGTTTGTTTGGTGACGATGTTTACCTATAATTATTTGAGACGTCTGCCGATTAGATTTTTTCTGTGTTTTGTGTACTGGTCTTTTGTTGAATCCTATTTCATGTGGAGGTCCCCCCGAACCACCACCACCACCACCAATGGGGCTTTCCTTAACTTATTGCTTGTTGTGTAATCAATTAGCGATATGCATACATATGTATAAGATTTGTAGAAGTGAGTCTATGGAGCATAAACATACAGCGACTAATGGAATCCGACAAATAAGTCATTACCTGAAACTTTATAAAGTAGGTAATTTACGACACGACATTAAGAGCTCTCAGTTGTCCTACATACGCAGTTATGACCTTACGTCAATATTCGGGAAAACTATCCCTATAAAATGCTGCTGGGATAACTTGGGAGTTTCCGAAATGAACGGTATTGCTCCCAAGAAAACACGGAAAATGAATTAGCCCGGCGACTGGGGGCCCCATCAAAGTGAATCCTTGAACGGTTCACGTTCCAATTAAGACGACCTCGCCAGCATGCAATGCAGGAGGAGTTCGAGTCGATGCCGGTGATTTGCAGCGGCCACCCACCTTCAGGCAGGCACGTGTGGCGTCGAAATGGTAAAGATTATTGCGGCGATAATAAAAAATTGGCGAGTTTGAGTCGGTTGAGGAATCGTTTACCTCCGCCCCCTACCACCCAGCCACTGACAGAACAAAGGAAGACTCTCATTAATAATGTCACGACTTGAATAAATTTTTGAGAAAATTATGGGTCAGCGGAGGCCGCCAGAGTGATTTAATGAAATCCACCGAAGCAGCAAAAAGCGACGAGCGACCAGTCAGAATGTCGCATCTGTCGGCGCATAAAATTTATGAAATTTCAATGGCTTGCAAAATGGATGCATCGATCCGCGCACTATCACCGCCGCAGTCCGCCACCGTCGTCGTCGTCGACATCGCATCGTCGCGAACGTCCCAACAATGTGGTGAGCACTTACATCTTGATCTGTCGCCTTATCGAGTAAAGAAGTCCATAAAAGTGGTAATTTGATACGTCTAAGGCGGCCTCCGATCGTAAATTTCCAGCGCAGTACCCGGATTAGCAGGTGACACGCCGCGGCCGCGGGAGGAGCCCAACCCGCGGCTGCTAAGCGGAAAATTTGGCCGTGAAAATCACTGGCGGATGAAAGCGCTTTCGGGCAATTATCGCCGGCCACATGCGAGCGAAAGGTGCAATTAGGGTTAATCGCAGACGATACTCGGCGCTGGTGCTGGATTAAGGTGGCGACGGTGACGACGGGTGTGAGTCGCCGCGCGGGCAGACGCCCGCCAGCTCGCTTATTCAAATGATTCGCAACAAATCAATTACGGGATTTTGTCTAACAGTAAGTAGAGATCTTCGCATGCAGACAACAGGTTAGCAGTCATGTGAAAATAAATGACCACATGGGCACCGGGCACCGGTCGCCATCGGACGTGCTCTCCCGGGACCGTTGCCTGTATACTGTTAGCCACAAGCAGTTCTTTCGCGCTCGGCCTATAACTCATGCGAAGATATAGGCGGCGGCGGCGGCGGGTTCTACAGCCGATCGCCACGCTGGGAAGTTCCCTTCGCTAGCGAGCCTTCGGGAGGAAGTGGACAGAATTCCTGAGGAAAATATTTTCCACGCACCACTCATACCCACCGGCTAGTTAGTGGCTTTTAGTGGGATTCCTGCGCCTCTTACTTAATTGCCTTAAAACGACTCGTAATTGATTTTTAATCGCGGCCGCCTCACCTCAACTAGGGAAGTGGGAAATCACTTTTGGCCAAAGTGCTAAATTACACCTCTCCCGGGCGATCGGACGCCGTTTTAGACGACTCACTTGCAGCACCTCGCTGATGGACTTCTTGTTTCGCGCGATTCACTGCGCGAGGAGGAGGAAGTGTCTGATAGCAGCCACCGATTGGACCGCTCGGAACTAGTGGCCAATATGCTTTATGCGACAACCTGCAACTGGACGTCCAGTAGCCGTTTCTCAGCCCGGGGTCCCAGCTGGTGCTCACTCTGTCAACAGAAATAAAATATTGATGAAATTCTTTGCGCAGATTTGCCCCGTGTGGAATAGATTGCAGGTGCCTCCGCATATTACCTGCGTAATTCGTTTCGAAAAGGAATGCTTACATTATGGCTCTGGCCGCAGGGCGACTATCGGAAAATTATGGCTTTGCCATTTATAACAGCAACAAAGTTTTCTGCCGCCTTACTCAGCGGCTGCCTAATGACATAATGTTGAATTCGCCGTTTCAAGCGCATCATTAGATGAGCACCTTTGCTGAATTAAGGCCACGAAAGAACGGGCTGCTTCGTGTCAGTTCACCACTTCCAAAATGCGATCACTTGTCCGCACTTGCCATGGATCCCATTGAACATCCGGAAGCTGGCAGCCGCCTTTTCTCTGAAATGCCAAAACGCTCTCTGGCTATAACTTAATTCCCAGACGTGGGCAGGCTGGGCGCGAGTGCGAGGGATCCCAGCCACCCAGGTAGCTATCAATCACTCATTATGCTCAGTCTGTCCGGAGTCTCTAGAATTTATTTCACTCTCGGTTTTTTCTCGGGCTCGATTTCAATTAATCAGCCGAACCCGGGCCCGGCTAGCGTACTCGCTCTGCCAGGTCCCTCCCCATCTGGAGCCCCTGGCCCACCTCAACTGCCCAGCGTACTCTCGAGCAGCGTTGCTCTGTCGTGGCCCAGGTATGTATGGCTGCAAACGTATCTCAATCAAAAATTCTCCCATAAATTTCCCCGTAGAAAGAATAATTGACGCCTATTAATCATACTTCTAGGAACGCTTTACGACTCGCTCCTTTGTTCCCTTAATAAGAACGTGTCAAATAACTCACTCGCGCCGATCGCAGTGCGCCGCTGTCAATTATACGCAAATTATTTACTCGCGGAGGAAGTTAATTAAATTTTCCCAGGTGACTGTGCTAATATTTATCGGCTCCCAAGTGGGCGGCAGCAGCGGTTTGTTTATTGCATTTATCCCGGTTTTTGTGTGAAACGTCTTGAAATTAGAATAGCTTGGCTACGCATTAGCCGTGAAAAATCCCTAAGAAAATGTGCATTGGATATTTATTTGATTTTTTAAGGTCCCGCACCCGAAGGTCCTTCACAGAACTCTTGTCAGAATGTACGAGTATGTCTGTCCGTCTATCTGCCAGAGAACTAACATATAAGAGGGTAGCTAGATGAAATATAGACTTCAAATGGTGGAAAGTTATGTGTGCTTTATTACAATGAATACGTAGATCTGAATAAAATGCTGTGAACAAATATCCGCAGATATCACTGAGATATGTTTTTCTTTACACTCTACGAAATCCGGACTGGAATACCAAACACTCGCAATCAGTGATTCACAAAGGTCTTCTCAAATGGGCGATTGTATTTATGTATGTATGTATGGAAGCCGCTGAAGGTAAAAGCAAGATATAGAAATATTTCCAACTTGAGGGATCTGTGGCAAGTAACCAAGGAGGCTTGGAAAAATATTTCGGTCGAAGAGGTCAACAAGCTTTTCGACAGTAGGTTTAAAAATAACTGCTTTACAATATTTTATTAAATATTTTATTTTTGCAGTTTTAATATCTGCTGCAAATAAGGTTAATATCTTGTTAGATTGTTAAATTGTTTAGAGTATTTTAATTAGTTGTGAAATCTTTGTAAGGAGTATGTTGTTGAAGTTATTCTCAAATTAATAAAAATACACTAAAACCACCTTCTTGAAATTATGCGCTGTTGTCTTAATTAGCTGGCCGCAAGTGTATAACCCTTTTCTTAGTTTAGTGTGGTAAAAGAAGGTCTTCTGCACATTTATTATCTTCTTAGACTGAGAGTAACATACGTTAACAACTTTAGGATACATCGTGCGGTCTAATGCTTTCTTATATCTTGGAGCTACCTACGAAGTTAATAAAACTACGAATGGATATTACCAGGTTGTTTTTATTCGCAGTGAATGTAATAACTTAATGTATCGCATGGACTCAACGGCGTCAGACCCGATTTAACAGATATATTGCGGAACCAGATGTTCAGCGTTAATCGCCCGGCTTCCGCGAACCACACACATTGGACACCCGGTGCCGTGTGGTGTGGGCTCTTAAAAATCATGGTGGACTGTTGTTTTGCTAATTAGGCTTAAAGGGCACAATTGCTAATCCTCGAATGCTGCCCTCTGAAATCCCCACCCAGTCGCCACAAAAGACACGCAATCATCGTTCTCGGCCCTAACGTTCGAGAGACCGTCGCTCATAACACTTAACCAGGCGCTCTCCTCCAGGTATTACATAAAAGACTTTTAACAGGTTGCGGCGCGGCTTTCACCTCTTGTTCGCGCGATAGATTCAATTGTGAAGTGCTCCTCGCGGCGTGTTTATATTCAGAGGCGCTAAGGCATGCGATTGTTGACCCAATCCGCTCGAGAATCCATTCCTTTTTTAATTGTGGAGACGGCACCATAAAAAAAATTTGAAGCAACACGATGGCCGACGGTTAGACGGGCAGGGCGGGACGAGCACCACACCGGTGCCCTCGCACGGAGCGACTTAAGAAATTACCTCGTCCACCGAAAGATATCAATCGATCAAATTGCGTTAACGATGTTTGAAAGATACGAGATACCAGCGCTGGCGGCCAGCCACAATACCTGTGCTGGAGCGGGAGGGCTGGCTGGTAGGCGCTGCTCTATTCCACTTTTTGGGTGTTCCTACATTTCCGACAGGTGCCTTTGGCCAGGCAGTTTTTTGCTGCTTTCATATTCAAAAAATGCTGCTTCCATCAGGTTAAATCAATTTCAATAGGAGCCAGGTTACATCGGGTTCATGTGAACATGACTAACGGCCAAATCAATCAACTGCCGAGGGAATTTTTGGAATTTTTTCAAGTCAGCTCGACTGGCTGTGTTATGTTGGATTGATACCTACGCACGGTTTGTTCATAAATTAAGATTTGCGCAAGTGCAAACGCGGAATCGCAATTGACAGGCGTTTACTGATGCCACTGTTTATATGGAAAAGTATGTTTTGGCGAGTTCAGCTGAATTTTAGTATGTACGTAGTGCTGCATGAACTCAGCACTTTTTACTTTTCAATTGTCAATTTGGGTAAGTAAACCTGAATTTGTGAAAATGTCTTCCGAAACTTTTTTAATTTCGTCAGTATGTCTGCGGCCTAAACAAATAGCGATGGAACACATTCCACTAACCGCGCTCGTATAATTGGGCTGGACTCAATTTGCAGAAGAAAGACTGCTGAGTGGGCAAGTTCAAGAGCAAAATCGTTAACCGATAATTGACCCAGAAAATAGCCTCAATCGAGCCCACTTATACAGGTGATTTGCGAGAATAGACAAACGGATCGACTTATGGCTAAAAATACCTCAGAACGCGTATTTGGGTCCCACCGCGTCGGAAGATATCAAAGAAGACGTTAAGCCACGACAGCCGGCGGATGGGACATCTGAGAAAATTTGTACCTCTGCCGCAGCATCTAGATAAAGCACATGTTCTCATGAAAATTAATATTAAAAAGGCGAAATACACCCAAAAAGTCCCATCGCTGTCATAACTGATGCATATCAAATTTTCGTGATTTATCGGAGCCCCGCAGAATTTACGAAAACTCAGGAGCCTCCAGCCATATAACGCTTGATTTGATTGTTATTATCGTCATCAGTTATCTCTCTCGAACTGTGTTGTTATTTTTTTGCCTCCCGCCAAATACCCAAAATTATGAATAATTCTGGCAGCTACCAAGTTCGCTTAATGATTTTATCAGACTCCCTAATGCCCCCCGATTGCTTACTAGAAAACGCTGGCTATTTGTACAGATGGACGGTGCCGCCAGCTGGACACCACAACGGAACTGCTGTGGATTAACATCGACTTTTTTAATTAGTGTCGCGAGATCGAGGCAGGAGTCTATAAATCTACTGAAATATGTTTGGTGGGGCTATTAACCTCCACTGCAAGCCGCTAAGGAAGAATTGCGGAAAATTTTCGATCGGACCGTTTGTGTGATTTTCTAGTTTACAAATGAATTCGTGTCGGAGCTGTTAGGAAAGTAATGCAATTTTTGAAAATGCGTCGGGTTTCATTCAGTGTATCCGTTGGTTGGTCGCTGTGTCGAACCATCAATGGAGAAGCGAAGAGGCGACAATGTCAATATGTTTAGTTGTTGTCATTATTGCGACAACCGTAACAAACTTGTAAATTTTATTTACATTCGGGACGAGGTGCTAACTTGGCCCCATCAGATCCAGAATAAGCTGAAAGATTTAAAATTTTCCATTGGACAATGACAAAACATCCTACAGAAGTCGAATTTCAGTTTTCTAACAAAAGGTGCACACAAATTCAATTAGTAAAATTAGAAAATTAAGCAATCGAGTAAATTCAAAAAGCAGCAATGGCTTTCCTTCAGAGGGTAGTAGCAGACTTGAATCCTATTTTTCGCAAGGGTAGGGAGTTCCAAAGTCGAATGCAATAGATAGACAATGTTTACTAAAGTACGTTTTATGACGTGGAATTGAGGGAAACCTGGTTCGAGTAGACCAGAGCGAACTAATTTATTCATGTAAATAATCTGGGCAAAAATCGTTGACTATTTTGAATATTGTAAAACTATCTCTGCAATTCAAATAATAATAGAGCATCCAAAAATAATTTTACGAAAATTTCGAAATTGGTCATAGCGCCGAAGTCCTTAAATCTATATATCTAATCTAAACTATCTAGACTCATGTGCTACAGTTATATTACCATAACTATATTTAATTTATCCTGTGGAGATGCTATACAGTGTACCATTTACTACATTTCCTTTGGTGATAGATGGAACAAACAAGTCTTTAAAACGTAACATAATATCATGTATGTACCTTGGTGTGTAAGGACCATGATTCAAAAGCTTTCTCAGTGCACCATGAATTTTACCAGTCGCCATATCAATATGTTTACCCTTAATAAGGGGCTTACTCTTGAACACGATTGGTTTTGAATGGTATTGTCATACGGACTCATAATTAATAATTAATTTCATATTTAGTGCATATATCTTAAATTTCCTTCACCTCCCAAAAGTAAACCCTCACAGATGTCACTAACTGACATCTAAACGAAAGACGAGCACCAAAGAGCAAACGTAAAAGAGACGATATCGTGTTGTATTGTAGCATTTAAATCCGCTTCTTCTTTTTCGTTTCGTTTTGTATTCAGGAGTAAAAACCAATAATAGTCTTCTTTTTGATATGTTACGTTTCAGTTTGTTCTTCTTAGCCTATATAGAAATGTGGTAGCGGTTAGATGTTAATTTGTAAACTTTTCCTTCAATATAAGTAATTTAGCAGTTAAGGATAAATTGACAATCATCAGCGTATAATTTAATTTTGCACTGATTAGTAATACACGCAATATCGTTGACATATGTACAAGTAAAATAGTAATGAACCCAGAATTGATCCTTGTGGTACTCATGCATGCAGAAATTCGTCTTTCGAACACTTTCCATTCGACGCAACTATTTGCCTTCTTGCCAATAGGTATGAGTATATAAAAATAATCACGAATTTGAATTGATTATTAAGTTTACTAAGAGAGGTCCAGCAGGCG
Organism: Neoitamus cyanurus; assembly: GCA_947538895.1. NCBI lineage: Eukaryota > Metazoa > Arthropoda > Insecta > Diptera > Asilidae > Neoitamus > Neoitamus cyanurus. The sequence goes on from OX384540.1 coordinate 55,088,197, forward strand.
AAGAATTTTACGTTTCACCTTTTACTATGCACACTGTTCAGGCGCCACTGAACTTGAAATAAAACGATTAAATCGTGAGAGAAAAATACCTGTGAGAAGAGTAGTATAGTAGGTATAGTAGTGATTAATACAAAAGATTCTGTATCTGTCCACGTAATTATTAATCTGTAATAAAAAGGAATCTTTCTATTGTTTTAGACAAAAGAGGCTTCCATGAAATACGTCGACGAAATTGTTATGTTATGTTATGCTAAGTAATATTAGCTTACACGAAAAATTCCAAAAACCGCTTCGTTTAATCGTTTTATGCAATGCGTGAGAATTCCCCATTGATATTGTTTCGATGTTGCAAGCTATGTTTAACGTAAAGTTTTACCGGCAATAACTCGGAAAACATGCATGCAATTAGAAATGTATTTGGAATAAAAGATTAATAGTTGCAAGTGTGATATCGGCAGCTGTGGAAATTAAATCCACTTGTGACTTTTATGGTTGAGTGGGGAGGGGGGCAACTCTGAATTTCTTTTCTTTCTTAATCTGGAGTTTAACTGTGTGTTATTTTGGTTGTATACCTGAAATACATACATATGTAACCATTTTTCTCTCGTGGATTTTAAGATATAAGTAGAATTTCCATTTGGCTTTTATTTACGTCTAACTTTTTGCGAAAAGCTTATCGTGATAAATGTAAAACTTTTTGTGCTTCATATCATGAAAACGGTTGGTTGTACGTGAAAAATGTATGTGATGTTTTTTTGTAGAAAATTGTACTACTATTCATCATATATTATAACAATCTCTATTGATGACCATCAGGAAGTGGCGTATTCGCGACGAGCGATTTTCGTGATACATGACACTTCAAAAAACATATGATTCCAGCACGACATCTATTGGGAACTTTCACACGTTACTTAAACCGTCGAAGCAGAGCTATCTATCAAGTAAATCATATTTGTTTATTTGGAACATAGTTGTTTATTACCTAAACACTATTGAAATACTAATAAAACTTGGTGGTTTTATGGACTGACGCCGATTTGATTGTCGAATAACTTTAAAATTCTTGGCATTAATAGTGAAACATAACGGCTGCCAAATTGGTACCTTCTGCACTGGCACAAATACGTGCTCTTTCATCCATTTCATATCATAACATTTATCACATGTAATCCGTAATTCCTTCAATTCTCCGCGGATATTGTCTTTTAATTGCACACACGGTATGTAATTGGGCTTTGAGGCTAGGAAATACATTAAACACACGGTGTGTAATGCAATCTATCTCAAATGAGTTAAAAGCATTTTACAGATGACGAACTTACTTTTAGCTTTTCAAAGACGCCCAGTAGGTAGGTGGTAAGAATATATCTTCAAAAGCTGTAAATGATTTTTTTTATCTTTTGGGTGATACCTCATTCTTGTTTAGAAGTGTAGTTTATTATACCTTTATAACAAAGTTTGGTTACGTACGTGTATATCTGAAAAGTGACATTTCCTGTATTCCTCGAAAGGCCGAGCCAGTGACGGTAGTGCATTTTCGAAGTTAACTTACTCTGCAACATCCGCGTCAAAGCGAGTCAATTGAGTTCGCAGCACTGATTAATGGCAATCGTTTGGAAATTGGCAAACAAAAATTTCCCAGCTCGTCGTCGATTGAATGAAAAGTCAGGACAGAGCGATAGATAGCGCGAGATAACCGCAGGAGAGCCTCCTCATACAGCTTGAGGAGTTGCAATAAATCCACAATAATTGGGCATTCGCAAATAGCCGCGCGAGCCAAAGAAACTTATCAATAAGAGCTACTACCGAATCGTAAAATTTGAAAGGGCGTCATAACTCAGCAGTTTACTTATCTCCGCGACTGGGGAGAATGAGTCGGCTCCCGCAAACACCTGGCCGATTTGTAGAAAACGCGCCCAATGCCGCCGCTCGAGGGACGCCGAGATGGCAGAAAGCGGCAGCAATAAATCCGTTCCTATGAATAATCCGCGCGGCAGTCATATGCGGCCACTCCAAAGGGAGCTGATAAAGCCGCGAAATGAATTATCGCTAATGTGGTCATCGATACCAATTACAGTTATGAGTGTCACCGCGAGCTGCCTTCCTGCAAAGTCTTATTGATTGGAACAGGTACAGCGCGCGGATGCCAGTAAACAACCTGCCTAGTGACAGATTTGCCCAATAAAGCAACACTTGATCTCTGACCTACACCACGATGTTGAGTCACGGTGCTCCGCGGGCCGCAGTGGCTCAGTCAGACGGCGACGGCGGCGGCGGCAATTAACCTTCAGAATACTCCAATCCTCGCCGGCCAATGAGATTGAAATCAATTAAGCAAAACTCTTTTGTTGAGGAAACTGCTGCGCCCCGTCCGCTCACCCTCGCCCTCGTCCACCCGCCCGCCCGCGCTATCGCACTGTTATGAGGTCTATAAATATAATTACCCAAACACCTGTTGCTGACCATGCGAGCTATCTTCTACCTGTTGCTCGCCTCTTCCACTCCATTCATGCTAGCGAGTCCGTCGTCTGCAGTTCTTGTTTGGCCTCCCTCCTCGGCTGCGAGGACTGAGGAGAGACCAGTTGCTCGGTGGCTTTCGGTGCTCGGCGGATTTCATCACGCAAACGCACACACTCAGGTGAGACTCACTTTTCAGGTGAAGTAAGAAGCCCCAACGTCAACACGGCGCACCACCGCACCAGCAGCACCAGCAGCACCGGCCAGTATCCAATCTTCCGAATGAGAAAATTGGCCGGGGCCTCTCGGCCTGATGGATTCAAATTGGAAAATACGAGGCAGATGGCTAATTACATGCGATCGCCGAGGAGCGGGTGGACGCGGGAGGTTGCCCGGTGTGGGACAGGCAGACAGGTAATGACCAATACCCGTTTCATTCGTGCGTCTTGGGCCTTCTGGCCAGCGCCGGAGGCAGACGGGCGCGTAGAGCTGCGACTTTTTGTCTCGTGTGCAATTATTATAATTTTGTTAATGGCAGCGCGGCTGCGGACAGGGCGGCAGGACGTGGCTGGATGTGTTATTAAGAATTCCTCTAGTCCTCTTCTGGCTGGAAGCTGCTATCAGGTCTGCCAACTGCCGGGGGCCAGGCAGGTTAGTTGTACCGCCGCGAATACTAAGTGCGGGCAGTTTATCCGCGTCGACTTCGGCCTCGGTGCAATGCAATGTTGCGGCTGCACTAATTACCTCGTAAATATCACACGTGTGGCACGCTTAACGCTCCGCCAGCAGCACCAGTTGCGGCGCTGAACAACTCCGACTGCGACTGTCCGAACGCTTGTTGGGGCCGCGTCGATCGTGATCTCTAATTCCAGCGAGTTGCGATCCCAGCGCGGCTGGATAGGTGCTAATAACGCTGCGGCTCCCCTATGTTTGCGTATCGCGGGTGTTTATTGAGCGTTCCAATTCGCACGCCTGCTTGGCTTGAAAATGATTTTCACGCTAAAATGGTTTTCCTCCGAGAAATATGGCGTTTCACGCTGCGGATACTACGGGAATCCGTTTTTCAGTCTTCTCCCTCTGAGAGTTGGCGTAAAAGCTGTCGCTGTTCACAAGACTGTAATGTCTTTGAAGACGCAGTTCCGACGCAATCCACCTTCTAAATGGGTTATGTGCAATATAAATATAACTCGTAGAGGAGCTAGGCAGCATTTGACCAGTTTTGTAATGAAGAACATGTTAACACAGTCTTTATAGGCAATATTTATCCTGCGTACATTGGCAGGAGTTATCTAAATGAGGGCAGATTAAGTAACAAAAGTAGGGCATGTAGGGCTTAACTTATTGATGGTGATTCTTACTGAAAGCCATATTTTCGGAAGATCTAGTCCCTAAAGCAAAGTGAGCGTGACTGTAACATTTATTTTTTGAGTCCAGCTTGATTCCTTTTGGCAAGAACCAAAAAATTACCGTACTATATTAGATTACTAGGAGCTTCAAGTGAGTCACTGTTAGAGTGCCAGTTATATAAACCATATCCACCTACACAAAACAAAAAACACATTCCAAGTCCAATCAAATTGAATCTACACTGATGACGCCAACATAGAACGTCCAATCGTGAGTCAGTAGTGCAGGTGTGATGTCAAGACACCTGCAGGCAAGTGAATCACGAAGGACGTTGAGGTTATGGTAAAGTGAATATGATAATTTAATTTAATTTTACGTTCTGACAACTCTCCTCCGGGATATGCTAGGATTTAGCCACAGTGGCAAAAGCCAGCAGTTTTGTCTTTCTTTGGAATGCTCCTAATTTGAGCTTTTATTGTTATTATTATAATATATGTATGTAGTTTGAGATATTTTTTTTCACAATTCTCCAAATGGCGGCCCATTGGCATTCCCGTGAAGGCTTTCGTTTTCCCCTCATAGAGTAAACAACACTAAAAAGATGGTCGCGGTATAAGATACAAGCATTTTAGAATAATGTTGTATATCCCATTATTATTTATCTGACAATATTAACTTACCACTCCATTTGAAAATGAAAAAAAAATATTTCCAATCAGTTTCATCACTCGAGTCAAAACTCGATCAAAATATTTTTATACTTATATTATATACTACATTCAAAAAGTACTTGGAAATGTGAGAAGAGCAAAGTAATTTTTATTCAGTAACATTTATTTTATGCCCTTCAATATACATACACCTTCATCTGATGCAATGTGCTTGTGCCAACGCTTGATCCATTCCTGATAGCACGTCTCATAAACTGCAGTTGAAATGGGCTTCAGTTCTCTCTGCGATTTCTGTTTTATGGCTTCAATAGGCTCGAAACGCGCAGCGGCTACTTGAGTTTCAGAAAGAGGAAAAAGTCACAGGGGGCCAAATGAGCTGAATACGGTGTATGCAAAATCACTTTAGTTCAGTTGTTGGTAAAAAATTCTCTTAAGTGTGCAATGGTGCATTATCGTGGTGCAAGAATCATAAATTGTGTGTCCACAAATTTGGTCGTTTGGTCGACAAATATTTTCGCCTCATAACGCCTAGATTATGCTGTGTGTTAAATGTCTGTAATGAAAACAAGAAATTAAAATATTTAGAATTCCCTTGATATGCATACTTCAAAAATGATTGTTGTGAGTACTAACTTCGATTGGTGAACCGGGAATTATTTCTACTTATTCAGTAATATTTCCCAATTGACTGCGGGAGGGCGGGTGTAAAGTGTTCTACTTTTTGGAAGATATGTTCAGAATTTCTTTTTGACAACAAGGAAGGAGACATCGACCCACCCTATGCTTTTCAAGAAGAATTGAAAATTGAATTTTACCCTTCTGCTGACTTATTACAAGGACTTATCTTTAAGTTTTTTTTCTAAAATTTACCCCCACTCCTTTCTATTGGTCATAAAAAATTTAATGTGTTTTGTAGGTAATTTCACACAATACTATGTATCAAATCCTATTAGATGATGCTATCACTAGTTATAAGGTATAATAACAAACAAAATTAATACACGATTAATTGACTACCATATCTATGTGTGTAATTATTAAGTTTATAAAGTCGTATTTGTTTTAATAGCGCTATGCATTCATACGAACTGAAGAAAATGTGTTGTGCTCCAAAACAGGTGCTCCTTATTTTTCTGTGTTACTCTATGGGACACATTTACGGATTTAATTATCCAAACATCCCTTGTGGAAAACCACCTGTTACGCAATAGTATCATCACAAAAATGCCTAACCTTCAAGGAGAACAAGGAGAACACTAAGTCCACTGCGGCCGTCGACGACGTCCGCACTCACTTAGTTCCGCGAGATTGATGAAAAGCAATTACAACTCTTAACCTCCAAAGAAACAATTTTCCGCAGAGAGTTCCCAATAAGATAACCCCGAGAAACAATAAATAAAAGAGGGCCGCCGAGCTATCCGAAGTCCGAACTGTTGGCGCTCCGGGTACGGCCAACAAAGACCGCTGCGAGAGGGAATCTTTCATCAATTTCCTGCGTTTTGTAGAGTAACTGAACAATTTGTTGAACGCGCGTAGTTATCATAAATTATCTGACAGCGCCTTATGATTTATTGATTGGAGCTAACTAGCCGGACGCAAGGGAAATTTCGTTCATCTCCCACAACGCCGGATCGCGCGATTAGTAATTCCAGCGCAGTCGGGCGCTTCTCCGGGCACCGTTCGAGGTGGACACAATGACTGATGATGGTACACCAAGATGTCACAACTGTCGCGAGGGGAAAGGTCATCGGTGATAGGGGGGTTTGCAAATACCCACAACTTTTGGATGCTGTGCCCACCGGGCCTACCTTTCACATGGGAATGTGTTTTTTGCGACTTGCCAGACAAGTCACTCGCATCGATTAATTAAGATGTTGTGACTCTGCCGCGGCGTGTTCATGCTCAAGTGCGCGGTTCTATAACTGGGTCGCCGATAGTGGTCACCGGCGATTTGAATGAGCAAGACACGTCTGGCCATGTACGGAATGCCGGTGCCCCAAGGGCTCAGTGCTGGGTCCAGCTCTATTTCGGCTCCGGCACAGTGGCAAAAGCGCCGCGCGGCCCACAACTATGCTCCCAGTTGGCCACAGCGCGATATTATCGCCGATTTTCGCTAACTGTACGAAATTTATCTTGTCCACTGATTGCAGCGTGTTCCTGCCTCTTGACAGGAGTGGTAATAACAATAACAACGGAAAAACAAGCCGACGTTTAAAAGACACTCGGAATGGGAGAAGAAATCCGATAAAATGAGATAATAAACAAGAAAATGATCAAAATCGATGCCACGATAAAAGGAGAATAAAAATTTTAGGAGTGCGGTCATTGCGGTACAGGGAGCTCGTCCAGAAGGCCGGGCCGGGGAGGAATGCCGCAGGTATTTCAGATTTATCGCAGGGGGCAGGCAGGCGGCAACAAAAAAGAAGCAAACGCGCTCTGACTGCTATACGATGACAATCTGGTCTCTGTCTCCACTTTTTCTTGCTGCACCGGATTCTCTGTCTTCGGCGATCATGAGAAGATGTGGTCAAGAGCTGGGACAGCGTATCCTTCTTCACCCGCACTTTGTTCGGATGACAGGACGTTTTTGCCTCTTTGGGCCCGAGATAACGAGATGACGGTGAGGGACGTCTTTTATGGCCGGACTTGACTCGTATATTGGAAACTTTTTTCTCCTTATTGAGTCCACCGCGAGTCAGCGGCCTTTTTTATGTCGGCTGCGGTTTCGGCTCAGTTTCGATGCTGTTGCTCGTTTGTTTTGGGACCGCTGGACCTGCTGGATCTCTGTCCGATGAATTCTACATAAAATGATACTGAAAGACGGCCAGCAGCGGAGCAGAGGAAGATTCATTTGATTTGGCACTGATTAAGATCTTCGTCAGTCGACCTGCAGTTGATTTACTTTCACAGGTGAATTTCATTTCGCCGGGGGGACTGACGGTTCTGCCATCGCAGATTGCGGTTACCGCTGCTGCCCCCGATAATGCTCTGCTCTGGTGTTGCTGTCGTGGTTCGTTCGATCCATTGCTGATGGAATGTGTGCACTTAGATCGGCCACTAAAAAATGCGCCACTTTGATTGATGGCCTTTGGAGAGTTTTGGCTGCTGCTCTTGTGTAATTGATCATAGCCTAGACGCCCCTTATGGCTGCTTTTTACTCACTCGCCTTACGTGATTGTAAAAGTTTTTAACTGGTTTTTTCTTTCCGTTGCAGAATTGGATCGATCCAGGAAGGATGGAAAAGCTGCTCTAAGCAATCGGTGAGTACAATCCGTGTGGTGGAACTCTTTGCTTTAAAGAGAGAGCATAACATTTCGTAGTGTTTGTACCTTTGTAACAAGATGCAAGCATTTAACAATCCTTTATAGGGCGTACAAGCAGACCTGTGCGGGCTTAATCAATTCTTGACAATAAAAACGTTTTTTGGCTTCTTCAATTTTGAAGGCATGTTCAAAGCCTGCAACACTGAGAAACCTAACTACCCATTATTTCATAGAAATCCCTTGAAATTGCATTAATGATGTCACCATTTTGGATCCGGCATCTTGGATTCTCACATTTTTTACCCATATTGAAAATTATGTTGAAGTTTATATGCAGACAAAACTGTATTATTGTATTACTATTGGCTTACCCCCAGGAGGTCTCTTTAAATCAGCGAACTCACGAGTTGTTGGGTATGGTATGGCAACGAATCCAAAAAGCCCATTTTCCCAATTTTAATGAATATCTAAATAAAATTAGCAATCATTCTGGCGATTTTGATGCTATTTGCTTCGTGTGTTATATAATTTTGTGAGAATGTAGAACTACACGTGTTAAGGAAGATCGTGGTATTAAACACATGGAACAGGTGATTTTGTTTAGGATACTACTTGCCTACTATAAGTAGAGAAAGTATCAAAAAGTTTTTGTAACAAATCTTCCGATCGAGAATACATATAAATTTGATTTCATTCCCTTTAATTTGATGGTGATCGTGGTAGTTTGTGATGAAAAGCAAAAAAAAATTAATTAATTTGTTGGATTCAGCCTTATATTGTGAGATTCATAGTGGACAAAATAATAAGCGTCGTGAATAATTTTAATCCTCCCTCCCTTAGAGGGAGTGCTGTATCAAAGGAAAGTTTTAGGTTTTGTTAAAATATAAAAATATTGGTCGCATCAAAATTCCTAGGTCCTTATTAACTGTTTTCACAATTTTCCTGTACTAAATATATATCTAGGCCTCGAACCACTATTAAAACCTGTTGAATTAAATATGACAAATAAAACCAACTAACACAAGCGAAAAGTTAGAGTATGTCTACCAAACCATGAGCGAGAAGGGAGAATAATTTTACCATGAGTAAGAAAGGCAGCAGCATTTTGGTTTGGTTGGTTTGTGGTTGGTCCGCTGATTTGATTTGATAAAAATTTTAGTGTGAATAAGACATAGGTAGAAACTGTCGTCGGATGGTTCCAATAATCGAAACAAATTAGTAATTTTGTAGAAATCTCCATATGTGTGTTTTTCTTTAACAATAGATAAAATCTTGGCTAAAACCTAATCCAAAAATCAAATTTCGATGCATTACTAACAAAGAAATGAAAAATTGGATATCGCGAGATCAGACACCATAAAGCTGTCCTCGTTCGTTTGAATTACAAAGCCTTGTCGAATTTCGCTGCAATTAATTTCCCATCCGGCTAACACTTTGACAAAACTCCTTAATTGACACCTCAATAAAATTTCCGGCATAAAAACAAAAGACAGCAGCTATCGCTGATGAGCCAACAGCGGAACGATCCCACACTATGTGGGCTTAAATCCAGTAGGCTGTGAGGCTCTGTTTGATGGGAAACTCGAAGAAACCAACAAATCCGAGCCAAATACCGCGGAGCCAGTAACAAGTTGTTCCCACACTCCCATTCCTCTGAAACCTGTCATAAACCACTAAAATTTACAACCACAGCCAGTAGTAACCTAATCGCATTTTAGCAAAACATTTCAGAGAATTTTCAACGCGACTACTTCAGCCGAAGAACGAAGGAAAAAATCTTGATGCGGTCGCCAAGACAGCTAACTCCCCGAGTCACAATTCTTTCCTCGGTGGCTACTACTCGTATAATGTGGGCTCCCCGTGACACCCGCCAGTGCCACTGAACTTTTACAGTGAGAAGTCGCCTCGGCGGCCGGCTGGTGCCCGAGTGCAGGGCCCCCGTCAACAGACCTCAAACTTAGCACGCAGCTTGGCCGGCGGGCGCGGTTCTAGCCCAGGCCCAGGCCATTTGCCCGTTCGTCCGGCTATTCGGTTTGGTGATAAAAACTACGACCTTAATGGCACACCACAATTTTTGTTCTACTCAATTTCTTGTGTTTCCTTGGGTCCGGCCACTCGGCCAGTCAATCGCTGCCTTGTCGCAGCAGACGACCACTAGTGCGGCACACCGCAGTTTCCTCAAATTACGGATACTCCCGGCTCACAGTGGTGTTTTCTGCGGTGTGTTGCGCTATGAGGCGAAATTGGCAAAGGCGGTAATATGCCTCCAAGCGGCGGCGGTGTGAAGACCCCACCCGCTCCCGGTCGCCGGCAATTATCCGCTGACTCAATTGATCGTGGACTCGCCAAATAAGCATAATTGCACAGCGAGATACACGCGTAATTAATAAGCCAACACGGAGGCACCCATGATCTGCATTCGCAGCCCGGCGTCGCAGCGGTACGAGCTGCAGCCCGCCGATCCTCGAATCTGATAAATTTCACATGTGAACGAGCGTCCAGATCAATTATCGGTGGATGTGGATCCGCCGCTAATATCTAATAGTAATAACTTTGTAGGACACTGCTAACACACCGCGAACATTTGTAGCCGCCGTGTTCGGGTGCGATTTGATCTGATTAAGTGGTACCTGAGGAGGCTGGGATCGCGCTGTTCAACGCGACTCGACCCGGTCGCGGCTGGCCAGATAGCGAACAATAGAAATGTGTTAATGGAGTGTTTTTACAAGTGGTATTGCAAATTAAGCGCGATGAGCAGCAGCGAACTCCTCGCGCCCAGCGAAACATATTTCGGACCATGGCTGGAGGCATTCCGCGGCAAAAAAGCGCACTGGCGACCAAATGCGGCCCCCGTCCAAAGGTGGAATAGCTTTCCTCCAAATATGGAAGCCCTCGGTAAGATAATGCGAGCCGATATAGGCTCGATCAATACCAAATCACACGAACAATGAAGCAGCGCGTGTTGCGCACCGTTCTCGCGGATGAACTCATGAAATATCTCAGGTGAGCAGGTAGACAGAGGGGCTTTGCAGCCTCAGCCTCCAGCGATCGGCGGCTATCGATGTGCATCACCTCGCATCGGCTGAAAGTAGCATTTTGTCACATGGCCGGACGGACTCCTTATTTGATTGATCGCGTCGTTCTCGGTTTTTTAGGAAATAGACGAAGGATGACCGCACCATTTTAGACGCAGCCGATGCCGAGATTAACAAATGCACAAATTGGTTTAGTTTTGATCATCGATCGTTTTTGTCTGGCCGGTTTTTCACCTTTTCAATTATGTGGCGAGACCATATTCAAGCAGCTGTGGATATTGCAACAAATAGCGCTCTCCGATTGCCATCTAGGCCGCAAAAACATTGCCCACACCAGCCGGGCGAGAATTGCGCTTTTTCAATCAAGTTCACAGTTTCAAGCGAGGTGCACTGAATTTTCATGAATAAAAAAAAATTCAATGGCGGGAGGGGGTTCAAGGGCCTCTCTACATGTTTACCTGTCCGGATCGCTCACGTAGTGATTCATACATATTTCCCTTCAGTTGTGAAAGGTGCCTGTTATTTTTTTTTTTACTGTTGTGCGTAATTCACTGACTTAGCTTCCTTTCTAGTTTTGAGATTTTCGATATACAGTGGAGGTATCGGCCTTTCGTATGCAATTGACGGTGTCTTCTTGAAATAGCGTGCTTTTTCTAAGGTCCCATTTTCTAGGATATAGCATATTAGATCTTGACCGCGGGACGCAAAAACACATATGCAATTTAAGAAGTCCACAATCTTTATGAAGGCTGGGAACTACAACTTTTATGCCTTTATCACAATACTGATCTCTACGTGGGAAACGATATTTACTTTAAATCGAACTTTTTTGAATTTGTTATTCAAGCAGAGTGTTGTGTTCCATGACATTTAAGCATAATTCCAACTGTAAGTCACCAATAATGTTTTGAACTAATGTCACCATTGCAAGGAGTGATACTTACTTCTAGAATATTTGGTGCGCAACAGTGTGACTGTTTTATATTTTGCGTGACATATTACACCGTCCTGTTGAATTTATATATCTATGTATTCACCAAAAATATTTGCTTAGTATCACAATAGTATGCACAATAATGATTCTAAGGTCTGATTCATAATCATATGAAGCAGTTATTAAGGCTGGTTTACACGAGGCCAGTTGGCAGGCAAGGCAAGTGAGCAAGTGACCTGCCATTTGTGAACACTCGCATGGCTTTTGTAGGCAAGTCAAGTTAACAGGCAAGACAAGTGAATTGGCCGGAGTTCTATTTTCAGACAAGTTGCAAGTAACCTGCCTCTTTACTTGCCACGTGTGAACTCCCACTTGAATAGTTGTAACCAAGCAACAGATATCAATATTTCCAAATTTGTGAGAAGCGTGTTTTTGTTAAATTGCGGTCAATCCAACAAAACGAAACCAACCAAGTGGACGCTCCACTTGAAACAGACCACACGTGTGAATGCTACTTGCCCTGGCACTAGCCTGACTCAATTTGGATCAAGTTACTTGCTCACTTGCCTTGCCGGCCAGGACTCTATTTATGAATTTATGGGTGAAAGTGTGAAATTATTTCAACTGTTCGTCTTTGATAAATTTTATTTCGTCGCTTTTATGCAAGTCACACAGATCTGACATTTTCTGTCTTGCTTTTGTTAACGTCAACCCTCCAAAGCTCTAAAAGACTTCATTTAGTTCGAAGGAAGCTGAATGTCTTATTATGCTGGGACCGTAAGTTATGCCTTTTCCGTAAAAATCTCCTGTTAAGAATTATTTCTTGGTTTTTATTTTAATAAACACATAATAATGTCTTTCCAAAATGATTTTCGGGAGTACACCACAACATGCTCATGTTACGTGTTATGTGAAATGTGATACGGCACATTACATGACACGTGACATAATATTTTATTGCACCATGTTGTAGAGCAGGTGATATACACATATGTCCCTACTCTTAACCCCATAGGCAATTTTGTCAGATTTACGAAAATGGCCGACAATGCAAAACCTTACAAGAATTAAAGTTAGCGATCGTGAACTCCTGGGAGAGAATACGTTATTATACCATTAAGGGGATTAATCAATTCATAACAGTGGTGGGCACACGCAAAGCACTAAATTGAAATTATTATGGTGTTTCAAACAATTTATTCATTACTACAGTGGTGGACATTCTTATGAGCGCACTTATAATTATTTTTGATGGCTGTAAAAATCTAACCTCGATCGAGGCATTTTTAAAACTAACTGAAAACCCGACACAAGAACCTTTTAGCCAATATTTTGAATGCAACGAAGCTTCATGAAATCTTAATAACTCACCGCCTGAATTGGTACCAAATATCCTTAAGTGATGTGCAAATATAGCAAAATATTAATGAGAATCTCTTCAGAGGTCGTTAATTTATTGAAAGCTGCGTGACGACGGGCAATAATTTACGACGTAACATTTGTATATCCGAAGTGGCCGTGTTCGAACACGCTGCAGTCCCTCCGTATTTCATCCATGGCGAACATATCTATCATTAATAAGAGTCGTGAGGCTCTAAATTAATGACGACAACGTTAAGTGCAAATAGATTGCGCCTCAAGTCATTTAAACTCCGCGGTCTGCCCGGATGGACAATTATAGATCGTCACCAGCAGAACTTACTGTGTGTCTTTAATAGATCATCGCGCCTAAAAACCGGGAATATTTCAAATAATTTGCGCCGGGAAGGAGGAGATATTATTAAAATGTTTTCGACCAAAAGGAGCTGCATGAATTAAAGAGAAAAAATAAGAAATAATCACGGGCAGTCTTCAATCCTGCTCACCGATCGCCCCCTTTGCATTCCCTGCAGCGACGTTAAAAAATAAATGGACATTTCTTGAAATGCAGCAGGACCACTGAAGCCGACTACCGCTAGGTTCGACGCTGGGCCTCCTTGTGTATTCCCAGCGCCGAACCAGCGATTATAATGTCAAATTGATTCTGGTCTGAGCCGCATGTCCCCCAGGTTATGTGCCCTCGTCCTCCTGCTGCCGTGTAATTTTCGCTGGCAACATACATGCGCACCGCGGCCGCGGTATAGCAATTTCGCTCATTCAATTGATCCTTATCGATCGACAAGCGGAAGAGGCTAATTGTAAGTTGGCATCTTGGCAAAAATTTCTCCTACAACACACTGAGCTGGCCGATGTGATCTTGGCGAAACACTAGAGAAAGATCGGCGGATCGGTCGGGGCCACAGAGAGAATTCAGAAAACAGATCAGAACACGCCGATAAGTGGATGCCGAAAATTTAGCTGAAAACGCTTCAGAGCTTGGGCTCGGCGCAGAATTTGCGAAAATAAATTGATCCCACGATATGATCGGGTCATTATAAAATTTATGCGCTGCTGTGAGCTAAACTCCTCCCCTTCCACCTCCTTAATTTACTTCTGTGCGGATGGATCGCGGTTAATAGTTTCTGCGTTTCACCTTCTGCAAATGGGGATAGATTGCCAGGCCGTGCCACGTAATTCGAATGAGCCGAGATTGGATTTCTTAAACGCGGCAATTTATTTAACCGCGCCGACGATATTCTTAAAAGCGAGGCGGCAAAAACGCTGCTCTGTAGCTGGCCGCAATTTGCTCCCGCAAGAGCTTTCGCGTTCCTAAATTAAATCATCACGTGCTGCCGGTAAGTGGTGCAACGGCCAGGCTGGCTGCGTTGCAAAAACCAATAAAAGCAACTATTTTGCAACTGCCTTGAACGGCCTTTGAATGCCACACGAAATGACCCAAATTCTAACGTTACTAGTTTCAATCGCCGACCTGGCTCGCAATTCCGCGCATTTTCAAGAAATCAAGTTCTTAGCTAACCGCTCCCTGCCAGGGATCCTGCTTGAAGAAGACCCTTCGGCGGCATGGGTGTAGTGACCTTAGCGCAGCCGCAGGCGACGATCCGAAGGCTGCGACTAACGCGTTGTCTACATGTAATTTCACTTAATGTTGCGCTTTAAGCGATCCGAGCTGCACAGACCCAAATGGGCATCGTGCCGTACCTCAGCCTAATGAATTAAGCGCGCTTTAAGAAATTAATTCGCGCGCAGGTGCTGGTGCGAATAAGACGGCGGGCGGGCGGAGTGGCAGCGCCGGTGCAAGTACAACAAGCGCTCATAGCGCCCCCCCGGCTCTTTGTTCTCCGGGTCTCTTTCGACGCGTTTTTATCGAAATTTATTACTTAGCGTCAGGACCAGGTATGAAGTACATTTGTATAACGCGGAATTTACAATTACTGACAATTGCGTGATCAGGACCAATTTACCGGAGGAGGCTGTCGTCGTCGTTGAGCTGGTCAGCCAGCAGGCCGGCCCGGCACCGGGCACCCGAGGCTCGTGTGTAATTTCAGAAGCACAAAAGAAACTTGATATTAGAACAAGTTATAGATCAGGGAAATAAGTTTTCAATTTGCGTTTTTCCGCTGTCCGGTGTCCGCTACGGTGCCTCAACCCGGTGGGCATAATGCATACAACCCCCCGCACGCCGGCGAATCTTTCGATCGCGGATCAAATCTGGGTCGATATTTTCACGTTAACTTGATTGTTCGAATCAATTGTGAAGATAGAGAGGCCCTGCGGAGGGAAAATACGTAGGCGCGTGCACAGATTCAACACGCAATTCGAGCTGAATCCGGAGGAGGAAGGCGCTACGCGCTGGCTTGAGGAGGTTAAATTATTGGCTACATCGAACGAATAGGTTTGATAAATGCGCGCTCGACATAATAACATACGAGTGCTAGACCTTCAGATTTTTATCGGTGCGCCTAGTGTTTGGCAGTAACCACAAATAGGCAATAAATGCTACTGTTTCACGCCATATTGATAAGAGTGCATACGAGTATAGTGAGACTTCTTTTAAGATTCTTAGGTATTATGTAGAGTCCGCTTAAACCTATTAAAAGAAATATTTTAGACCTCACACAAAGGTAGACAATTTTGACAACTTTATGTACTCACGGATGAGAATTTCAATATTCGCGAATCCCGATCACAGTTTTTTTTTTTTCGTTACTCGTACGCTAACCCATCCTCCTACATACGAAATTTCAAGTTTATAGGTCTGCTAGAAGTATCATATCTTTTTGATGATTGGTCAGTGAGTCAGTCAGTGACGGAATAACGAAATTTTATTGTCGATATTTTGTAAGATATAATAGTTAGAAATTTGTTCTTCGCAAGTTTCGTTTAGTTCATTTAGTCGGTGACAGGACATTCCAGGCGCTTCAAAATGCCCTGAGTTGCTCCTGGCAGTGCTTGTTCGATTTGACGGGGGCAGAAAAGATTGATAAGGACTCGTACTGACAAAACCTTATTTAGCTAAGACGAACGAAAACGTGCATTACTCTTTCGAAACAGAAGACTGCCAACCTTTTCTCGTTACATAAAGTGGGACTAACGATTATTACACTACAGCCCACTTTTCTCTCGGATATCATCTCAAAAATATGGGCCTTGTGGCAAATGATATAACATCTCGAATCGGGCCGGAAATAAATAAGCAGAGTTCAGGCACAAAATATATCTTTTTGTCGCAGTGCGGAAGAAGGTGTATGGCGAAAATAACATGTTTTTTTTATTCCTATTAAAGTACCATATTCCTTTAATATCTCAAAAAACCTAAAAAAAAAAACTAAAATCGCTTTAAAACATCTGGAAAAAATAATGTACACTGAGAATGTATTGAGTGTATTGAACCAAAATTATCAGGATTGAAAAATTCTAGCGCGATCAATTGCTATAAACAATTTAATTGTTTATTTCGCTATAGCTATTCGTTTTAGAGAAAACGTTTTTTGACAAAAAAAAATGTCTCACGATGTAAGGAATAGCTTTTGTCTTTACAAGCTTTTCAGTAATCGGCTCTGGTGCAGAATGCATTTGACAGGTTTTTTTTTAATGAGCACAGTCAAAACTAATATTGCACTGGCTAGGGTCATATATCTTGATTGGAACGTCTAAAACAAAAATATGAAGATTATTTCTGAGCTTTCCTAACTACGATATATTTTTAGAACAAAAATTGTGGAAGTTATGTATGTTCATGCTAAGTTTAAGTTTAAAAATCAATTTTCTGAACATTTTTCGATATTTATAAAACTTTCAACAATAGATAGATAGATAATCATGTACAGAATATAGTGTCATTTAAAATTAATCGCTAGGTAATACATTTTTATCAAACCTTCCGCCAGTTGCAAAATAGTCGTTTCAAAAATCAAAATCGTTTTTCTCGAAACCTGATTTGTATTGTAAAGTGGGTAAGGACTCTAGCTCTGATTATACTGCACAAACCCGTTCCTTGCCACGGGTTAGCGAAAAGGATTTGTTCTCAGTAGCTCGCGTTGAATTTTATTAATATTTAAAATAATCGGATGTGCGCACCATGTTGCAGGGACTCATATAAAATATAACGTCTGATAGTTTAATCCGATTTTTAACCGAAATTGTTAATGTACAGGAGCTTGCATCCGATACAAACGTCAGATCCTAATCCAGATCGTACGTGTGCAATCATAAAAAATACATACCATTTTGAGCTTCAGGCAATCGCCTCCGATAATCGGTTTGGATAATGTAATGTTTGATACCGCTCTAGAATGAATGAAAATCGTATTAATATTTAATAATCGCGATATCTCTGACTGAGATCAAGTGATACGAAATATAATTTTTCAACCAAGGCTCTTCCGTTATATTGAGTTTAAGTCAATGGTAGCAATATGGTTGAAACTACTGGGACAATGCGGGTCATGAATACCACAGCAGTGCTATTAAATATTCTTAAAAAGTGATCTCATTATTATATGGTAGGCTAGGGATTAAACATACAGCGATGTAACAAGCCATGTTGCATTTAATTATAGCTTCACAATTTATCCCAAATGATGGATGTATGGGGTTTTCTATTTTCTTACCTTATATTTTTCGAAAACCTTACCTAATTGAGCATTTTTGTTGTTGGATTCGTAAACTATAAAATGCTTTAAAAGTCGCCCATCAATTTTTTCTGCTGTGTAATTCGTAAGATTGACTTTCATATTGTAAGTTCTATTGCACATTCAGGGCGGATCATTGTAATATTAGAAAATTATCGTACCACAGACTATCCTGTGTTACAAATTAAAACCGTTTAAAAGATACATATGGCATGTGTCTAAATATTAAAGAGCATGCTGATTTGTTGATGCCCGTGTAATGCATAGTTTAAAAAAGTTTTGATTTGCTTACTCTATGTTTTTTTCCTGTCGTTTGTGATTACTGCAATTCGACCATAAGACGAATAGGCCGGCTATCATTCAATCTGTGCTCCTTTAAGCTTAAATTAAGTTGACGGCTTGAGGAAAAACTGACTACTAAAGCTGAACGAAGTGAATTTAGTGCAGCAAATCGTCCGAATTTCGTTAGAAGTCGTAAATCAAATTGCCGTTTCGCGTATTTATAATTAGTGATTTGCTAATGCCAAGTCGTGCAATTAACTTGACCATGTGTAGCCAATTTTCTGATTTAATGCAAATCGTACAATTTGACAAGCCATGTTCGTTAATGGAATCGTATCGGTCTTTAAATCAGGAACATGCCCTAACGGTGGAAATAATGACTAAATAATAACACGGGTGAGATATTATAACAATTAAAATTCCAAGAGGTGAAGTTGGATGCATTTTAAAAAAAATTTAAAGCGCGATCTAGTTTTATCGTTACGATTTGGATTACGTACCTCTTGCATCCAGTCAAGGCTAGAAGTTGTTTTGACGTCTAAGCACTTGTAAAATTAATCAGAGACCGCTGCAGTACTGTGCATAACTAGTGCATCAGAAACCACAGTAGTTTATGTTGATTTAAAAAAAAAAAGTATGTTAAGGCCTAATCGATTCATTAATAGAAATAACTGTCACGTATGGTGTAGTGAAAATCCAGGAGTCATTCAAGTGCTATGCGCTCACGAAAATGCATTGTTTCTTGAGTACATTAGAAATCTATTCTCATGAGCGATCAGTTATGATCCAATAATTTTTTATTTCAAAGGGTCACGTTGTATACTTGCTCTAGTACCTAGCTACTTTTAAAATGCAGCCTGAAGCCAGGTAGAGAAGCGTTATTAGCATATTGTATTTACTAGTTACAAGTTCTTTTGATCGCAAACCTGAAAACTCGTGGTACATATATTGTTCATCTGGCTCAATTTCGTGTAGTTTAAATATCTATTCTACCCTGGTACGCTCCACTATCTACATATATGACGATTAAAAAAATACGGTATTTATATGAAATTCATCGCTTGCTTATTAATTTCTAAAGTTTTCGTTGGCGTGTATACCCTTTTGACGAAATTTTGGAAGACGATTTGAAGTGAAGATGGATGGATTGCACAAATGCTACGGTCGATTTTTTCCTTGGGTAGCTGCATAGTTTCAGGGTGGCATACATATGCCTTACTTTTCACAAAACACCAATGGGAGAAATCCAAATAGTATGAATCGCAACTTGTTAGCGGTCATATTTGCTTTGCAAAGCGCGAGATGTTACGACTTGGTTTGCAATAACGTCATTTCATGTGCGATGTGGCAGGTTGTGCTATCCTGTTGAAACGACATGTAAATTACGTCCATTGCATTCAATTCCGATAGACTATTAGGCATACTAAAGGAGCATGTAATTAACGTGTAATTATCACGGTGAAATGTTCCGTTTTCGTAAATGGCTATGTTTCCATAAGACAGATAAAAAACATGAATTTAACTAGCGGAAATGACGCGCGAATCAAACTCAAGTTCTTACTGAAAGAACCTCGAACCTATTCTTGAAAGTTTTTTCCAATCGTACTCACAGTCGAAAACACTTTTTTTTTAATTTTAAAAAATACCAAGGGAAATATTTCAACCAATTTGTTCATTATATCAACAATTTCTCGACTGCAATTGCCCGACAAGCAATTTTTGCGACAACTCTTTTCCCGACAAGCACTTTCCCGACAATCTGTTTGTAGAAATAAAATATTCAGTCAGTAGGCATTTTGTAAAAGGCAAATTTCAGTCTGTCGGGAAAATTGTTTGTCGGGGAATTGCAGTCGATGAAGTGACCGGGAACCATTTCAATTATAGCTAAAACAATTAAAAGTAAAAAAAAAGTCATTTAAGGGGGGGGTAACGTTAATTCGGCGTGAAAAAGGCCCTTTTTCAAGAATTTTTCCAGACGCTACAGGCGATACAAATTTAATTAGTCGATCGCAGCATTATAGTACAACCTGTGAACAATATTTTCCTTAATATTTTAAAACAAAATATAAATAATTAAGCCGACGGCAGCACATATTCGGAGGCGCCTCGAAAAAAAGTTGTTTGTCGGTGAACAATATTACTGAAGAGTGGATCATCTGAATTAAAAAAAAAAAAATGTGTCATTAGATAACCGCTTTCCAAAGGTATTCCTGGGAGGAATTTTTTTTTTTTCGATTTTTCAATTTTTGCTGACACTTAGAAGTGAAAACACCGATTTTCGTCTAAAAAATGAACATATTTGTTATTGTAAAATCTATAATAATGAAAAAAAAAAAAAAAGCTCCCAGCGTTACCTGGTCATTTATGTAAAGAAGCTGTATACAAAATTTCAAAATAATCGGTCGAGTAGATTTTGCTCTAAACTGTTCACCGGTTTTCAAAATGACAAGCGTCAGAAAATCGCTTTAAAGTTTTGCATACCTGAAAATCGAGTAGTATACATGAAAGCAACAAACGCTCAAAGTTCTGTATCTTAGTTAGTTTTACTCCGATTTGTTTAAAATTTTGACACAACAATCTTAAGATGTTGTGCAATCATATGAAACAATAAAAAAAATTTAGGGATCCCGGGAGCACAAAGTCAGCGTGCCACGCACTTGCTGGGCAGACATAACCGTATCGGAGCAACAAACGCTCAAAGTTCTGTATCTTTGTTAGTTTTACTCCGATTTGTTTGAAATTGTGACACAACAATCTTAAGATGTTGTAAAATCATATGAAACAATAAAAAAAAAATTAAAAATAAAATTTTTTAATACGTTACCCCGCCCTTAAGTGTTCCAAAATACTATATAATGAATAGGCACTCGGTGTGCACTCGGTATTTGGCAATTCACGATACAAGGGAGATATGCCAGGGGAAAGACATTTTTAAGAAAAAATATAGATAGCTAAAATATGAACTTTTGTATAGATTAATAAATTAACTTGTGGATTATTGAATTTATTGCAGTCAATAGAGAGTTCAAACACAGCGATTGATTAGCTTAATTATTACTTACTATGACTTCCCAGGGGAGAGATCACAGTTACCGCACCCACATCTCTACACCACAGAAATACCTGACACTGACAGAATTACCTACTCATCAATAATCATGTTAAAATGGTTCACATGACGTTTGCTGTTAACTTCACGTGAAGCGGGGCCGCTTCATGGGTTGTGTAGTTGTGAGTGAATTATTTTAAAAATAATAATGGATCAAAATATGCCAAGGGAGAGACCCCAAATCTGCGGGGCAAAGATTAGCTTGTAAAAATTTAATGATAATGACATTAAGACGTATTTTTGCAAATGTAATAATGATTGTTTAGGTCTGCTAGTATAAGCGTAAGCGTTTTATTAAATATTGTGGATTTCAAGATAATATCTTAGAACAAAAATGGGTCCGGCACAGCCCAGGGGAGAGAGTGAGTGGGTGCAATGTTATTAAGTATTATATTTTTTGATGGAACTGTTATTTGCTTCTACTGATTGTTGTCTCGTTGTTGGTGCGTGGTTAGTAATGCATTATTGATCAGTATTGTTAAAGCGCCGGAAAAACTTAGTTGGATTGCGTTTAAACATGTCCAATCATTCCTCAGAAATGTTCACTCGAATGTCTTTTTTAACCCACTGCGCTTTGAACAAACGCTGCACCCATCACGCTGAAAAGTTTCCATGTGTAAATGTTCGTGAAGGATGCAGTGAACATATTTTGAATGCAAGTTTCAGAAATCACAGCTAAATAAAAATATTTTTTTTTACTTCCTCAAGTATGACCAAAAATATTAAAATATTAAAAAAATTGCAAAACCTATTTGTTTTTTTTCTTCTACTTGCTGGACTACATAACTAAGCAAAGGTAGACGAATGAATCGGGGCAATGCGACCAAATTTTCATTATAACTGCACAAAATGCCATAAAATACACATTAAAATTAACAAAGCTCCCCGCGGAGACCCAATAAGTAATTAATTGAAAACGACGACATTCCCGTGGCATCGTGAGTCAATAAATTACAAAAATTTTAAAAATAGTCGATTAGAGCAATTTGCGAGCAAAAACGATTTTTGGGGAAATTCCAAATTTGTTGTTTTGGCTGGTCAGTGGTCACAAACCTGCACCACCGCCGCCCGCCCGTCTGTCGTTCATCGCAGTCGCGGTGCGTTTGAAGCTGCTGACCGCGTGAGAACAGCGGATTTGGAGTGACTGCAATTTGTCATGCGCCAGTCGCTCCTCCCTGCTAGTTGGCATGATTTATGGCAGCGCTGTCTAATGATATTAATTCAAAAATTGCTAACAAGCCGATTGGTACTGCTCTGCATAAACATTTATGTAAATGGGCGAAAAGCTCAGCTTGGGCGACATTTTTCTAGCGACCGCGTCGAGACAGCTCTGCAAATAAGTGTAGCGCGAGGGCAACGCGAGGAAGACGAGGACGGCGGCGGAATTATGCAAAGCGTCTATGTCTGCATGAGTTCGCCACTTTGATCATATCTGGACGTGAAAAGCTGCCTTGCGCCAACCAACTCCGCCGGGTCTCGCCATGGCCCGCCGTGATCGTCGCGATCGGGCTCAGCGGCGGTGTGGGTATTTCCCCTATTTAACTAATCATAACCGAGCGCCTTGCTCTTGATCAAACAGTTGCACCTGCCCGAGTCGATGCCGGGCGCCTGTGGTAGTGGTGCCGAGCGCTCCACCATGGTCGCCCGATCTCGCGGGTCCCCCGTGCCGCGACTTTTACCACGGCCCGAATACTAGCGCGAAATATTACTGAATTGTATTGTGGGCATGACAGATCATATGTCAACGGGATCTGGCCACCGATTGGCTCGCCCGAACTCTGTGTAGGTGGAGGCCACTGTACCAGTCGGCGGCAGGTATCGCCAACGGGACAACACAATGATCGCTCACATGATCAGACCGGTCGCGCTATTAATTTAGAGGGGGACGCATTAATTGGCGAAATGGTCTCTACTGTGCTGTGAATGGAACGCCGTGGCTGGCTAAGTTGGCTAGCGTGCCTCGAGCGAGGCGTTTTTGTTGCTCCTCGCGATCTGAGTGGTCGTGACAATGGACAGTTTCGCCGAAGCGCCGCATGCTGATTGGCCGCTGTCTCCTATTATATCGTTCCAGTCTATTCAGGCCGTGATCGCGGCTGAAGTCATTTCTGTTTTTATCCGCGCTCGAGAATATACTCGCGTTATTCGCGAAACTCGAGATGGCGAGCAATCCTTACCCCGGCTCTTTTCGGGCCGCTGCATAGCTCGCCCGTGGCCAGCGGCCAGCTCGCGGCTACCAATGCCGCTCGGATCGGATCGTTTCTCAACGCCCAGAAGTAAATGTCCGCGGAGAGATGATGAATTATTGTGTGGTTGCAGAAATCCATAAATTATCGCGTTCTGTTAGTTTTGAGCATTTCCAGACTGCTTGGGTGGATGCGTCTAAGCGCGGCGAGGCCGGGCACGGAGGCGAGAATGCGTTCGACGTAATTTATCGCTTCTCGGCGTTTTGCCGCTCGGCCACGCCGCGCCGCGCCGTCAATAAATTCTGGCTCAAAAGTGCGAAATTCGATTAAAGTCCAAAACTGGGTCATGGCGTCAGGCCGGATTAAATTTTCGCCGTAATTACAAAAGCATTAACAAGGAAGCGTTGCTCCGTCGTCGTCCCGGCAGCCCGGTAGACACCGCGTCAGCCGAGTATAATTAGCCCAATTAAGATAATTAACGGCCTCCCCAAGTGGTAGTTTGTTTCCATAAATTGTCACAGTCAAGTTCGCGAATTCATTAGGGCTCGTGGCTAATATCGGGCCGGGGCACAAAGGACACGGACCACACACTCGGTTCCGTCGGTGATGGCATTATATTGCGGGTGGGATGCAGCCAAATAAAGCGCACATAGCATGGCCGAGAGAGCACGAAGGGGGCACATAAGCGCAATGCAGCAGAAACCAACCGTGCAGAGACGACAATTTTTTCCGGTGGAAAAACGCAATAAAATTACCAACAAAAACAATAAAGGCTCCGCTGCGGGCTCCGAGGGGTCAAGGAAAAAAGTAAATTTATTGGCGAAAATTTTCGTTATGTGCGGAGAGAATGAACTTCCTCCCTCCGCCCGGCACGGCGGCTACGGCGCTGCTGCAATAATACAATTTCGGGTGTAATCAACGCGATGCTTGTATCAGCACAACGGGCTTACAGGACACTCGGTGGACATCCAGCGAACGGCGGGCTTTTACCCATCTTGCGCGCCTGGTACTCGCCGATAGGTGCTGACTGCGGCTCCTGTCCGTCTTGACTGATTGCATTCTTTATTCGGCTCGCTGTTCGCCGGGCGAATGAAAATATTATCCCCCAAATCCAGCTAACAGCGTGCTTTACATTTGGAAATCTGTAATCTAAGCCGTAGAGAAACTTGCCTCTCGGACGGCGAGGACTCTCTCTTACACGGCATTTTGCGCATTTGTAATACCGAGCTCTCTGAATCCGTATACAAACAATGTGACTACATCGCTCAAATTAAATGCCTGTTGCGATGGAACCGCAAGGTATTTTGAAAATTAGCGAATTCTATGCAAAAATTTCCAACGCATCGATAGTGCTAAACCACTCGGAAAGAAAATTTAGCGAAAAAGACAAAAAAGTACAATCCAAAAGTGTAAGTGTTCGCCCAAGAACCTCACCTACAAAGAAGAACAAAGAGAAACGCATAATACAGCATGAATTGACATAGCCTCCTCATCACGTCCTATGCAGCTGTCTCCCGTCATCTAAGGAACCAGGGAAGACTCATCTTTAGTTACTATAAGAAAAAAGAAATGAACTGAATTAAATGAATTAAATAAAGAATTAAAACACATATAAACATAAATGGCACATGCATTTTAATACACGTTCAACATAAAGATCTGTAAGATGCAAGATCTAGGCGACAAATTCGAGGTAAATAAATTGTTCTACCGCAAAATTTCCCCCCGAATAAAGTCATGATTTATGTGCTTGTGTCGCATGTAGCGCCGTCCTTCTGGAAATAAACGTCATCTACGAGGGACGACTGATAAGTTTACAGTCTGCGGTACTTAGGAATGACTTATCATCTCACTTGTGGTAGCACTAATTATGAGACTCATTGGTAGCATAAATACAAAGTTTTTGTAATATGGAGATCATTAGGTCTGTTCGTGTACTCAAAGTTTTATAAAACTTTACCCCAAAACGCGTTCAGGGGCTTTGTAAACTGGGGAGGAGAAATTCATAAAGTTTTTACTAAGCAAATTTTCCGTGGGTGAAATTGAAATACAAGAAATTGACAACTATAACAACATTTTTTAGTTGGATTGATTAGATCAAAATATTACAGAAAACTGTTCTGCAAGGGTTTTTTTTCTAATTTTCTGTCAATAATATGTGTATCAATGTTTAAAAAGAAGTTCAACAAATTAGAAAAAATTCATTATATATCGGCGTTCGTTTACTTTTGAGATAAATTACCTTGTGAAGCTTGAATAACGGCGAAAGAGATTTAAGAAGACATGTCATTTGTTCTTCGGGAATCTGGTAAAAAATGGGCTCACTTGTTTCAATAAGGACGAGCTATGAGGATGATACCCGCCTAGGGCGTCCGAAAAGTCAAAAATTTGCACATGTCTGGCACCGAAAATTATGTTTTTGCTAGACCTGCATCTGTTCACATGGTGCTGGTTGCGTGTCAGCCTCTGGAAGACGCGAGCTTCTCAGAAATTGGCTATCCACCCTACAGGCCAGGACTGGCCCCAGCGATGTTTTCTTTTTTTCCAATTTGAAAAATGAGTTATGAGCGCTTTGAACAGATTTGCCGATGAAAGTGACATCAGTAGAAGACCATTTTGAAGACAAGGAAAAGAAATATTTTTTGGTGGTTTAAAGGCGTGAGAAATGTATTGCACTTGAGGAAGATTATATTGAGAAATCTTTTTTTTTATCATAACGTGTGTTTCCTTTATTGTCTTATACCCAGGATAGACGGCCAAGGTCGATTAAAATCATCTTGTTGGAAAGTGTATCTTCTTCTGATCATCCATCCGAAACCCTTGCTCCCCATACCATATCATACTATTCGACTGTACAACCCATTATACATACAATAGCTGTAAGACATGTGTCCAATTATGCATCTTGAAAGAGCACTGTAGTGTAGTTTTAATTAGTGCCATTGATTCATTGAACTGAACTTAACTCTTGTTCCTCTCTTGCAGATTCTCCGTTGGAATACTCGTTGATGTTCGAAAATTGCCGGCACTTGGCGCTCATTGCAAAGGGGGCTGCTCGCTCAACAACCTGACCTAATGACTATGGCAGAAAGCACTGACCCTATGGGGCATCACAACAGTCAGCCGTCGCACCAGCACCAAGTGAACAACAATCACCCGTATGTGACCAACAACAACATGCCGTGGAAGCAGCGAAAAAGGAAGCGATTGTCGGCCGTACTGGACAAACTTCACAATCACAGTGTGGTGCACAACAATAACCAGGGCGAGGCAAGCTACAAAACGCCCGACACCTGTAAGACCCGGACCAGCAGCGAAGAGGAGTCCGAGGAACTATCCAACTCAGATAGCCCTAGAATTAGCGTTAGTCCACTACAATTAGCAGAAGTCAAGGACAATCAGCTGCGCGTTGACATTAAGACTGAACAGCTACCCAGCCCCTACGATAGGTACTTTCCGATTCCGTCGCCGTTCTTCGGGTACTACTTGCAGACGAAGTACTTGAACGAGGTGTTCCGGCGAAGAAACGAGGTGTACTCGTCGCCGCCGGTGCAACACAACCATCAGCAGCAGAACCAGCACCAGGCAGATGCCCAAACCCAGCCGATACATCAGCAGCCGCCACAGCAGCAGCGACAGAACGCCGACCAGAGTCACGACTCGACGTTCAACTACTTGCCACCTCCTCAGGAGCAGCCGCTGGACCTGTCCACAAAGGCGAAAAAGGCCCTTATGCCCACGATGGACCCGAGGCTCTGCAAACGGGAGCTGCCCAACATCCTGCCGCATGGGCCAGTGGGTGTACCTGTCATAAAGGGCGATGTGGCGTCACCGACGACCAAGGAGTCGGTCGCCTGGCGCTACAATTTGGACGTGTCGCCCGTTGTGGAAGAGATGCCGCCCGGGTCCGATGTGGCCTACGTGTGTCCTGTGTGTGGTCAAATGTTTTCGTTGCATGATCGGCTGGCCAAGCACATGGCGTCACGGCACAAAAGCCGGAACACATCCTCCGACATCGCGAAAGCGTACGTCTGTGAAGTGTGTAATCGCTCGTTTGCACGGTCTGACATGCTGACACGTCACATGCGACTGCACACCGGAGTGAAGCCCTACACGTGTACTGTCTGCGGACAAGTGTTTTCTCGCTCGGACCACTTGTCCACGCATCAGCGCACACACACTGGTGAAAAGCCGTACAAATGCCCGCAGTGCCCGTACGCCGCATGCCGCCGTGATATGATAACGCGCCACATGAGGACGCACACGCGCTACGAGGCCCAGCGGAACAATAATGGCGACCCGCGCGGCAACTCCGCGGTCCTCACCGACGTCCAGATGAACATCCCGCTGCTGGTGAAGACCGAGAGCCTGGTGGACCAGAAGGCGAATATGTTGGCCGACGTCCGCATGAACATGCCGTTGATCGTGAAGACGGAAAGTGCGTAACTACTGACTCCTATGGAGATCTCTAGGATTCCTCAAGGAGATTTGGTCAGGTATCCTGGCCGCCCTTAGCGAGTAAATCTCTGCAAAGACTGAGAACATTTTTTAGCGTTAAGTTCGGTATTAACGAGACAATTGTTTGTACGCGACGATCACATCTCATCACCCCGCCACCGCACATCGCCGCCCCGCGTCCCGAACCGATCTTCGCTCCCCGCCAGCTACCCATCTCCCCGCCCCGCATACCCTAACCGAAGGTTGTGAATTTAGCGTAGACTTTAGTGTCCTAAGGCCTTCAATTGTCGTTTTACTTTACCTAGGCTAGTAGGCTCGCGCTCAGTCGCCGTTCATCAAATGAATGCGGACGAGACTTGTCAGACATTTCCAGTAGCCGTTCTAAGCTCTAAGGTATTTTGACTATTTTTATTTGCCTATTTTATTATTATTATTTTATTGCGCTATTTATTGTTTTCGTGTGAGCATTAATTTATGTAACTACCCCTAAGTTATGAACTTGTGTTTTCCGTCATTAAATTTGATCTTTTTCAAAAAGACCTCTCTTTCTTTCATTTGCGCGCTGTTTCGTTGTCCCTTTCCTTTTCAGTTGGTTCAGTTCGTTGGTTGCTATTCAGTTGCTTTTTAGTGCGCTCTCTTTCCTAGCTAGACGGATTCTCAAGGGAGTCTCTCACACACGTGCTTTACTATTATTAATTCGCCGTAGTCATGTTGGTATGGAGCAGTTGGGCTGTACTGCTGTTTTCAGCGATATTTTTTATTTTGCCGCCAACTGTCAGGTCCGTACAATGGTAAGCTAAGCACTAGTTTTAATCACTTTGGAAATGTTTCCCGCATTCGAATAGATTTCCTTAACTTCGACACACTACTTCTTGGAGCCCTGTTTGGAAGGCTTACGAAGATGCTGTGGAGCTTCAAAGGTAAGTTTATTTTCTGTGTGCATTTAAATTTAATAATAATTTCAAGTCGACGTTAAAAAGCAATTCTTGCCTGGTTCCAAACAAATTCTTCCCCTTTGGAGATTTTTTGCTTCAGAGTTGAAATATGCCCGTGAGGTGCCTTTGAAACAAAACATACGAAATTAAGCTGATACGAAAATTTTTCCTCATTTCAAAATGACTGTATGTCGTATAGAGCCGGAGCAAATCCGTGTTTCTGCCAAATTAGAAAATTATGAAAGAGGTTACAATTATTTTGCAGAGGAGTTGATTTGATTGTATGCTCGAGAAGAACGTTCAGAGTCCACAGTGTGACGGCGTATTTTCTTACGAGATAGATTAACCCTGGTTGCTTTTTTTTAGTGAAATTTCAGGATTTTCTATGGAGAAATTGAAAACACGAACAAATTCTGAAAATCAATCTTGTGTATATATAAAAAATTAGACAAATTGAAATGTTTTTTATGCGTTTTTTAGAACATAGTTTTTTTTTCTAAACATTGCATTAACATTTTCAAATTTGTAGATGATGATTAATCGGCTATAACGTCAGGTAACTAGTAATACGCTATCCCACGCGCTGCTCCCCTTCGGTCTCTAAAAAACTCTCCTCGACATTTTTTATTAGCTGTGGCAAGCATCCATCTACAATAAAGGGACAGCGCATAACAATGAGAGAAATTTGCCTGTCACAAGGCCTTCCTACCTGCCTGAACGTGGCAACATGTTTCTGCCTACAACTCCAAAATGAAATTGACTTTTTAAAAAATCTCTTCAGCATAACAATTTAGAGACTAAAATATAAAAAAACCAAAAAAAAACAACTCGATTTTTTACAACACCCATGCCGGGGCTTCCCCTTAATGATCGTTATCACTTCCACCTTGAAGACGCCGCTGGAATGATGAGGTCACCACAGAATACGCCCGGGTTTGGACCCATCTATAAATATCACCAGAAGGTCTATTCTGAGATCCCAATAACGTTAAAAATACTTCCACGGAACTTTCATTTCGCTCATACTGAAAATTTTCACTTCAGGCGAATATGAGAGCAGGTTCTACCGACAATTCTGCCTAAGAAACCGAACTTGTGGAACATTCACACTAAACGATGTTGGCATAGGAGAATAGGATATTTGCAATGTGAACCCTTTTTCACGTGATCTCAGAATAGCCCCCATATTTCCCTTTTTCCTCCAGCACGTGGACACTGTTCAAACTTGACTGGTCTTACCTTTTTTATGCGCCAATCTCTATTCCAACATTTATTTATTCATAAGGATTGGGGCAACCCATATGGTGGGCACTGCAACTTGAAGGAATTTGGTTTCAAAGTTCCGTTAATGCAAAAGACCCTTGCTACCCTAAATAATTCCAAAGTGTCTTTCACAGAAGAACATCGGATGCCAGTAGTGCTTAAAAGCTCGACCGAAAATTTTTTCCTATACCGTGCTAGAGTCGAACAACTACGCAAGATATGTGTTGTAGTTTCATCGTGTTCTTGATGCAGAGACAATCCTATTTTATGTACTTAGCTCATGCCTTACCCATTATGAATTCAGACTTGGACGCCTTGCAAAGATGGTGTTCTATAAATTATCTCCCCCTTAACGCCGAAAAATGTACGGTAGTGTCTTTTTCTCAAAAGTGTTCCGTATTGACTTTGACTACACAATCAACGATTGTGCATTGACTAGACTAGACAACACCAAGGATTTGGATGTGATGTTAAATTCCAGCTTTAATTTTAACGACCATATTAATATTATAGGTTATTTATTTATTTAGTCTACAGAGTACACTCCAACAGACTATTCAGTATCCTAATAGAAATACAATCGAAGATCTAACAATTTGAGAACACCCTTAGCTGAACATCTAGGACTAATTTAAAAGCAGCTCTGCCCATCCACAAATCAACATGATTATATTTATATGTCAGTAAGCTTACTTGAGCAATATGTATGTATGTCTGTTTGGTTCATGCACTCTATAGTTTGTTTTATGTTTATTAGGGTTCCGTACCCGAAGGGTGCCCTACGGGACCCTATTCCTAAGCCCCGTTTTCATAGAGTGTGTATTTCTATTGCCGCTATAACAACAAATAATGAAAAACCAAGATGACGAATTTCAAAATGGCCGCCATGCAATTTTCGATTATGTTATAGCGCCTCTCTTGTTTCTTTAACAAAAGTATTTAAAAAGCTCATATTGTTATATCTTGTACGATGGTACGGAACCCTTCGTATGCGAGACCAACTCGCACTTGACCGGTTTTTATTAATATAAAGCAATGTTCTAGACCGTAAGGATAAAGAAGAAACATAAATATTTATCAAGTTAACGAGCGCAGTGGATTACATTCTAAAACAATTATGGTGCGTCGCGTCTCTAATTTTTGCACGATCACGAAAATCTGTTGAGTTGTTTTTAATATATCCCAACACACATTGTCAAATAAGAATTTGAATTAAACGTACTATCGAAAGGGTTCACGAAGACGGTAAAAAGAGAACTATTTCCATCTAGAGGAATTAAGCTCAAGGCAAGTTTTTGACACAGTACATCAAGTTCACTCTGAAGCGAATTAAAATCAGATGGTGATGAGATAGATGCAAATAATTGCAAATGATCGGCGTATAATAAAACAGAAGCGAAAGAAAATATTTTACTCAAATCATTTATAAAAATTATAAATAAGAGTGTGCCAAGATGACTTCCTTGGGAAACGCCCGATTTTACTGAAAATGTTCTTAACAGTGTTGAGTCAATCTTAACGCATTGTTCACGTCCAGATAAATAAGAAGCAAACCATTTCAGAAGTGCAGAATGAAACCCAAAAGTGTGCAGATTATTAATCATAAATGAATATTTATTCTGTTTAGCGCCTTAACAAAATCGGTATATATGAAAGCCAGTTGCTCTCCACGTTCAATCGAATTAGTGACAGTTGATTTGCAATGGAACCCGGAACTTCAAAGTAAATTTGATCCTTTACCAAACTTTAATTAACAATTTGGCCCGCCGACCCCACTTATAGAGTGGCTTACTATAAGAAAACTTCCAACTGTCCAGAAATATACCTGATCTAAAAGACAGATTAAACATTTTAGAAAGAGGAAAGGATAACTCAAGTCTACAGTTTTTTAGCAAAAAGTTACTTATTAGATCAGGTTCATGGAAGGTACTATTATCAAGCTTACTGAAGCACATTTCAACATCACTACAATCCAATGGAATTAAACCTATATTAACAGCAGAAGATGCGCCACCGCAATAAGATGAACCATCCGAAACCACGTCATTAGTAAATACAGACTCAAAATGTTTAGCAAACAGATCACAGTTAACAAGGCTAACTCTCCTTTAGGCTTCGTTAAGAGATGGAGTCCAATGACCCATATACATATAACTCGTCTTTTATATTGCACTTTTGTGAGGCCTACCTTAGAGTACGCTTGCTGTGTGTGGTCGCCATTTTATGCATCCCACATTAACCGGGTGGAAGCTGTTCAGCTGTTCTCCCTGTGCCTGTGCACCTGACGGCTGCTGGCTTGCTATTTCAGCATTTATCACTCCGTTAATTTCTCGAATTTTAAAATGTCCCTGGAACAACATATTCTTCAAATAGTAAAAAATCTTTTTTTTCAAAATTCTAGACCAGAATGTTACAAAAGCTATAAACACACAAAACAAAACTACTACTAAGTTAGAATTTTAGCATATCTACAAAATACTAAGATACCAAACGAAAAGAATTTAAATACAAGATACGAAATGAATTTTAAAAAAGTTTTATAGTTACAAGATGAAAATACGTATTTTGTATCTTGTATCTGTATTTCAGATACTTGTATCTTAGATAAGTCACATCTCTGCTACTAACATAAGTTTGACAGTGTATGTGCAGTTCTAGGTTTCCATATCACATATTATTCGATTATCAGCAACATCTCATTCTCGCTAACGTTGTAATTCAAATCACCTGCACCTGCAAATCTAATTTTTAATTACATTACAGCTGAACTGAATTTAGTTATATGGTTTCAGTTTCATTGCATTGCCCACTTTGCCATTAAAAACGAAGTGATCTTTTACAGTCCAGTTTTGTTTGACTTCCATTTGCGCAAAACAGTTCATGTTCTTGCATTTAATTTATTTAAACAAGCCGGATTTGACGGAAGTGAAATAAGGTTTCGTGTGGGCCAGGTAATTAGTATCAAAAGTATAACAACTCGGTATCTCGTGACCATTCTGCAGCAGTCACTTCATTCCCTTCACAACTCAAAAGTTTCAGCTCTGAAGGTGGCCTCCCCGGTTCAAAGTGGTGTAACCATTTTTTCCCAAAACATTCAACGGAGCAGCCCCTCCGCACCCCTGAAAAAGGTCTTGGGTAGACTACTTGCATAGAGTAGTACTTTGCGATTGCAAAAGTGCTCTATTACTAAAATCCCTGATGTCCTCCCTAATTAATGCCCCGTCTGCACGGCAGATTAGAGGGGCGCTATGTAAATTTGCCTGGTACATGGCCCGGCGCAAGACTAGCAATTCTTCAAATCTCGGCAAACAACTGCAGCAAATTAGTCAACGACGCTCCGAAGACAATGCGTCCCGAGGATGCACCTAACGAAATGTTTTTGCCGTTATTTTCGGAACGCCGCGGCGCGCTTATCGGGTGCTCAATCCGGCACCGGCGATAGTTGCGGTCGCTGGTCTGGTAATGCCGCCGCCGTCGCCGATCCCGCTGAGGTCGCCACGCCGCCGTCACAAAAATATTGTCATCGCCGAGGCTCGAACGGACACAGCGAAGCCCGTCTGGCGGGCATTGTTGTCTTAGATAACAAGCGTCATCTGTCACGGATATTACAAGACGCAAAAGCCAAAGCCAAGGAATGCCTGCGCTCTGCGCGACACCGAGATAAGTCATTGTCGCATAAAGCGCTCGTAATAAGCGCTGCGACATATCGGTATGCTCTAAGTGGCACGGAGATGCCGAGATTGCGTCCCTGCCCGGATGCCCTGCCCGCAGACAGATTCGCCCCGAAATGCACTTTCCGAGGACGCAATTTCGCCTCCATTTTTGTGATGTCCCATTCATAGGATATAAGTTTCATCCGGCCCGGCCCAAACCAGGACCACCCGCCGCAGCCGTACGCCTGGTAGCTGAGCCCACATGCTAAATCCGCTCCCGGAACGGGGGAGCCGACAAATTTACTGCTGCACAAATCCACCCCCTACGAGCCTTGTTGACTGCATTGGGGCGTCGGGGGGCAGGAGATAAACGTTGGGTTGGGTGGGTGGTGGTGCATTGCAGGTTGCGGCTAATGTTTGACCCTGTTTCATCGACTCGTGCAACAGCACTCGCCGCTTTATATTCATGGACACCAGTCGGAATGCGAACTTTGCATGAGACCCAGTACCCTGTCCGGGTCGGCTCCGTCATGCAGAGGTTCTGATTACCGGGTGCCGGGGGGATGTAAGCGATGGCAATTGATTAGCATAGCCAAAGACAGGAGCTGGCGCTGGAATGCGGATGGACGGGCACAGTGCTCCATGATTAAACGCTAACCGGAGTAATATCAGCGTTTAATTAGTTAATTGGATTACCTAAGTGGGCGAAAATGATTGGTTCGCTCTCGTTCCTTTTGCCTTCTCGCGGGTCGCGATAATCAGCGATTCACCTAGACACGGCGCATCACCTGCCATTATGGATGGCTCTCGGAAATGCTCTGAATTTCAATCGACGTACAGTGCGGAACATATAAAAAGTACATTTCCTGCTCGGCCCAGTTCCCTGATTTCATTCATTTGTTTTTAAAACGTACAGACTCGTCGACGCTATTAAAATCTGAAATCCATTCAAGCTTTTATTCGACGTAGTTACGTGATACACCTTTGGCATGGTTTGTGACAAAATACAGTTTTCTCTCGGACCGCTCACTTGAGTTTGCAAGAAGCCCCACTAACTTTTACATAAACCAAACATTAATTTGTTGAATAAATATTCTGGAATGTGGAAGCGCTTGAAATGCAGAAAAAAAGAGGATCAAGCAAACATTTTCCTTGGTAAGAAAGAGATATATTCGCACCTACATCAATACATTGTACATGCATTTAAATCGAAAATCAAATCCTTCACTATTAATAAATTGTATGTCCTCTTTTTATTATCACCTATGTTGGACGATTCTACATTGGCCTACCCTGGCCTGTTAATATCGGGTGATCGGCTTCCATTAATCTAAAAAAAACCTCCAACAGTAATGCCTTGTTCGTTCATCGTCTTCAGAATATCCCACAGACGTCCGACTGGGTTTAGGTCTGAGGACTGGGATGGATAAGGAAGAATAGCTAATATTATTCAATAACCATTCCCGAA
This sequence comes from Neoitamus cyanurus, assembly GCA_947538895.1. NCBI lineage: Eukaryota > Metazoa > Arthropoda > Insecta > Diptera > Asilidae > Neoitamus > Neoitamus cyanurus. Next base: position 55,123,269 of record OX384540.1, read on the forward strand.
CTAGCTGATGCGAAAATTGTTTTAGATAATTGCCCTGGATTAATGAGAATCTGCTGTCGACCAAACTGACTTTTGTAGCCTATTTTTTGGCTTATCTAGGCACAATTGCTCATTTTTACACTTTTAACCGAATTCAAAATGAAGAGGTTATCAATTCGACCGTCAATTATTTTTTTATGTGCCGTATGTTCCCGTATAACTTCGTAACGCGTGACCCGATTTTGATAATTATTTGTTAGGTTGAATAGAGTAGGTTGCGGAGTATGGTGGGTATCAAGGGGCACCGTAGGTTAAGTTGTAAGAGATTAGTAAATGTATAGGGTCTTTCAATAGGGATTCTCGACTTTGAAATGTAAATAAAACAAGTTGTGTGTGAGATATCCACTCCATCTTTATTTTATATAAAAGAAAATTTGATGGATTAAGTATTGAATATAATGTCGTTCAAATATTCGCCGCGGCACTGCTTCGTGGCTCATATTCAGAAGTTGACCCAAATTTCGCCAAAAACTGCGAGCGCTACAGATCGATAATAAGCAACTTCTTGTGGCCTACACTGGATGATATGGATATCGACGACATGTAGTTCCAACAGGACGGCACTACGTGCCACACAGCGCATGCCACGATGGACATTCTACACGAGAGATTTGAGAACATGGTAATCATGCACGGCGGCGACGTGAACTGGCCATCGAGATCGTGCGATATAGCGCCTTTAGTCAGATTTATACGGCAAAGTCATCGAAAAATAGATCTCCAGATTACGTGAATACGCGGCGGACATGCGATCGGCGTTATATTCCGTACCTAATGCCATAAAATATTTTTTCAAATTAAATAAAAGTGGAGTTGATGATATCTCATAAACAACTTGTTTGTTTTTTACATTTAGAAGCGTCCTTGTTGAAAGACCCTGTATATTGCACTTTGCACAGAAATTGGCATAAGGGGGTTTTCAGAGTGCCCAATTTAGAAAATTCGCTATGGCCACAAATATTAAATTACACTAAATTTGAATGAAAGTTGCATCACCAAATAAAGTTCACTCTAGTGGTTGCACGGCGTGATGTATTACTTCCTTTGAAGATAATAAAAAACCAATAAATTCAGCCTTTTGTTGAACCTGGAATAAACATAGGTTACACTCTGAAGCAAAAGCAACTGTTAAAGTTGATTCCCCGATGGAATTGTCACCAAAAAACCGAAAAGGAACATTGATTCAAATGGAATCACCAAAATGCTGAGTGGATGTATCAATATATCTATCCTTTTTCATTCGCAGGAAGTAGAAAACTATTATGCAATTTATTTTGAATAAATTTCATTGAGAGTTCGCGTTTAGCGGAAATATTAAAAAAATTTGAATGAGGGGAAAAACCAGCACAAGGGTTAAAATAAAATATGTCGAACTTACCAGAAATAGCAAGACAAATTGTTTGCAACGAGTGGGATGACGGCAACAATACATGGAAACATGTGGAAAGTACCTTTAATGTAATTAAACTAGCTCAATTGTGATGGAATCTTCCAAGAAGTGCGTTAGTCTTTTCAGAAAATGTCTGCTGCATAAGATCCTGTTTGTGTAAGGGTAACATTTCCATTGTGCTGTTCCTATTAATTTTAGCAACGTACGCTTTTTAGGTGTACTGCCTTTAGTTTCAGTTGGTCATATCTGTTATCTGGCAACATTTTTATTGCAGTCATTCCTTTCAGTTCATTCATCACCGAATTACGGGGCCCTTGCTATTGCATATTTTGATTAAGCTCAACTAGCCAAACATATGTCCAAAGTTAATATTTATATTTAGAGCAGCTGGTGCCTTGGCTAGACGAGTCGATTAGGAGCGGCAATCGCTGTAAGAATGAAAGCTCTTAATGATGTTGTTATTTATGAATTACTTTATTATAAAGGCAAGACTGCCGTATATTGGCTTCTTCTCCAATACTAACCATTCTAATGTCAGAAATATTTCCAGGATGCTTTCGTCAAAGTCCATATTGAAGGGTAGTCGTAAGAATTTGTAATTAAATTAAAAGAATTTGTTATACCGTTGGAAATATATTTGTAATTTGTATGTCAAGTAAATCGCTAAAAGTCTAATGAAATAATTTTTTACTTGTTGAATAATTTGGCATAAAGTGGGACCAGAATTAAACTTAGTTAGATCTGTTATGTACCTTAGCAAAGCACTAATGTTATTGAGAATGTCCTCGTTTTTATTACGGCTGTGTTTTATAACGATTATATTACGATTAGTTGAGTCGACAAAGTTTAAGCTGAATGCTATAAGGAACACGTGAGCAATAAAGTTAATTTATTTAAGAAAAATGTTTACTTTAAGTTCTTTGTGCATTGCATAAATTCGCACGTTAACAAATTGATTCAGAGGTTAGGAGAGATGCTGAGGAAGGTGAAGAAATATTTTTGTAAATGCCAAAGTATTCTTTCGCGGCAAACACCTTATTTACAGCGATTCAAAATATACGAATACGTACTTGCAACGAATAACTTTCAAATAACAGTAACAATAAGTCAATTTGCTGTAAAAATGCGTTCAAAACGAATAATGTAAAAAGCCTAAATAAAATATTTCGACTTTTTGCGGACTGCACTTGCAGTTGTCATAAGCTTTAAAACTTTCTAACAAAGTTATACTACATTCGAAGCAATATAAATTCCAGGGTTTTATGAGACTTTTACAAATAAACGTTAAAAACTATAAAAGAAAAAAACACAAAAAAAAATACAAACAAAAAAACAAAAAGTATGAGTACTTATATTTCCAAAAATTCAAAATATTTAAATGAAACCTTTTCTTGCCAAATCGATTGCGTGCTATATAACAAGTAAACTATACAAATTTTTCGTAATTTACAAGCAATAGTGAACTCTTCTATTCCAACAATCGTATAATTTTCATCTCCACTCAAAGTTTACCAACTTTCCAAATGCAAAACAATATTACAAGACAATTTCTGTTATTGAACAAGAGATCAAATTTATTTCAATAAAGAATTTTGAACACAGAATGATTTTGGTTCTTTTTTATTCAAGATAAAGATATAACCTTATTATACAAATACCAATTCACACGACAATATACGAGTAATTGGCAAAATTCAGGTAAGTACAACTCTATATAATTTTGTTTAGAGGGTCAGTCTACTTTGGGGACGAAAAAAATTAAGTAATAGTCAGTTTTTCTCTTGGTGAATACAATAAATAAGGATTTCCATTATTATGTTAGAATTAAATAAGCGCCCTATTAATTTATATTTGCTTACTAGTTACGTATATATTTTTATTTTTGGAAGTTCCTTGAATTTTATGGGGCATTTCAACCTAGTAGCGACATTCCGTGTCACAATATTGGGCGCACCTTCCGCCAGGTTAAAGATAGCGTCCTAAGCTGACCAAACAGCTGCCACTTTGTTGCAACCACTTCGGGCCAAATAACTTCTGAATATTGCACGCCGCCTACACAGGTATATTTTCTCACAAACGGCAACTACAGCTAGCGCATTGCGCTAAATACAGGCGGACGCAAAAGGCGGTAGTTATTAAAGTCAGGCCGGTGGCCAAATTAAAATTGTTTCAATTAAAGGTGGACGAGAAAAATGTCCGTCGGTCCGTTTCTCGGGCGCGCGACAATGGTTGCAACACAGCAGAAAAGGAGCAACAAGCGGGCCCAGAAGTCGCGACAGGTCTCAGGCTGCTCACACGATGGCTGCCCAAATGAGTTATGATTTATCGGGCCAGGCCGCGGTGGCATTTAAGACGTCTGCTGTTTGTCAAATTATCGCGTTGTTTATTCGCTAATTAGATTACGGCGACAGATACGAATTTCAAACGAAAGTTTTAGCCGAATGGCTGCGAGCAATGCACAAAGCTCGCGGCGCGACGTCCGCGACCGCCAACATTCCCGATGGCCCTGCAGGAGAGGAAGACCAGAAAATCGCAAATTGGCGGAAAACAAAAGAAGCACTCGTCGAGCATTCGCACATAATTCCTTGCCAATTTAGTGCGCTATTTATACCGGATAATTAGATTCATCTGCGAGCTCATTTGCAACAAAGGAGTTGTAGGAGAATGGAGAACTGCTCACCGAGGCGCGCGAAAGGTGTGAAGAAGAGTTTTTAGCGCGACCGATTTATAGACAGAAAATATTTACGGCCCTCGGCGGCCAGAGGGCTGTAAATAGGTGCCCGTGTAGGCATACACGCGGAGAGGAGAGGTGCGCTTCGGCTGCGCCGTGAGATGGGAAATTATTTATTGTCAATGACACTGCAAAAAGACCGACTCGCTTACCCGCCAGCCCGCTCCTCGGCCAACCATTCCGTCCTGATGAATAGCCTGCTCGTTTGGCCGAGGGCATAGGCCCTTAATAGGTGCTCAGCCATGCGCCCGTAAAAACACCCAAATGTTCTAGCCACCAACTAGCCTCTGTCAGTTACGACGTAATTAGCCCAAGCCTCGATTTTTGTTCGACCGGAGCCTTGTACCTCTTGAGAGCGTCGTAAAGCAAAGTCGCGGCTTACGACTACGAGTGCGCCGTGATTCTGTTAATGCGCGGACACTGGGAGCTTTGGTGGGCTATAAATCCCAATTAACCGATACATCGACTAGGCGAGTCGAGTACCTGCTACCGGAAGCGCCTTAATTACGTAATTTTTATCCAATTCTCGCTGATTGAAATGTCTTTGGGGCCACTAGCGCGTTATTAAATTTTTAGCCGTCTGGCGGAGGTAGGGAGGCTTGAAGCTGGGCGTTGACTGTCTTTCTGAATAGACCACGGTCCACGGTCAAATTCCTGCGAGTTAGGCCGCAATTGACGTGTAATCGATAAGAATTAAAAAAGAGCGGTTGTCGTTGCCGCAGTGTACTGAAGGAGTAGGCACACATTCGGTTTTTCAGCAACGAGCATCTTGAAGGGCGGACAGGCCCTGCCGAGCTTGGCACTCAAAGGCAATTTGGTTTTTGCGACGGCCATACCTGGCCACGCTGAAACGTGTTATCAGTTCTCACTTTTCTGGGAGAACGCCGAGCCGTGGTGTAATCATTTCGGAAATTCGTAAAAAACAACGGCGAGGCGGCCTCAAATTTTCCGTTGAAAAAGTCCCGAGTTTACGAGGCAGAATGTCCGCCATGTCCTTGCTAACCTGTAATTGACGTGAAATTGAAAAGCAGGATATTGATAGGATGATCGTTTTTTGTCCGCGCCAAGCACTTAAGATCCCACTCAGCCGAGCTCCTGAAATGGATCTCGGCGTTTTGCGTGCATCGATAAACAACCCGCTCGGTCCTCCGCAAGTGTGTAATTTCCTAAATTACGGCGTACGTTCACTTGTTGTATGATCCCGTCCATTGAGCACTGGTGGTAGGTGCACATCGATGGAACACTTATTAACATACAACGTCTCATCGATGGTCTATCGTCTTACATTCAACTGGGCCCCATACATTTTCAGGTTGCAGGTGGTGCCCGAGCGCAGCAGCCTACACTCCCGTCCGGGGGCTATTGGATTTCACATCGTGGTCGACGACGTCGCCATCGATTCATTCATAAAAGCCGGCCAAGGAGCTCGGTGTATTATTTCCGAACATAAATACGCATATGTGCGCCGACATGATCATCATCATAATTTACGTGCAATCATCATTATCGCATGCGCAGCAGCAACTTGTATTGAGACGAAGAAGGGAGCCCTCGTCCTCTGCTCGTAAATATGCTCCCAGTGGTCAGTGGCCATTGTATCTGGAAAGGAACAGTGACGGGCAGCAAAAGAAAAATTGCTGTAGGAGGATTAGCGCAAAAACAAAGAAGTTTAGCTCACTGCCAGGGATTCTGTGATCTTGGTGGGAAAACTTTGCTTCGCCGTCTTCTTATTCTGGCTTCACTTCTCTCTCTTCGCCGGCTTCACATTTATTTCTAATTCTTTAATTCGTGCGGGAGGCAGGCCGGTTATACTAATGCCAGCAGCTAAAGCCACACCTGCCATACCTTTTCATATGTTAAAGACTCTGGGACAAGGAGCTCCTCGTGAAAGATTTTAATATTCAGTTTACGCACCAAGTTACAAGAGAAATTGGCAAGAGCACTTAACGGGTTACAATCTTTTGAACTTCCGACCGACACGGACTAATGCTATCCATATCATCGAGGGCTGATTACTTACAAAGAAAGAGAATTTAAGAACGAAATGTACACTTGTTTTGCCAAAGTTAAACATAACAATGGGCAAAGCGATTAGTGCTAACACTCTCAGTTCTAAATACACTCTGGCCCAATTGGTTGTAAATGCGAGGAAATATCCTTGTGGGTTGCACTGAATAGAACTTGTTAGATGACTTGATAGTTGTGTGTGAGGTATCCGCTCCATTTTTATTTTATTTGAAAGAATATTTTATCGCATTAAGTATGGCTTTGCTTGGTGACACGTATTTAGGAGGCACAATTTTCGATGACTTTGTCGCATAAATTTGGCTGAATTTGTTGCATGGTGTTCTTCAGCCAGTCTCAAATCGCTCGTGCAGAATATCCATCGTGACATGCGCTGTGTGGCACTTAGCACCGTACTGTTGGAACTACATGTCGTCGGTATTCATATTATCCAGTTTAGGCCACAAGAAATTGCTTATCTTATCATCGTTCTGTAGCGCTCGCCGTTGACGTCGCTAAAGATAATTTTTTGTGCGACTTTTGGGTCAACTTCCGAATATGTGCCACCAAGAAAACCAGCGGCGGAGATTTGAGCGACTTTATATTCCATATTTAATGCCATAAAATATTCTTTCCAATAAAATAAAAATGGAATGGATATCTTACACACAATTTGTTTTATTTACATTTAAAAGTCGAGCGTCGTTTATGATCCGTGGAGACCCAATTTTGAAGCAACCAATGTGAAAGCAACCGTCTCTGCTTATCAGAAATGGGAATCGTACGTACGTCTATAAGCCAGTAGGTGCGTGTGTATGTACATTAATATGTAGACCCAATCGCACGACATTATGTCTCCGGTTCTATTAGTCGTATAGGGCCCGTTTAAGTTCATTTAAGGCAAAAGAAGCTACGTATATGCAATTTTGTAGAAGATAACATTTTGTACAAATTTAAGTTTATCAATAGAAACGGAGCTATGAAACCCCCAAAAACGGCTAAAAACCCGTACTATGCAACATTTTTAGTTTTTTTTCTACATCACATACCAATAACTCCATAACACTTGATGGTATCGCAAAAATCTTTAGAATAGATTTTGTAGATAGTTAAATTAACTACAGAATAAAAAAAAAATTGTTATGACCAATAGAAAGGCGTGTAAGTAAACTTAGAAAAAAACAAAAGTTGCGTTTTTCAGGTTTAGTGCTTATACAGGTGTGAGTTGTTGTGTGACACAAAAGTAAAATTGCAGTTCTCTCTGAGCACACGTCAAGTAAGGACGGTTGGGATCGAGGACGGCCGGTGGCAGGCAGGAGGGTTCGATTCCATGCTCTTATTGTCCTTACTATTGTCGTATTCCCCAATCTGTCACCAACGGTAGATGTTCCTTTTCCTGAGCCTAATTCGGGTAGGCGAAGCATTTTGCGGGCCATACCAGATCAAGGAAAATGGATGATTTTTTTTGTCATATTTCGGCCACACACGATTTCAGGTTATTTGTCCGAAATTGAACCTGTATCCAGTGCGCATCCAAGAAACTTGTTAAAAAATAGTTTTCCGGCTTCCAATTTCCATGACAAGGACTTGAAAGTGCTCCACCCACGGTCCAATAACTTGGAGCATGACGTCACAGCAATTAAAAATGAAAAGTTCCTTGATCGTGTATGTCCTGCCATTGAGAAAATTACTTCAAATGTTTCGGCCGCTTTCGTTAAATAATGTTATTTTGATCAACTCCATCCTATGAGTGCAGTTGTGGAAACCTCCATTAAATATCTGTTAATGGTGTGCTTAACATTATGTTTGATTAATATCTTACGTTTCTATCTGCTTTGCATTTTTTACCTTCCTGTTATTCAATCTGTATCTACTCAGGAGCGCACGCAACTTGCGAATAGTCTGGATGATACATGTGTTACATACATTTCGGCAAAGATGCATGACACTATCCAGTGCATAAACCGATGTATCTCTAGATCTAGATATGTCGGCACCTCTGCTCTGAACTGCTGTAGAGAGTGCGCTTGCAACTAACCGACTTTAGACACGCTGCAACTGCATTATCAGCACTACAATGGAGGAACAGAGAGATAACCCAGTTATCGCGTGAAGGCAACGAATCTGTGCACGGACCATTTAAGACTCAGCGCCGCATCAATTTAGAAGGTAGATGCCGGGGAGACCGGAGTTCCTCTTCCTCTACTGCCCGGGACTCGCGGTGCATCTCACCTCCGTCGACGCCGTCCTAACACCTTCGGTCGTGGCCGGGCGCAACATTAATCATAAAAACTACATTCCGAACTGTGCTCACATCGTCCAAATAGATTTTGTTGAATTTATTGAAGCGATGTTCTGCGCGCGATTTTTATCCGCGGCCCGGCGATGCAGCGATCCTCGAAACAAGAGCAAAACCGGAGCTCGAATCTGAATGTGGCCGGCGGCGGGCGCTTTTTGTGGCACTTGTTGCGTGCAAGAACAAGTGTTCAGGAAAATTTTTCATCGCCGATTGCAAGTCCGCCGGCAGCGGCGGCGGCCGAGCGGAGCACCTCCGGTCGTGTATGGCCAGAAATTGAATGGTGGACACCGCGAGTCAGCAGGAGCAGCGGCCGAATCCACTGACCACGGACGGCGGGCATAAACCATTGGAGGCCATTCATGCCGCGAACAATGGCGAAGGTGGTGCCGTCAAAGGATGCCGACCTTTGGCTGAAAGGTATCGCAACGGGCACCTTGTGCTCTTTTGATAGTTTTCGACCCAGTTCCTTTCTCCTCGTTGCCAGGGCTCTCCACTTGATTCGGATTACAAATTTACACACAACGGGCAGCATAATGAAGCCAAGGGTTGAATAGGCCAAGGAGAGGGCTTTGTTGGGTGGGCTACCAGCGGATTGTTCAGCTAATCGATACCCAAGATTAATTGCTCACAGTTGATTGAATATCATGACAGCGCGTTTACATTCGAATTGGCACAGAAAGGAGAAATCGGGCCGCTTTTTGCGAATAAATTTCTCCACGACGACACTGCGAAGGGCTGGGCAGCTGAATTAAAGCTGAACGAATATGCGAGTTACTGCCTTGCTGCTGTGGCTTTAGTACAGAAATTCATGGTACAGGAAGTTGGGCGCGTGTTTGCACTCGTCCGGTCGCCTCTTACGCCTATTAGCTCCTACTGTATTTATTGGGTGATGCGGGTCAATGAGGTTTTCAGAACAAGAATGGATGGCACAGTATAGTAAAAGAAAAGACTGAATTAAGGACCTATTGGAGACCTGTGGAAAAATAAGCGACGGCAGTCGCACAGTGGGCCCAAAACGTTGGCTAAAAGTCGAAAAATTAAGTTTCGAATTAGCAGTTTTTTGTATGAGTCTGGTAGAAAAAGCTTCTCTGTATATTCAGTCCAAAATAAAAGCAGGTTTCTTCTAAACTTGCGCGCAGCTGGCATTCCAAAGTCACGTACTATCGAAGTAGCAGTGCCACGTCAATTTGCTGCGAAAAACGTTTTGTTCGAAAAGTACTTGAAGTTTTTAATCAAACGGGTTTTTGTTTTTAATTCCACTCACTGGAGGGTGATCTGAATGAAGGTATGTAGATTATTTTTATATGTGTTAATATTTCATATGTCGACAAAATAGTATTCTCGCTTCGCTCGTGCGTCTAACCCTGCCATCGTGGGCAATCGGCTAGTTTTCACCCGAGTTGCACACTGTATTTTTCCTCATAAGTGCGGCGGTGGTTTCGATACGGAGGTCGGGGAAGGAGGAGTCCGTGGGAGCGGAACGGGGGGGGGGGGGGGGGGGGGCAGAGCCCCCTGCAAATAAAAAACAACAATTTTTGCTGTAATTATCTCTCAAAAAGATATACGAAAGGTTTTATGATATCTAAGGTACAGATGTTCAAAGCAATATACTATTACAATTACACTCATGCCCGGCTTAAATAATTTATTTAGGTACCTGAAAAGCATTAAAAGGATGTTTAACACGTGCGAGTATATAAAAAAAAATGGGATTTCTTGAAGAAATATTCTGAGTGCACGACCAACCAGAGCCGGGCAAACTCGGCTCCTTTGAGTCCCGACTGCTCCGCAGGTAGATTTCTAGAGCTATTGCAAGTGCAAGCGAGAAATGCATACTCCTGTCCAGTGATCAGTGATGGCACATGTACGCACTCCTTCTCATTGCGTTGATCGAGCGACCCAAATGCACTCAGGTATACGGCTCTCATGAAGGATTTCTTGAAGAATTGAATTGAAGAAGAAAGAAAATATTCTGAGTGCATTTCCATTTCAGGTACCCATGTGTTATTCGAAGTCTCGCTTGTGTTCTTTAACATTACCAGTGGGTTATTCCCAACAGGCTTTACCGTGGGCAATCGGCGTGTTTCCACACGCAAACCCGTGCGGAATAGTAGTGGTTTCCGCGCACGTGTGAGGAAATAGTATATTACGATACAAGGGCGGTAAGGAGCCGATTGCCCACGATGGCGGTGTTAGACGCACGAGCGAAGCGAGTTCGTTTATAGCCATCGTGGGCAATCGGCTACTTACCGCACCGTGGTTAATTGATGACTTACCGCATGGAAACCCGTGCGGTAAGGTACCACTTACCCCGCACGTGTGCTGAAAAATCTCTTGTGAATGCATTTATCGTGAAAAAAATTTGATGTAAAAATTTGAAAACAAAAGAAATTCCCTTTAGTCTAAGTAAAAGTGTGAGGAATAATCATTGAAAAAACTGACTGCAGATACTTTCAGATTTGATTCTGGCATAAAGTTAACCAATATCGCGCGCGACCGTGCAGCAAAAATGAAAAAATTAAACATAAGGTTTTGTTCCGATGTGCATGAAATTTAGAGCACTTACGTTTTCGCGGTCGCTGATCACGAATATAATGTATATATATAAAATCCCAAAACCACGGATGCAAAATGCCGGAACATTATCCAATTTTCACGAATTTTAGTATTGGAGGGTTTTCCGGGTCGCTTATTATGAATCGGATGTTAAAATTGTCAAAAACAACAACAAAAAATGGTGCGAAAGCCTGATGAAGTGGTAACTATCCAACTTGGGTAAGCAAAATGTAGTGTCTCCACGGGGAGGAATGGATGCATCCCGATACCCGGGTCGGGAACAAGTCGACAAACTTTCGTCTAGATTTCTCACAAAAGCCATTCTGATTATTCGACAAATAACAATTCGATTTTACTGTGTACACTATTAATAAAAATGAGTTTGAATAATATAATGAATTATTACAAATTAATCGAAAAAGACACAAAAATTCTACAACGACTATTTATGTCGACTAAATGGTTTTTACAAAGTCATGTCCACCATTTTGGAGCTGCCATTTTGTTTTTTTTTCGAAAAAAAAGGTTCGAAATTCTTGTCAGCTAGCAGAGAGCCCCGTGTTGCCCAAAATTGTATTTTTAATAATGTAATTTTTTCATTCCGCTAAGAAAAATTAAATAAAAATCAATTGTTGATATGTTTTCAGAATTTTTATTAGAACTAGTCTAGCAACATATTTCCGCAAAATTCTCAACATTGGTTTTACCTATTTTGAGAAAAGCTTCGATAAAGTTAAGATACTAGTTTTCTTTTATCAAAGGTAACAAGACGGGTGGATATAAAATGCTTAAGCTCAACTAAGTATTCGCGAAGGAGTAAAACGATAACCGAAATGAAAAGTACATACTGTGGGAAAAACAACCTAGTGTTTGTAATAAACAATTTCGTCGTTAGTTTAATGTGATGGCCATCATTGTCAAATAAAGAAACACGGCTGACACACTTCCCCGTCATTGTGCCGATGTTTGTACGGCTCACCAGAACACTATAGCCTACTTCAAGAGTATTAATGTGGAAGAGGTTTTAAAAAAAGGCATTAGAACAATAGATCTTATAGGTGGCGTTGCTTTCGAAAACCACCCGCTTAATTATAATAATAATAATAATACCTATAGGTCTGTAGTGCCGATGGAATATATCGAGAATCTTGGGTTGTGGTACCACCCAGAAGAATCTTCTGAGCGGATAATCGACAAGTGTTAAAATTCTCAAAGGTGCACAATTGAGCCTATTTCGGGGCTACTTAACGACAAAAGTCAATAGCTCATCGCAGAGGAATTAACACCTGACGGGATTTAAGGCATGCTTAAAGCCCAGCAATTTATCCGGTGCAACGTCTAAAGGAGCTGGCAACGAAGTCGGTTGTTTGTCCACTTCCCTTCTTTTGTACCAGACGGTCCTCCGGTATGCGGGAGCGCAGTTAAAAATAGGCCAGTGCCTGCAGTGGACCGGCGACCACCTCATGGACGCCGCAGTGTGGCCCTGCCCATCTATACAACGGAAACTGTTTGCTTTGCTCTTGACACACTCTTGACTTGGCTAGTCCGTGACTTCAAAATATTTTGACAGATGAAGACGCCGACCGCGTCTAAGTCTAACAAGGCTAGCGCTAAATAGTGAGCAAGCACTCGCAGGCGGGCGGAATACGAATGATCTGTCTGCGGACTAATTACATGACAAGTCAAAGTCCGGAGCTGCTGTCGAGTTATCCCTGCTCCGCGACGGTACACGGGCGTAGACGCATCAATTACCTCCGCGGAGCAGTGCGGCGGCCGTGTTTACCAACTTGAGGGAGTTTATAAACAATTTCAGGTGGTTCTTCCGCTCGATAATCACGCCAGCGAACACGGGGGCTCTGTGCGCAGAAATTCCTTTCACTGGTGCCGCTGCTAATGGCAGCCTCGGGGCCAAGGGAAAGTAATCAGTTGAATTAGAGAAAAACTCGCGTAGTTTTAGCGGAGGACGACAGCTGGAATTTGAATTTTTTGCCAACGATGATTTATCACGAGCGGCGAAAACAATTTTCATTGCATGGAGCAACACAGCAAATTGATGTTGCAGCAAGTCGGACCACACGCAATCCCCGGATGTGCCGCTTCTCGCTGGCTCTGGTGCTCCGGACGAAATTTGCAGTGTTTTGTTCAATTAAAAAACCTGCCAAGTGTACCAGGTTCCCGTTCGTTCATCAATTTCAAACCCAGCAAACGTTGCTATACTTTCTTGACTTCCACACACACATGTAATTTACGTTTCTTCCTCACTTTTTTTTTAATATTGTTTTCTTGTAAATCAGTCGCATACTTTAAGAATAGTTAAACTGATTTAAGATAGAGCGATAAGTGTGCCATGACTGTAGCTATACATAAACGCAAACGCAACTTCTTCTTAGTCTTGCTAGTTTAACCTTTCGTCTGAATGACCACAGCGCACAAATTGGTTAAGCCATATTTCTTCATTGTACTGCATCATTTGAAAACGAATCAACAAATGTATTGAAGCTAGAGGAGAACATTTCGCGCATTTACTCGAGTAACTAACTACATCAAGTACTCTGATGGTGACCCATGATGAATAAAAAAATTAATTAAACTAACTCAAAAGATACAATTATTGACTTGGTTAAATATCCGTTGATTTGACGGGTGTTGTAAAACTAGTTGCATATATATGTAATATACATATATTAAACGTCGGTAGTTCTAGTGTTAATTAACACAATTTAGAGAAAGGAGAACCTGAACTCTGAGTGGGGCTAATAGCATTTACACATCAAATACAATCATTCCATCGATATGTGCAACCAAAACAAATTCGCGACCGACGAATATGCCCATAAAAAGGACACGTAACTTTCGAATGGTTTCTGTAAACTCTTCTGCATTTTTTTAATGGATCTTCAAAATTAATAAACCTTATTCCGAAATGGGCCTAATAGCTCAGTGGTAAGTACGCCTGGCTCGGATCATAATTGAGTTGCGCTTTTCCTGATAGTGTTAGATGGTAGTCCCATCAGTTAGGATAGCTACTGTGGCCTGGCCGTCCAATCATCGAGAATAGTACCCAAACATAAAATGATTAAATTAATATGAAGCAGAGCCTCGAAGTGGAGAGGCTTTGTGGAAGCCCTATGCTCCTAACTGGATTGAAATAAAAACCATTTTTTTTATTCTGAAGCGGAACGCGACATTTTCGTAAATATCTGTGTTTCCATACGACAACATCAACTATGTACAGAAAAATGTACAATGACAAATTGTTACCTGTTTATTTTGGTGTGCATACTCGACCGGATGGAATGAACGTAAATGACATGTAGCTCCAGCAGGACTGCGCGACCTGCCTCACCAGACACAATATAATGACGTCAGGTCCGTTTTTTATTGAACTGTGAGATTCCTATCCACTACTCCCCCCTGTCCTCACGGTGCATAATTCTATATAAGTTTTATGTGGGCTGGCCCATCGGTATCTTATTTAAGTATCCCACCATTTTTTTATCTTTAAGCTGACAACCCTAATGATTTTTTCCTCTGGGTTTTTGTAAATTCCAAGTTCTATGCTAATAAACCATAAAAAATTGCTAACCTAAAACATGACTTGAAAAAGGTTTTCAAAAATTTCATCAGGTTAGGGTATGTCAGCACAGTCTTGCATCTATTTTTTTTTACTTCACTTAGAACAACTAGGTCAGTAAATTAAATTTGATGATTTTTATGTTTTAAATTTTTTTTCAAAATGCCCTCTTTGCTGCACAGTAAATTGTGGATGCTGTTGAACCTCATCATTGGTTTTAAACGGACGTACTCTACGAACCAGGAAGACTTCTTTTAATATACATAGCCGCTGGCAAAACGGCTAGAATCCTGCAGCATGATGCACCCATAATCCAAAGATTGCACCCAACGACGATCAACTTCGAGCGGAATTTCAGACATAACACCTCCTGGGCTGTTATGTGCTTTATCAGCCAGTTTGCAAGAGGGCATTCAACTTAGCAGCCATGACCACTAGTCCAGTGTGGCTGGATAACAGTGATTGGCGCTAATCGCCAAATTAATACGCCTGAACTTCACCTGTAAACTGCAAAATATTTAATAGGACTGAGAGGTGGTGTAGCAGCGGCTGTCGAGCTTAGGCGAGGTGTAATTGAAATAAACGATAGCATCCGCCTACCTGCAGACAATGGTAGCGGTTCCCAGCACGTGTCCAACCAGAAGAACAATAACACTCGCCGGCTCTGAATAGGGTAATAACACGGCAGTTAAGTTCGCGTGAGGCTCGTTGGAGTTTCGCTCCTCATAGCGCAGCCCGCCGTGCCCAGAAACAAGAGCAGCGCAATCACGATCTCTTTTGAAGATGGTTATCTCCGTACAAAAGCGCACATCCCGAGTAGCTGGCAGAGCGGGCTAACAAGTGTCAAATGCATGTCAAATTAGTAATGCATTATCCGCGGATTGGTTCGAGTTGCCGCGGTATGCGCGGCTCGTGCGCTAATGGCTAGACTATGCCGGAAGCACTCCTCGTTTGTGAGATACAGGTGCTGGAGGACCACTGATGGATCGCCAGTAGACGATTAGCCTCCACACTCCACAGATATCTGAACTCCTTCTAATTTACATTTTTTAAAGTTCATGTTACGGTTAGTTCAAGCTTGAAGTCTGAAGATCATAAAAAACTTCGGCAATTCCTGACTACGTTTACGCAAATCGTACAGGAATGTATAAACAATTTTAGCGAACAATGTGAAAAATCCAAGCAATTCTTTAATTGCCCACTTTCCAGGAATAAAAAGACAAACCGAGCAAACATAATGACACTTCCAGAGCGGTCGTAGGAGCCATTTTTGAGTTTGAAAGAAACAAGCGCTAATTATTTTAATTCACATCCACCTTTGTTGTTACTCAACGTTCCCGAGAACTGAACAAACATTTTATTGATCCTCTTTTGATGTAGGGGACGCGCTTCGCAAAAAATTTATTTCTGGTTTTCGGTCATTATATATATATTTTAGACATTTTTTCAACGAATATTTTTGACGTGAATACGTCTTTCAAAACAGTAGAGGTGCAACCTGGAATCCGAGCGACATGAAAAGTGAAACATTTTGTTTCGCTCATTCCCAGAAACTATAAAAGCTAGCTGAACGGGAGAAGTGCTGCGTGAGAGATGAATATTTAAACATTTAATTAATCTAAATACCCCCCCTGAGCACGGCACAAACGTCACGTTGCAGATAATATTGTTCTCCCACTTGGAATTCTCTTGTTTTAAAATAGTATTTTTTTTGATATAGAAGGTGTTTCATCTACTATGGGGAGCAAAAATGAATGGGGTGATAGATCTTACCTAGCCAACAAAAAATCGTTTTGGAGTTGAGTTTCATTTAATGATATAACAAACATATCCACCAAATTTCATCCAAGTTGAAAATGGTCAAGTCCAACTGTGTCGATTTGAACAGGAATGATCCAGTTTTGGAATCCTTAAATAGACCATTTTCAAACGACACTAAATACTATAATAAAATAATTTTACGTTGTGGGACCCAAAAATACATTCTACATATTTATAGAAAATTTTCCTTTTTCTTCTGACAATATACGTGTTAAGAAAATTTACAACTATACAAAAATTAAATTTCAGTTTGATACCTTTATCCGTTCCAGATAAATTGAATGGCAGAGAAGCACTCAAACGAGGAATCCTCTAAGGATTCCCTTTGTTCCTATTTAGGTGCAGAACCATAAAAATTCATCAAAAGGAGGTTTTGATCTATTTATTTCCATCTACGTACCTACGTACATTTATTTATTCAAAATGCAAGCGATCCAAAAAATGTATCGCATTAGACAGACAAGGGACAATTAGATCATAGGGTAGAGTTGGTCATTGTAGCGCATGGTCAAACGAATATATTCCCGAAATCCACGATAGTATGTGCAATATTCCAAACTCCACCGATTGCTCGTCGTGCACAAGAACGTGGGCCTTCAGAGATCTCGACTTGGTGTATGCTCTACAAAAATTTTGGCCTGCGCCCGTATAAATTCCAGTTGACACAGGATCTCAAGTTAAACGACCATTTGTTGCACCGTATGTTCGCTGATTCGGCTTGATAACTTCTCAAAGTTGACCTGAATTTCGTCCAACCAAATATTGTCAACGACGAGGTCCAAAACAAATAACATCGGACCCTACTTCTTTGAGAACGATGAAGGATGAGCATACCTTGCAATGGGGAGAGGTATTGGGAGATGATTAACAATTTTGTGTAGGCCTGTTTTCTTTATATGAACTTGCAAGGTAATTTTCTTCAAATAGCGAGCGTTATGTGTCACACAAGTGGCGAAACAATCCATTCCATGAAAAGTTCCTTGGACGCCTAATTCCACAAAACGTTGACGTAATTGGCCACCAAGATCGTCTGGTTTGACACCTTTAGACATTGCGAAATTACCACTGTAGAACCTCATTTATGCCAACGTGTCATCGAAAGTTTAACCTCTCGAATGCGCATCACTGGGCGAAGCCATCGCGGCCATCTGAACGATATTATTTCCCATTGTTAATGTACTTTCACTGACAATAACAATATTGTAAAAATCAAACTTGTTTGTTTGCAAATTGTTATATTCAATTATGGACTAACTCCCAATTGGTTAAGTTAATTGGGACATTAAGATGCTGTGTGCCTTGAGTATTTATACTTATACCTTTGATTCAAGTAACGTAGGTTTCGCGAATTAGAGGATTTAAACCCTCATTGAAGATGTTTTGCAATTCTTCAGTGTTCAGCCTGAATTTTAAAACTCGATTGTGGTAGGTCTTGACAAATATTTTCGATATTTACATAAAAGTTCACTTTTCCAACTCTTTATCCTTTTCGCGCTCGATCCCTAAAAACAGCCAGTGCAGTCATAGCATATCAAATGGCAATTTAACCTCAATAAAATCACAGAAATTGTCCTTTTTTCCCCACACGTTCAATACCGTCTCACATGACCGCGTCGCCATTCAAATCGGAATTAAAAAACTCTTCTCACGTAAGGAAACCTTCCTGCCGCTTGCTCGACTTGAGGGCAGCCTTTTTCCTTTCTTATTGATTTCCTCCGGTGAGCTCCCTCAACTCCGAGTGGAATCAGAAAGCCATAACTCAACGGGTGTACACGGTTTGAATCGTCGGGGTCAAGGTTTAGTAAGTGTTCGGAATTAATTTCTCTCTCTTTTCGTTTTAATGAGCCATAAATAATTTATTTGAGCGTAGAGGCCATTAATTTTTTTGCGCGACAAAGGCGCCCAGACATACAACTCCTTAACGAGTTAATAAGACCATTGTGGGAACACCTACCTAAAACACGACCAATCCCGGGCTGGGAACGCATACAGCCTGTCGATTGCGTGTCAATTCGCAGCCTAACCTGTCACAGCAACCTGTTGAAGATATGCACCTTGAGAATGAGCTAATTGTCGGCCGGGTATGTCCAAAAGCGTTCGGTGCGGAGAGCTGGCAGATATCGCCTAGTGTCCTTCACATGTTCCTCCATAAATTCAAGTTGTCGGTGACAAGTAGGTACGTTTCGTTTCTACAGCCAGCAGCATTTCCCTCGGTGGAAATGACTCCGAACGTAGACGCTGGCGTGGGTGCCGACGAGACTTTGAGACCGCCACCCACTGATTTATTAAGACGGCACGATCTGTCGGCGCATTCTTTGCTGCAGACAAATTTTTGAATTATTGGCGCAGCCAATTGGCAGCCCCTCCGGATCGTTTCGGGTAGCCGCTCCGCTCCTCTGCAGATTCACGCGGCCGAATAGTGCGGCGATTGATTTCGCGTACGGATACCGGAGGCGCTTCCAGGGAAAAAAACATCTTAATAACGAATGCCTGATAAACCCCCGGAGTCGTTAATAATTTTGAATAAAGGCGCAAATATTCAAGAAACTCGATTTATGGCTGCAGATATCTCGCCGCGATACAGTCGAATTTATGGCAATAGCGCTGTAGAAAATATTAACTCTCTCGACAATAAAACTACGCAAGGAGACAGTGCACGGAGGGACATTTGACTTATTGTCCTTTTCTTATTATCATTTCTCATTATAGCTTGTTTATGTTTTTTTAGTTGACACATTCTCAATCAGAGTAAAATCTTTGTGTTAAAATTATTTTAATGTTATTTGAGAAAAATACAACGAGTAGAATGCGATTAACTATGTGACGTAATTGCAATTAAATTCTAACGAACCCTTTCATTTGATACCCATTTTAGCGGGTTGTCAAGGAAAAGGTAATTGGTGTAAAGGTAAAAGGTTTAGAAGGATGCCACACAGTTTATGGTATTTTACTCCTCCAATCCTTTCATTTGATGCCCAAAAGTATGTGCCATGTGATAAAAAAAGTTATTCATTACTTTAAAAACATTTTGTCATGTACTTGACTTTTTACGGTCAGCTCTTTTGAGAAGCAGCATGACTTTGTGAAAGAAAGTTCAACGGTAACTTTAGTAGAATTCTCTCATTTTTGTATAAGAATTTAGAAAAGGCACAAAAATTGAATGCATATAATATATACTGAGTTTAGCAAGGCATTCGACAAACTCTCCTATAGAGTGATCATGTTTAAATTACTGCAACTTGACTTTTCCCTGGATGTTATTCAATGGATTACGTCTTATCTCACAAATCGGTCTGACAGAGTTATTGTGCTGCCTGGGGTTCCACAAGGGAGTCATCTCGGACCCTTGCTACATATTTACTATCTTCATTAATGATTTGTTCGCTCTAATTCGAAATGCACATATCTTAGGTTATGCTAATGACTTGAAGATTTTTATTGCGGTCGAATCCTTATAAAATGCCAATAGACTGAAAGAGGACCTCATTAAATTCTCTGAATGGTGCTCCAGAAATTACATGAAGTTAAACATTAGCAACTTAATTTCGTTTAACAGGAAAACTTACTTGCTGGAGTTCCTTTCTGGATCATCCTTACAAGATTGACGAACTTCGTTTGTCTCAACAAGTACGCGTTGTGGACTTTGGCGTCACTATTGACACGAAATTTAAATTTGGGGGCAACATGGTAACATTATAAATCGCGCTAATTCAACGTTTAGTTTTATTAAGCGCTGATCTAGAGATATTGCTGATCCTTATCTCCTAAGATTCTATTTTGCGCTTTCGTACGACCTATATGGGAATATGCGTCAGTAATGTGGATGCCTAACTATCAAGTCCAGATTGAATGTATCGAGGCAGTACAAAAGCGGTTTTGATGCTTCGCCCTTCAAGATTTACCGTGGAACGATCTCTGCAATCTTCATATTTACAAGGCCAGATTAAAGCTTTTAGATATGATGCCTCTCTTTAAACTCAGAGAGGTAGCGAGTGTTGTATGTATGCATGATATCGTTACTGGCGCTAACCTAAAGGCCTAAACCCATAGAATCCGTCTCGCGTCGCTTTTCTCTTAAGTAGCTCTCTTACGACGCGCTGCCGCGCGAAATATAGAAGATTCCTCTAAAATTCTCTCTCGCGACGCGCTGCCGCGCGCTTCGGCTATGGGTTAGCTCCCATATGCATGCATGTATTCAATAGTTGTGCGGCGCCGCACAAAGCGACGCCTGATGCCGACGGACTCTATGGGTTTGGGCCTTAATCCGTTAAGCCTTATTAATATAAGCTCGTGTCCTCGCCTCACTAGAGGACAACATTTTCTATATTCTAATTATCACAGAACCAATTATGCTTCTTTTTCTTTCCTTGACTTCAATTGTAATAGATTAACTTTGAAAAAAGTTTATTTTTAAATTAGTGAATTTTTTTTGAACTATTCTTATAATTTTATTTCCCTTATGCTATTATAGTCTTAAATGTCAGATGGTCTATTTTTGTACCTGTTGATGAAATAAATAAATAGACGTGAAAAGGAAAAATTTGCATTGTGTGACGACAACTCCACTCAAAGTATGTAATCGCAATAATTTCATTTAGAAAATTAGTTAGTTAGATAGATAGCTTTGTGCACATTGTAAAATTCCTAAAAATGCCAGGTAGGTAATTGAATAGGTAATTACTATTTCAGTTTTTACTTTTTAGAACATTTGACTTCAACAAAAGCTTGTTTTTAAAGTAGTTATTTTATTTTATTAATTACCGCTACACACCTCATCCTGGAAAGCCGTACTTGCGGTGCAGTTGTTTTGAGAAAAAAGCGTTTAAATTTTCACTTGCATGAAATAAGTCACGTTGTGGCCGGCGGCGCGTCGTTATGTTTAATCGGCAAAAAGGTTCCTACAGAATTTGAATATCACAAAACCCAGAACTCTGACCTCCCCTTAAGGCACTTTTTTTACGTTGTGCAGAGTAACTGATGTGAAGAGTGACCGTAGAATGCCTTTCAGTGAAGAACCATAAAATATAGCGAGATAAGCTCTACCCAAATAACAAATTCAATTAATTTCATTGTTATTTACTTATTAGATTTATCATGTGGAGCTTCAGGATTAAGACCTTGTATGAAAGAAATATTGCATCGCTTACGCAGATGGAAAAGTCTGGCTCTATTTTGTCCAATAGCTGGAAATCATATTTGTGAAATTAAAATGCTTCTTGCTGAGTTGTGTGTTATTAATCTAAATGTAGCTTTTGCTAACAACATTAGTTTTAAAGTTCATGTTGCAGTTGCATTTATAGTTGCAGAATAATTTCAGAGCTCCGCTAATTCCATTTCAGCTTGCATGATGTGTGCCTATCTTCTAAATGTGGGAAAAATAGCATCTCAGGGAGATGACAAAAATACAAGAGTAAAATTCATCGACACGACGTCATCTCAGAGACGAGCTGATGCCCCCAGTGAAGGAGGAAGACAAAAAGCTCGCCCAACTGGAATCCTCGATGCGCGGCGGCGACCGGGGAAAAATGCACCAAGAGAAATCGCTTTTAACTAACCTGTCATACCTAAATCAGGCGCAGCTCACCTGTGCAGCCTGGCCCGATGGCGGGGCGGAGAGCCGGGAATGCCCGGAATGTAGAAGCAGCTTCTAATTATCAGCCATAATTACCGTGAAATATTAATCAATCTCCGTTACGCGAAATATGATCCGCGGCAGTAAAGCGTCGCTTTTTATGACTTGTCAAAACCAATGCAGGAGGCTCTTGTTAAATACTGCGGCATTATGGCGTACCTGTTGGCAAACAAACGGCCCAGGCCATCGGAGTCCATAACCGTAATGACACTGGCCCGCGGCCCGGAGCGTCAGTCTTTTTGTGCCCGGGCCGGGTAGTCCGAGTATTGTGGAATCGGGATGCGTCGGGCGGCCTGATCAAAGCGACCTTTTTGTGTCGTAAAACAAATATCAGCGCTGTAAAAGCCAATGATTTGTGATCAGCGAGGTAATTTAACGAAACGTTAAGATGCAAAGAGCCAATGCGCCAAGAAATGGACCAACAAACAAACCGAGGGCCATAAAAATCCTCTCGGTCTTGTCCCATTCCCACTGCTGCAACCTGAAAGTTGCCCACCGTTCGCCGGGAGGTGTAGCTGGGTCGGAGACAAATTTATTGGAAAGGTTGTGGGCGCTGACAGGATTTTTTTGGCTCTTCCCGGTGTCGCTGCCAGGGGACCAAATTGGCTTCACCTGGGTTACCTGTTGCCCAAATGATTTATGGCCAGCTTGCTGGCCCAGTTCTAATGGGTACAAATCAACCGGCAGATTTACGTGCAGACCGATTTCAGCGAGAACCCGTTCCGGTGTGAGTGGATAATGTCGCCTAGATAAAGTTGCCATCTGATGGAGCGACGCAGCCACCTCCGGTGCATATTGGTGCAGCGCGTCCTTCTCCTCGGCGACGAACAATGCAAGGTGCTCCTCGCCCGACCGGGACAAACTCCATTGGGCTCCAGGCGATTCAAATTTGCCATTGAAGCCGGCGCGGCGGCGGCGGCGTGCCGTTCATGCGTAAAGGTGAATTTGAATTTCGCGGAAACTCGTTTGGATTAAGCGGGCGGACAATTTGCGCAGGTGAGACGCCGAGGCAAAGATATGTCCGAGCTCATCCGCTTGATTTATGAACGGAGATTAAACGGTGCAGGTCTGTGTACAGCGCCGGTGCAGTGACATGTCCATTTGGCCTATACCACTCGATACGGGTCAGAACAAGAATCCGCTGCATGCAGATGAGCGTGTCGTCTGGAAGAGGACACCCTTAGCAGATGTCCACCGACATTACGAAGTAATTAGCACTCTGTCGGCGGCCGGTGACGCTTGATTAAACCCGATAGTTCCGCTTTAGGCGGTGGAATCAATTGGTACCGACGCAACGTTTCGAGGGGCTAATAAACCTTTCCCCCAGCCATAGCCGGACAACTTAAGAAAATGCTTTCTTATAAGTCTTATGTGGAGACAGTAAGAGCAGTTTTTAAGGTCAGACCACTTTTTTGTTATAATTATTCAAAAAAGTCAAACTAAAACAAAACTGAAACCAGGAAAATGATCACAAGAATTTAATTGTAAAGCGGAAAATTAAGCAATTCTGTGGGCACACTCCTCCTCTCCTAATATGCCTCACACTGAAAGTCTGAAACAGGTGCCGGTGTAGTCGCATCAAATGTTTTTAAAAATTGTATTAAGAAACGCGTTAAATTAAGTAAGTATTAAATTTCACATTGTATATGTATGTAGGTACATGCAAAACATGAAAAAATTAATCAACGAACGGTAATTCAGTAATCGTATTGAAAAGAGTAAGATTTTATTGTTTTAGTCTTACCAGCGCTACCTACCACATTGCTCGCGAAACAATTACCATTATAACAACTTCGTCAATTTTGCTAAGATGTTTGAAAATCAATTTTAGGGGAAGAGTGGCCAAAAGGATTTCATTCGTTTTAAATTGCGTAATTTTCCTTGGAGTGATAATATTACTCTTCCTCCTCGCAATGAGCGACCTGCAAAAAAAATTTGTTACTATGTAATAACAAAATGTGCATCTATCTACTACTGTATTGTGCCTTTGTACCCACATATGTACATTTACCTTATTTAGAAATAATTCTTTACATATTTCTCTGTTCTTTAATTGGCTGTTGGTTATTACAATCTGTTAGCAATATTAATAAATGCATTTTGGGATTGGGGGTCAAGATCACCCTGCCGATTTCCCCCGGTCATTTTAGTTGTATTTCAGTTTATAAAATATTTTGCTAAAAGCACATTCCAGTCTATAAGATATTTTGTACAGTATATAAAATAGTGCATAAAATAATTTGTAAAAGGCACATATCAGTCTATTAGTCAGAAATTTAGAAAGGAAAAATTGATCGGGTGAAAAATTGACCGGGGCAAATTTAACCACTGTGAAAAAGGCTAGGGGGAAACAGGGGCACGGGAAAAATTAGAAGTGGAAAAATGGCAGGGGGAAAATCGCCAGGGTAAATTTGACTCCCTACAGATTTTTGGTGTTGGCTTTGGACGAAAATGATCTTAAAATTGATATGAAATGCAAGGAGAAAAATAAAGAACGATCTTTTGAAAATATGAAATAGATGTAGCCCCAGAACTTTTGCAAATCTTAAATGGATTTGTATATTGACTTTATAGCCATGTACACTTTTTTTACAGATCTCAACTAAGTAGTTCTTATTCAAGTTTTTATTATTGGCAGTTTGTATTTTCAGCAGCTTTTCGGTAGTGATTTTTAGAAGAATGTATCAATAAGATGCACCAAATACAATGTAATGTATAGTTTAATAAAAATTGCCACAATTTAATTTGTTTATCGTGTTAGAAGTTAAGATTTATGAAGTTTTGAAATCTCTATCTTGAATTGAAAATAAATGTCGACATATATATAGCAATTACATTTCTATTACAACCAAATCAAATTCAAGACCAACATTTTAGTGTAACTAACAACTTTTTCATTTTAAAAGGCAACCATATTAACTTAAAAACAACCCTGTTGCTCGTAATCTAAATAGATATACAGTATAAACTAAAATAATAATGAAATTTTCAAATTCATTAACAACCTGTGAATGGATAGAATGGACGTATGTACATAAATGACATGTTGTTTAAGCAGGATGTTGCGACATGCAACACCGCACGGGAAGAATGACGGCATTTCAAAGTAAGTTACCAGATCGTGTCATATCTCGTATTGTATACCAAAACTGACCGTCGCCGTCGAGATGTTGGCATTTAACCTATTTGGATCTCTTTCTCTGGAATTTTTGGAAAAGTAAGGCCTGTGTGAATAACCTTGAGATGATTTAACAACTCAAGAAAGAATACAAACGCCACATTCGTTGAATAGAGCGTATTTACTCTAAGACGTCTTCCAACATTTCATTAAAAGGATACACACCTGCCAATGTAGGTACTGTGGCCATTTGACTGCCGTTTTTTTTATGCCTAATGTTAACAATTACATTTCACATTTCACTAAAAATTTTGAAATTTGGAGAAATTTTATTTAGATGGTTCATAACTGTAAAATTCAAGTCCTTGTTGAGACACTTTTAGAATATGTTAGATTGCGGGGGGTATAACCCCTTCTGCGTGGTAGTAAAGTAAAATAAAGTTATTATACTTAAGTTTACAGCAAATAAAAATTACAATTTACAATCTGAACTTGTTTCCACTTTTCAGTGGTTTTCCGCATACACGTTCGGGTAGGGCTTGCTCCCGAAAGAACTGATATGGCACAATTTGCATACCGTGGAAGTGGTAGCTTTCACAAAATGCCCGTCTCTTTCACTTGCAATAATTACCTTAGATTTGCGACCTCTCAATCTCTTTGAAACGTGTTAGCCACCCTGTCGATGCTCACCGGCAGCGCTGAAGTGCGGTAGCTTCACACTTCGTGCTGCCGACAAACGCTTTTAAAGGCATACAAATTTAATGGAAACGCGGATTGCAAAACGCGAGTAAATCTCTCATTACCGCAGCTGCAGCGAGCGGGCCTGTCTGTTTGACATTGTCTGAGTCGCTGAGCTGCAGGTCTACCTGTGCCGCAATTATTAAGGCATAAGTCACGCATGATGGCCTCATCTTAATATGATCGATTACTGGTTGATGGCGGCGCGCAACGACAACAGGTGTTACTACAATTTTTCCGTACGTGATATATCTGTGAAATTAAAGTTTCCGTGGGCTATCGCGCGGTCCGGCTCCGTGCAATCTGGCCGGCTCCGAGCAAAACTAATTTAAGTTGCACACGCTGATCGCTGGCATTGCATTCACACTTGCAGGGAGCGGAATAAAAGAAAAGTGAATCAGCTAAGATCAATTGCATCGGAACGGAAGCTGGCATTGTGCTCGCTGGGCATCGGTTACCGGCAGTCTTCACACGCCTTGCAGCACAGGTAGGCAACATGTGATACGGGATGAGCTGGCATAGATTATCGTTAATACGCCATTAGGGTGCTGGCGAACGAGCACAATTATATTGAAGGAGTGGAGCTACAGGAATTTAATCTGCTCAGGTGTTAATGCTATCTGCGAGGAAATTACCTCGGCTTGTTCTTCGCGCTCCTACCGCCCATGACTAATGGAAGACAGCGGCGTAAAATTGCAAACATCTCGCGTATTCAGAATAGCTCAAAACGTCCACTTCGACAAGATTACGACCGTGCATCGAGGTTCCTTAATATTTTGACCACTCAGATTCCCGCCATCCATTTGGCGGTATGTGCGGCTGTCTTAGCAGTGAAGGCATGAAATGCACATGTCGTATCCATAGGGCCCTCATCAGTGCATTTACTTTTGCGGCAATTATTAAGGCTTTGGGCGGCGCTGCCGCCCCTTATGCAAACGGGTTTCAAGACCCGTGATTTCCTGGAAACTGATGAGCGGGCTGTTCCGTCGCCAGTGAAAGTTTCCCAAGCACCGCCATATAGGAACCTGTTTGCGAAATGTCTCTGGCAAATCACACAAATTGGCCGCGCCAATTATTGCGGGCGATTCGTTTCTTTAGATTAATTTGCCGATAATTTGCAACAAATCGCTTTCAGTCGAAGATTTATGGCCATTCGGCCTAAGTCGATCAGGCCGAAGCGCTGGCCCGTATGCAAACGATCTCCAAAGGCGCGCGTTTCAAAAGTCAACAAATTGCGATTTTGGCAGTTTATCATAAATTAGACATAAAGCCCCGGCACAGTGTGCCTTCAGCCTTTTATGCTTCTCGTAAAACTATAAACTTACACGTGCTCCGTCTGGCTGGCTAATTTGCATGGGTCGCTCGAGATCTTTGATGAAACGGTACAAGAGCCCAGAAACGCTTTCAGATGGCCATAATCCTCCTAGAGGTCTTTATTCTCCTCACCTGGAGTGGCTTCAAAAACAAAAGAGCAAAACACGATTTAGTAGCCGGATCGCGTTTTCATTGAAGGATGGGATTTTTAAGTTCACAAAAGCATCTCAAGCACAGCATCACGCTATCTCCAATCTGAGCACCAGCAGCTGTCCGAATTCGCCAGCACCTTTCCCTTAGCTTAAGATTATTGCCAGATTTCCGAGCTGACGATAAAAATAATTTATTCCTCCTTTGGACGTTAACGCTTTAAACAGAACCATAAAATAAATAAAATTAATAGGTAAGGAGCGCATATTACACCCACTTAACTGCCGACGCGGCGCTCTTTCTTTGTGGAGCACTTGCCTGGCGTTTAATTGGTGACAAAAATATTATGACGGCCGCTCAGCGCTGATAATTTCACGAATTTATGACGTGCTAACGACCTATCCGCCAGGAAACATATGTTCTCGAAACATTTGCTCCCGTCGCGTCACATCCTCATCTCGTCATGGCCAAATGGACGTATTTTCCTGCGGTTTTCGGGAAATCATCAGAGCGAAAAGTAAAGGAGGGCGCAGGCGTTTTATTGATTCGAAAATAACATGAACGATCATTCACGCACATTTAGCCTTTTAATATGTCTCAATAAATTTGACACTTTTAAGATTATTAAATGGGCCGCCGAGTCGCAAAACAGGATATTTCCATCCTAATAAATTGTGAATGAAACTGAAGGAAATGGTATTTCGTTCATTTGAGGAGATGACGTGGTAATACTTTTCGAATTATTTAGGGATTGGTCAAACAATGTGATAATCTTAATTTCCGAAGCTAAATTAGATTTCTGCCATTTTGCTCGTATCGAGATTTCACTCAAAACCATGATTCCCATCTATGGGGGAGAGAAGATAAGACGGAAAGAAAACAGACTATGGCCGAAAAGTGTTCAGATATCTTTGAAAATTGGAATATGGTTTTTGGAAATTCTGTTTTCAAATATCGCGTTCAATTTTGCAAACTCAATGTGCTGGCTTTAAAATGGTGGACTAATAACACCAAATTTTCCAAAAGGTCATGAGTAAGATGACCAAGATTTTTTCGCGACCATGCATTACATACTAGCAGACCCAGTGCCAGTAGTTCAAGAGCCGAATACAAAAAAGGTGGCCTATCCGGCACCAGTATGAAATTTATTTTAAAAGTCAATACTCACAGCGAGAGTTAGAAAACTGAGAATTCTCTTCAAATTTAGTTACAACAAAAAAAAATTAGGACCACAGTTGGTTTTTCACATTTATCTCGTTTTGGGTAACTCGTAATAAAAAATATATCCATACAAAATCTATAGAGCACAACATTTGCCATTGCTTTCATACAAAATATTTTTCACTTCGACAAAAGGTTAAGCCTGAAGAGAGGCGCAAAGATACAAAATAGGCACAAATAATGGTCATTAATGGTCATATACTAAATTTGACAGCTGTCATCAGAGCGCCGGAAGTGAGAATGGGGGAGGGCGAGGGGGAGGTAACCCCTTCAAGGTTCCTCACGTTCACTATGTACTTTCCCTGAAAATATTGTCCACCAATTCGGTACACTTCATATTTTGAGGTCAATTCTCCGCAATTCTCTGAAATCGGTTCAAATCGGAAGCATTTATCAATTTATGGCCGCTTTTTGCGCCGATTTTAGAACACTGCGTCTCCCTACAAGCTTAACCTTTTGTCGCAGCGAAAATATGCCATTGAACCCGATAAAACTCTAAGATGCCTCTGCCTTGCCAAACATGGGGCTGCTGAAGCCGAAATTTACATTGTCGTAAATAGGACCGTATTTCCCTTACCAAGTGCAACAGAGTGATCGACAATCTTAGAAAGTCGGTCATTAGGGAAATTACGTTTCTTTCCCGCACCACCAGATGGCCTCTTATCGGCTCATTGCAGTTGACACTAACAAATGCAGTGACCGGGAGGGTGATTTTTTTGAATATAAATTGACCACACATCGCCGGTTTTCAACTTTTATAACCTTACAATTCAGACGTACCATCCTGGCCGCCGCCGCCAGTATTGATATCTAACCTGCGTTTATGAGGATTATTTTTAGAGTGGGCATGACCAACACAAAAAGTAATATTTCGTCGATGGACAATACTCATGACTCAAGACTCATCTCTCTAACTATTAAAGGCAACCCTCAACAAACAGAGTCAAGTCTATTAAAAACCACAGTGTTCTTTTGGTGAGCAGATTTCACTTGACTACACTTGACAAGAGAGCGAGCTATTGAGCCCAAAACCCAAGCTAGTAACTCGTAACCTCTTCCACATATTGTAAAACAGTCCCAGTTATGCTCAACTAACATGATAGGCCAGCTCCAGTTATTGATGAACTGGTATGAAAAACGATACATTGAGACTTTGAACGGTTAAGTGAAAGCCGATTTTGTTTGACCCAAATACTAATTTTGTTCAGGTCATCATTGATTCTAGCAATACAATCCTCGCTAATCCCAAGTGGGCGACTTGTTGCACACAGTTGCACACAGTTGCACGTCACCAAATTATCACAGTTGCACGTCATCTGCCTATAGATGGATATGAGAGTCAAGACAAAGGGTAAATCATTGATGTACAATGAGAATAGATGAGGTCCAATATTGGAACCCCTCGGCACTCCTCTGGTTAGAGAGAAAGATCCTGACAGAGAGGCACCAACCTTGACATGCTGAGAACGGCCGCGTAAAAAGCAAATTATAAGATTGACAGCAATGCCACTGAAGTGAAACACATTCCCTAATTTACCAAGGGGAAGTGTTGTAAAAAGCCTTGATGAAGTCCAGCAACACTAGAATTCCCAAATGCCCACTGTCAACCGCCCTACGTAGGTCAGTGGTAACCTTAATCAAGGCCGTCCGTAGCCTGACCGGATTTATAATTAAGCAAATCACTTAATTAATTTCTTATAAAATAGAAAATAATTCAATTCAGAAAAATTCGTTTTTCTAAAATTAAATGGACGATTCAGATTATTCATTTACGAGTGCTATCGACAGCGAACTTTTGTTTGGATTAGACGGTAAAAAGACAAAATAACAATAAGGTGTCTCTAGTTTTATCTAGCACCGATTTCACCGAATTGAGAATTCTTTAAATCGCTTTGTATAACAATCCGGAGACGCCGAACGGCTTCCATCGCCGCTTCGTTGCGCCTCGGTCCCGCCGTGTGCAATTAAGACTGCTTATCTAGTCAAGAATTGAAGAGTCGCTGCGAAATACTTTAAATAGCAATTATCTGGCGTAGATCTTCGAATGGTCGCTAATAGTTCCGAAGCCGGTCTGCGCCGCAGACGATGCTGCCCACATAAATCAGATGCAGCCGAGTTAAATCTGGACTTGGCCAGCGAAAATAGACGAACATTAAAAGATCACTTGCGGCCTGACAGAAATACGACAGTTGCCGCAACGAGCACATCCCGGCGGTGCAATGAGATCGCGCTGATCTTGAACGATTGCACAAAAGATTTATCATTGTTGGTGCCGGGGCAGATGCGTCGGGGCCTCTCTAAATCGTCTGTTCGGCTGTTGACAAACGGGAGAAAAATTCGAAAAATTTCCGTCAAAGCCTCAATGAAAAAAAGCTTTCGCGTACACGGCTGGCGCATTTTAATTTTCTTTTGACGCGTCCCACACCTTGAGATGCCGCGAGAATTTATTGGCCCATCATGCGGGTTTTGCTGCGCCCGTAGTGTGCTTGGACATCTGGACACCGGAATTCGCGTGGGTGGCGACTGCTTTCAGCGGTTTAGACGGCTCGCATGACTGGGAACGAATAGTGCCAAATTCCTGAATGTTCCTGTTATTTTCAGTAGTTTTGTTGCTAAGATGCTTTTCGTAGTAGGCAAAGTCTCACTCGCCACACGCATTAGGTGTAAAATGAAATCACGCAATCCAACGGCGAGTCAGAGGCAGAGCTAGAGCCTACTAAAAGTTCAGAACAGCGGGCTAAATCACCTTGGGTGGGTTGCTGGCTCCTTTTCCTCGCGATAATAATAGCCATGCAATGACGGTGCAATCACCGAGCATCAAAGAGCATTTAGGCGGTGTGGTCGCCCAGCACCATCCAAGCTGGACGGAGCCTCGAATAACGACAAAAATAATGAGGTGCTCCAATGCGGTGTCATATACATCACCCCGCTGTAGGACATTATTCATGCCAACTCCCACCTGAATCATTTAATCGAACGAGAGTTACGACCCCTACTGCGTGCGGTGTGCGCAATTATGTGTCATTACAAGTTGCCTTGGGTCATGTCAACCAACACACGGCGAAGCCTGGTCACTCCAAGTGTGGGATTCCAGACACTGGACGATGTCCTTTGCGGATTATGATTCACATTTTGACGATCAAGTTAATTTAAATTCAAATTATCTGAAAATTTTTGGAGAGTACTGCTTGCAGTTTTACTGCCTCTTTGGAATATTTCGCAAAATTGTTGATTTATTTTGGGCAGTGCCTATTTGCACCTTACATGTGCCCGTGTAAGTTGTGTGGGTATCCGTGTGCCGAAGACCGCGAAGTACATCGCACATCGCAATTCCATAAACGTAAAAATTATATCAAGGTGTGTAATGCACAGAATTAAATAAAACGAGTGCGACTAAATGGCACAGAATAGGTGACTAATTTTTTAAAGCAAACATATGACCCCATTTTAATCAAAAATGCACCAACCTAAGATATTTCTATTGTATATATGTACATTGTGCACTTTGCTGAGCTGGATCGATTCAGATTATTGTTAATGCTGAGCAATAATTCAAATTTCAAAAATATATATAAGAAATACAAATATTGAAAGCTGACTTTCCACTTGATTTTTGGATAATAGAGATATATTCAAACAGTAGAGGTAGAGAGTCGGAATTATAGGGCAAAATGCCGACTAATTGCTAAAGTTCTAAAACCACTCCCCCTGTTTTCAAAGGTTGCTGAAATATGCCAATGAAAAATTGTTTCACCCTTATGACGTCATTCCATATGGCGGATTACCTTTTTCTGACATGGGACATCATTTGAAAAATTTCGCACCATGAATTATCTCGGGTTTGACTGTTACCCAAAAATGTTAATTTAAGTCTTCACCCCGGGCGTTTAGTATAACACTTTCTCTATATATTAAATTAATCTATAATACATAGATAGAATATTTTCCTAACTCTAGTGCTAGTTAACACAAAATTCTGAATTTTAAACCTGTTTTTTTAAATTAAAGATTTGTAACGTACTACCTTTAACTGTAATAAGTTTTAAATTTGAGAAAAAGCATTTTGGAGTTCATTTAAGGTAATATTTTACCTTTACTTTAACAAAAAAGAGAATAATTTAGCCTTTTATTTAGAGATTTGTAACTAATGCCTAATCTCCATAGAAAACCAAACCACGACCAACCCAAAAAAACCATTTAGCTGGATTTGCTGACAAATGACGTCTGCTCACATTATTACCAATGTAGTTGTGAATTGTCAGTCAGTCTGAAACATGTACCAGATGCGCTGAATTGCATGTGGCAACACAAGATGGTCATCCTCGCACAGAGGAAAAAGCTACCGTATGATGACCAAAATGTACGAGATAGGTGACAAAAATTGCAATGCAAATGAAAGAACTGCAGCTATGTTGACTGGTTTGGTTTTCTCTGGTGATTAGGCCTAACAGACATTGTAAGACTAATTGCGAAATAAATATAAAACCCTTTTCCCTATTTTTCTTATTTCTAACGCTCCCCAATCTTCCCACAGATGTTTTGGAAGCCCATGGCGTCTTATCGACTGATCGCGAAGTTTGGGTAATTTGCATTTCTGTTCGTCTACCATCCGGTTCTTGTGGACGTTCTTATTTTCCAAAAAAAAAAAAAATATTCCCGAAACGTGAGAACAGAATTCCCGGCCAACTTCAGAGTTTCTGACGAGCCCAGCATAGCGCCACGCAGCATCATTAGCATCCTAAATCTTGCCTCTAACTCGCCTCGGTCGGGCGATGACAATGAGCACTGGGAGCGCTGTAAACGAGGCGTCCCCGAATTTACGAGTGGATCAATAGTCACACGTCGAGGGCGAATTAATTGATGCTTTTATGGCTTCATTTTACGGCAGAGGATGTGCTCTCGCAGGGAAATCGATTATAAATGATCATGAGAGAAAAATCGGTGTAATTGGCACCTGAAGATCACCGATAGCGCGTAATCACATCCACAGTGCGTGAGAATTTCGAAAGAAATGGAATCTGGGAAATGGACGCTGGTCCGATATTTGCATGGTTTCCCTCGAGCGCGCCGAGCTGCCTCCGCCAGCAGTGAGCATGGATTAGTCAACAGATCTCGAGTTATAATTGATTTTTACGATTCCGCCATAAAATCGAATAATCGATAGATCGCCATGTAACCGAATTTCAAAAGAAAGGCTTTTGGTGTTTGATTGAATTTTCCCTTTTTTGTCGATTAAGTCGGCATTCTTTGGCAGTTCGACGGTCGTAAACCAGAACAAGAGATTTATCTAGCCATAGTGAGTGGCGGCCGCAGGTCAGCAGGTTGCAGCCACATCGGATTATAAGTTTTTAGATTATCAGAAATTTATGTGACACTTGCTATTCCAAAGCTCGGCTTTGTTATTAATGGCAAATTAATTGCGCCGTAATTTACCTTTATTGGAAAGTCTTGTCAGAGCGATAGATTTCCAGTTGGAGGCATTCTTCAGGTGAGTTTAATGCCCCATTTCATAGCTCTCAGGGAACTCCAGGAAGGCAAGTGTTCTCAGGCTTTGGCTTTTTAGAGACCACCAACGCGATCGATTCTGAAAAATCCGGTAAGAGCACTTTAAGTGATGTTTTTATAACCAGTAGCTATAGTGCTACCAGCGATGGGAAGCAGACCTGCCCGCATTGTTAGCATATTTGCATACATGTTCAGGTTCACTCTTAGTTCCACATAAATTATTTAATAGTTGAAAAGACAAAACGCCAAGGATAGCTTTTAAGAAGAAACATGCTTATAATGGCTTTCAAGGGACACCGCCGCATATTGTCGTTATACATAATTCGATGTTATCTTAAATGAACAATGCCATTAATAAAGACAACATTTGTAGGGACTACATAAAATCAATTGTAAAGATATAAGCAAAGTAAATATGGTTAAAAATGAATTAAAACTCACGACTTCAAATTGATCTGAGAAGTATGAAATAATCAATCAAAATCATCAATTGAATAAGGAAAACAATTGTATTTTTGTAGGTATCTACTTTCGTAGTCGGAGCACTGAGGTACCTCTCTTGATCTGATGAGTTATTTCGATGTTTTTTTTTTTAATTTATTGGTACGTTGTCTAGGTAACATTCAACAAAATATCCAATATGGTAGATTCGCAATCCTATAATAGATTGTTTTTTGGGTTCTCATAAAAGCTGATTTCAAATACGTTACACAATTTTACAAATTCAAGATTGCGGCTGCAAAATTGCGGGCTTCAAATTTTACATTGTTTCAAATGCCCATAAAAGTTGGCATATCGCGTTAAGAAAAGATACATGTGGATGGATATGGGTAGCAGATTTCGAAAAGTTTGAGAATTCAAGATGGCTTAGTCTTAAGAGTAGCACGAAGAGTTTTTCAGTTTTGAAATTTCTAATTTTCATTAAAAATTAAGAACTTGACATCGTAGGTTCGAGATGGCAATCGAAAGGTTTTAGGCAGCAGATCCTGAATGTGTGTTCACAATTTGAGAATTAAATATAGCTGATGTAAGGTCTTAGAGGTTAGGGGTTTCCAAAGTTGGTAAAAAGAAATCTGCCTTCAAAACTTTGGAGTTAAGACTTCAAAACATTTATATAAACATGAGTTAGTTATATTTCCTACTTCACTGCCGATGGGATCATGGGGGTTCCACAAAGCCTCTGCTTCTGCTTCTTGAATCTTTTATGTCCGCTGTGGTAGGCGAATAGTAGCTATCTTCATTGATGGGCTACCATCAGTCAATTATTGAGGAAGGCGCACCCTGGACGTGGTAGCATTTAGCACATTTCACTAGACTAATTGCCACCATAAACATGGGTACTTTGGAGTTTTTCGCAATTGCAGATTTTGAGTCCGTCTTCAAAATTTCAAAACTCACGCAACGGATACATTGTATTATTATTATTATTAGGTACTTAGGGTTGATTTAATTTTCAAAAATGAGAAAACCCGAGCCATTGAACTGGTATATGGAGGATAGGAATTATTTATTTAAAAATTTTATCAATGGCTGATTACTTTACAATATAACTAAAATAAAAGAGCTAAGGACAGAAGAGGCAACGTAAACTGAATTAAAGAAGATTTGACTTAGCATGTTTTCCGGATAAATTAAAATCTAAATAATGGAATCTATCATCGAAACAACAGAGCATGAATGAAATACAGTATTGGTGATGCTGTGGTATAAATCCAAAAAATTCTCATTCTTCAAGGGGCGAATTCGAATTGCAATACGCATTCCATTCCGTCCTATTACTATGGGGAACATTTTACGTCTGCATCTTTTGCATCGTGACCCTAAATAAATTTTTTCCATTATGACAGAATATGAGTTTTTGAAATATTTTAAATAAAGAATTTATTATTGCTTATGCACGCAAAATGTCTGGTTACTCGCATGTAAATGCTACAGGAATTATTTGGAGAAGATATCTGTGTTGAAACGAAGAGGTGCTAAGCATAAGACATACATAATTTAGTTTTTTTACTTCAGGTATGAAAAGGGTTCTTCTAGGAATAATTATAATTTAAGTAATTTGCCTTGCAAGCAAAATTATCTGCAAAATAAAATATGAACCTGAAACCATCCCACATGCATACCTACCTACAACTTATTTTCTGTGCTTGTAGGTTCGCTTGTCACCCGGTTTTTTAGCGCGCTGTTTCTCAGTAAGACCCCATCATAAAACAAAACTTTAAAGGCGCACTAATGTTCAAAGGAAAGGGGGCAGCTAGGGAGAAATCTGCCTATACTGTGAGAAAATGTCCAAATTAAAGACGCTCCCTGCGTGACCTTGTGCCTGTGAAGAACAAGAAAACTAATTAAAAGAGAATTCCCACCGCACTGGAAAATATTTATGAAGGTGCTCCGGCGCACAGCCCAGTCCACTATAAAGTGCCCGCACGACACTTCGGAATGTTACGAAAGTCATCTGTATTACAAAAGACCGCGGACAAAGTGGTGTCGTGGGTCAAAAGTGAGGGCGACCCACCAAGAGACAACCGTTTTTCATAAGAACTAGTAAGAAGACAAAGAGCTCCTCCGTCCAGTTCTCGCGGCGGACGAACTTGACTTTGGTCAGCAGAAGCAGGTTATTTGCCTGCTGCGGTTGAAACCCAAGACCTGGGTGATCCGGTGCAGAGTTGCTGCCTTTTCGTTCGTAAATTGTTTCCAACTTTTTAACTTCTTCAGTTGGATAGGGAAACGTTCGTTGCAAGGCGTATGTATACCCCAATATTCTAGCTTTGGGTAACCAAGCTTCAACCTTGGGGGCAAATATTGCTTAAACTAGTCGCTAAGATTTTATATATTTTTTAGTGAGAAATAAGATATTGGCCATTATTCCGATTCTCACGTAGTTACCTATCAGCCGTTGTCGCGCTTCTTCTCTCAGTCATATGTTGTTATTCTGAAAGTCGAATGAATTTAACTGAGGTGACATGAAGGAATCGACATTCGCAATACTTCTATTATTTAAATACATAAAATGAGTCCATTTTACACTTTCCTCAATAAGATACTCGTAAGTCTAGCTGTGTAACTCAAAACTTTTTACTACACTTAAGAGTAAAAGTTTTAGTTGGAAGTGTCTGGGATAACTACTTAGTTCACAAGGAGAATTTGACAGATTTTTGCATTTCCCGTCCTCTAGTTTTTACTATTTTTTCAACCAAGTAGATTTACGAATGAATTGTTATTTTTGTCAAGGACGTGTGTATACAAGAGCCATAGAAATATGATTTAAACACGGAACGGCTGTAAGCCAGATTTAGTGTACCATATTTCCTGATGTGTTAGAATTGACTGTGTTTGTATTGGTCGTATGAAGACATTATCAGAAGGGGGCTTAGAATTCAAAATTTTCCGAAGTTCCTGCTATAATGTCTATGCCCCTTCTACCCTCATCCTTATAATATATATATAATCTTATACGAGTAATCTACACGCTGCCATTCACTGGCAAGCTCCAATGCTTTTGTGATATGTACACAAATCAGCGAAGACGATTTCTTAATTTTCTGAAGTTAATATAACTCCTTTTAATGCTATTTGATAAAATGGAATATCTTGCATTTCCATCAATTCATTTACCTAAAAAACGATTTCTCGCGCTTAAATTTCGTGTTGTTGCGACAACCCACCACAGAACACTTCATTTCGTAAATTCACGTAAAGTTTAGTTTTTTCGCACTATTGACTGCAATTAAAAACCACGAAAATAGTCCTATATACAATCCTTGCGGACTTTGAAGTTGTAGTTATACAATCTAAAACTTACACTTTTCCGGTTCAATTTATTCAAACTTCGAAGTAGCACAGGTTTCAATTGACAGTTTGATCAGATGTTCTATTTAGCTTCCCTCTACAGAGCTATCTTTAGGTGGACGCTCATCATGTACAAGGTTCTTACATGATACAGCCGTTCCGTGTTTAGCTTATATTTCTATGCCAAGAGCTGTAGTGGGAATTTTAACTTACATACAGTTGTAAGCGAACTGTCTCGCGGCGCTCACGAATGCATTGTGGAAACTCTAGGGGGTTTATACACTGCATGCGAAATAAATCAAATTTTAAAAATTGTCTTTTAAAGTGAGTCGGTTAAACGGTTGATGAAATATAGTGCCCACCGTCTTCTAAAGGGTAGTTCCGAGATAACGGCGTTTAAAGTTTCATCCGGCAATTAGGTGCATTGCGTATGTACGATCTCTGCCCATTCAAAGTTTTATAATATACAGCCAATAGGACTTGCGCCAAATGCAGTAAATACGTTTATATTCGAATTTCGCTTCAGACATTTTTAGTTGAAAGATACCAGACACACCTAATACTGTATCTAAAATTATTACAACGCTCTCCTGTCTTGTTTAGTCATCCTATTAAAATATAATTTGTTCTTTACGTTTAATTTAAAATCACCCCGAACCTTAAAGTAAGGAAACGCAAGCAATTTGTTTTACACATTCATATGTAGTTAGAAAAATGTTGCCATAATAACAATCGTCTACACTTTTAACCGAATTCAAAAAAAGGAGGAGGTTTCTTAATTCGACTGGCATATTTTTGTTTGTGTGTGTATATTACGCGATGTCTTCGCCGCTTGTGGACCGATTTTAATATTTTTTTTATTGGATAGGCTACATATCGAAGGTAGTCTAATTTAAATTTGAAGAAAATATTTCACCTTTAAGGGCGAAAAATTAGGGAATTTCACTCAATTCCCATTAACCGATTTTAATAAAACTTGGCACATAGGTGTAGTTGCAATAAAAATAAAATTTTAAAGTGACCTACACTAAAAAGATAAAAATAAAATCTTATTAAAAAAATAAAAAAATGACTTCAAAAATATAAACTAAAGCACCAAAGCGCTGAAAATAATTGTTTTTGGAGTCGGTGCCAAGCCGTATGATAAATTTCTGCGCAGTGCTGTGTGGAGTTTCTTGCGCGTTCAGATTGCCCACTCCACCACGCTTGACCTTCGCATCGCGCAAGCTACTCGACACAGCTCTGCAGAATTCTGTAATGTCCCTAATTAGGTGTGAATGAATGTATATGTATGTGACAAATAGTTAGGTATAGGATTAATAAAGGGTTTCTGTGAAATAGTCTGTATAAGCTTTTGTTGCCCACTTTTCTCCTTACTTCTTCTCAATTTTTACATTGTCATCAGTCAAAAGTATCGCGACTGCGGTCTCTTCGTTAAAACAAACCTCCAATCCAGGTGACGTTACGAATTCCATCAACATCAATATTTGGCGCCACTTGGCCTCATTTGTCACTTTTTCCTTAAACAGAATACCAACTGCTGAATTTCACTTCACGACATACGATGTGGTAATTGGATGGAACGTATATATCTGAAAAATCTGATATCTGATTATGAACTAAGTCCTGCTGAACGACGCGGCGTCGTCGAGTACATTTTGCGTTTTCTTCGTGTTGGTACTGCTCAAATTGTAATTCCGTTCACGAAATCACACATGTACCAGGACAGGAAAGTTGTTATTTGGCATAACAGTATTATTCCCAATTTAGGAAATAATATAATAAGTGTAGGAAATCACTTGCGTCCACACCAACGATTATGTTACATTCAAATTCTCAAGAACGAAAATAGATAGAAAAGCAGAATCGGATTCCATAAAAATGTTGCTGGGAAAACCGCAGAATATGATCGTACCCCATAAACGCCATATACGACAAATCAATTGGTCAAAGTCGACGAAGAGATGCACTCATTGCTGGCAGAGACCGTTGGAAAAACGTCGGGTATGTCTAGAGCTTCCGCTAGGAAGTTCTGCAATTACGCACTGCAGTGGCGG
This sequence comes from Neoitamus cyanurus, assembly GCA_947538895.1. Taxonomy (NCBI): domain Eukaryota; kingdom Metazoa; phylum Arthropoda; class Insecta; order Diptera; family Asilidae; genus Neoitamus; species Neoitamus cyanurus. The sequence goes on from OX384540.1 coordinate 55,163,207, forward strand.
ATGGGGACAGACATTAATCAATTGATAAGCCTGCCCCCGGGAGATAGCATCAAATGCTCAGGCGCGTTCTGACAGATTTACAACTTTCGCTTTTCGTCCTTTTTGAGGTCCCCGATGGGCGATCTCGAGACAAAAGTCGGTGGCTATTTGTTTGCCGCGCGATATATCTCCTAGGGCAGCTTAACACATTAACAATTCATGGCGTCGAGACGAGACAATTACGCCCGATTACCCTTTCATCGTTTCATCCTTTCGCTTTTCATTTGGCCGGACTTTTGGTGGATAAAAAATCTCCGCTTTCTTGGATGAGAGACAAAAATTTCTCGTTCAGTTTTTTATTACCCAGACGGCAATGGCAATCGCCAATGGCGATAAAGTTGTAGGCAGAGTCTGCGAAATGCCCACACATTTCTCTGTTGTGGCGAAGGAACCAGCAGGATTTTCTTCTGAGGCTTTTATCATCCAAAGTGGCCATGCCCCGTCTTTAGGGAGATAAACAAACGGCCATACAACTTGTCTCCAGCAATTGTGCTTAATTTAAGCGATTTCCGCGATATTTACTTAATTCTCTGTTCCCCCACTTTTTCAGCGCATGTGTGTCCCGATTAGAGGCCATGTACACCCCTTGATCGCAACCTGTCTTATCGCGCATTAAGCAGGATTAACAAGCCCACGGGACAGCACCCTGCGCATCGGCTGAAGGGCCTTATCATTTCGGGAATCGTCGTAAAAATACCGTCGATAAGCGTCGAAGCATGTTCCTATTCCCCATAAACAAAATTAAGCGACCATTAAAGTGCCATAAACTTAGTTATGTGACATGTCAGCCGACATCGTAAAAACTTAATACGCATAAAATAAAACGGCTCACCGTCAACTATTTTGCAGTAAATTCACCTACAAGCAGTAAACATTTCTGCAGAAGAATAATAAATTCCGCAATTTAAGCCGCGGCCCTATAGATTCGCGGGCAGTAAACACGTTTTACCGTTTGTTTCGTTTTGATCTCGGTAGTTTAATTGAGCCATACAAAAGCGGCGCAGATCGACATCGCCCGGGAAAGGGCTTCCAGTGCGTAAGGCTAGCGAACATCGGGCCGGGGGTGCGCAGGATAATTTTTATTGCGGAAGTACATGGCCAGCTCATGCGGCTTAACGCCGCTATAAATGACACATACGGAGGCTCGCTTTTCTCTCTGCGAGACGACTGTGATTAGAAGACGATCACGCGAGCCGCAACAACGCATCGTGAGCTGCTTGCCATTTATTCCCACCTGCCACAGTGAGGCCATTCGTTTTTCAAAAACGGGCGCAATGTAGTGGATGCGAATGAATTGAACTGGGACCTTAAAACAATGCAGGCTTGGGTTTGTCTAGGAAGAAATCATCCAAATACTGGAAAAGAGAGCGGTGCCAAGTAATAATGTATTTCAATGTTTCAAGTGAATATAAGTATACGAGTATTGCTATTGTGGACTTAAGATCGTGGGACTACGTTCTGCGTAATGGCCAAGCCCCGAATTGTTTTAAACTAATATGTAGAGACTTGGAGCGATCTTTGAATTAGTGTTGCAGTTCGTAGGAGAAATAGACTTGGCTCTACAAGAGATCTCACAACTTGTTTAGAGTGAAAGAGTCGCGAGACTTGGCTACATACTTTATATGTATGAAATGTTCCCGTCATTTACTTTCGTGGCGCCCATTGAGATTTTTGATCGGGACTTTATGGATTACAACATACTAACTTTTCAGCCAAATCCACTGGGACCACTTTTCCATACATTTTGTGTGGGGTCCTTTGTATTCTGTTTCTTTACTTGCACATGCCGTACCTCTTTCGAAAGACAACAAGATGGGCAATTAAATGAATAAAGAGTTGTTTTGAATTAAAATTGGGAGAAACACGAGTTTTAGAACATTTTAGAGCATTTTTTCACTTTTGCAAGTGACTGTACATGTAGTGGTAGAGGTAGACCAATATACATAAGTGGTATTTTTGAAAAGCACATTGAGATATTAGTCTATATCTGTTTGGCGCTGGGTTAACTAGATCAAAAGATAAAAGTAAATTTATAATGTGCATTCCAAATTTATTAATCACCCTGTAACTCCCAACCTTGACCTGATATAATGAGGCAACCCATGCGCGATTTGTTTGTTTACATATCATCTTTAATAAAAAAATACAACTCATTAGGAAAACTGATGGGCGAAGATCGCTCTTAGACGGAATCTTGTACTATAAGTTGATGCGTATACGACACGTACTTGGCAGGTATTTTTTAAGGTAATTTAATTTACTGTGATTTATTGGATATTTGTTGAATTATATGAAATATTTCGAATTACTCTATCTAGGTATTCTATTCTAATTTAATATGCAATGCATACACAATAATATAAATAATAAATAAAAAACGAAAAAGGAAGTAGACGGTGCGCAAATTGTGATGGCACAACACGCAAAAGATTTAGTCAGTGACATGCAGCTTCCAAAATTAATTCATACCAAAAAGTTATTGACACCCACCCCGCATGTTAAAAAATTCCCGGGGTAATTGAATTTTTATCGCTGTGATTGAGGTCCGAAAGAAATCATAAGCCAATCGAACCGGCCCAATTGAGAAATCATTAAATGTCCAAATTGCAGCGAGTGTTGTCAACAGAACCACTGCTGCGACTGGAATGCGGGCGGGACCCCAGCGACATTTATTAGGACAGCTGGAGGTTTTCATTAAGGATTGATTGAAGCACGCCGTCACAGCCAATCTGAGCGTATTCTTAATAATAATAATTTGACGAGTGAATCACTCATAAGTGTCAATGACCATTGGCCAGATATGGGACTCGGCGCCTGCTGACGACATGTCGCTGCGCTGTATCGCCTTCGGCGTATCGAGCAAGGCAGTAATAAGACAAGACGCGAGACACACGGAGGGCCGTGTACCGCAGGGGAGTATCGTTTTCCTCCAAAACACCCAGGCAAGTGGGATTTTCGCCCGCGGCTGCTGCGAAATATGAAGAGAGATCGCGCAAACAAATTCGCTAATGTCTTCCATAAATATCGCAAAACGTCAATTAGGAAGTCCCGGAGCTGTGGGAAAGCATAAATTTCGACAAGTGTCGCAATTAAATTGCAAGTAATGCCCGAAACGTCATATTTATCTGTCAAATTGCAAAGTGTGTCTTCGAGGGCGAGAGATATTCGCAGACACGTGTTCTAAATTGGATTTCAGATTAGGGACGAGTCCGAGACAAGATTTGCAAGTGCAGCCAGCCAGACGGTGGTTTAATTTAAATCAGACGGGTGGTAGAGATCACGGCCGCAAAGATACATTTTCTCCAGACATGTAGGCAGGCAGCCTTCATGCTGCCTCTCGTTGAGGTGGGTTAAGGTTTGTTTTGACTACGTCTCCTCTTGGAAATTCGCAGCTAAAAATTGGTGCAATATTCTTAGACGGTACTGAAGCAAAAAGACACCGTCATACACGATAAAATTTTCTCCGCGTTTTAATAAGATTGATTGCCCATATTAAGAAAGCGATGAGTGTGCTCAGCACCAAGAGGGAGGAAAACTCAGCCCACATGCAAGAGTATTTTGGTCTTTAGCAGGGGAGGCTATTTATAACTAAAGCAATTTAGGAATGCCATTCATTGTTCCTAGAATATTTGTTTAGCCACAATGGACATAATGAAGATTATACGGTAAAGTTTCAGGAAATCCCTCAAGAAACTACGCTCGCGCTTTCATAACTCAACTTAAAGTTTCAACTGAATGCCGTTGCATTGTTTCTCCAATTATCGGAGTGGGCAGGAATAACATATCTTTAGGATTTTAGCAATCCACAAATTTTCATTAGCTTTCTGTTCGCAATTTGATATGAATCAGGTTTAGCAGTAAACTTTTTGCATTGCGTAACTATTCAGAAATTTAAAGTCAATGAAATTACTGCTAAGCCTGATCCGTATCAGGTTGTCAACAGAACACACCTATTGCCTCCTGTATGGAAAATGTAATGTTTTTCGGGTATATGGATGTGTGTATGTATGTATGCATGTGTGTAAATAATTCTATTCCTTTGTCACGTCCTCTAGTCGGCATCATGGATTTTCATAAATGAGGTTTCGTTAGATTCGTATTAATCGTGGGAGTGCTATAGGATATATCATTTTCGAGAAAAAAAATATGGCCTCCGTCAACTGACATTTTGATTTGCTTTCGTCAGAAATCCCTTTGACATTGTATCAAATGAAAGGGCTTGATGCGCAGAATACGATAAGCTATGTGATGTCATCACCACAGGATAACAAACACAATTTGTGGACGTAGATACGATACTATCATCGTGGTATTATGCAAAATTACTTGTTATGAACTGGAACTGTAAAAGTTGTAAATAAAAAAAAATATTATTAAAATAAAACAAATAAGCCGACTACAAAAAACGATGTGATTTTAAATGGGGTGTCGAATAAAAATTTACAAAAACAATGATTTGAATATTTTAATGATTAAGTTCAAACCTATTAACTATATTTTATAACTTCATCGAAATGGTTGTTCTACCAACGATACGTTTTAATTGTTAAACATAAAATGTATAGGGACGTATGAATTTGCATATTTTACGAATAAAATGTAATAAATAAAAAATCACTACGAAATAAAAAGCCTTTTTAAAGATCGAATTTAAATTTGTCTTAAATTCGACCTATTAATTATGGAGTTTTTTATTTTTATGAATAGCTTACTTAATTCTGCAAAGATAAGATATAAAAATAAAATACCACTAAAGTTATGTTGTTATGCCTGTTTACTGTTTAATCGTAAGTTTTATAGTCGCCAGGGCTCGTGACCTGAACACGATGGATCTATTTTATGGAAATCAGACTAAAATTACAATACAAAAAATATTTAATTGGGCAAAATTAAGAAATTTGGACTTAATCTTTAAACAGATGTTTTTATTTGTAAATACTTCTTGTTGATCACATTTTATTTGCAAATTTTTATTATTAATTATATTTGTCTCATAATAGCCGTTAAATATCTATTTGTCCAAGTAGGGGAGTTTTCACATTTCTAGCATGCAGTTGCAATGACACAGCAACAAAACTTAGAAGAAATTCAATATACAATACCTTTGCAAGTCTGCAATAGCCCAGATGTATTGCAAACAGGCCTTGCGAAATTGCAAGGCTGGAAAGACATATCATATAATATTCAATAACTTTAAAAAATATTTTTTAGAAAGAAGTCAAATGTGCTAATGACGTCATATACCTTATATAATTTTACTCGTGAAACCCTTTCATTTGATATCCATATCAAAGGGGTTCTGAAGATAAAGATATTCCGCCATTTTGGGGCTTTCGTCATATTGCATATAGAACTACATATATTATATTGCATTGTCACTTAATTTATACACGTGTACAAACTCCATTTCAAGTCTCTGTTTCATTTTCTTTAATCGTTACGTTCCTTTATTGGATACGTATCTAGTACAAAATTGCCCCGAACAGTGAATGTCGAGTATGTAAAAATATATAACAAATATAACAATCATTTTCAATCACTTAAAAGATATGATTTAGGTAGTGATTTGATTTAGATTGCACCAATACATCATACCAAAGCCGCGACAAAAGTTGAGAGAGAAAGACTTTGTGGTATTAGATTGGCCAGCGTACAGCCCAGATCTTAAACCCCAGTGAAAATTTGTAGGGAATCATTTGTCGCGAAGGGTATGAAAATGGGAATTGATTTAAAAAATAGAATTAGAGAGGTTTGGGTATATTTAACACTAGAAATATTGAAACCGTTGCTGTTGGTCAATTCAATGACAGATAGATTGATTATGGTCATAAGAAACAATGATGGAGGTACCAACTATTAATTTAAAAAAATTTAATGTTATTAAGTTAATTTATATAAGAGTTTCTCAAGTGAAGCTGGTTTGAATTTCCTTTTGTTTTTAACATATTGTGAACTTTTCCCTTATGTTGAAATAAAATTTGATGTAACATTTATTTTTCCTTACAGTAAAATATACACAGTGTGTTGTATAATTTTAACTGAAAAAGATCAATCCATGAATTTCCCCCACTGTAGTTAAAAAGCACAAAACGTTAAAAATTAAAAATATGATATTTTATTGGACAACAAGTCCAAAAAACTTTCTTTCGATATGAAAGTAAAATATATAAAATTCGGGAACGGTAGCATAGAGTTCCATACCAACTGAATGCTTTCACAGAGAGCAACCAATTGCTCCTCTTAACTCGGGTGGAATCTATAGCGCGACCCGCGACCTACATCGCGCTGTAGAGCTATTGGTTAGCACATACTTATGTATGTATTTAGTCCTGTGCCGATATTTTGACCTTTTCTTCTACATTGAAACATTCATTAGTAGAATTTCTCTTGTTCCATAAAAAACAAATATTACTTTGCACTCTATGATAAAAAAAGGACAAAAAAACTAAATGTGGTGAATATTTCTGGAAACATAAAATCAGTATAAATCTTGTGATTTTTCGTGCAGATACAGTAATTAAAGATAAGCAATAAAAATTGTTTGAGACCAGCTTTTTCTGAATTTTATTATGAGTATACTGTTCAACGGGCAGAACGGACATTAACAATCTTAAAGACTTTCCTATTTCAAGTTGAAAGCGACGGGCATCGTTTTAATTTGCACAAAAACGAAGTCACACTCCAACACGGAGAATCACTATTTAACACAACCTGGCTCTGAAGCAGGGATTTATCAATTTCCCGTTAACTAATTATGTAGATTGTGTTCCGCAGGACGATAAAATCATTACACACGTGTACATGAGACAAACAGGGTTTACCCTATGCGCCTCGTCCTGTGACTCCAATGCTGGTCGGGCGATGTTGTCTGCCGGGTGCCTAGTGGCATCAACATGTTCCCAGCCTGTTCGCATTGTGGCGAACTTACACTCTCCGGCCGGGCAGGGGAGGGGCAGGACGCCTACTGGCTACAGTGATAAGAATCCAGCAGGGCAGATAGGGTACGGTGACTGCCACCCACTTTGCTCCGACTGCAGCGCGGGTGCAATGCAGTTTGCGGCTAATATCTGACCTCCTTCCCGGATGGACCCGCTGCGAGTGTTTGTGTGCATATGAGGCTCCCCATGTCCGCAAATTCAAAATTTATTCACAAGATGCGACTAGAGTTAGATTGCTGGCAACGGCTTGTTCAAAGGCGCACTGGATGCTGCACTAGTCTGGAGTAATTCAATTTATTAAGGAGGAAAAAAGCGACAGGAAAAAGGCGTCGTCTCCATGCAAAAGTGAACACCGGCAGCGTTTGCTTAGGAGATCCGGCCCCGCTGCTGGCGGGAATAGGCGCTCGCCGCGATTAACACACGCGTTTGCGCTACGCGGACGCATTAAAGGCCGGGAATGCGCAACAGTTAAATGAGGGTAACACGGGAAAACCCTTTTTATGATACAAGCATGATGTCTTGGAAATAATTACCTTGGTGCACAATACAAGGACTTGCGCTACTTTAAAGAGCACTTTAACTTTTAAACGTTGAACTGAGGTGAGGTCAGGGCAATGCTCAGTTTGTATGCTGGTATAAATATTATTGTTTGCAGCATACATTTGTTGGGAGTTGGGCATCCCATTGATTCGTGAACGATGCCATCATTTGCTAATTTGGCAATGTTGCACCCTGGTAGAGTTCTATTGCAGTTTGGACAATTTGCGGACAAAACACTGAACGGTAACAATGAGTTTAATAAAAAAGAGAACGTGATCTGCCTGTGTCAGAGAAATGAGAACTAAAGGAATGGACATAGCGTATAAACTTGTGTGTGTATTCGGCAATAAGAAGAAGGCACATGTTGCTGCTGTCGTTGTTGTTTGTGTTTAAGCCAATTAAATTTGAAACGTTTGGTGAAAATATTTAGGAATAAGTTATTGTGTAATACTTTCCAGGAACAAACATACCTATACCTAAATTGTGCGGAGCATGAATATTCAATTACCTATAAATTGCTGGTGTACTGGCAATTATGAAAATTAATGCGGTTGTTTAGAATATCTTTCTACAATCCACAAGAATCTACGTTTTCGTTAGTTATTTTTATTAGACCTCGCACATATCATTTTTGAGATTCGCATTTCACATATAGCGCCTGATTGAATGCCAAGTTTATGAAAGCCGAAATTTATACGAAACTTAATACTCGCAATAGGTAGTTTATCACTCAAATCTTGTTCTAATATATATTATATGTATATAGCTGAACCATTCGAAACTTCTCCCGTCGTTTATGCTTGAACAAATTACTAATCAAAAAATGATTTGACGGTAATTTTGAGTTTGAATTTTTTTGTTTAAGTGTCTTAGTTCGAATGTTCTGCGTGAATACCTACGTGACTAAACTCGTATGTCTATTTTGTAGAATTTTAAAGCTATTTCTAGAACTTCTCTTTTAAGGGTTCATCCTAGTTTACCAACTTAAAAAAATGTTTTTTTTTTATGATGAATTTCGAAAGTAAATCACTTCAGAAATATCATGTTAAAATTTCATAAAGATAGGAGAAGTCTAACTATATTTTTTCGATTTTATTCGAGCGCGCTCTCCGGCATGCTATTGAGTATATGAGCGCTTGTTTCGTCTCTCTTCGGTGCTCTCGGCTTTGTAAATGCAAACAATTGTCTTATTTATACTTGAAAACAAGTTATATTAGTCTATTCTAATACCCAAAAATCTTATATGTATGTTATTTGAACGTTAGTCTCGTTTTGCGTAAGTACAATTTTTTCATGATATTTCAACAAAAAAACTTTAGGTACACGCGTTTTTCTCAAAATCACTTTTTCTTATACGGTGTTGTAGTTTTCTCCGGAACGGTTAGACTGATCGTTCTGAAATTTTTACCACACATTTGTGACATGTATGGGTATCGTGTATACTAGAATTATGTCAAAATTTGCATTTGTTCAATTTTTTTTAACCGAAAAATCATGAAAAAAAACAGGTTTTTCGAAAATTTTTGTATAAGTTGCCGCCATTTTGTTATTTTTGCATAAAAATTAATAATTCTAGTATACACGATAGCCACTGGCACACTGAATCTAAATGTTGCTGGTTTTTGTGTTTCAGGCTAATCTTCACTAAAAAATCAACAACACCGTTGACATAGCTTTTTTTTATATGCCTACACGAATTCCGCCATTTTGAATGTATTTGTTATGAAAAATAAAAAAAACATATTGTTTCGTATTTTGTAAGAGTGTGTTTATTTAGCCCAAAAAGAATTAAAACGATATATAATTTAGGGGCTGTGAAAGAAATTCTCCAAAAAAGCTAAATTTTCAGGCCTTTAAACTAGGATGAACCCTTAACCTACTATGTACAAAAGCATTCTAATTAATTACGCTATATTGTCCTATGACAATTAATTATGGCCAACACTTGACAGTTCCTTGACGTAAACTAAGGTAAGTATTAACAATATTGAACTTTATGTTTGGTGATGTTTTAAACTATGTTGTGTCTAACTAACTTCACTACGGATGATTTCTCTAACTAAATAAGACAAAATGATTTCGAAGGAAAGGCTTTATTAGTTCACTGGTTAAATTACAATTTTCCCTGTGTAACAGATTTTCGAACAACTGGAGTTTTCAATACGATATGTTTAGATTGCGATGCGACCGGGTTGAGATTCGAAAGGGAACTTAGCTAGCCCGCTTCTCTCCTGTACCGTGAAGGTTGTCATTCCGTCTCATGTTTTATGTGTATACAATGTTTTGGGGTAATGAATTTAATTCAATTTACTAATTTCTACTTCTAACCCCAATGATTATAGTTTCTCTTTCTTTCTTTTCTCTTTCAGGAGTTTCAAAGATTTTCAAAGGTACATTATTGGATGTTGGGTTGCGATCAGATAAGTATTTTTCTTTTTAAACTCACCCTATGGTTCTTTGTATGTATTCCAGGATGACGTGATTCCTCAACACAGAGCGTACATTGGTGCAGTGTAGTAAGCTATTACAATTGTTTACGTTTGTTTACATATCTTGGAACAGTCAATGTTGTTTTTCTTTCAGTTATATTTGGGAATCCGGCAACCAGACGAAGACCAGGAACACAGTGGCAGATAAGTATTTTCTAAACTTTGTTGTTTTCCACTGTTGGGGAGCATAATAAATTTTCGTAACGATTTATTTATATTGCATTAGAATAATATTAAATGCAGCAGAAAGGATTGAAATTCGACTGGGGTGTTTAATGACCTCATATGTGAGTTCTAGGTTAAATTACAATTTCAAAGTAGCCTAGTAAGTGTCTTCATAAAAAGTTGTTTAACAAAAGGACAGTTTAAGTTAGTTGTTTCAGATCTGGTACTGAAATCCTTTTAAAAACAATATCAGCAATAAAAAACTGTTCATTAGTGATGGTCATAAGTCGCCAGTAAGAAAAACAAACGAACTGAAGGTGAATTACGGCACGCATACTCACGTTTTCTACCATTAAACTTCGACTAGCATCCAATGGATTACACAGTCGTCCACCACAAGCCTCTACATATCTTATCAAATAGAATTTACGATTGCGATTGCAAAACTACACAAACTGTGAGTGTGTTCTGAGTGGTCTTGAAAAATATCACCTACTGTCAATTATTGAAAAGAAGTTCATGAAGATGCTTCGACAATTAGGGAGGCTGTCCGCTAAAAACGAAAATAGAGGTTGTCATTTTCAGCATAAAACAAATAAACGATAGAGGTCAAATTTACCCTGCCGATTTCCCCCACTCATTTTTCCCCTTTTAATTTTTCTGCCTAATACAATACACATACATAATTTGCTTGTACAAAATATTTTGTGGACTGAAGAGTGTCTTTTAGAATATAATATTTTATAGACTGAATTACCGACCGAAGGAATTTTAAGGGTAAAGTTGACCCCCAACCACAAATACAAATCAATGAAGCTATTCGTGTACTTTTAAACTTCTATTTATTCATCCAAATTATTTTCCTCATCTGAAACCTTTCTTAGAAACAACGTGTTTACTGACTTATGTTCTAATTCCACACTTTAAGATATACCTATTATACAATATGTACATATGTACATACAATATTTTTTTTATATTTTTGCGATATTTAACACAAGTAGCACAAAACGAGATATCTTATTAGCCAAACACATTTTAGGTAAGTCCAATAGCACTATTGGTATAAAGTTGTCTCTAGGATTCTATTCTTCCCAGCCTTCCAGTACTTCGTACCAGGGAAATGCCGTATTATAACTCGATATTACAAAGTCCTCCCGGGGGCAGATAATGATGGATAATTAGCCACCCTTTTACGGCTACTACCATCGCCGGAAGTCAATTACACGGGAAATTTGAATTTCAGGCGATTCCAGAAAAATGTGCGATCGGGATTTTCCCACAATGCTGCGCGGGCTGCATAAGCGCGTATATGCAGGCGGGCAACTTTTGCTGGAGCAGTCCACTACCGCTATGGGCAATGGGCTCTCATATGTCATCTTCCATAAAATTCATCTCGGCTTTGACAAATTCTCGTGCAAAAAACTATTAAAACGTTTCAACTACTTATCTGGCGACTGACTTAATTGCATTTCTTGTAAAAATCTACTCAGAATGCGGCGCGCAGTAAAAAGTGGGAGATCGGCGAATAGCATGCATTTGGTCCCGCATTGATGCAATCCAAGCATCCCGCACTGTCGTCGCTTTTAGCCCTTCACCTGCAGAGATCTCGGCGAAGCGTTGGTGCATTCATACGTGCTGCGGCTGCGGAGCTGCATATTTGAAAATGTCCCCGACCACGGCTCTGACGTGCAAAGTGAACCATGAGATCGAGGCGTGCGGATCGCGGATCGCGTAGAAATGGGAAAGGCAGGACGACAGCACGATAAAACATGTCATGGATTCGATAAAGAGGCAAAAAGGGCAGCATATGACGACCAGGAATTGCTGGAAGTAACGCATGTTGTCATAAATATGGATAGGTCTGGACTGCTCTTGATCTTGATGCAGTTACGGCAGCGCTGCGTTTGGGTCCGCCGCGGGAGTTGCGGCCCCGGCCTCAATCGCCTTCGCTTTTTGTTACCGCAAGTGCTGCGCTGGCCCCGCTGGCTGGCTACACCGCGAAATGCTCCTGCATGCGGCTGCCGCGGAGCACTGTTCTTTTTGGTGAAGGGAAGCGTTTTTACCGGCCGCCGAACAAGTGTTCAACACAACCCCTGCAGCAATATTTTATGTTCTCCACTTTTTCGCCGGCTCCATTGTCGTGCCCTGCCCCTGCGCGGCGCACTGGTGGGGCGCGCAACTCGAAGTGTTATTAGCGCTACTTCTGCAGCGGCCTTACAAACTTTTTCCACGCTTTAATGAGGCGCTTATTTATTAATATTAAAATCCGTCGTCCTGAGCTCGGCTCACCGGGCTAATAATTTTGTCAAGCTATCCACCCATACGGGCATGCGCAGCCACAAAGCATGTGGGGCTCGGTCGCACCGTTCCAATTGTACGGCTGTCGAAGCTGAGCCCACAGCAGCGCCACCGCATGGAGCACTTCGCCCAATTTAAAGACCAACCAGCCCCGGACTAGTGCATTAATTTTCAATTTGTAGCCCCGAAGATTAATTGAGGTCCGCCGCCGCGGCCGTGAGTACTTCCCAGCCGGATCGCGCCTAATGAATTGTTTTCTAATTTCTAATTATGTAAAAGACCAAGGAGCTTGTCAAAAATATTGTAATGAGTGATTAAGTGATGGGCGGGAACCCTTTCACCTGTTGGCAGCTTTTCGGCGGAAAGGTCATGTTTTGAAGAAGCCCGCCGCAAGCACCAGCACTTCGGCTTCGGTGTTAATTAGCCGTGTGGGAACCGAGGAAATTAAAATGATTTTCGGCTCTGCGGCCATTCTTCGCTTTCAATTACCGGAGTGGTCTTTTCAGCGAGGAAACTGTAAACAAATCGGTTGCTGTTTGTATACATGAAAGTTTAAGCGGTGCTTCCCGATTTTTATGATCCACCTTATTTATGCGGCTGTTTAATTTTACGGCCCGAATTCTCTACAGCCGCATAGACATGGAGGAATATTTCTGGGCAATGTCTAAAATGTCTAACAACTTTTTTCATATCGCAGTTGTTACCTAACTCATTCTTGAAACTAACAATTATTGTTTTTATTCATATTGCGTAAGTACTTAAAGCAAAATTACATACGTATTCGCAAAATAAGATTGCCAACTGAATTACAAAATGAAGATATGCTGTATGCGTTCACGTGCGTACGCTTGTGCATGGCTGAGTGGCCCTCGGTACATATAGGGTCTTTCAATAAGGACGCTCGACTTTTAAATGTAAATAAAACAAGTTGTGTGTGAGATATTTACTCTATTCTTATTTTATTTGTAAGAATATTTTATGGCATTAAGTATGGAATATAACGTCATCCAAATGTCCGCCACGGCTTTGCTTGGTGACACGCCTTCGGGTGGTCCAATTTTCGATTACTTCGAATAAATCTGACTTAATTTGTTGGATGGCGTTCGGTATGTTGACTTTGAGAGCATCAATTGTTTGCGGTTAATTCGCATAGACCTGTGATTTAAGATAGCCCCAAAGGAAGAAGTCTAAAGGCGTTAAATCGGACGATTTCGGTGACCTCAAATCTCAAATCTCTCGTGCAGAATGTCCAGCGTGGCATGCGCTGAGTGGAACGTAGCGCCGTCCTGTTGGAATCACATATTGTCGGTATTTATCTCATCCAGTTTAGGCCACATGAAGTCGCTGAAGATGATTTTTTTGGCGAAATTTGGGTCAACTCCCGAATACGTTCCATCAAGCAAAGTAGGTTTCCGCGATACATGTCCAAAGGAAAAGTTTTTCAAAATGACACCTTTTAGACAACTTGAAGTTTTTCTACATACATGCATACATATTACACACGTATGCTATATGACTAGAATTTCTAGTTAAAAAGAACCGACGGACGAGAAGTATAGTCAACAACTTCCTACGTCACTACATTGTTAACTGTACACTCAACTGCCGTTATAATAGTACAAAGAAGCATAATTTGTTTTTGTGGATTTCTGTGTTGAGGTACAATATCGACTTGGATTTGTTTGGTGTTTAGGATTCCGTACCCGTACCTTCAGTGTCCGTCCGTCCGTCTGTCAGAGCATTATATTAGCTTATAAACCAAATGAGGCACACGCGGAATTTCTTAAAACGACGGGAAAACGGTAACGCATGTTGCGACTATGCAGCGCTTCCTTGCAGCGAACTATAGTATTTAACATAGCTAATCACTCAGACATTCTTTTCTATGTAACTTCGATTTCCCATAGTTTTCCATAGTACTGTATTAAATAGAGCGCCAAGCTATCGATCAATATCTAAGGAAGCATTTGTATCATTAGTATTGAGTGATTCACGTCCTTGTGGTGCCAGTCACACAATAGTCATTATCCCCAGAAGCTCTCGTCCTCCAAATCTGCGAAGTATATAAGGGTAAGGGATTTCGTTTGATTCGCGTTCTTGTAAGATTTCACTCACATCCAGTTGCAATTATAATGGCTGGGGCATCACTCCAGCACTTTGGCTCAAGAAGCACCAAGATTAACAAAAATTGCGGGAACAACTAAATCGGGAACCATGTCCTCCTGCGCTGCTCTGTCTCTGCTCAAATTGACATGCCATGCGAAAGTAAAAGCGAAAATGGAGACGATGACTACAAAGAAGCCGCCTTCCGAGACTTTCAAGTGGAAATAGTGCGGGTGACTGCGGCATCTGCCCCCCTCAGTCACTCAACTCCTTTCTCGTCCCGGCACCCCGCATACGAAAGCCATGCGGCAGATTGGCATCTTGGAAATGTTCCCCAAACCTTCTTCTTTGGGCGCTGTGGTTAGCTTTCAATCTAAAAAATGTTTCCCTTGTCAGAGGACGCAATAGTCATGCCGAGCCTGGCTAGGACGTCTCGTTCTCCTAGGCAAAGGGGGTTCGTTACATCGGCGGCAGGCGCTCAATTGCAAACGTCGAACTATATCATGTGCGCCCCTGATTTTGATCTGTGAAATGGGCACTCATGTGTCCATTTATCAAAGCGAGACGATGAAAGATTTAGGGAATCGATCCCCTGCTTGGCCAAGGTTATGGACTCTACCGCATTTCTAGGACATTTGGACTTCACACAAGAAATATATCACACTTAAGAGCTTTCGTTTGTTTCTAAGAAATGAAATTGCTGATTTCCTCTGCTTGTGCCATTTATTTATGACGCTAATCAGAGGATATATTTCGCCGGGAGCAGACCTCCGGGCATGTATCTCTTTTATAGCACAAACTTCCTGATGGTCGCTGGCAAAATTATGGGACGTAGATCAAGCAATCTCCACTCCATTCCGGAAGTTGTATTTTAATTAAATGGCCGTTAGGGATAGAAAGATAGGTGCCTTGGGAAAACTTGCGAAGTTCGAATGTTGCGATTAAAACGCAAGTCATCTTGATGGAGTTACAAAACGGTTTGATCCTTCTTTAGATTGTTTTAAATATCGCAATTCGCATCAGTTACATAATTGCAAGGCTGTAACTTTTTAAAACAAGTCAGAATGATGTTTTTGTATTTATAGACATCATTTTGGTACGTTTTTCATCACAGACATTCATCCCTATGTATGAGTGTATGTAGTTTACTTTCAACAATTCCGGGTTTAGTGTATAGGAGTATCGTTAAACAATTTATAACCAACATTTGCTCGAATACCTATACGTATGTAAGTGCATGTGACCATATGAGTGTGCGTATTCGTCCGCATCCTCTTACTCAAGCCGTGAAGTGGGTCCGGCGCACGCACACAACAATAGGGCAAAGTCGTCTGAAATCCGAAATGAATACATTGGCTCTTATGGTCTCGTTCTGCCTTACTATATAAAGGGTGTCTCAACATGGTATCCTGCACCATTTCCGTCTGCCAAATGTTTATTCAGTCATATTTGATACGTTATATCTCGTGAACCGTTACGCGTACGGTAAAACGTATTGAATTGTTTTTATAGGATATTATTTCAGCTAAAAGTTGGTAATATTTACATGCTTTTTTCTCGAAAAGTTTACCGTTGTCGAGATATTTGTAAAATATATTTTTCGCTTCTCCCAATGTTTAAGCAAACATTTAGCCTGTCACAAATTCTTTGAAACTGGACTAAAAACCAATTTTTATTTTATAGTCCACTAATTTTAGGGGAACAGAACAAACAAGAGAATTTTTCACGAGATACCGTTATCAATAATGGAACACATTTTATTTGAGTAATGTACGGAGCTCCAAAAATAGAAGATTCCCTCGACAATTAACGGTACTTGAGTTTTCCTAAGTCTACAAGACTCAACAAGCTGGTAAGATTGTCAAGATTTTTTGGCTATTAATCCTCATGCAAAATTTCTCCGATGCTGTTATTGAATTGTATGGAAATTATATAATAGTCCAGTCAAAATAGAAATTTAACTGCGGAAAAATTCGCACAGAGCTGAAATTTTAAAGGTACTCACTGATCCGACTTTAGCTAAAACTGTTATTTAAGGTCAAAGGTCAACAATATCGGTTTTCGCATATATCTCGTAAATGGTAAGTTCTATCGTAAAAATAGTTCATACAAAAGTTGTAGATCTTGTATTTGTCTACAAAAATGATAATGATCTCTTTTTTTCCTAATACTCACCATCCCTGAGATATCGCGATTTCAAACATCGAATACGCCGTTGCAGTTATGAAAAAAGTCATTATAAGCAATCTTGTAGTACTCGGAGCGTACTCTACGCTGGTGTCACTTTCTCGTAAAAACAACCGAACAAATGGAAAACTAATCTTTGCACTTATTTTGATAAATTCTTCTCAAAATTTCAAGCCAATCGGATAAAAAATCCGAGCCACAAGATGCGGGAGTGCATTAAATCGTACCGCACTGCGATATCGCGAATCCGACCTGTCATTGGAAACGCATACGGAAGTGAAACTGAAATCTTTTCAGCAACAGCAAGACTCGCTTCCGAAAGCTCTGCAACTGATCGTTTAAATATTCACATTGCCGACTTCACAGCCGAGATTTCATTCCATATCGATTTGGCAGATCTGTAATAGGGCAATGCAATCGAATGCGCTCGGGTTTGCTACAATTGCTATAACTAAAGACTAAAGCTGCTACCTGAAAATTAGGCCTAAATAAGTTTCCTCTTAGCTGGCTCAATTCATTCGCAGTGAGAAGTAACTGCAGGTGATTAGGCCTTGTGTCTTATTTAACGAGCTGAAAATTTGCAATGTGAAAAGTGGCGTTCTGTTACGGGCCATAGGTGTCTCACGCAAGTGAGATGGAAGCGATGGGCGCAGTAATTGCTTCTCACAAAATTAATTTTCGCAAATGGCACGTTTGAGGAGTTCACGTACAGCACTGGCCGCCGGCTGAATTCCTTTAAATGCACCGGTGCGGTGGCTGGCCGTCGATGATATCTCCGTAACAAATGCTCTACGCACGAGATAAGGCGAGACCACGAAGACTTTCCCAACGCCGCGTATCCTCGAAAGTAATGCAGAGATTAGACCGAAATGATAAAGGAATTTATGGCACTCTGGCGCTATCACCGATCTGTTACGGGTGCAGTCAGGGATAAAAACGTCCTGTTGGTGAGGTGCTGGAATTTATGTTAATTGCCGCGCTAACAGTTTCGCCCCGTCAAACTTAATTCTATTTGCGGAATTTGTTTGCTCTTTTCCCTATAAATTCGGCGGGACTATGACGGCCGATGCTCCTCAGCGCTGCTGAAGGATTCCGTCAATTCAAACGACTCGCTACGAGGAGTGCAGCCCACTGTTATCTGCAGTTTCAATTTAAATTCAATTAACTCAGGTCGAGGAGCCCTTCTCGACTTCCGCATTCGCGCCTCTGAAAGGGGCCGGGGAATTAATCTTCCAACCAGACTTAATGGCTAATCGCCGCCGGCCGCATAATATTAATTAATACCAGTATAGGCCTCGTGCCGGGGCCGAGGGTGAGGGCAAAGTCAACACCTTCGCGAGGTGAGGTCCGGGGTCAGCGCTGGTAGCGTCCTCCCGCGAAGGAGGGGTCAAAACTGCAATTAATTTGATTGAGCGCCTATTTTTGGCCAGAACTGCTGACTGCGCTTGACCGCACCACTCCACTACTGTGCGGTGCGCCGCCGCCGCCGCGCCGCGCCGACCGCGTAGGGAGTTTGCGTGGTGCATTTGCCGTGGTACCGCTTTGATGCCCTGCATTAGCCAGCTCAAAGGAGGCGGTCAGCTCTGCATTGGTCACGACTCAGTGCGCTTATGGCAGGGTACGATCGTGCGATAAGATGCCTGATTCCGCACCGCCAGCCTAGGCTGCAAGTGCCGGCCTGATAATTGCCTTTGTTGTGTAAACAAGTGCCCACAAACGCCTGTAATTAGCCAATTACTGGCCATTTAGTGTTATTTGTCATGCCTCGTGGTTAATTTTCAGCTCGAGTTTTCCTAATGAATAATTTTCCGATGCTTTCACGGATTGAGAAATTTTCTGAGAAATTACTTCGCGACATTGACTCAGCAAAGTTGTTCTGCTGTAATTATGCGGGCGGTTATCTTCACGGTAATAAATGGAAAAAGTGAAAAAGAGCACTTGAACCTACTTAATTAATCCTGACGGTGCACATGGGGTTCTCTACACCCCAATTTTTCTTGCAACTACAGTCATTTCTTGGAGTGACTCAAACTTCAGCAGGTTTTCTGCTATTGAAAATTGTTCTTTTTGAACCGAGCATTATTTAATTATAAAGTAAGTAATTTTGACTACAAAAAGGGTCTCTGGATAAATTTTAAAGAGTGGTGTCCCAACTAAGTAATATACCCCAGTAGCTTTCTTTAATTGTTTTCCCAAAAACCTTGCAAGCCACTGTATTGAGAGCTTAAGAAAAGTAAAAGAAACAAACCTTTAAGTTGCACTATTTTCTTAAAATAGAAAGTGTGATTGACAGAAAAGTGTATTTTTCGTGACGCAAGTGAGTATGTATATAAGTGATTTTGCAGCAGTGTTTCACAGAATATGAGTCGCCACCCGGCACTGGACAGGGAAAACTAAATGTTGGGCCGCCTGAAAAACTTTAGAAAACCTAGGTGACACGATATGTGAAGGATCACAAGTTAAAGGTGACCCTCTTACTCACTGTTCAGTTAATAACGCAGCCCCACAAACAAAACGTGATCTGTTTAACAAACCAGATTATTACATCCATATATGTATGTTTTGGTCTGTCAGATTGGCTCCATCACGTCTAATTTTTTTTAACCTCATAAAGTAGGTCAAAATCCCTGAAACGGTGAATTTTGAGGCACGATTTTCTAGACGTGATTACGCCAATCTGATACTGATGATTAGAATTTACTATTGAAATTCAACTGAGAATACAATGTGAACTAAAAATAAAAAGCAATTAGTTTTTGCAAAACTGTTTTTTTTCCTAATATCGTCCCCGGGGAAAAAATCCAAAATACACAAGAATCATAACCTCAAAATATTGTTTGTTTTTAATCTGCTTATTATATAGGAGCGAGCTAATAAAAGCAATTGTAAAAAATATTCAAATTTAAAAATTGTTAGTTATTATTTTAAAACTTCCGTTGTTATTTCAAGAGTGTTAGGTTAGGTCACGAGTAATATAACGATAATCGCTAAACGTCTTGTTTTACAAACTACGCAGTTGCTCATTTGAGATCAAGTCGTCTTATTAGAAGGATGTGTTTTGCTTTATATTACATGGAACCGTCAATTCGTGTTATCGTTTTAACTAGTGTTTATTACATATGGAATAATAAAAATGGTTTTGTCCTATAACTTTGCTTTCCAAATATTTTTTGGATCGTATAACGTGCTTATCAACATATTTCATTGATGAAGTACCACAACTGATCAATTTGTTCCTTGATCCCGTTCATACAACATGATTTAATTTCAAAACAACATATGTATGTATGTCACTGTCGATCTTTAGCCCCTCCTGCAACAACTTTATAGTTATTATCAGTGTTCCATTTTGAATTGACATCTGTCGTAATTTTATCAGCAAGCAGTTGCATTCTTAGTTCAAAAATATCACCTTTACTTTAAACTTTAAATGTTTTTATTGCAATGAAAAATCAATATCTTTCAAGTTCTTAAATTAAAGGTGTACAGTTGGTACGACTAAACAAGAATTTTTTTCTTATTTTACAATTTCTTTTCTCAGTGTACTTACTTGTAAAATAACTTACAATTGCCAAGTATGATCTCATACCAATTATCGCATCACTAGTGCAGCTATTCACCGTTAGGTGTATATTTTTATAGATTTGTATTAGCACTATGGACGGTATTAGAGCAAGGAACGATATTTGACGATTTTACCTTACACCACCTTATATCATTTACTTTAATGTGCTCTCCAACTTTGTAAGAAATAACGTTTATAATAATGCGCACCAAACTAGTATCTACTACCATTTGTGGATGCAATGAACTTTGATGAATCTCAATTGGATTGCGATATAACCTCCTTGGTGGACAAATTTTTTTTAATTGGCCTAATCGTATGCATTACGTCAAGCGAAAGCTGGTAAAGAATGGGCTTTTATTTAGATTTAAAATTCTAACAAGCCTCATGAAAAGACCTTTGTATATCAAGCGTTATCCGGTAGTCCACCTGGCTAAGGTAAATCTCCTTATTGATTTGAAGATGAACACTTGCGCGGTTTGGCGGTTAAATCAAAGCACCACCAACCGCGTCATGATTGACTCTGACGCCGTTCTGAACCTTCTCCAAATTTTGAGGTGCATCGACCAAGGCAGAAATGTCGTGAGTTAACTGGAAATCAACTAAAAATCTTCAACAGCGGTTATTAATTAACAGTCAGCAATTCTTGTAAATTAACTATAATAATGTTATTAAGCTCCTATGAGAATGCCCAGGTCTAATAGAGACAAACGTAATAAAAACTGCTCCTGCGGCGCTTGTTAAGATCCGACGATACATGCCAAGAGGCCAGATTAAGACTGCCTGGTAATTAGCTCAGTCAACAAACGTGGGAATTAACAGGGCAATTAATTAATTGGCCATAATCTCGATGATTGTCTTTGTCTACGCGCATCTGATCGCTAGCGCACGGAGGCTGCAGGGGCTTCTGTTCGTCAGGGGTATAATTCAACAGGTGCCTCGCAGCCCACGCGCAGTGGGTGACAATTAGCTACCTGCGCCCGATGACTATCAGCCAGACGAAAGCCATAAAGGCTGCGGCTATCGCGATCGCGATTAAAAAATGCGACACAATTAACAGATTCTTTATGGGACTGCTGCACAATCTCCCCGAGTAATCTCCGTACGAATCTCTCAAATTTTAAGCTTCTTAGAAGTCGTGCAGATGCTCCGTGCCCGCTGGCCTTACCGCCAAGGAGTAGCCCCCGTCCAGCTAGGGGCTCGCTCCATGTGTGGTTCTTCTCGAATTATAATTGCTCCCACGACTTTCCGGGAACGTCCGAGGGGCGACCCATGCTCATAAGCGACTCCGGTTTTGATTAATTGCCGCTGTTTAATTACCGAACGTTTATGCTCGGCCTTATCTTATCCCATTTATCTCGCATGGATCTGACTTTTGGTGTGGATTTCGGGAAAGGACACGAACTCAAGTGGGAGGACCATGGGAACTCCAAGTCGCTCCTGACGACGCTATTTGTCATCGCGCTGAATGGGAATTATGGAAATTAAGTTATGGTTCGTGCGACTTATGAGCTGTGGGCAGAGAGCAACCCAAGGAGCATTCACCACAATTTCTTGGCTAAAGAGCTTAAAATCGAGACGTTTTCTGCTGCTTCAATTTGATAAATTGCCCGAAGTGAGAAAAGGTTTTCTGCTTACAAAGAACACATTTCAGTTGGAAGCGATTTATGTCGCCTGCTCAATTTGGTTCCACTTTGCGTCCTACGGATGCGGTTTTCTTACTTTAGCGCCTTTTGATTGATCTCACAACTGATGCAGATTTCTTGGCCATGGCAACATGCCCCGGTCCCCCCTACTTCTAGTATTCCATAAGAGACAAATCTGACGTTCTTGGTTAGTGTAGGTTGTAATAGTAAGGGATCTTCAGTTTCGATTATTTGTCTGTGAAATGACAACAGGTAAAAATGTAAACTTAGTGTTAGGTTTTCATATAAATAATCTAAACAAAAACTGGCGAGTGAAAAATGACTAGTACTCTTAGGCTTAGCCGTTCAATTACTAAAAACCCGAGATGTTGTTGCTAGCTTGCTTTTTTCTTAGTAAACTTAGCAAGGCTGCAAAATCAGTAAAAATAACCGGACTTAAAAAAATCACGAGATTAAGTATTAGGTACAGTTAATTAGAAAATTTAATGCGTTTTTTTGAAGGATTGAAAATAGAAAAGTTATTTCGGTCAAAAGATTTTTACCCTCGAGTTCCTCAGATCATAACTTACTTTTCATTAATTTTATGACAAAAACTTACACCATTTGCAAAAATGCTATGAAGAAAAATACGCCAGATCCCACAATCCCGAAATGGATCATAAAAAAGGATTGCATTCTTATTTGACGTCTGATTGAATCCCCAGACCCGGAAACAAAAAAAAACTGTCCACCAAAAAAATCACGGTATTCTATTTTTGGGGTTCCGTAACCAACTAGTTTCGCTCTGGCCGTCTGTTCTTCTCTCATTTATGTACCTACATATGTACTGTACCTACTAGCTTTAACCCGCTACTTCGTCCACGTAAATTACGGATATAAACTATGTTTGATTTTAAACAGAGAAGGTAAAGTTGGTCTATGACTTTTCTGATTCGTTTTCTGTTGTATTTTTTTCAGAAATATAGCTACATATATATGAAAACCGAATTCATTAAAAAAGAGAGGAAGCGTTAATATTATTTAGCGAAATCAGAAAAGTCATAAATAAACAGACCAACTTAACTTTCTCCGTTTAAAATCTAGCAAAGTTTATATCCGAAATCTACACTGATGGGGTGGGGGATTAAAGAGAGTTATTTCAATTAACATTCAGTTACGTTAAGAACTTTTGGCCGCCATATTGAAGTTCAAAATTTCGATATTGGATTTTAAATCAGCGTCTCTAAAAACTCCTACACATTCAATTACATGGAAATCAGTTCAAGGTGAGAATTTTCAGTCGCCATATAGGATCCGCCATCTTGAATTTCCACTTATCTATGGCAGATTCAAGACCAGCGACCGTGCGACCTATATGTATATGTACATTTCCACGAGAACCGGTTCATTACACGTGCGTTACACGTTAGAAGTTACACATCACATGTACAAAGCTCGCCAATTGAATTTTGAGAAATGCTGAGATACGTGTTTCATTATTTGTGCTGAAGAAAGTTTGTGAACAATTTCAAACAATGAAAATAAAATATGTTTGTGCATACAGGCGGTTATATCCCTCTTTTACCCACTTAAGGATTGATTTTCGAAAAATAATTTCTTGGTACACCTCTACACACATATCTTCCAAATTTCATGTTTCTATCTTCAGTGGTTTAGGCTGTGAATTTGCTGTCAATCAATCAGTCAGTCAGTTAATGAACGTAACTGTTTTATATACCTATTAAGATGAAATTTCGTACACGTAGGTTGTCAAATAAATAGAAATAATGATATTTGTGGAAAAATTATTTTGTTCACGCCCCTCCAGTAAAGTTAACAGTGTACTGAAGAATGTTTTTCCACTTACACCATTGTGCGGCGTGACTTTAGATAGGCCTACTAAAGTACAACCGACAATTTTTTCGGAACTTATGATTTCAACCCTTTGGTCACGGATATTTTATTTCAAACTGGTTAAGCTCGTTGACTCGCTCGCTCCAAGCGCGCTCGCGAATCGGCCCACAATGTGCATCGCGTCGCAGCGAAGAAAACTTTGGATTAATTGGTCATAAGTTAATATGTACATAAGCATTTTTCAGTAATCGGCTCTAAGTCGATCGTATTAAATCTACCGGTTGGGGTTTCCAAACTTCGATGGCAGATTCGAAATCAGCCATCCCGAGAACTCCTATATGTACCCATTTCTAGGCGTTTCGTAACATAACACTAGAAACCGTTTTAATTTTGTAATGTCTGTCCGTTCATGTAGCACAGTATCGTAATTCTTGCATTTTATGTAAAATTTATTATGATGAAATTTCACGCTATTTATAGAAAAGCAACTCGCTTTACGGAAGTTAAACGGCACACTGTTTTCAAGCCCATTAAAACCATAGGACCATTAACACTCCCCCAAGAGATTTATGAAGTTATTTAGACGAATTGGATAAAACAAAGCAATGTCCATGTGAGAAATATTCCCGGCAGACCGCAACGAAACGAGGTCTTAATTGTTTGCAAAAGCCGCAACAAGCAGATTCGTCTCCATAATTAAATTGTTGACTCGCAGCATGAATCAAAGTCGTCTGATCCGTCCAATTCGGCGAGTGGGTCCGAAGACGATTCCAATTATGAAACATTTAAGTCGCGGACTAATAGACGTTTAGCAATAAATTTCCTGGGATAGGAATGGCCACAATGACTAGCTGGCGCTGGCATTCAGCTCCGAACGGCCGCGGCCGTCCTGAAATATCTCGAAAGAAAACTGTCGCTGCTGAACGGAGAGAAATTCGTCGCGGAAAGCCATCAAGAAGTTTATGAATGAACGCACCTCTGCAGGGAGCGGACCAAATGCTGCTCTTATAAATTATTCATGGCAACTAAGCCCCGATATCATCTGGCCGGCTCGGAGCCTTTAATTAGCATTTTGTGACAGAAAAAAACCTGAATGGATCTCGGCCGAGGTGCATTCGGATTCATTCAGCTCTGGTGGTGCAACAATTCGGAATCCCTAAAATGCTGCAGTGCAACTGCTTCTTGCGCCCGGTTCGGCCAGGCTGCTCCTATCGGTGCCTTCGCATATTTCTCCGGGAGCAAGACCCTGGCCGAAGGGCAGTCGGTAAAAAGGGTAATCAGGAATGAACTTTTGAAATTTCTGCAGATTATCAGAAATCAAAGAATGTTTCCAAAATTCCTGACCCCAAAAGGGTACGGTGAGCGGTAATCGGTATCGCGTATGAGACACGAGCATCGCGAGCATGAGCGCAAATTCAATGCCCGCGGGCTGCGAGGCAAGCGATAATTCGAAATGTAAATAGCCCAAGGTGAGGTGAAATCTATTTCAGCAAATGGAGAAAAATGAGTGGCACTTTCCGATAAATTAAGGGGAACAATGATCTTAATAACTCACGAAGCACCGAGCGTTCGAATTAAACGCGTCATAAGCGGCAGTTTGCGAGGCACGTGCAATTAAATTTGATTTACGGCCCTCGTGAAACAATCTCGCCGCACCGAGAACAAATCCACCTTTCTTCCTGTCTTCAGTCGGCATCGGCTGCACCTCATCGTCGAAGACACTAATTGCAGTTTTGATTTAATTGCCACTGTTAATTGCTTTGGAAATTTAGCGCTTCCGAGGCAGCGATGGCGACTTCTAGCACGAAATGTGATGAACTTCTGCTTCGATTTTATTTAGCGGAAGTAATCTACAATTAGGATCATCTTGAGAACAGTTCTGAATTTCAATTATGTTCCAGACCAGTCAACTTTTAATAGAGATTTTAGTATTAGCGATTTTTAGATATGAATCTCTTTCAATATGGACGTTCGAAATGTTTTAGGCTATAGCGGCCATTTGGAGATTTGGGGCGATAACAATCCACACGAGATACACCAGCACCAAATGCATCTCCAGAAAATCACTGTTTGGTGCGAATTTTGGTCTGGCGGAATCATCGGTCCATCCGTCCTTTTCAAAACGAAACTGGCATTGCCATAACTGTCAACGGTGAGCGCTACAGATCGATGATAAGCAACTTCTTGTGGCCCTAATGATATGGATACCGACGATATGTGGTTCCAACAGGACGGCGCTACGTACCAAACAGCGCATACCACGCTGGACATTCTGCACGAGCGATTTGAGGGCATGGTGGTCTCGCCCAGCGGCGACGTAAAATGCCCACCGCGATATTGTGATTTAACGCCTTTAGATGTCTTCCTTTGGGGATATCCTAAATCACAGGTCTATGTGAATAAACCGCAAAAAGTTGACGCCCTGAAAGTCAACATAATGAGCACCATCCAGCAAATTTTGCCAGATTTATGCGACAAAATCATCGAAAATTGGATCACCCGAATACGTGCCGTCCGAATACGGATTTTGGAACGAATAAAATAAAAATAGAGAGGATAACTCACGCACAACATGTTTTATTTACATTTAAAAATCAAGCGTCCTTATTGAAAGACCCTGTACTAAGCTCCTCCTTAGCCACGCAGCCCTCGGCCTATGCTGTCCCACTTTAGCTTGGGGGTGCCTTCTTATTTGGTATTCAGAGCTCCCGGAGTTTCCGCCGCCTCTAAGCCCCAGGGGGTTCCACTATCCTTGTAATCTCACCTAGTCAAACAAAAAATTGTGTCACAGGGGTGATGATGATGATGTAGATTGTCATGAGGCGGGTAGATAAACCCTGCACTTAGACTAAAGGTCCATTGTACAAACCTCGAGAAGAGAGACCGACATCTGAGTTAATCTCGGTGCCCAGATTGAGCCGTTAGACGACCAGTTCTTCTAACAAAGCTCAAGATGGTGGGCAGCGTGAGTTTATGTAGATCGTTTGGATCTACATGGTAGTTCCCGAATAGAGCGGTTCTGGCTCTGTTGTAGAACGGACATGCACACAGAAAGTGAGCAATAGTCTCGTCCTCCAACTCGCATCCGCAAAGCGGCGAATCCGCTATTCGTAAAGTATGAAGATGCTTGTTCAGCCTGCAATGGCCAGTAATGATGGCCATTGCTAGGCTCAACTGGCATCTACTAAGATTGAGTAGACGTCTACTGAGGCCAAGGTCGACCCGATGCAAGAACATCTTAGACTGTCTACAATCCGATCTAGCGGCCCACCTCTCATTGTGTGTCACAGGGGTGGCATTTCAACCGCTTTCGATTTACAGGGTGATTAATAAATTCGGTATGCGGTGTTGTACCTTCTTCGAAAGGCAACAATACGGGCAAATTAATAATAATAAAAGAGAGGCGTATTAATTACATGAATTTCGGAGTAAATATGGGAGAAACATGAAATTTTGGAAATTTTGGAGCATTTTGTCAATTTCGCAAGTCACTGTACCTTCTGGTAGGGGTAGATCAACATTGGTGGTATCTTTGAAAAGCACATTGAGATAGTAGTTGTATGGCGTGAGTTTTATGTCGCTATGAGATGCCCCCTCCCCTTGATATACAATTTTTTTTTACCTTTTTTTTTTTTGTAGGATCTAGATCCCCTCTCTTTCTGCATGCGTTATACGAAACACCCTGCATTATAGAAGTTAATCCCAACAGCATTCCAACACGCTTCGCTTTAGTACCTTAAATAAATTAACCACCAGGTCTGTCATGCAATATTTTACTGGAGTAATTTTCCTTAAAAGTTACCAGACTGATATGCCATTGTTAGCTATACTGTATAATTCGGAGTGCATACCAAAGATTAGATTGCTAGAGTTTTTCTTTAATTATACTACACTCGCATGTCATGTTAAAAGTTTTTAAAAGAAGTTCTCCCTGAATCTGGCGCTGCGTTAGCCTGTTAACTAGCCATAACTGTAATTGGATCTAGCCTTGTGCAGATGCGCAATGGTACCTGTTCGCCAGCACTCGTGCTGCCCGCGACGCGATGATTAATTTTCATTGTATCCTGATAATAAATCTTTCAGCAACTTTTCGTTGGCGCACGGGACTATCTCGCGCTGCGTCCCGAACTCCCATTTGTGCGAGTCGCAAGTGCAACTCCCGTCATGCAAAGCGCGGCCAAATATCATCCGGGCAAATGAAGATAATGGTCAACTGGTTCGTCGAGTTGGGTTCCAGTGGCTATAAATATTTCATCCGGGAAGGTGTGGGAAGCATTTAACTACACTTGCTAGATCGAGACCTTCTATGCTACACATGCCCCGTATTCCGCGGGCTATCTGCGATCGACCGATGAAATTTGCCTTTAATACATTTTTGTCACGCGAAGCTGGAGGCGACACCGGCATCGGCCGATCGGAGGAGCACCATGATAACGTCTTTTTTCCGCCTGATTTGTGCACCGAGCAATCAGCAGAATCTATGCGCTAAAATTGAACCGTTTGCATAAATTTTATTCCCTCACAATTCGACCGAAGGTGGAAATTATTATTCGAGTATTTATGACCTATAAAAGTCGGCGCTGCGCTGCCCCGATGGGATGACTCGCCTGAGGATTTCGTAAACGGAAACATGTCTCTATGCAGTGTCGCTGAGTCAATAAGGAAACGTCTTCGAGCTTAGGAGCTCCTCACACCCTGGTTCCATACTTTGTAGGGAATTGGTAAAAATCTCAAATTATGACCACATCGCATTTATGCAAAGTGTGTAAGTTTCTATAATACGAGTACTAAGAAATTGATGAGCGAGCAAGGCTGCGATCGAGGGAAGGCTTTCCATAGCGTCCTGAAGGCTACGGCGTACTCATGGGAATCGTTGTGATCATAAACATTTTCGATCACTTTGCGCCGCAGTTTCAAAAGTGTTACTTGACAAGCCCCATAAACATAAAAGGAGTTCCTTCGCCGGGCGGCTGGCTGCAAGGCTAAGAATTCCTCACCACGCCGGTGTGACTAAGTGGAAATGTTCTTTATTGCATTTTAATTAGCGCAATTTCAATTCCTAGGCTCGCTTCTCAATGCTGCCACCACGAGAGGTGCTATAAAACGGCAATTACGCAGATGAGCATATCTCTCAAAAATGTTTTAATTGAAATTGACCGCCAGACGCGTACCCGCCGTCGATGCGCCGGAATTGAAGGTAACAAATCAATTTAACATTCCCGGGGGGTTAAAGGTTGTCCACCAGACAGCTGAAAATTGCGATTTACTTCTGGTCGCCGGTCTCAAGAGCAGACGAGCACCTTCAAGGTCCCATCGGCGGATGAATCTGAATGCAATACTTTTTCGTTTCTTCGGGTAGCTGTTCTTGGCCTTTCTGCAAGGCAATGTAATGTGAGGTTGCCGTAGCTCAAGAACAAATTTTGCTTAATCAACGTTCCCTGATACATTACCATGTGCAATAGCGTCGATCTCGCAGTTTTATAATGATTTTCCTGCAACTGTAGAATTGCATTAAACCCTCTCTTTACGTAAAAATTAGACACCGCGCCGCAAACGTTAGAAAAGAATTTAGTGAATATTTACCCAGTGATTGATTTATGAGTTCATATTCCTAAAATTGTATTCTATGTGGTACAACGCATGAATGATCAATGGAAGACGATTGCAGACCTTTTTTTGTGTCACTATGTGATTAAAAACGGTATTCTAAATTTTTTCATTAAATTTTCTTTTTTAACGACTTTAATCAATTTAAGGAAAGTATCGCGGTTTTGTCTTAGACTTTAAAGATTAATGTCACGTTCTCTCGTTTGTGGTGAGCTTATCACTATGCCGCCGAAAACGACGTCGTATTTGTAATTCCAACTGTCCATGGTTTACTACAAGTATTCGGAAATTAGTATTACTTAACATAATATGGTGTTTTCAAGGTGGAGACACCGTACACTTGAACTCCAGCAGTGTTACTGCAATGGTCCGAAATGCCAAAAAATTTTGTTTCAACTCGAAGCTTGATACAGTGCCAGTCCTCTCTACATCACAACTTTCGTAACGTTGGAATCGGCCGGTCGCAAAATATGGGAGTTCTCTGAGGATGATGATGTTACGTTAATAAAAGCGCAGTTACATAATACTAATTGGACACATACAATATAACTATGGCAATTGCTCATACTAACGTCTCACTCAATATTTAGATAGCTTTTCTTTATCGATTTCAAAATCATCAATTTCTGATCCAGAAGCCGAGAAAAGTCGATTACAGATTTTTGACGGACGCGATTGCATTTTTGACGCTTCCACTCTTTTCAATTTTGAGTTTGAAAAAATCAAAGTTTAAAATGTGGGCTTCTTTACCCCGTTCATAAATTCTAGTTATGTAAAAATCGGGTGACAATTTTATTTGTTTTTGTTTATAACGACATTTTGGCGATTATTTTGTAAAAATTCCCAATCGTGTAAATTATTAAAATATAAATTTTTTCAATGGGGATCAATAGCTGGCATCTTCGTGACGATATACTTATAAAATTAGCAACAACAAATTATTATACGAAAAACTGACAAACCGATTTGGATGAAATTTGGTATGTTATATCGCAATTTCAAGATTATACGTACAATAAATAGTCGGAAAAAAATTCAAGGAAAACGTTTTTTTTTATTTCATTATTCACGTTAATTATTCCTATTTTGCAACAACATCAATGCATAGTAGCAGCCTTTTTCGATAACTTTTTCATCACATTTTCCAGAATGGTCGTCGGAATTACAGCAATTTCGTCTCTGAGTTGGGCAATGTGGTGGACTGGTGAGACTGACTGAACAGAGCTAATCGATATACCGTATCTTGAGGTGAATCTTCGAGAAAACCTGGTTCACTGTTGCGATGTGATGTGTATGGGCAGTTGTTCAATTGTATATTTGTCCACTATGAACCTCCTACTGACACTACAGGTCGCATTTGGATTTTGAAACTACACCTCCAACTAACAAAACTAAATTGCGGTGATCCAATGTTGTAGACATCTTAGCTAAACACTCTGTATAAAATGGTCACCACACCGAAATGGCAATTGGATCGATTGAGCGAGGGTATAATAAAAAGAGCCTTACTTATGTATGGATTGCAAATATCGATGTTTACTTAACATTGGTTCTGTACACACTGCTAGACTGAGCTTTCTAGCTAGTCTATCCTAAACCTAACTGTGCTACTTAATTGTGAAATGATGATATTAATATTTATGTATGTATGCCTGTTATTTATTTTTAGCTGTTTCAATATTTCATTATATAAGAGACGAGGTCCCTCATACTACCTAGTGGCACACCAGAATTAGCAATAATGTCTCTTGAGATGGCACATTTCTCGAACAATTTAATACATGTGGTAGGAAACTGGTAAACAATTTGTAGTAGTTGACCTCTATTTTATAAATCCATGTTGGTTAGGGATGATAATGGTTTTGCAATGAAAATACAGAAACATATTTTGATAATAATTGAGTGATTGGCTTATAAATAGCGACAAGCTCCTTTTACCAGAATTAAACACATGTATGATACGACAAACGATATTTTCCACTGTCTAGAAAATATTTCCGATTGAAGCGACAAATTCAGTGTCAAATTTTTTTACTGTGTTAAGAAAAAAACCATGTTTTCACAAAATTTCAAAATGCCATCCGATTGCCGATTAAATTACCTAGTTAATGTTCGTCTTTTATATTAGACTTATATGGTTGGCCTTAGCACCGGCTCGAAACATCTAGTAATAAACTTTGGACATCAGATTTGAAACATCAACGAACCAAAATAAAGTTAAATTTATTTTATACTTTTTAGGACTTCGGAATATTTGATGGCGATTCTACTTTTCTATCTACAATTTTCTACGCTGCTTTCATTGGTGCGATTAGAGATTAGATGTAACAAGGGAATCAACGGTTATTTCGAAATCATACCGAAAGTAAGGATACGCCATCTTGCCCACTCTGCTCTGATATGCGCTTTTCTGCTTCTTACTCTAACTTAAGTAACGCAGAAATTGAAAGTGCAGTGCTATATTAAGCGCCTGTATCGCGCTTAATATACATATGTGTTCGGCATATCTACACCATTCCAAATCTCAAAATTCCAAAGCCCAATTCTGCGCCAAGATACCAAAAGTACGCGCAGTATCACATGGCACTAAGAGGAAAATAAATTGCTAAGGCAGTTACCACGAAACCCATGTCGCGACAACGAGCTTTAACGCTCTACCAAATAGCGGACGCACTCGGGCAAATGCCAGTGCCAATAAAGAAAGGTAGGTAAGGTACAACCGGCGAGAACGCGCATTGCTCGGTAGAAAGCTTATGAAATATTCGATTGTAAATGCATCCCATTTCTCGCCGTTTTGAAGCGTCTTACATCACCGGGCCAGCCGCGCTGTCGTGCGCACCCTCTTCCAGAACCCGTGCTGCTTCAGATTCATTTGGAGCATCGCGAGGTTAATTTGTTCACTTGCGCACCTGCGAATTAGTTCGGAATTACCATAAATGACAGATGGGAGCAAAAACGCCTCCATGGATCCTTTTACGGATGAAATATTCGCCCGTATTTGTCAGAGTCCATTTAGCGGCTATCACCATTCTCAGCAATTTTTCAGTCCACCATATTTGCAGGTGGCACAAGCATAAATTACCGTCCAGTACCCGCTGATCCCCTACAAATTGGGAAATGAGCTGCGGATTTCGCATTAACTAGACTCATGGAAGTGATCTGGTGCGCAGGATGGTGGCAGTGGTCCACCGGCCGCGGAATTGTCTATGCGCGCTAATTGCGTCCATTTGCAATGGAAATGGAAATGCGTCTGGTGCTGGAGTTTGACAAAATATGCAACAACTCCCACCTGGGCATCGCCTTGGGCAGTGTTGGCTGTGGCAACATATTGAGGGAAAAAACCCGTTTTTCCATTTTCTCCGGCCATAAGTCCAGCACACTCACATTCCGACAGGTTCTATTTCTGAAAAAATCCAAGAAATCAGGAATGCAGGGGAATGGCTGTGATTCTCGGAGGTTCGGCTAGGAAATAGAGCACCTGCCCAGCTAATAAACCAGTTCAGCGCATGCGAACGGATCAATTATTTTGCTAAATCGAGACAAAACGGTCACTTCTCCGAGGATTACGGAGTGTCGTTCAGAATTCTAGATAATCCTTTATTTGTCCCTACTCTATCAACATCGTCGCAATATGGCGTTAAAGCATTTCATTTTCCCTTTGTTTAGTTAAGTGGTTTTAACGGCATGTTGGGTCGGATCCAATATTTCTTGTCCCATTCCACAGTGGTACGAAACGTCCAAAACCTGTCCAAAATTCAAAATGTTAGTGGTTTATGTATGGAAGGGTTTTCGCTATCGCCTCATTCAAATAAAGTAATGAAATTTCAAAAAAAAACGGCTTCAAAAAGACAGACCGACTATCTCAAAAATTAAACAAGTGCGTGTATGGGTTCATAAGACAACAGCGTGCGCCGCAATGGACTGCCGGCATTATTAGTAAAAGTGGTATAAGTTTAACAAAACGTTAATCTTTTCTGCAAGTATACTAACTTCCAGTTATCTATGACTCAATACCTACTTACCCTGATAATATCGTACTTTTAGCTTAACAATCTTCGAAGATTAGGAAGGAAGGGTATTTTTGCACCTTTTGAACAATCCACCAAAAACTTTGAAAAAAATTATTTTGCAATTCTTAAAATTAACCCTTTAAAAAAAGGTTTGACCTCCCCCCTTTAAAAAAACACAAAAAAAAATATTTCAATCAAAGTTTACACTACCAAAATATGTCACCTAATATGTATTATGCTAAATTCCAAATTCTTGCGTCTGTCTCGTCGTTTTCGATAAAAAATTATGTGGCAGACAGGCGGACGCACGATTGATCTTACAATGGTTCCGTTTTTTTCCGGTTAAGAACGAAAGAAAAGATTTGCGCAAAAGTGTCTATCAGGGTTTTCAGGGTTTCTGAATTAGAAAGTCATAATAAAATTTCTATTCAGTCATTCTGAGCTGGTGTTTCGGTACGGCACCCTAAAGACGCACACGCAGTAATGTTTTCATTAAAATTTTACTTTTTCATCCTACCTTTGGATAAAACTTAAACTAATTGAATAAATACATGTTTTTGTGTACGGATACTTACATGCGATCTGCAAGAAATCCTGACGAAAAAACAAAAATAAAAACGATGCCAGTGTTATAATGCGTGAGCGACTGTAAATAAGGAAGAACGAATCAATGTCGCATTTATTTGTTATTTTCCACTCCACTTGTCCGACATCCGAAGCCATCCGAACCCGCACATTCTGGGCAATAATAAGACGGCAGCCACTAAGCATTTGAAATTTGACTTTCCAGTGGTCGCATTAAATCCGAAATATGCTAATCACCCTCTTTTCGATTTTACAATAATGCGGCGTTGGAGAAAATCATAGGGGAGAATAGTTGGCTTGTATGAAAATTAATTTGATTCGTAACTGTCGGACTGTTTAATATTTTTTTTTCTAAATGCATAGGTACTTCTGCTCAATGGGAGCAATTGGATGGGCAAGTCAATTTAAAACCATCTTCTAGCTCCGAAGTGGTTGACGTGGGCGTTTCCATCTGAATGGCCAACGATTCAAAGGTGAAGCTCAGTAGCAATCGCAGCTTGACGAGAGCGCAAATCCGATAAGACTGGAGGGAATCATCTAACAATAAATCTAGAAGATGCCCAGAACACACAATCGAGAGCAGAACATGTCGCGGCCGCGGCATTATGTGTCCGGGCTCGGGTAGCCGGGCAACAAAGGCGGTACAGCAGAATGAACGACGTGTCTAAGTATTTCAATTGATTTGCGCGCGCACACTTGATATAGATTCCGAGATGGAAGACACTCCGAGCAGATACTGCCTGTCTTTCGTCCGCGAAACAATTGAATTCGTTCAACGGCCGCGAGCGTGTAGTAGGCGATTCGAATTAAAATTTATTGTGGATTGTTTGGTGCCTAGTTGGCACATGAGCGCACAAAGCGGCCGAAACGTCAGCGCGACCAGAGTCCTACCGCGATCAGCATTCCAACAAGGACAGGGACTCGCGACCGGAGAATTCGCGGCTGCCGATCTGAAGATATTGTCTGCCAATTACCTCCTCCGCTGCACTCGCCTCATATCCGACAGAAGCAATTCGTCATTGGTTGCATTTCATCTCGAGGTTCAATGGGAGCCTTTCGACATTTGTTCGCGGCGTAATGATGCTTTAACTAGGTTCATTTGCACGGCTGGGGTCTCCGTAATTACTTAATGCCTCCTTTGGGTGGGTTGGGTTGGGACCCCGGGTACAAGTCGCACATACCCACAAGATCACTCAAGCAGCGAGGGTATCAAAGCCACTGCTCCAGTTGAACGGTAATGGACCATAGTATTTTAATCTATCCGCAACGAGTTAATTAAGCAATTAAACCTTTCTAGTGGCTAACCACTCTACATACCCGACAGGGCCATGGAAATCGGCACTCGAAAGGAATGCCGCGAATGCCAGTGTGCGCAAAAGCACTTGTTCCAGCGCAATGAGACTGCCCGACGACGCTCAAAATTGGGACTGTGGGCCAAATGACGGGCTCATCATCATTAGTAATTAGCATTGATTGCCTCTCTATGTGCCAGGGCCACTGCGATGCATCAATGCAAATGAGCTAGCTGCTCGCGGATGGCTACCGGAATTGCTTTTCGTGCATTCTTCCGAAGAAAATTGCCTCCGCATTAATTATGGGTAATGGTTCGTCTTTGAAAGTCTCGGGTGGAAACGAAAGGAAATCTTCCAAGCATCCACTTGGACTTAATTAGGAAATACCGGAGGTGAGTTTTTAGACACAATCTACTTTGCCTCTTACAATTATAAATTCTTACCGGGGACAAATTCAATTGGAAGCGCAGATAACTTCAAGGACAAACTTTGTCACAAGCACATATTAAAAATATTCCGTCATGATACTCGTCACCTTACCATCGCAAGTGCACTAGAGAAAATGAGCAAGATTTTAAGGAAAACAAAATTCGACTACAAGAAACTACTCTTGTGTATTTTTGAAAGACGTGTTAATATAATATATTTTTGGATTCGTCTTTCTAATTTTTAGGATTCCATACCTCGAAAGGAAAAAAGGAACCCTTAAAGGATCACTTCGTTGTCCGTCAAGACCCTTTTTCTCAGAAACGCATGGAGATGTCGAGTTGAAATTATTATCAAATACTTAGCTCTATAGTCCCTTGGAGCTGTCAAGCTTCTAAGTCAAGGCAATCGAAAAATACGGCCACTGCACTGCAAATAAATCAAAACCCATCGGGTACTTCCCGTTGACCTAGAATTATGAAATTTGGCAAGAAGCAAGGTCTCATAGGACAAGTAAAGGAAAGTCCGATAATCGTCTGCCTCGCACTTGCCTGACTTTTCTTACTTCACACGATGGATTTTTAATTTTTAAAGGCTGACAGTATGGCATCTTAAGTCGGCCATTTTAAAATTGAAAATCTATAAAGGCACCCAGTCAAAATGAGTCGAACACGGGGTTTACACGAGCTAATGCATCTAACAAGCAATTATTCCCTCCAAACTTCACCTCTAACTCTATCTGCTCCATCTGTATGTATAGAGCTCCTAAGAATTATCATACCGAGTCAGACTACATATTAGATTTATTCTCCATACCTACTATACAGGGTGTTTCGTAAAACGCATACAGAAACGAGAGGGGGTGATAGATCTTACCTAGCCAAACAAAAATTGCAAAGCGGGGGAAAGGTAACAAGATGGGCAATTCAATAAAATTACAAAAAAGTTTTGTTAATTAATGAATTTCGGGGAAAATGTGGGAGAAACGTGAATTTTAGAGCATTTTTCATTTTCGCAAGTGACTACCTGCATTGGTAGAGGTATATCAACATTAGTTGGCGTGATTTTGGGGTCGTTTAGCCGATGTCCTTCCTAGATACAACAGCTTAATATTAATACTTATCTGTGAGAATACCTGTCGGTTATATTAATACGGCATTGTTATTTGGGCAAGATGTTCACTTTTGGTACTCTAAGAAATGTTAGTAATCTCCGACGCACCAAAGCTCACATTATTAGATGGCTACAACTAATGTGAACGTATTGCAGCAACCCCGCGTGTAGGACTTTCGAGATATATGTATATTATATAATGTAATCACTAAAAATAAAATTTCTTAAATTCTTTGGTAAAGGAATAATGTGAGCGGGTCAATCGATGTCACCGTATCTTAAGCTGAATCTCCTACAACATGATGGCAGCAAATTCACTGATATGCGCGCTTGGATGGACAGTTCTCCCATTATACTGACGCTACAGGTCGAATTTCACATGATAGCTGCAACTAATAAAAAAATGGCGGCAAATCAAAGTTGTAAAGCTCTTAGCCAAACACTCTGTATAATAAATTAAGCTTAAAACTTCCGAAATATCGGTTTCTTTTTATTCATTTTCACATTTTTTTAATCCATTTTTTGTTCAGCATTATCCCACCCACACCCTCTTAAACCTCTTAAATGAACTCAATGGCTTTTTTGCACAAGTTTTGTATTTTAACTATTAGAATTATTTTTTACTTTTCTTTCTAAACACTTAGTTTCCAGTAGTATTTGTCGGCAGACTTTAATCATCGCCATGCGATTGCCCATTTGTCACGGGGACGTAATAGCTCGGCTGTCCACCTGAAGCGATTATCGGCTAGCGGGTGGAGAGGTCACATTCAGCCGCCGAAGCAACTCCCAGAGACCCCTGCACAGATGCAATTTACATAAGAATTCGCCGCGAGCCTAATAAATATTCATGGTAGTGCCATCCTTCCCGTATTCGAAAAGTCCAAGACGCCAAGACCGCGGAGATGCTGCGTCATGAGCGTCCAGCGGCCAGCTCCACCCCTGATTTATTGAGTGAATAGATCAGGTGAATGTTGCTCAGTTAATTAATTTGTTGCCGGTGGTGCCGGGTGTTGAATAATTTTTGTCTAATTAATTTGCCGAAGTGCCAGTCAGCGGCGCGGAGTGACTCAAAAAAACTTAAGGCACGCCGATCGAAAACGATCGTAATGTTGCGTTTATTTGATGAAGTGGACGTTTTGCAGAGGTTTGTTTGGGAGAGAGAGCCGCTGTTTGCTTAGCGTGTCACCCATCAAATGGACGTCCGAATCATTTATTTTGGACGATTATGGGAGATACGTTGAGCAGGCTCGTAAATTGCTAGATTTAAGCAGTTTCCAAAATTAGAAGCGACAACGCTATCGAATGTCCCCATTTGATACTTCTGAATTAATTATCGGGCTGCTGCTATTCGCCGCGAACAGCGCCAGGGCATATTGACTATTCATCCGCAGCCTGTTATTTATACACTCGTTATGTTATTTTACGTTAATTAGCCAGGACAGATGAAGTTTATTTCGCTAATGCCAGGGGGGCTGTGGCCGATCGTCGCGATTAGTAACGCCCATAAAAAACGAACGAATTCATTTGGGTTTGTCTAAAAATATCAATTACGAATTGAATCTCATTCATAAGCGTCCCTATTCGAGGTCTTTTGTATTTTAGGTGCCGGACAAGCCGGCTTGATATATTACTGCAAGCCAAATGTGGCAGGATCTACTGTTAGTTCTAGAAGTGTAAGGTGGTTCCCCTGTAAATGTGACTTTATTTAATTAAGCTTCTCCCAAGATCTTTCGATCGATAACGAAGATATACTCAGCACATATTCAAATTCTTGCCCATTTAGTAATACACTGATTTGAGTCAAGAAGACACCGTTTTTCGAACATGTGAACGACCTGACAATATTTAAATTTAAAGCATATAAACATACATACCTAATAGACTGAATTGGATGCCAATTTGGAACTTTTTTGCCACAGAAAGATTGTAGATATAAATCTGTCTAACAATTGGCTGAGATGCTAAGAAAAATACGGGAACGCCATTTCCCAAACGCTTTTTGGGATTCCAAAGGCGTATCTTATTTTGCTTTTGTATGAGGTGCGAAAGGAAAGCAATGAATGAAAACAAGACACAAGTTTGACATTTGGTGCGTGGTTCCATGACCCATAACATCCCAATATTTTGCACGACGAGCAATGATGCGTTGCGGAGGTACTTTAGAATCCAAAATTAATCAGTTATGTGAAAATTCACAAGCGTACGAAATGCAGTAAAGATAGTGATAAACCTTACAATTTCTAAATCGTGTAACCTTTCATACTTACTTGCCAAAACTAATGAAAAATGCCAGTAAAATAAAATATAACTTCGGTAATATGGCCGGCTTAAGCTGCCAAAGATAGGACACCTTTATTGGAAGACGATCTATTTAGGAAAGGCAGATAAAAGGCTCAATAACACCATTTTACGTTGGACTTTTTTATTATATGTTATTATGCTTCGTTGTTTAGAGTAATTCTATTACCTGCCTGAGCCCATTTCATATTAAAGAAACCGATTCCAGTAAATGTTTCATATACGTACATACATATGCCGCACCACGAATCAGAACTTCGCTCAATCATTCTTTTTTTAAAAAGATGATGATGCTGTAAAACGCAAGCAGCGCCATCTTTGTGCTGGTGTTAAAGTAAAACCCGTAAGGAAAGTGTTGCAAAGGTCCAATTGAAAAAGATGATCAAATATCAAAAAATCGTAGCTCATCGATCGCCATTAGAATTTGAGCGAGTTTGTTCTCCGAAGACTGACCAACAACATTTTCAACTAAACATTCGATCGACCTACGAGTCGCTTCGGTAAAACTCGTCGCATGACTGCTCAAATTTACTAAATGCCAATCGAAATTGCATATATGTACTCCTAAATGCTTAAAGAGACCTTGACAACACACATTATTGATAAGTGGAAAAATTAATTCTTTTAGAAATGAGCCACCAAGTTGAGTTTACGTGAGCTCCTGAAAGCGACTAGCAGTGGCATTAGCATGAGACCGATCTCGCGCCATACCCCGTAAGATACAGTGAGCGAAATTCTCATAAGCGCCCCAGCGATTTTTAAAGAAATATAACATTACTACTAAGATTCACCCTGTATTGTGTTTGTTAAATGGTAATATTTTTTTACGCAGCCTAATGAAAAAAATGCATTACCTTCACCTTCCCTGACAATTAGTCTTTCAAAGTTAATACAGTTATTCCATATGAGTCGCCTCTGCAGCCGCGAAATTCTTATAAGCGCCTTATTTTAAATATAAAAAAAAATTAAATTGAAAAGTATATTTCACTGAATAAATTTTTATTTAATACTAATACTTTGTATGCTTGCCGTTGTTATTGATAACTTGGAAAATTCGATTCGGCATTGAATTTACCAGCTTTTTAAGAAGACTGATATAAAGGCTCTCCCAACACTGTTTTATTTCGTTTTTTTAGGGTACTAATGTTAGGAAATTGACGACCATTCTGGTGAATTTTTCGAACCATAATACTCCAAAGATTCTCTATGGGGTTAAGGTCGGGGCTGCAGGCTGGCCACTCTAGTAAAGGAATGTCCTTGCTTCGAAACCATTCCTTAGAATAACGAGACACATGAATAGCTGCGTTATCCTGTTGGAATATAAGACGGTGATCTTCTTTGACATCTTCCAAATAAGATATCAAAACCTCTTCCAAAATTTCTGTGTAAGTAACGGTGTTGGTTTTCGTTGGAATAAAGCATAATTTCAGTTTTCCATCTGAGCAAAATGCTCCCCAAACCATCACACTTCCGCCTTGAAAATTTCTGGAAAATTTTACTGGGTTGTCCTTTTTTAAGTCATGCCAGAATGATGCACAACGTCTTGTCTGAGAATATAACTGTTTCCCATTCTTTCTTCCAATGAATATAGGCTTTGGCAAATTTCAAACGAGCCTCCTTATGATGGTTCTTTAATAAGGGGTTTTTTTTGCGGGTTTTTTTGTAAATCAGGTGTGGAGAGCTTTTTAAAATCTGCTGGACACGTCTTTTACTAACTGGCAACTCCAACTTTGCTACAATTTGAGTCGATTTGAAGTTGCTTCCAGGGAAATTTGTTTTTTTTTCTACGGGTAAGTTTCATATTTCCTTTCCGTGGTACATATTTACCATAATTATCGCCCAATTTCAAAAAATGGCGGATTCTGATCGACTTAATTCTGTAGCTATAGTCTTCTTTTTTTTTTTTAGTTTTAATTTTTTCTTCTTCGCTCAAAATTTTTCCCCTCGGCATTTTGAAAAATGGACGCTAATTGCAGAAGTAATAAATTAAAATTATTGGCGGTAATGCAAAGATTTATAAAACTTTATTATCAAATTATATTTTTCCACATAAAACTTTATTTACCGTTATCAAATTAAATTTTTTCACAATAATTCTGATACTTACTCAAGAAGCGCTTATAAGAATTTCGCGGCTGCAGAGGCGACTCATATGGAATAACTGTATTAACTTTGAAAGACTAATTGTCAGGGAAGGTGAAGGTAATGCATTTTTTTCATTAGGCTGTGTACAAAAATATTACCATTTAACAAACACAATACAGGGTGAATCTTAGTAGTAATGTTATATTTCTTGAAAAATCGCTGGGGCGCTTATGAGAATTTCGCTCACTGTATAATCAAGCAGATGTTCCTCAAAATGAGTAATTGTGAAACATCAGCGAATATTAAATTGATTTCTAATCGATCCAGTTAGGTAAAAGATCAGCAGTACCCGGCCGACACGGTCTCCTCTGGTCTGATACACTTAAAAAGGAGCTTGCTGCCAACCCGTGCATTGGTGCATCTCCGAGCGTGGATGGTCAAATAGCCAGACACAGGTAGGACAGGTAGGAGCTGCCGCCGCCGCCGCCGGGCGTTGCTGGCGTGCCAGGCTCCGCATGCCGTAATAACGATTACATGTAAATTGTGGCGGCCGGGATGAAGACAGCGATGCCAACGATAATGACGATGATGAGCCTGCACCGCCAGGGTCCAAAGTTTCATGAATGAATTTGCACTATAAAATGTACAATTTGCTGAAAGTGCGTGGGCTGGAACAGTGGAGCGATGCATCTTCTGTCGAGATTCCTTCTGGCGAAGAAGTGCCTATACGGCCGGCTCCACGGACATGTGCGGAATAATTGCCCAGACAGAGGGTATCCATTAGAGACGATGAGGATCCGCGATCGAAACAAGTGCAAGGTGTCGTGCGACACTCAACTCATAATCTCGAGGAGCCAGACAGCCCGATATAAATTGGTC
This sequence comes from Neoitamus cyanurus, assembly GCA_947538895.1. Classification (NCBI taxonomy): domain Eukaryota; kingdom Metazoa; phylum Arthropoda; class Insecta; order Diptera; family Asilidae; genus Neoitamus; species Neoitamus cyanurus. The sequence goes on from OX384540.1 coordinate 55,205,308, forward strand.
CGCGACTACGGAACAGCCATCGGTGACGTGCGATCAGATTAATTAAAATTTAGAACAGACAGTGAGAAACGATTACCAAATACTTCGCACGAGGTAGCGCGGCTGCAGCATGATCGGCCGGGACAGGCCTGGGGCCGGTTGAACTCCACGAAGTCCTGGCGCGGTGCGACGATTGTCCGATTTCAGCAAATACCCAGCTGCCGCTTCATTCAATTGTCAAATAACTCAGACGGTCCCACCACTCAGGTCTTCCGGCTTGGATGTTAAAATAGACTTCGCCGGCGGTGGAACAGGCGTGAATCGGCCCCAATATCAAATTCAAAAATGGCTCTATGGACTGGCTACAAATTATCCTCACCCCTTTCGCAGCAGTTCAACCTGGGCGAACAAAATCAGTAGAACGCTCATCAGTTGTTGCCAGCCATTTTAAGAGCGCAAAAAACAGGCAGACATACTATATACAGATATTCCACAATTGGTTTCTGTCTGTTTATTTTGGCTAAAATTAAAAGTTCCTGGAGCAATTTGATTCCACTTTTCCTGATTAAAAGAAGAAACCTATTATACAAAATGGCGACTTGTCTTGTCCCAAACCCGATTTGACAGATCTCATCGGATTTTAAACAAACACTATTTCTGGCGTTGTTAAAGGGTAAATTAATTTTTAGGAGAAGTCAAAATAAATGATTCATATATTTTATCGTCGCACGTCAGCTTCCTTATTTTTCTATTCAAGGTAATGCTAGTTAATGTAGGAAGAATAATAACTGAGATTTTCCGCCTCTCCAATGGTTCTGGTGGAGGGAAATTTCAAATATTCTGACAGTTGGGAAACATTGTCATCATGGCATGTCAGTTTCTCGTATAACTATATATGTATATGTTTTTGATGACGGAGAACCGAGGGAAAATATGAACTGACAATTTGGCCATTGTCTGCGAAAGGGGTGGTGTATTGTTATTGTGAAACTTTTAAGCACTATCGAGTGATCGAGCACGTCTGTTTCCTACTTCAGATTATTGATAATGCTCGGAAAGGGGTGGGGAAAATTATAACTGACATTTTCAACCTCGCAGGTGGCATAATTATTGTGTTTTATATTTATTAATTCAGAAATTTATAAGTATGGCTATGCTTCTATACAAGAAATATAAATATATTGTGCTCATTGTTGACAGTAATTAAAAGAAAACAATAAAATAAGCAGTAGATGATTTTTAAAGATTATTTATATATAAATATTAAATGTGTATTTTTATGTTTAAGAATCATCGACAATTTCTGAAATCTAATATCAAAATTGTAATCAGCGACCCTGAAAATCCCTACATGCCTTCATTCAAGTCAGTTCGTACCTTTTCCGAATTTTGTCCAGGTTTTCGGACAAATTGGCCACTATGCAATGGTGAAAACATCAGTTATCACTTTTTATGTAGGGTTGAAAGTCAAATGAATCATTTGATAAAGGTTTCATCCCCTCACCTCAAGCCGATGATAAATTTCAGTGAGTATGTCATATTAAAAAAATAAGTAAAAAAGGATTTATATTATTTATTACCATAAACAGCACTTATCTGTGATACTTGTGTGTAGAACGGGAATAAATATTAGTTATATGAGCTTTTTACCCAACTTTCTAGCCCTGCTATGACGATATCTCACTAACTATTGCTCGGACGAAAAATATCATTTATATCTTTATTGTAGTAAATTGCCTTATGTACAATATTGCAATACTGACTTTTGCGATGGGACTTACCATATTTAGGAAAAATTTGAGCTTTGACTTTGAATTTAAAAAAACCAGTCCAATTTAAAGGGAATTTTTACATTTTATTTGAAATGATTAGTTTAACGTACATATAGTATATACCAATTTTCAGCCACATCGGAATAATTCTCGAGGCCCAATTTAAATTTTAACTGGCAGAACTTGGCAGGTTCAGTACCTTAACGCATTACCATTATTGAGTTTCCCCATGCTCTCAGTTACGTCGAAAATCCGGCTCTTTCTCTTGGTCCCTGAAGATCGTTATGAACGAATTTCACTGTATTTTATATCACCCTTCTTACATATATTTCAATTGAAACATAGTGTATCGATAACAATTTACATTTTGGTATTTGAATTCTCATATCGGAATGGAATTTATTTACATTCGATAAACAAAGAGGTGAAACCCCTGCCTGATTTTGGTCGCAGAAATGAGATGCGTAAAGGTCACTACTCCGGACCCCCTGAGATTACAAGATTCTTCAGCTAATTATTAGAATTGTCTTTAGGCAGAAGAATTTATTGGGGTATTGTGGCATCTAATCTTCGAGCTATTAAAACTGGCGTGAGAAATGTTGGAGTATAAATATAATAATGAAATTGTAAAACTGTTGGGGAGAAGTAATAAAGCTCTGTGAATGTTTACGAGATATCGTCCGCATGATTCATGGTATCGTCGGGCCATTTTTCAAATAAATCACAAAACGTTGTCAAAACCTCAAGAAAAGGGGCCTGGAACGTCATGACAGCCACCCACCCGGCGCGGATCGCTCCAATCAGATGTCACCGCAATAAAATTGTTCCGTCCTAGGAGACGAAGACCGAGGCCCCAGCAGGTTCCACGATTTTGTTGTCCGTCGCGCTGTCGATAAAAGTCAAAACTTGTCAATTAAGCGCAGTCGCGTTTAATGAACTGGTAATAAGGCATGGGAACTGACGGAAAATTTATAGAACGATGCTGCGGGGCAGTACCGCAAAGGAAAACTCATCAATCGCTTATAGCGGCGTTTTTTCCGTTTTGTTTCTATTTCAGGTGGACGGTGCGGCGGCGGCGAAATGGCCGTCGAGTGCAGCACAATGTCTTGGCTGTATGCAATCAAAGTGACTCCTTTTATAGCGTCTTAAATTGCCTCACATTAATACATCATCGGCCGGTGAGCAATTATATCTACGTCGTCATCTTTATTAACTTGAAATGATTTAACCTTGTTAGTGCCAGTCTTGTGACGGATTGTGTGAAATTCCCGCATTAGGGCCACCTCTGCTTCTTGGACACTGTGACCATTCAAACATCACGGACGCTTCCTGTATATCCCCTCGCTGGACGTGCAGTATGGGTCGCTCTGGTGGGAAAGTAAAAATTGCCACTAGCAATCAGTGCTTCGAACTACCTCAAAACATTAAAAAATTGCTCTTCAGTTTGAAAATAAGTAAGTACATATACATTATGTACCTAGAATAGGGGAGACTACAGACAAAGGTAAAATTTTGCATTTAAAGGATCATAGATGATATTCCAGTTTTGTGGAATATTTTCAGTACTACAGCAAACTTTAAATATCTACATATAATGTAACTATGTATATGTTGTCTTTTCAAAAATCAGTCATTTGTTAATACCTTCTACCTTAAGTGTTAGTTGTGACATAAATGGCAGTTGTTGCAACAGAACAAGATTCTAGGACAATTAAATTTAGAAACTCTTTAATCAAACCAAGCTGAGCTCTTAATAATTACACAAATTTATAAGTTTTATCTTTGCATTGAAAGTAAAATGAAGTTCTTCTCTAAAGTGAACACTGGTTTCCATTTTTACTGGTATTTTTTGTTCTCGTAAAAGTATTAAGACATTCTGATTGGGTTTTTTTCAGTGGATTTTGGATTCAAAAATAAAATGCTCAATTGGCACTGGTTTTTAAGAAGAAAACCCATATTTTGGCTATTTTATAAACTTTTTAAAAAATATAATGACACAACACGAACTCTTAACGCTCAAAAGAACGCCTGCAATCTAGACTATAGCTATAAAATTCAAGTGGCTTATAAGCCAATCTTGTTTTCTCTGGAACAAGATTTTTTTTTTAATATATGTTACACCTAATGTCTGTTTATGTAAAAAGTTTAGCTTATCAGAATGTGTTGTACGAATTTGTGTTTCAATGTATTTTACACCACTAAAAATTCTCAAAATACGGGTTTCTTTCTTTTTAGCCCTATTTTGCTTTGTCATCTACAGAGGAAATCCAGTAACAAAAGGAATATTAAAAAAATCGGGAAAGTGCGTGTCACGATTGTAAAAATAAAAACAATACACCCTTTTTGAAATAGAATTTTTTTGTCGAATTTATAGAATAAGTTATAAGTTTTAGCCCTTGACCGTGCACTGCACATAGTAGGCGAGTGAGCGTTTTGCTGCACGCTACGAATTTAAGCTAATTTGAAGTGTTGAATATCTCCTTAGTAAATTGCTGCTATTGAAAACTGATAAGTGTGAATATATCTTAAAAACTTGTAAACGTATCTTGTTCAAAATACTTTTCAGTTAAAGTATTTATAGAGTGCTACTATCCCAATTTGGTCAGATTTTTTAATCACATGCTTGAAAAGTTAGTGGTCGGGAGGACACATACTGTAGGAGTCAATATCTCGCGAAATATTCACCTAAGGAAACAAGTCTCTGATGAACCTTTATTGGATTTTAAGAGACTTGTCTAACGATACCCCACACTGGGTTCGCAACAAAAGAAATTTCATCCCTCAGTTCACATAATTGAAATTTGTACCTACAACTTTTGAACTATAGAACCTTTGCAGACACTGTTTATAAAAAAAAGAAAAATGCTGTCCTTGGTATGAAAAATCTCCAGAATCAAAGATAAATTAGCCAAACTTTTCACAAGCTTTAGGACAATTTTGAACTTATCCTTTTTTAGATCAGCAACAACATGAGACATGATTAGACATTTCAAGCCAGAACAACAATTCAGCGTCGAATCCGGCGTCAGCGTCCACATTAGAGCAGTTCCTATTCAACGCCGCTTCAGTGGTGTGTGTGTGTACATGCAACACACAATCCTGTTGAACGCTCAGACGGCGCACTCGACGCAGAATTCTGGTTCCGGCTTCATAGGAATTTAGTGAGAGTGCCACCTCCATTGGATTAAAAATATTTTATTGTAATTGTGCGAAGGAAAATGTGATTTTAGAGAGAACAAACTTCAAAGATGCTTCACGGAATCGATTGCTATAGTTTATCCTACGTATTTCAGCAACACCCAAATTTATGAACCATTGACCCAGAAATCTGATTGATCCGTTGTTTTGTGCAGTTGTTCTGTTTTTGAATGTCTCTGAAGTTTGGATGTCTTATTAGAATATGCACATGCAGCGCAGCGATTGAGTATGTATACAGAAACGTTTTCTCCGCTTCACTGTTTGGCACCTCTCGTGGACCGAACCTTTAAATCTTCCACCTTACGAAAATAGATTAAAACTTTGAGGTATGCTGTCTTTTTCTAAGCGCAGGGTAGTTTTGTGGAGCTCTCAATATTTTGTAGCAGCCAAACTTATAAACAATTTTGGCAGGAAATTGTTTAAGCTAAAATTTTGTAATATCTATGTAGATGCTTTTGTGGGTTAGTTGACTGATGTTTTTATAGCCCAAATGCAAAAGTGTAGGCAAAATTCAGCCTGTCGCAAATTATTTCGAAATTTGAATATATTTTTATTTCCACCATTCCTGGCTTAAAAGCATTAAAATTGAATCCATTTTCGCTACAACGCCCCTAGGACAAGGACTGTAATTGCTTGTTGCTAGGGACTTTTAAGTAGGTAACTATTAATTTTTGAAAAAGGAATCATTCTGCTATTCGCTTTTGCCGTACGCAGCTAATGAGATACCGGCCAAGACGAGGAATAGCATGCAGGACTATAACTTTAAATGTCACCGCTTCTTCTAATCAAGCTCTGCTAGCTGTTAATTGTCGCCGGGTAATTATTTCCACATCGTTGCGGTGCGCATAATTCACGCAGGAATCGACAGTAACTGTCGAGCAATTGGGATCTCGCCCATTAACCTGTCCCATATCCAGCGAAATTAGATCATTAATCACGCACCCCACGGTGAGTCGGAGCGAATTTGAAGCGGCAGGCCAAGATGCAACGCTTGCATAACCCCGCCGCGAGGAGTCAAATTATGACGTCCGCTGGTCTAATGATCCTCGCCAGCTATTTATCTAATAAGCCACGTACGCGCTTAATTACACAACATGTCATAATTCTGTCGCTCGGAGTCTGCTCATCGTCGGCCCCCACAATGCGCGTAACTCTTAATTGGGTGCTCCGAGTGTTCGGCGATATTTATGCGGGATGCTGCGGGATTTGTCCGCGGATTTGTTTATCTCCTGTTGACTACTTCGCAGCCATTCTATCTGCGGCCGTGTCGACGGTTTGCACTGACCTGTCGGTGCGGGCCGCCATCCGCCAAACGCATCCACGGCTGTTCCTGGGCATATTAAGAATTGACTTGTCTCCTCGCGTCCGCGTCCGCGACCGCCGCCGCCATCCCTGCTCGCCATCGCAACGTCAGTCTAATGGAGGAGGATTTATGGGATTATTTGCACATAGATGAGTTCGAAAGTGTAAACATGATTTCTCGTTATGAATGTCGTTCTGGAACCACTAAAGATTTGTGGAGAATTAATCAAGGCTAATTGAGATTTATGTTGCCCTGGGCACTCTTAACCGTTGCCGGCAATCTCTTGCAGGTGTAAAATGGTCACCGAGCAGGAAATGCCTTTCCTATCGGGCGGCTAAGTGTTCCGTTTGATATACTTTTCGATTAAGGTGCGGGCAATTAATTTATTATTGCTCCTTGTTGGCATGTAATCTGCAAGTAACGGATAAGCTGAGCTACGACCGACCGCAGGCACTGTTGCCTCTAAAAATTTTAAGCTGCACTGCACCGACGAGTAGAGATCAGAGTCTAGAGTTATAGTGTACCCATTTTCAAAACAAAGCAAAACTGAACAGCAATGGGAATCCGTCGGTTAGTGAATAAAAATTCAGCTTATTTTTAAGCTCAGTTTAAGATATGATGCATAATTATGGAATCGAAAATTAAGCTAACCAGAAGCGAAATCGGGTATAGGTATGTAGTTCGTGAACCGTTTATACAACCGTTGTATACAAGTTTCATATGAAGGACCCCTTTCTGCCCTTTTTACTAAATTTCTGGACAACAATCAGCTGAAGGAGATACTTGGAACTAGAATATTTCATAACACAAACCTTTTTCGATTTTTCTCGCTTTAACGCTTTGGGGTTTTAATAGTAATAGTTAGCTGTGGCGACCTCTTTGTAAAGTGTGTACCTGAAATGTGTGTATCAGTACATACAGATTTTTCATAATAATTATTTATATTTTTTTCGGCCTCCAAATATTCTAAACAAAATTTAAATGGTAACTAATTTTTTCCGCATAACGAGTATGGTAGTCATGGCACAAAATGTTTCCATTTCCATGCGAGAAAAAGACATGAATGAGCACTTCCTTACGTTGAGAGGGAAATAATTAATATAGTACCATTTGTCGAAGGCATCTAAGTCAAAATTTAAAAATTCACAGTCCAAGTCAGTCGAGACAACAGGAAATATCTAAACATCGTCAGCATAACACAAATTTGTTAATTAATTTAGGAATATTGAAATGTTATTTTTTAAAAATAATATTAAACGAAATCGATCCAAGATGGCTACCTTGAGGCACACCAGAAGTATTAAGGGGGTCAGAGGATAACGATCTACAAGATGATATTTGGTGTGTTCGTAAAATCGCAACCAATTAATAAATAGGGTTGGAAAGCATGGTTAGCTTAAAAAGCAAAATGTGATGATGTAAAATGCTTTACCGAAATCAGTAAATATGCAGTCAACTTTTTTGGCAGCTTCCGCTGCATTAATACAATCATTTAAAAATTCTAAAAGATCCCTTTATATAGAGTGATGTTGGAAAATCACAGAAAAAAGACGGTCTGCAGTGGAAAGCCAGAGCCATTCTTATTAGAGCCTCAAAGATTTTAACGATTGAACTCAGCTTCGCCACCGGTCTGTATTTCGATATATTTCACTTATCACCTTTTTATGAAGGGGAATTATAGTATGTAATTTTCACATTTTAGGGAAAACACCACAAATTAATGATAAGTTAAATAAATTAGATGAAACAGGAACAAGACGAATAGAACAATTCTTTAATAGGAAAAAAGCAACAGAACACCGTCAGGACCACAAAAACGATATCCAAGAAGGTCTGTGGAAACTTCGTTAGGGAGAAAATTGCACTAACATTAATATCACAGCTAACATATTTATCAAGGAGGGTGGTCTTAAAGAAAGCCCCAAAAAAGGTATCACTGCTCTCCTATTCTCTAGTTTTAACGAAAAGAGATGCCCATCAGTTCCCTCTTAGAATTGACGAACCTCCAAACCTGCTTAAGATCGTCATGAACAATGGACTTACTTCTAATAATGTAATCATTATAAGAGGCTTCCAAATCCGAAAAAAAATGATCACGCAAGACTCGGAAGTGGAGAAAAATAACCAAAGTACATAAATAAATTTCTCCCTTTCCGAAAACAAGCGATTACAGAGTAGGTACTATCAGTGTGCCCCATATAGTAAAACATAAACACATAAATCCACTATTTTATTGCATCTCTGCCATGCGGATTTCCCTTTCGAATGCGCTAAACCCACTCGAATATTTTTGATTACTTTCAATTAGAACCATTTCCATATCGTGAATTTTCGAATTGTTCCCATGGTTTCTGGAACCAGCAGCCAGATATCGATGCTTTCACTTCTCACGAAAGCAAATAACGCAAGACGGCCCCGTTCTCATGCCAAAACAACAAGTTCCCTTCGATCACTGCGACTTCCTTACAATATGTGAAGGCAGTCGCAGCATCCTGAGTACCTAGAATGGCTTATAACACTCGTGTTGACGAGGGTATCGTATCTTATCAGCGGCACTCGCAGATTGTAAAACTGCTGTGGATGCACGTGGGCAGATCCTTTAGTGTCTGGGAATCATCCATTCCAATTCCAACGACGAAACTGTAGACGAGCACGGTTTACGGAATCTGAAAGGTAGGTAACTTAAGGTTTTAAATATAACATAACAACTCAAGGTCATCCGAAGTCGTCAAATGCCTTCACTTAAATTTAAAATTATAATCCTACTAAAAGTACAGCAGTCATTTTATGTGCTCAGTGAAAATGAAACAGCGAGAAAGTAAATGCTTTGTTGTTTGAAATCGTGAAGTAATTCTTCGCGGACAATACCTTGCATCACAAGTGAAGTAATCAACTTCATAAATCAAAGGACAATTGTCGATTTCCCCTACGAAACTTCAATAAAGCCGGAAAATATCTGGCGATCTTACTGAGCTTGAAAAATTCGCTGTATTCAATAAAATGTAAGTTACATGAAGTAACCGGCCATGCGTTGCGGCTTTATCCATTTCCTCGCACAGATGGATTTCCCGTAATTACATTAATTTGTTCGGCGGCGGCAATTATTCAGCCGCGGAGGACTCCTTAAAATCAATTTACCTCTCAAATCGGACGGATTAATTCGATCGATTTATCCTTATTATTTGAGCAATCACATAAATTTTAAATGAATAGAACCATTACGCTAATCGCACGCTAGATAGAGTTAATGACTGCCCCCTGTCCAGCAAATTGATTTTGAGATCTACATCCACAGGTGCAAATAAATAAGAGACAAGAGCCTCGATCGCCACGTCTCAATAAAATGCCGGAATTTCTTAAGATCAATTGCATTCGCCAGTTGCCGATAATTATGTATTATTCATGGCAAGATCGGACTGGAAAGGGTATGGCTACTGCGGTGGCGCATGCCACCTGGTTGCGCAAATCTCGAGGAGATCGGAATTGGTGGCATACCTGGGGCGGAATTGCATCCAGATCCGAGTTGAACGATCCAAAGAGGTGAGATACCGGTAGAGCAGCAGGTATCATGCAAGCTGAGTCTCGGTGAAATTTTGCAAAACTGCATACTGGGGCCACTTCTCCTTGAACAATTTAAATGAATATGAATGAGTTGCCGTCACCTGCAGACGCTTAAAACCCAACAATTTCATATTATACATTTATTTATTTAGTTACACAGTTTCGTACAGAAACTATTTCCAATTACACCTAGTTGTCAGGTTCATTAAGAAAAAAAAAGACAATGAACATGAAAAAAACTAAAAATAGGAAATAGGCAAATCATCTAAGACAGATCGTTTGAAACAATGAAGCAGTTCAGAGGACCATCTTGCAACCTATCATGATTTCGCTGAAAAGGTAATAATTGGAAGTGAAAATACACATCAAGCATTAGGTGGATTAAAAGTATCGCTATTTCTACTGTTGAAAGAAAGGACCGCAAACTAAGTTCAACTTCCATTCAAATTCCGAAGCACTGTATTCTTGTATATCGGTAAAAAATAAAAAAACTACAAAAAATCACTGAAGAGCAGTTGATTTTGTTAATTCTGTCATGAGGAAATGTCAAATTGGGATTTTCACATTCCCAAATAATTTTTATTCCGGAAATAACTGGACAATTCTGGGGCATGTAGTATGTATTAAAAAGTTTTTCTGCATAAGTAAGGACCTATGAGAACAGAGCCAGGTCATCAAAAGACAATCTGAACACTGCCAGCCTACAATGTATGCGAGCAAGCACTCAGGTAGCCCATGACTTCAAAGCATACTAGATGCGGCGGCGGCTCAATAAAATTACAAGAAGTACACCGTCGCTTTCACCCATCGCCGTCAGAAGCACATCATGCAGCTATTCGCGTCCTTAGAAGATCTGCGGAGCTTGTCGAATAAATTCGCCTTTTTACAAACCTCACTTGTTCGCGGCTACTGGGCCCAAAGTGACCGTCCGAGGGGCGATCGACCAATAATCGAGTTCATCGCCATAAAGTTAAGAGGCAGCTCCTCGCTAAGTACAGCGGCCCCGCGGCCGCCGCCGCGTGCAACATACCGCGCCGCCGCGCCGCTAGTCAAATTGATTTCAATAAATGCGCGAATTCCATTTCTGTTGCCCAGAGCGGCCACTACTTAAAGCCGGGCTTCAATTGGGAATTTATGCAACTCTCGAAACAAGTTCTCGGCTACCTTCCTTTCGCTTCAAATGCACCGACCGGGGGCATGTAAGGCTGCCGTGTAGGTGGACAATTATGATGTGGTGAACGCATAACTTAGGATTGAAAGGCCTCTGAGAGGTTTTTCGGGCTAAGTGCAGCGCTGTTCCATTGTGCGCGTACACGGTGCGCCCGCGTCTCAAGACGGATGCCCTGCTCCATTGCTTCTGCCGGTTCGACTGCGCAGGGTGGAGCAGATCCATTTGGAGCATATGTCGTTAGCATTATGGATCTCAGGAACCTAGCCGCATTAGCATAACAGTACCGCGCGGCGTTCTAAAAGGGATATGATAATTTAGCTATCGTTCTAGCCAGAATGCCCAGGAGGTGGGAGGTGTTAATATCGCCAAGCTCGTCGCGATTACCATACGATATCTCGCCAGCGGAAAAAATAACAATCAATTCATGTTAACTAGGTAGGATTCACACGTTCCGATTCGAATTTCATGCTTTCACTGGGGAATTTATTGCAGGCCGACTTCCTCCCGCCGCACATTTTCCCTATGAATTATAAAAGCACGCCAATTAACACCGGCGTGACCACTATGTCACCGAAATAACCCGACTGAGCGCGAGAGGTGGTTAACGACGGTCCATAACAGCGGTAAACGCTATTAGTTGGAGGCAGCGATCATTAAAACGAAAAATAAATAAATTAATGTAAAGCAGCTCATTTTCTCCACGATTTTCGGGATTCTTGCAATTCTTTCCAGGCATTCGATTTTTCTTAATTTACGCGCGCTACCTCTGGTGGACTTAATTTTCAGGTCATCACACCTTCCAAGTTCATATTTTTTCTCCTATTAGCTTTCATTAACATACTCCATGCACGGCCGAGCAGCGGGCGCAGAGTTTATTTCGGCCCCAGCCATATTAAAATTTTAATATATTTCCGCAGAAATTCTAAACGCGGCTTTAATTAGGCGATAGCAGCCCGATATTTATGTCACACTCGCGGCCTGAAGAGGCCCATCTCGTCCTGCGAACAATATCTGTTCCGATGGGTCTACGTGGGTTCCAAGACCTTCGATTGGTTCTTTGCGATGACGACTTCTGCTTAGTAGACCTTTTGCTTTGCTTTTTCAATAAATAAAAATGTGTCGATAGTCTGATAGATAGCTCCCTTCTTAAATTATAAAGGTACTCCCAGTCAATCCCGAGTTAAAATACAGCAACCGTGCCTACATTTTAGGTAAGAAGCGATTTTTTGGCGTTTCGTGGGAAACCGGCCGTGAGTGCAAAATTGAGTTTCCGAGACTCGGGGTGTTAGCATTCGGCCGCAATCTTTAAAATATGAGTGCAATTCATATTTTTGATTTTTTTCCGTGACCCTGAGTCTCACATAAATTTTGTGACTTCACTCTAGTGTACATAAAAGCTGCAGTGAGCTCCACAAAACCTATCAAACGCCGAGACTTTGCTTCCGTTTCTCGAATCGTTTATGTTCGCTATGCGTCGATTAACCCGAAGTAGCTGTTATAATTGATGGGGCTGACATCTGTGATTTATAAGGAAAAGCGCACTCTGGGAGTTTAAGCGTGGGGTCCGAGTGTAGCACGCTTACCACTAGACTATTTGCGTCCCTGCGATAGAAATACTTTTCAACTTTTTTATCAGCATTCCCTATTTAACACTTTAGTGGTAAGTTAGGATGTCAGTTGAAATGAAGTGTTATACGAGGGCATGCCAAAATTATTGGTACTTTTATTTGCAGTAAATTTAGGCACTATATTAGTTTCCAAATTAAAGCTAAAATCGAAAAGTTCCTTGAAATTATGTTATTCGCCTCACTTCACTCTTCACCACCATAGGGCTGAAAATGAAACATCATAAGGGTAAGGCATAAAAAAACTGTATAAGTTAGCAAATATGTATTGCTGGGGGTCTCATGGACAACTGTTCTGCCTATCAGCTGACGTAGGTACTCCCCATTCGCTGTCTGTTTTTTTTTTATGTCTACCTTTAACGTATATTCTTCTAAATTTGTTGTTTTTGTCTCTTCTTCACGGTCTTGAGGTTGTACGCCAATAATAAAAAAAACTTGTTTTAATGAGACCTGCAAAATAAACCAAATTTCATTGATGGCCGTAGAAAACAGAAAATCAGGATGAAAACAGGTGAGCTTTATTTTGTAGAAAACTTTTTCGCTATAAGAAATTCAGAGTAAAATAAAATATTTCTGTTTTTCTGCGGCAATGTTAAAATATGGGACCTTTTACTTCTTCCTGTTGTGAGTTTTTTTTGCCGCTTTAAAGAAAAAAAACTTTGACACTTAAATCGGCAAACAAAATTGTAATTAAACATCATTAGGTAATACTCAGGATTATTAGTAAAATTAAATGCATTATGACATTTCTTTCCTCCGCATATATTTCTTTTTTACGAGTACACTCGTACTGCGGGCGGTTTTTCTTTCAATCGGAATGCGAAAGCAACGCAAAGTATTTCACTGTACGCGAGTTTCGCAGAGACTGCAAATATTTGTCCATTAGATACACAGGCAGGTTCCAATCTTAATTACCATATCTCCCTTAGACCAGGTAGCCGCTAAGTTTTCCTCGAGTCCGGCGGATTCATCGCGAGCAGGTGAAAGAAAAACAGGACGGCGAAATCAATCAAATTCGCGTTTCTACCGCAAACGACTTGCTGCGGCACGAAGGCGGCTCCGGTACTAATGCTGGTAGCATGCAGGTACGCGATGGTGTCAAGTTTTCGCGAGACGAAAGCCGCTGGGCGCGGTATTAAATACAGAGTCATCAATCATTTTGTCAAACAATCACTGCTTTTGCTAAAACATAATTCCAGGTACTGCTTACTTGCCGGTGGCGAGTGACGGGCCGATGCTGTCTTATCAGCCGATCTGGGCGCTCCGGCGATTACAGTGACAATGGTGCAGAGGGATCCGCGTCACGCGATCGCACCTGAGCAACAGGTACAATTAGGAGGCCCAAATTAACTTATTGCCGAAATTAACTCAATTGTCCGGGTGAAGTCGCGTCAGTTTGGGATGGACTGTGCAATTTCCTGATGACCATAAACTGTCGGTCGCGTCGCTACCCTTGTGCAAAACGCAGGAGTCGTGCCACCTGCCACACTCGTCAGCTTCCTTCTGCATAAATCAATGCTGCATACCTTTGACTGGCGCACACTTACGTTTTTCCCGTAGTTTGTGCACCTCTGGACCTCTGCGTTTTGTCAAGCATAATTGCTGCTTTAGTGCTAATGAAACGCGGCTCAGGAGGCGCAGCAAGAAGCTGACACTAAATATTTTGATAGCGCTGTGATTTAATAGCGCCGTAAATGCCGTGTGCCAGGTCCTCCGGGGCATCGGAGCACTTTTGAGCTGGACTCATTGTCAGACTCGTCGATGTTCCCCAGCATTTCGGGTAGTTGGGCGACTATTTTAATGATGGTCGCCCCGCGCCCGTACAGAGGCCCCTATTAAGCATGCAAGATGTCTTTACGCTCCAGTGAGGCTGGACATGTTTGGGAGCCTGTCACGTCATAATGGAAGAGGACGACTGCTTTAATAGCTCAATCTGGGCCTCAGTATTTATGGCGCCCCGGCATTTTTCCCCAATTTAGGACTTTTATTGATACTATCTCTGAATAAATTTTATTTTAGTAGTCACTGTTTGTCGATTGCGTTAATTATCGAGTTATTGCATCGCAGACGCGAAGCGTTAAATATAAAATTTGATAAGCAGATACCGTCAACTCCGCTGTTCTCAGCTTAAATCTGCGCCTAAATACTGCTCGCCGTTGGTTGCCAGCATTTTAATTAACGGCCTTGTGATAGCTGAGGTTTCACTGATTTAACGCTCTTGCTGGCGTAGCCTAAAGATCTGATAACTTTTATGGTTCATAATGTTTGACGCCTGTGAAAGAGCCTATGCTCAGGTTTCCAAAATGAGACAAGCTTCCTTAGATTGTTAAGATTGTGGAATGTATGGGAATGAGAGAAGCTTCCATCATCGGTCACAAAGATGCCCAGGTTAACACATCATCTCAGGCAATTTGCCCTTACCGAAGGCCGTCACTGAAATTGATAGGGACGAGGAATGCACCTTGGAATCCCTCTAAAGTTATAAACTAGTTTAAGTTGTTTATGACGCAAAGTGGAGTTCTAAATCTCGATGACTCAGCTAAGTCTGATTTTGAGAATTTTTTTAACGGTGATAATAAAATAAAATGATATATTAAATGTCATACAATTTGCATTCCACATTATTTATTAATCCTTAAAGTATATAAAACATATTTTCAACTAGTTTTCTTAGAACTTGTTTAATTTTTTTTAAATTGGTAAAGCCCTCCAGCTGAAATGACGCCTCACGGTCTGTATGATTTCACTTCGTGAAGTCAATGGCGCTGAAAAATATTAAAGAATTATAATAAAGTAAATAACTAACTAGTCTACACATTTTGTTTAAAAAATTATGTATAAATAATTTGTCGCAATTTAAAGATAATTGTACGAAAGATTATAAAGCAAAATATTATGAGTATTTCAAAACAAAACAATAAAAAATTATTGTTTAAATAAACGTAAAGAGAGTGAGTTTTAATCTCACCACCAACCCCCCAATGGCTTAAAAATAATCGCTGCATGACTCTTATGATATCAGTTCCAATCCCAAGTGTAAATTATATTGAAGGAATATAATTCGGAGTGATCTCATAAGCATCTATCGTGATGGCTGGCATAAAGCAAAAAAACTGATTGGTGTAATAAGAATGTCTTATAGGACAAGTTTCTGTTTACTTGGGTGTTTTACAAGCCATTTGCATCCGTTCGGATTTTTTCTTGCAGCTTCATCCCAGAGGATATCTTTTGTTTTTATCCCTACAAGGATAATAAACCAAAAATAAAATCAATCCAAAACCACCGTTCACACCGCCAATTTTTTACTGTGAAATGATGTGAAAATTCAGAACAAGTGATATCAAGCACCTTACGCTTGCTTTTACATTTACATAAAAGTTATTTTTTTTAACAGCCAGACTTGTCAAAGAGCCTCCGAAGAAAAGGGGAAAGAAAGAATTCTGGATTGCTTTAGCTAAACCTTGAAGCCATACTTTAACTCCAATTTATTCAAATCACATATTTTCCGTTGGCAGTCTTGCTCCTTGAGTACTAGACCAATTTATTTCTAAATTTGAACTGACATGTAAATATTTTCAACTAACCACTCTCTCTCATCCAGTATTTTTTGACTTTTAATTCTTAGGTTGCCAAACCTTCAAACCTATCTGACTGTCTTTTTTAGTCGAATTCCTCTACAACGGATAAAGTCATCAAACTTAAATTTAACGCTTTAAAGTTTATTTTACTCATAAATTTAAACTTTATAATTCTATGAATTTTTGAAGGCCAACACTTTGTTCCCCGAAAAGTATAATAAATATTTTAATATCCATCGCGGGTGGTGTATTTTGAACATGCTTTATTTAAAGAAGTCAAAACTATAATATATTTTGGTGTGTTGTAGTAGATTTCGAAATCTTCTTGAAAGTATTACTCGAAAACTTATCCACCCTTTCGCTCTAATTCCAAATTTGCAAAAACTATGGTCAGCATGTGTACGCAACCCGTAACATATGACAACGATTCGCACTTCCGTAATTAAATAACGTTTAAATTTAAAAAAAAAAACCTAGTGGTCGTTGTTGTGGTTGAAGAGACCAGCAACCACAGAGGGCAAGGGCAAATATTTTGAGACCCCTTGAACTTGTTATAAAGTATAGATCGTTAATTCAGCATATTCTTTAAGCGGGCGAGCGGTGACGTTAGGGGTGACTGGCCGAGAAAACAACTAAGTTTCAGATGCCACATAAAAAACCGAAACATCCTGTCTATTTCCGGTTTTACAATTTAATTAAGCAGGTATAGTATTAAAAGTAGCAGGTCCTTGTTGTCAGAGACCAAATGGTTTTACAGACGAATATTACTTTGGAGGCCTTATCTTCCAAAAAAAACATAAAAATATCTAATCTAACATTATCCTCTATCGACAACGCCTGCATGTGTTCCAATGCCTTACACCTCAAAACGCAAAATTTGTATTTCAAATTAAGTAATTGCTCACACTACATAAAAGTTGGAGGAGGCAGTGGCTGGGTTCTCATTAAATTTGCAATAAATTACGAAGGCCAGTTGAAAACGCGAACGCATCAAATCGACTCTGAACCGCCAATTCAGCGAGGGTCTGGCATAACTCATCGCCGTATCTAATTTCCATGTCATGCATCATAGCGCAGCATAATATGCGCCGGCTGATAAAATGCCGACGTGAGAACATAATGGTGATTCCTTGAATAGTGGGAGTATTCCGCCGAATACCTGACGCCAACGCGCGTCTGCAGCCCAGAGACGCATTCCTGGCAAAGATATATGGAATAATTATTTGTTGCTGCGTTATTTGCCTCTAATAATGAGCGACAAATATGATATGAGGGCCGTTCACGGTGCTCGGTAATAGAATACTTCGGAGATAGTAATTGAGATATATCCCGAGTCACTCCATTAGTGCTGGCCACTCGACCTGTCCGCGTATCTATCGCTGTGCCGGAGAGCACTGGCCATCCTCCGCCTTCTTAGCATACCACTTTTCTCGGCCCGGTACATTGTCACACGTCCTCGACTTCGCAGGGTTCCCGCTCCCGCCGCTTATGCGAGCCGGGCTCCGAGTAGCAGCATAGCATTGTCGGGCTACACTTTCGCCCCGCGCATGTCCGCGAGCCCTCGTAATGAACATAAATTATACGTTTGATATGTTGTATCCATTCCCGATATAAGTTCTTATTTACGCGGGGCATAAATTAATATCGGCTTGGATTTCATCCGAACTTGTTCAACGGGTTCGGTCTAGCGATTTCGTGGGTGTGTTGTTTCTTGGGAAATTTGCATTCGAGTCAAAATACCTTGTGCTGCCTGCGTCTCGCGTCCCCAGGACCTCGCAAGGTGTGAGACCGGATCCCACATTATTGCGTCGCTCAGGCTGGTTTGAACCTTTTTGAAATGATTCAGCCATTGGTGTGACTTGGTCCAGAATGGAGCCTGTTCCTGTTTCCCCTACCCCCTATAAAAACATAGTGAAAAAGTTTGACAGCTCATAAAAAAAAGGTATAATTATGCCGGCAAAATGCAAAAAACATTTTTATTTATTACTGGATAATTTTATATGGGACTTGGTTTAAAAATTTTATATACAAGTACATAAAAAGGAAAAGTTCACTCTCCAGTGTATATAAAGTGTTTTTTTATATATTTTTTTCATTTTATAGTGTACTTTATTTATACAAAAAACTGGTAAACTCGGAAACCAAAAAAAAATATTTCTCGCAACATTAGGATCTCAATGCAACCCCCTGAACTGAAAACTTTTGCACGGATTAGATTGGTGGAAAAGGGTAGACATATTTCCCAAGAACTTTTTTTCAAATGCCACGAAACAAATTACATTATGTAATTATTGGGATAATCCTAGGAGACACTGCGACCTGGAGGGCTTTTGTACCCCAAAGCAAAATTAATGCAAAAGACGCTCTGCTACTCTAAGTAGCGCCAAAAGGTTTTTAACAGAAGAAGATCAAAAGTCAGTCGAGCTCAAAAATTCCTGGCTGAAAGATCCTTCTTTTAAGCTATGCTAAAGCAGGACAGCCACACAAGATGTGTGTTTTGTAGTTTCATCGCCTTTCAAAAACAGGCGAGATTCTACAAAATTAACATAAATATTGAAATAAAAATAACCTGGTAACTTAGGACAGACACTTAGGCCAGTTTTGGCACATTTCAATATCACTTTCTACAGGGGTCACTGGTGGGAATCGAATCCACAACAGCGTCCTACTGGCTTGCCGCCGCGCGTCGCATTACCAACTGAATTATCGATGCCCACAAAAAAAATTGTTTTAGAATACTCAAATCCAAGGTAATAAAAAGCAGAAAATATAAGTTAAAGCACGAACTTTCGGACATCGTAGATCATTTGGTTAAAGGTCTGGGAGAGATATTTGCAGTCCTTAAACCCCTTTTGGTATGCACAATACTTCTTTCGATGGATTGATAATAGCAATTTTTTACTTGAATGGTCAAAACTCCTTTTTATTTGACGACATTCACATTACTTTAATAAAGTTCAAGTCATGGCCTTTACGCTCCGTAATGTGTTTATTATTCATCAGTAACTGATTATCTATGGCCTTAAAAAACAACAACAACTTAAAAAGCACCAAAAATTTGTAAAAATTATTAAACGATATAGCTTTCTAAAGTTATAGATAAACCCTAGATACATATTTACGACATAAAAATTTCGACTATTAGGAACGGGACAGTAGATTCTGCCTGACTTGTGGAATTGCAAACAAATTATTTTCACTAATAGGAAAGATATTTATAATACTTTGATAAACCCATTTTATTAAACAAGTAAAGCGAAAGAGACACTTGGTGCAAATAAGTATTTATGTATGCGAAAAGCAATACACTTGTTAATTTTATTAAGTTAATGGTACAAGAGTGAATGACGACATTACTCATATAAAAAGGAAAATAAGCCCACTGATCGTTTAGAGACATACACGAGGAATTTGCGAGTAATATACAATATGCAACGCTCTTACTATCTTACCGATAATCATAAAAATATTTCTGAAATTCTTTCACCTGAATGAATGCGTGCAAATGACTTTTACAACTGTGCCAAAGTCGATAGCAATATTAGTTACTGAGAAAACGGGGGTGACATACGGTTCTTTTGAGATATTCGGAAAAGTAGCAAGCAAAAAAAAAGGATATAAATGAATCAATTGTGTTTCATCTTTGGGCGCATTAAATATTCTCCTCATTAACGTCGACAAATAAAAAACTCAAACATGAAAAACACTTCCATTTTCTCAAAATCTTTAGATCATCCTAACTGAAACTAAACTAAAACAACTTGCAAAAAGTAGTTGATCCGTAATATTCTCAACAGTTGTTTACATAGTGCCCACATCATATTTAATTAATAGTAATTACGTACTTATAACAAAAGAGGAAAGCATGTAACAAAGTGAATCTGAGAACATTGACTAGCTGTTGTGCAAGTGCAAGTTAGTACAAAAGACCATTTAACTCGTAATTAGGACTTACAACGTGAAAACATAAAGGCATACTAAATTAAATCAATATCAAGACATCAACATGCTCACATACAATTAAACGCATGCGATAGTAGCCCATAAGTAGAATAATTAGTTCGGCAACGATACGTCTGAAAGACGTGTAGAAAGTGTATTTTTCTTAAATTATTATACAGGGTGTATCAGTTAGCGCATATCAAAATGATAGGGGTGATAGATCCCACCTCCACACACACAAATCGTATGGCAGTGCGGGAAATCCTAGTTGTTTTCAAATTACAGGGTGTTTCATAAATTCTGTTCAGCGCGATCAAATTCACATCAAACAACTACTATCTCAATGTCCTTTTAAAACATGCCACATTTGTTGATCTACCTCTACCACTCCAGGTACAGTAACTTGCGAAATTGAAAACAAGCTCTAAAATTTCGTAAAATTCACTTTTTCACCACATTGGGAGAGTGGAAGTGGGAAATTTAGGAAATGTTTTCACATATTTTTCAATTTCGCCAGTGACTGCACCTGCAGTGGTAACGGTAGATTAAAATTGATGGCATTTTTGAAAAGCACATTAAGATGGTAGCTATTTGATGTGAGCTTGATGTCGCTGCTTTGGAGAATCTGAAGATTAAAATAAAATAGTAATAGGCATCCCGAATTTATGCCTCAACCTGTAATTTGAAAACTGTTGGAATTCCCCCCATACCCCTCCCCTGCTTATATAGCGACCGAAAATTCTCAACTTTAAAGGATTCTATGAAGATGGGTTCTTGTATGTTTTCGGGGTCGCTGATCTCGAATCTATACATTCATGCTTCATAAAATATACAAATATTTTCTCTTACAAACATATGGCAATTATGCCGCACGAACTAGCAGTCTTTTGAAAATTTCCGCTTTCCGGCATCTAAAAACATACATACACAATAGCTTTGTTGGACATACACTACTGCATATACCTCCTTAATCCACATACATTAATTATATGCAATTGTTTAATTCAAATCGACTCAGTTTAACATTACTTTCAATTTCGACCTAAACAAATGGTTACAACTTTGTATGTAAACGGTATTCGCTGCAAAAACATACCTCCGTTTAATATTTCTCTTTAAATAATCGCTCCAATTATGTCGGATGTCCTGTGGGCCATTTGTATGCTACTCGACCGCTTCGGTCGCTAGCTGCTGGCCAAGGGGTCTACATATTTGTATATTAATACTGGTCACCTGCAATAGAACCAGTCGCTAGCTAGGCTTGTCCCAGGGAGCCGTTTGTGTCTCTCTAAATGCTCGACTTAACCCATTCGGAAGGCTTAGCGCGCTCGAATAGATGTCCCGCAGGAAAACCTAATTATCTTGAAACCCACTGGGCACAGAGACGCGAAGTGTACGCGCCCGCCAAGTCGTATCAGTAGCGCGAAATTCAATCGGCGTAATGGGGCAGGCAGGCAACAAATGCAAGGCGAAAAATTACAACGAAAAACTGTTAAATACAAAATTTCACGTCTCGTTTAATTAGCTTTCCGATATTTTAAGTTATGAAGACTGCCGGCCGCGCGGAGTCTAAATATGACCCAACAAAGAGTGTTCGGCGAGGCAAATTTGCTTCAAGGAGCTGGCTGCACTTCTTGCCGCGTTTCCTTGAGACCACCGCTAAGTGTTTTTGCGCCATTCCCTGAAAGCGCAGCCAGCCACTTCGCTTTGATTTTGTTTTTCTCGGCTGCAGCTTGAGCTGGTTGAGGTTCACATGGATCGCCGGGGAGCATAAATAATTTCCACCGTGTAAATGGCTGCAGTTCTTTTTGTCCGTCTTGTTATCCAAGGCCCGAGCATCGCCCAGTGCCGGGAAATTTGCTTCGAGCATGTTAAACAGCAAGAAGAGGAGCTTTTTGAGGTCCGGAGTGCCTCGCTAATGCAATCATCGTCCTCGTATATCTCGCACCAATTGACATTGTTGAGGAAAGCGCGAACAATTACGAAACAAACAGTGGTAGGAGGCTGTGGGCAGGAGGAAGCGTTGCACCACTTTGCTAAATTGAAATGTTGTAAGGAAGCGCATAGAAGATTTATAGCGGTGCACTCGCGAGGTACACTTGCTCCAGTTAGATAATCAGATGCACTCGAACAGCGCCGGGGCTATTGCTATTAGTCCACAATACAGGAAACTACAGACTACAGAGTGCGATTTCGGCCCCCAACAGGACTGGCGTAATTGAGTTTTTTTTCCAACTGGGATAACTCCTCTGGGCCATACATCGGTTTTAGCTATAATCGCAGAGTTTACTACCTACTGAAAAAGATGTGAATATGTATGTTGTATATTTGCGCCTACTTCATTAAAACCGATTATACTTTTTGTAGGGATTATGATGTTAAATTAAATATGCACTCTCGTCATGGTGTTTCTCATCAAAACTGGTTGAAGAGATCCTCGCTACCTTCGGGGGATGGCTATCTCCAACAAAGTTACTCTCTGTTGGGTACCGGGACACTCGGGTATTCGGGGAAATGAGATCGCTCATGCTAGGGAAGGTTCATCGCCCCGATGCGTTACCTTGGTGTGGAACCCTACTGCAGCACTAATTGGCGCTCGGCCAAAGCGGTTCAAGGTCAAACAGTCTTTATACTGAAGAAATATCTCTGGATTGCGTCAGGCTCAGAGTTGGTCTGCCCTTACATAAGTATCTCAAATCACGGCCTTTGCCATCCATCCTGGAGCCGTGGGGGTTGGGTATGGTGTAATCAATTTTCATTGACGTACCCAGTATCCTTGAGTGTCTTATGACACTAGATTTTGCATATTGTTTGCAAAATAAGTTCACTGGCAGAAGGTGGAGAATAGTGTCCAAGGCCTTTGACGGTGTTGTCACCAAGGCACAAGTTGCCATTAAACCTGCTGTCCTTTCGACCTTCTCCAGAATTTCGAAGGGGGTGGCCTTAACCACGGCCGGCCACCAGACAACCGCGGCATAGATCTAGTGGACTACCCTCGGTTCCATTCCGCATTTCTTACCAATGGCTTTTTTACAGGAGGAAAGGGTCGTAAGAGCTTCCACGAAATGCTACTGAATTAAAGTTAGAGTAATATGCATCAAGTGTTGCCACCTCTCTAATTTTGCAAAGACTATTCAAACTACTCTTGTAAATCTTATTATTTAAAACTTTCAAACATTCCAATATAAAATACAACGGACTGTCGTCACAATCAAAATGTTAAATTATTTTTTACTATACCTATAATACTTCTCTATCTTCTCTATACCGCGATTTCTGTCAATATTCCAAGCGCGTTTGTGTTGATAGCGTCCAAATAACACGCACTTTCAAAAGAAATCAACTGATGGATCACCCATTACTATTCCTTGCGTCAACGTACATATATATGTATGTGAAGTAAAAGTCATCAAGGTAGGTACTATAAAATTTGTGTTTACATGACAGGCCAGTTGACGGACGTGATCTTAAGGCAGAGCCAGTAATATTTTCCAAACGCAACTTCGCTTTCTCTCCTATCGCGGAAAAATGTCGCCTCAAAACTACATGGAGATGTTGGTGATTAGTTTAATTGAGCATGGATAGACTTTTATGGGAAAACAGCAGGACGACGCACCTATACATTGTGACAAAGCGACAAAATGGTTGAGAGAGAGAGAGACATTTTGAGATATTTGATTGGCCAGCGTGCCGCCCAGACCTCAACTCCATTGAAAATCTGTAAGGAATCATTTCTTATAAGATGTAGGAAAATTGGAAACAATTCGGATCAATTATTGATTTAGAAAATATAATTCGAAAGGGCTAGGTAGATTTATCATTAGTAATATTTAAAACCGTTGGTTGATTCAATGCCTGATAGATATATTTGAGGTCATAAGAAACATTGGGGTAAGTATCAAATATTAACTTTAAAAAATGTACTGTTATTAGGTTAATTTATAGGAGTTTCTCAAGTGAGGCTATTTAAATTTCTCCACTGTATCTAAAACTCTTTTGGAAATCTTGTGAAGTCCACATATGCTTCTGATACTCAATAAAGCAAACTGCAGCACGCAATCTGCGAAGTATCACGGCCTCCCCTCCGCTTTTAAATGCATTTCTCAAACAATTATTCCTGTTCTGAAGTTACACGTGGAGGCATTAAGCTACCAGGAGGAGATATTTCAAAACCGATCTTATGGTTTTTCTGCATTGCTTACGATTCTATTCCAAAGCTCCACAGTAAATTGGCACCTTTCAAAGAATTTTGTTTACCATTAACTAACTAGCTGCCAGCAAAGTCCAAAGAGAGGAATTTGTGTCCATCAAACCGCGACAAGCGTGTCCCATGGCGAGCCCACGATCGGAGTCCCCTAATTACTGCCATGATAGTCGCTGAAAACGAATGGGTCGGCCAAAAAGCGCGAGCGGGGAGATTCCTTATGGAAATAAACCTAAAAGCGATCGTTAGCATCGAATTAACACTCCTTTTGCGTACTTAATTAAAACTGTTTAAGATAACCTTGATCTATGACTCCAGGATTGGAAAAAGTGGCTCTTTGTGATAAAATCAATGCGCGTTAATGCAAGCCCATTAATTAGCTGAATTGAGTGGCGGCTGCGGGCCCGCGATGTGCGCAAACATACCGTTGACCGAGCGGTACTTATCGCCGGGCGAATCTAATTTTCGATCGTACCAGTGCAGAATATTAATTAATGATTACTTTCTTCGCAAACGTCGGCCTCAAATGAGCAACATTCAATTTACCCGCTCCTGGGGTATTGGACTCGCTGATAAATAATCAGCCATCGCTGATTATTTAGCATTAATTGCGTCCTACACCAAGGAAGCCCGCTTTGGCGCAAATCCGCGCGAGTAGGCAGCCAGTTCGTTTTAAGTAATGTCGACCACTCACTTAAAGAATAAGTTTGATTAGACCGACTTATGAACTACCGCGTTACTCCTCAGCTGCAGCAGATACGCTGGTAATGATGCCTGCAGGAGCGCTCCTCCGCGTTTAATTAATTAGAGGTAGAATCTGACCCAGCTCCACAGATCGACACGCGTTCCACTCGGATGGTGGCTAGCAAAGAGATAAGCCACTTTGTTGTCGCCGAATAAACCGAAGGAAGAGGGAGCTGCTGCTTTTATTGTCATTACCTGCAAGTAGTCACGCATAATTGCAGATAAGTTCGAGCCGTGACTGTGCAGCAGATTTGGACGATCGCGCTTCCCATATCTGAAAATTCTGTTGGATTAACGCGGGCATTGTCTTGGAGTGTGACATTCGTGTAGACAACTATTTTACTTGGGAAATGTTAATCAAGACCATGTAAAAGGCGCTCGGCCCCAGTAAGAATTTTTTTAATTAAAATTACTTTGATTTGCATGACTGTCGTGCTAAATAGAACGAGGCGGTCCGGCGTCTCCCTCATCACTTGACTTCGGATGCTATTTTAGTCTTTCCATTGCACAATAGAATTCGAAGCAGTTGTGATTCCAAAAGGAGCAAGTAAATACTTAGATGCCCGCAAAGTGGTGAAAATAGAGAATTTCCACACAAGATCAATTTCCCCTTGCGAAAATTCTTTAATCAACGAAGAGTTGGCGGAGCTGTCTGGTGTCTGGCCGCCGAACATGTACGTCCGTACGGATTTCCAAATGACACAATGCCAAATCTTATTTTGATCCTGCCTCGGTTCGCGCTGCACTGCACCAAAACATTTTTGGATTTATTGCCCTCCGCCAAGATCATTTCTTCGACGTACGCAAATTCCATTGTCTTGAATAACGTGATCTTAATTTAGATGCAATTGTAGGCTTAATCTTCATTTTATGGCAAATAACTTTCAAATGTTCATTCTTAATTAAGTCGCCTCTACGTTTTTTTGTGGTTAAACTTGGACTCGGGTGTAAACGTTGCATACTATAATGTCACCTTTATAGTTAGAACTATTGTTCCGCTAGAAATGCATCAAAACCTATATTTAGTCGTGATATCCATGCAGCTCTGCTATTCTTGCCAACGAAATTTTACAATTTTTACAATGTAATGGACAGCTTTAAATGAAAGGAGTAAAGTTAGTAAATATGAGTTGGAGCAAGATACTTTGGCTGATATTTTTTTACATTAATCTCTTGAAAAAGAATATTACAAAACTCTTTTCAAAATAGTAGCCCAAACCAGCGATATACATATGTAGGTTAGTGAAATCATTTGGTTGACTAGGAGGATGTCAGATGTGCGCTTTCAAGTGTCATGCTCGTAAAGGATGTCCTTGCATGTTGTTATGTTATGCAAACAGTTAATACTGGCAGTACGACCAACGGCTAAACTAAACACGAAAAGATTGGGCGCAAGTCATATTTTCTCCAAGTAAGGAAATCACTATGTAAGGTCTGCTTGGATACGTGAATACAACTCAATAGAAATGTATCTTTTGCTACTCAGGACCGTAAATTACCAATTAAAGAGTTCCCTTCACATACATACATATGTATGTTGTCATTTTCATATTTGCAGGAAAAAATCTGTGAATCATGCTTATGTACATTCCCTACCAAATGTTTGAACAACATAAAGACATAATAGGTACAACACTCTTAGAGCACACAGTGAGTGGTTGCTGGTGGCTTGATACAAGTGGGGAAATTAAGAAAAGCCCTTCCCTTCCCCCCAAATATTTTTTTCTGAAATTCGCGCTGAAAGAAAGAGGGTCAACATTATAAATATACAATCCCAGAGTGTAGTTCTCAAACAAGCACTCTGCACTGTTTATTGAGAAGTTAGCGTTTTCTGCGAGAAACTTTATTAACTATCAATCGCTGTGTGATTATATAGCTCTACAAATGTCAACAGACCAGTTCGGCATTTTTATCTATTATTTATCTAGTATCTCTTCATCTGTTTCACATTTTCAATAAGTCGATTTTTTTTAAATTCATAAGTACTAATCCTTAAAGAATATTCTCGTCCAAAGCCAACCTCAAAATTTGCAGAATTGACGAAGTCACAGAAATTTGAATGGAGTCAAGTTCGGCTCAAGTAGCTTAAGAATTTCTTGAAACTTTGAACTGGTCTCTCTCAAAACTACCTTTTTCAGGACGAGGTGATGTACATGCTAATTCGAACACTATTCAAATAATCATTTTAAATTTTGCCCCGTTTTTTTAATTAAAGATGTTGTTGTTTCATGGAAAGTCAAACGTTTTGTTCAACTTATCACTGTTTTTACATTAATTGAAATTTCGTAAAATTACTCCGTAGATCGATAGCCACATCAGTCATGTTTAATAGAAGCAATTATAAATGTTTGACTTATGATGTAATTTACGGCCTCTAGGCACACCGTGTCACGCCGCGCCTTTAAAAAAGAGTTCCGCGACAACACACAACACCCATAACTTTGGAAAGACATCATATTTGTAAATATTGTTGTGAATTTTCTGATAGGTATACCAACTATGATTAAAAAGTGAAAATGGTTAATCGACTGCAAAAGCTGTAAAAAAACCTTAAAAATTTTCCCCTTTTTCAAAATTTCAAACAGATGTTACAGTCGTTGGACGGTCCACCGTTTATTCTGAATACGAATGAAAAAAACAAGCAAAGTTCGATCGAAGAAAAGGAAAGAGTGCACTGTGTAGAAGCTCTGAAATTTTTATTTTTCTGAAGGGATTATCTCGGACTGGGAAATCATCAGCGCGGCATCAGACTTTATTTTTAAAAAAATGTGTGCGTCTAGTACGCTCGGCAAAAGTGAAGCTTCTTCATATTTTGATCGTCATATTGGATCCGCCATCTCTAAATTCCTTTTCGACTGTAGATACAAGATCAGTGACCCCAACACATCAAAGGTCCCGTTTTCAGAGGAATCCGTTGAAATTAAGAATTTTCGGACCCATTCATATTGGATCCGCAACATTTAATATCAAAATTTCGTTAGATTCGAGGGCGACATCATAGTATTTGTTATACTTCCACAAGTAGGGAAAAGGAAAGTTGTTTATTTCAGGATGCTACTTGCCTGTCAAAAGTAGGAAAGATATCAAAAAAATGTTGTTTCGATCAGCCCGATGTAATGTGGAGAAAGGAAACAGAAAACGATTTTGGGTGGCAATTTAGGCTCATACAACTTCTTTATGTTATATCTACTTTGATAATATGTAATTTTATTACTAGTTTTAGGTTTTGCAATACAATCACTCACAGCAAAAGTCGCATGCAGTCTTAATTGACTTTTTGAATCGCTTGATCACCTTCTCGATTTTTGAGCTTACGCGAGGAAAATCGCACGCCTTGAACTAGTAAAGTTCGATGCAAATTCCGAATGCTCCTTTAATGCAATGCGAAAAAATACCATAGTCATAGCAGCAGCGGTACATTTTTCAATTGAACTCCTCCCAGGAGTGAGTGGTTACAACTCATATTAAAACTTTCCGCGATAATTCACTTTTATTGCAAATTTTTCAGAAATTATCTAGAAAAGCGAAGCCTTTTTGCCGTATCGTAGAGGCAATAATTTCGATCAATGAATTTCAGCTTTTAGCTGGAGACAATCAATGACAGCAGCATTCCAGTTCTTTTTCTCTTTGCTCCCTGCCACGAAAGGGCACAGATATATAAAACAGTGCCTGAAATTCAATGGACGTTTTTACTTAGTTCTCAGAGCCACAAAATATTAAGATTTATTGCCTGAGCCAGATTTTTCTGGCCCCGAGTAGCTTAAAACAATTTTTGGCCGGGAAAAGAAATATTTTGTAACAAGCGAAAGTGCTGGCAGCAATTTTTCCATCTTTTTTATCGCATCGCCTCCCAGATACATGGCGAACTCGAAACGAGTGAAATAAAAAACACGAGATGGGCAATTAGCGGGAATTGGGAATTAATTGCTAGTTTCTGCGGATTAAGTGGATTTTGTGCGTTTTTGCGATGTAAAAATCAATGGGATACCGGCAAACATTTGTTGCTATCGAAGCGATTCGGATTGGGGATGATCTCAAACACGGCTAACAAAATTGTCTGACTTTTCGCTTTGCCGCAATGT
Organism: Neoitamus cyanurus; assembly: GCA_947538895.1. Taxonomy (NCBI): domain Eukaryota; kingdom Metazoa; phylum Arthropoda; class Insecta; order Diptera; family Asilidae; genus Neoitamus; species Neoitamus cyanurus. Next base: position 55,234,467 of record OX384540.1, read on the forward strand.
CCACCTAATTGGTTGCTAGACTCACTCTATTGCAGTTAAAGGAACTCGGCCATCAGATAAGGCAAGTCCTCCTAAAAGGCGTCAATAGGCAGACAAATCTGCATACTTAAACTTTTCGCCGTCCAAGTGCCGCTTCGCTAGGTGATTTTCGTGGACCATAAAGATGGCTCTCTCCACCGCGTCTCTCTCTCTAACTGAAATTTTGTTTTCAACCGGGTGCAAATTATTGCTCAAATTGCTATTATCATATAATGAGTCCAAGCTCGTCCCAAGAAATTTTGGCAACTCTATCACAATAAAGAACAGCGCCGAGTGTCCAGCGCCTGAAAGGAGTGCTTTAAGCCGGGCCACTACGATACCGAACGGGCCCATCCACGGTCTCATTTTGTGCAGTTTTGCATATAATATTAAAGTATTCTGTTTAAGTGAATACTCCGAGCTCCATCCCAGTCTTACGGCGGAGCAGCACACCATGGACAGACCCTTGACTTCATTTCAATTGTTCACTAGGAGCACCGAGGCATGACAGTCAGACGGTGAAATTTTCTCCAGCACAAAGTTGGAATGTGCGCCAAACACAGCCGAGGACATGCAGGAACAGAGAATCAGCCGCATAAATCTAATTACATACGGCTCCTTGCCTCCTCCGACGCCATGGCTTTTTTGGAAGGTCGTGTTGATACTTGTGCAGGTCAGTTGCTGCTCGGTAATTCATGATCACTTAGTGCTCTGCTGTAAGGATTCTGTTAATCCCCGAAACAAACAAGGATGCCCTGCAAGCGGAAATGTATGAATACAGATTTTATCGCTTAAATATTCAAATTTTACTGTCCCTGGGACGGGCCTGTATATTGCCCGAGCGAGAACTGGAAAAGAGGTGGCCAGGCGATTGACAACTTTTCGCATCAGTGTGCTCTGGCTAGGGACGTCGGGGATGGTCTATTAATTAAGTAGAACAAATTTTCCGAGATGTGGAACAAGCGCTGATGCTACTTCAAATTGGACCGAAACCAAGCACTCCGGCCTTTTTATTGGATAAATTAGGTGAAAACGCCGCCCAGGAGGAGTAATGGAACCATTCACCACGGAAACTAGAATCTAAGGAGTCTAGAATGACTAGAATTGGGAAGACCTTGAAAAACTGAAACACACATGACAGAGCCGTAGCTTTTACTAAACATACATAATGTATAAAAACTAGCAAGATAAAAAAATATATGGCTATGGGTTGGGTTGCGTTAAAACCTTCTACAATTACAAGCATTGTCGCTCACATCGGAACAATGAAGTTCGCATACAAATTCATTTTTATTCGGAATCTATAATAGCTATACACAAAAGCGATCACGATATCGACTGAATGAAACATGTTGCAAAAATCGACAATAGTTTTAGATGGATCTTCATCTGCTTCATCTCATCTGTTTCGTAACATTTGTAATTAAAACCGTCTTGTTTTAATTTCACAATATTAACTTAATTACAAATCTAATCGTCAACGTGTTTTGTCTTGTTAGGACATCTTCGGGGCATTTATTGTACTAAACCCACAGCTGTAAAATAATGCATTACTTTATAATGTATTAGCCGCGTTCTTTTGTGTCCCATGTTCTGGAACAACCATACATTTCGCTGTTCTCCTCGTGTTCTGTTGGTTCTGGACAATCTATTTGCTCTGGGGATTTACTGTAAAATTTCATCTTAAAGGGCAAGGGCAAGAGGAAAGAAATGGAACAACTTTTTTGAGGCTGCTGATGTAGATATAACATTCAGATAAACATATCATAAAACTTACTGACTGAATATTTCCCTTTTACAAAATACTGCAGACTCAGACTTTTATTTTTCATTTGTTTAATTATTTAACTATTTTATTATTTATAATTATTCACACTAGAGTCACGCTTAATGCACGGCGGCGATCAAATAGTCACAGTTTTTTTGGGGAGTAAGATAATTTTATGAATTTGCTTCGTGGCAATCATCTTTAGCGACGGCGAGCGTAACAGATCGATGATAAGCAACTTCCCTAAACGGGATGATATGGATACCGACGACATGTCGTTCCAACAGGACGGCACTACGTGCCACACAGTTCATGCCACGATGGACATTCTGTACGAGCAATTTGAGAATTTGAGACTGGCCACCGAGATCGTGGGATTTAACGCCTTTAGACTTCTTCCATTGGGACTATCTTAAATCACAGGTCTATGCGAATAAACCGCAAATGCCCTCAAAGTCAACATAACGAACGTCGTCCAGCAAATTCAGCCAGATTTATGCGACAAAGTCATCGAAAATTAGACCTCTCGAATAGGTGCCATTAAGAAAAGTCGTGGCGGAAATTTGAACGACGTTATATTCTATACTTAATGCCATAAAATATGATTTAAAAAAAAATGGAGTGGATATCTGATACACAACTTGTTTTATTTATATTTAAAAGTCGAGCGTCCTTATTGGAAGACCCCGTTTGCCGATCTGTCCTACCGCTACAGGACGTCCAACTGGAACTTTGGAATCAATGCTTTTTTTAGCTTACATATGTTTCCCGTTATCGTAACAGAAGAGCGGCAAAATTAATTTCTCCACTTAGTAATATCGCAAACATAAAAGGGCATTAGTGTTTATTACTTACTTGGGAACAGAGCCCACTGCTCCGGCTTGCAATTTACTATGTACCTATGGCTCGGCGGCTTCATAGCCTTGGGTATTTTTACCCATCCGAAACAAATGGACGAAAGGTGTTCATCTTGAAAATCTGGGAGCATGTCTCAGAGGATATGTTTTAATTACAGCTCGGCTGATTTGTAGCCGCAATTGAGCTCAAGCCGGGAAATCTGTTAGCGGTCGTATATCAAAGTTATTAGTACACAAGTTGTGCTAAAAATCGCAATTTACATTCGACTAGGCGCACACGGGCATTATTTAGTTGCAGTTCGTGTGGTGCCAATTACAAGTATTACCCCAAACACCGTGTTTAAGTTATGGCCAATATTTTCTCCCTGCGCTCAGCCGAACACGAAATGTGAAATTTTACTACTGCTCGGCTGGTAATGGGCCTATTTATTATGAATTCAGCGTTTCTTGCTTTGAGCGCGGACGGTGTTGTGTTTTGTCCCCGGACAAATAATAAATTAGGCGAATTAACGTTTTCGATTTGAATATTTTCGTAAAATTAATTCGTAAACAATTTATTCGTCACGCCTGGTCTCCGAGGCGGGAGCCAATTGCCGATACGTCGTGGGTGACCGCAAATAGTTACCTCGCGGCGAACTGCTCCTCGGCCGCGAGCTGTTAAAAAGCAATGAAATAAAGCTGGGTTCTCATCTCATGAAATATAATATGCTAATATGCATCTAATTAGAAGGAGCTGGGGGGCTCTGGGTCTTTATGAGAAATTACCTCGCTTTTCGATTTAAATGCAAACGACCGAGTTTTATTGTCTACGAATTCCTCTCCCTCCGCTTTGTCATTCAAATCCCCGCTTAATGCATCCGTTGTAAAAACGGCCATTGTCGCAGATATTTAGTGGGACTTAATGGTACTAAAAATGTGGGTGCAAGCAGCCCGGAATTCCAAGCTCTCAAGTCCCGTTGGCTCCGCATAACTTCTTGTTTTAATGCAACGCGAGGAATGTCCGTTCGGGCGCTTGCATCGACAATAAAACCAGTAGGTGACGATAAGACAGCGCTCTATTGTGGCGATAGGTGCCTTTGGGCCTTATGCTTTTCCCATGCTTTCCCCATTTTTTACAAATTTTCGTAATTGGCTCGGATCGAACTTCGAATTTTATGTTTATTCACATGCTTTCAGATAACCATGAAATTGGCGGATGTCCTGCTGGGCATTTGTCGTTTTTCCGTTTACTCCGACACACTTTTGCACCCGCGGCCTCCTGCTGACTCGATATTCAAATTTCAGTTTTATGATGGCCGTCTACGGTTTGAGGGCAAAACAATATTTCATTAATTAAAAACATCGGGCTTAAAACATATAAACGTTTGGTCAATTTGTTCCCAAATGGTTATCACCGTCTGCTGGAGTGGACAACGACGAAGTTTTCAATGGCATTTATTTATGTAATCGTTATGCTGTCGGTTAAGTGTAGGTGTTCGTACGTAAACAATAACAAAATGTGGGATAAAAATGTCTCTTCTTCTTAACTGCGAATTCCCTTCAACAGTAATAACATTAAAAACAGACGCCTAATTATAACATTAAGATTAAGCCAATTTTTGCAGGCGAAATTTATAGTCTTCAATTAAAAGTTAAAATCCTCATACGACCCCGTATTGTATGGAAATTGGGTCTTGGCTCAAATTTAGATACATATGTTGTCGCTTTTACCATACTGAACAAAAGTCTCTATGATCACAACTCGCTAAAATCAATTGTACACGCCATTTAAGTGGTTGGAATAGACTGAGAAGAGAAGCCATACCGCACTTCATCATTTGTGTCCGTTACGCGATGGAGATGGAAATAACTAACCCCTTGCCAGTGTGATAGTTGTGAGGTCGATAGGATCACCGGAACTGGAACATGCTGAAAATTATCAATATGACTTTTATTTAAATAGATTCAACTCAGTACTATTAGTTTTCCTATACTTTCTTAAAATGAAAACATCATCATTTTTCGAATTTTCGATTATGGGTAGTTTCGACCGTTTAAGGACCTTTCTATTTCTCGATTCAATAAAATGGAATTTAGCTTTTCAGATGCGGGTTCTAGTCACGGGCGAAGCCCGCAATTTATTCTGGGGTGGGCCTGGGGGAGACCTGGTCGTTACCAAAAAATACTAGTTTTGTCGTTATTTATTATTTGCTTTAATTTTCAGCTAAATCATCAGAGAATAAAACAAAACAAAATATGCGCGTCAAAAGATGCTCTTCAGAAGCGAAGCTTCTTCATACTTCGGTCACCATATTGGATCCGTCATCTTCGAATTCCCTTCCGATTCGAGAGATTCGAGATCAGCGACCCCCAAGACATATTGTAAAAGGCTCGGTTTTCGGAGGATGAGAATTTGAGAACATTCGGTGTGTGTTCGGTCGCCATCTTTAAATTCAAAATTTCAATAGATTCGAAATCAGCAACTCCTAAAACATAAATGGACCATTTTGCATTTGATGTTGAGAATTTTGGATCCACCATCATTAATTTCGATGGCAGGTTCGACACCAGTGACTCCTAAAACATAAAAGCACCTGTTTTCATAGGTACCTTCAAAATTAAAAAGTTGTTGTCGCCATATTGGATTTTTAAACACTTCAATTATCTATAACCTAAAACTTGGCCAGAGAACATATCTATAATCCAAAAATTACTTTTGAGTTTTTTACAACTGCCGTAAACGATTGAAATGCTCACTGAAATGATTCTTTTATAAATTTGGTTTGCTGGGAAGCAGTTGTAAGTACTTAAGCAACATGTCCATAACCTCGGTAATTTCGCGAATATCAATAAATTAAACCTTTCTATTGCAATTACAGGTCAACAAACCATTTAACAAAAGCACATAAATTTATTTGAAATTGCCAAAATCGTACTTAACGTTCATATTGCGAGTTTTAGATTTTATTTCAAATCAAATTTCACAGTCCAAAGCAGATAGCTGCTGTTCCAAGGTTGTGAAATAATAACTCAACCTACATAAACTATCAAACTCCATTTATTGATAGTGCATCCTTGGAGGAGGATAATAAATTTAATAATTTACGAGGGCAGACTGATGTCATAATTCGTCCTGCCGAAATTGCGAACGACTTAGGTGCTTTGCTCTCGGTACAAGACACAGCGATCGAATAAACCAGCCAAGCAATAAAATATGCGTGCAATCAGTTGATTTTCCGATCGACTGTTATTCTTTATTGTGGCTCTTAGTCGTAAGGCCTGCGAGGTGCACCTTGTTTCATACAATAGGCGAATAAATTTACGTTCATGTTGCCGGACTGTTCCTCATTCTAACTACACACTCGCTTACTCAGACAGTTGTGGGGCATGTTTTTAGCTGAAAATGTGCGCGCATCGACAGCCCCGCATATTTACGACTGTTGGTATTTATGACAAAATGACTTATGTCTAACCACGTTAATTTGATTTACGACGAGCTGTCAGCATCAAGTGAATGATTTTGTTAAGGAGCATCCCCTGACATGTATAAAAACATGAGGCGTTCCAGAAGCGGGCAAATTTTACGACTTGCTGAAAAACGTAATAATTGCAAGGAACACGACGTTAAACCCACGCAAACCCCTTTTGCTTCGATGCAGGCGCCGTAGGAAATAATTGACTTGATTGCTTAGACGAGGTATTGCGAAATAAATTGGTTGTAATTCCCTTCCATTGGGTATTATCCCTCCTAAAATGTGTACGTTTTAATATAGGGAAATAGACGCATCTCGAATGTTATTGGGGCTTTGTAGTAGAGGTAAGCTGCAGGCATTGTTCTTTGTCTTTCGGGTAGATTAACAGATCGTGCTAACACCCAATTGCACCTGAATAATGAACACCCGATTAGGATAATTCTATTTCTACTAACACACAACACTTTCTACTAACATTGCACAAAACAAAATTGTTTAATTATGTTAATGTAATATAATTAAACAATTGAGGTAAAATTGGCAATCTCAACCGTTTGGGAGTTACAAGGTCATTCATTTGGAAATGACATTGAGATAGTAGCTGTTTGGCGTGCGTTTGATGTTGCTGCGATGAGTAGATCTAAATGAGCACAGCCAATTTATGAATCACCCTGTAACCTTCAATCGGTCAATTCCCCCCTTTACGCACATTTTTTTCTTTGGTTATCACCGCACTCATGCTGGTCCGCGATAGATGAAACACCCTGTATAGTACAATCAAATCGTATAGAAGAAGGGGTTAGATGTGCATTAAATCGGAGTCCAATGAAATTGTAGGCAGCATGTGTCACCGGAACACTCTACCTCGAATTTCGCCAAAGGGTGGCCGCCATCTTGAATTGTAAGGGTGAATTCAATTATCTCGGTATCTATTGGTTTTACGTGAAATACCCACATTTGCATTTACCTTTACTTTAAAAAAAAAAGTACATTCATCCTTTCACCACTCTCATCAGAACGCCGGAAGTGAGGTGGGGGAGGAGACCGATCCGCGGGATCACGCTTGTTAAAAAACCTTTCCTAAAAATTTCATAGCCCATGACGATGGACTCCACTTTTCGCGACCGCCTCTCCTAGGGCCATTGATCCATTGGATTCAAGAAGGTTATAGCGCTATGGGGTTGTTTGAGTCTGCTGATTGTGCTCCATGGCCTTGGTATTGTGGTTGGTTACACATGGCTTCAACACCTCTTTTTCGTTTTATGATAGTTAGGGAGAAAGTAAGAGTTCCCAAAGTAAAACTAATACTGAAATCATTTTCAGCGACTCTGAGAACATACGTCTTGTCTTGGACATACGACAAAAATATTTTTGTGGTCTTGTGTAATTACCCTAATTTAGAAGCGACAATAACAATGTTAATAGTAATCGTAGGACAACTGGAGACTGGGGCATACAATACTGTAATGATTAAAGATAAATTAATGGGAAATGTTTTGGTAGGGAATTCTAATAGGGCTGTGGGCTATAATTTTGTAGGGCGTAGATATATTTGAGCCCTTCCTGCCAATTTATCGTTAGCGACAATTTTGTGGAGTTCGATTTTTTTACTTGCTTTATATAATTTCCCAAATTTTTTCAACACTGCCAATGTACCGTTAAACAATTGAAACTAAGGGAATTTTATTGTAAGTTTTTCGATATTTCTCTGCATCGTAAGCGACATAAAATTTGAGACGAATATTTATCCCTAAGCTTCCAGCTCGGTTACCATAAATATTGGTTATGCGGCGATATGTAAACAACATCCTTGTTTTAAATACCAAAGGGTAAACTCAGTTTTCCGTAACTAGTGCTGTTACAGTGGAAATTGTTAGTCCTCAAACAGGTCTTTATAAGCAGTATTTGTATTAAAAGAAGTTTCTGGAAACAAGTAGTCGCTAAAAAGCAGTTTATTCCGCCGGGCTTACTAACGTTCATTTCATAAAATCAAATCCATCAAATCAAACGTGTTATGGCATTACGAAAAGCTCCTCGTGAGCATTTGCTAAGCTTAGAACAAAAGCCAACCGGAACTGCCATTTCTTATATTTTCTGGCAATCAAAGCAGATTCACGCGGTATGACAAATAGTTCGAACCTGGGGATATGAATCTAAACAATAGATGCATATCATATTTTGTGAAAAACCGAAAGTGAGTTTATTGCACAACTATTCCCATTTATTAATTTTTTTTCTTCTGTGAGGAAGTAAAGCTACGCCCTGCAAAGCCCGTAGTAACTTCTATGAATTATCTGCTCAAAGTTTCAAGGAATGTCAAAAGATTGAAATTGGTACCAACTTAACTTCAGTTTATATGGAGCTGTCATTTGCCGGATTCTCAGATTGAATGATTGTACCGAGTCGTTTTCTTTCTTTTCCCCCGGAGAGTTTTTGTTTGCTGTCGGTAATTGTGTACGTTACTTGAAGTCCTGCCCAAAAGCGAGTAATTTTCACCAATTCCGACGTTTTCCGACTAACGCCAAAAATGTTGATTATCGCCTGCTGTGCAGTCTAGCTGTGCAATTTAGTCCAATTAATTTTTACGAAATTCGGACATCGGTGAGCCGCCCTCTGTCCAACTAGCTAATTACTTCCGTTCTGCAACTATCTGCGCCCTCGGCGAAGGATTTGCTTGGTGATTTGCTGTAAGAGCTTTTTCAGCTAGCTGTCAAGATGGTGAAGGAGAAGCCCAATTCAACACGTATCTACGACAAAGATGGGTTCCGAAGACGGGCAGCATGCATTTGCGTCCGGTCAGATGCAGAAACTGAGGTAGGTCGCACAGCCGGACTGCGGCAATTCTAGTCATTCAGTGTCCCTAGTAGGGTTAATAGGCGTGATATCTGTAAACGGGCAACGTAATTTGTCTTTTATTCTTCATCTTAAGGGCAATTCAAAGCTCCACGAATATGAAATGAAATGAACGAAATGTTAATCGCAAAGGAATAGGTGCTGCTTGCAAAATATTCCTCCAAATGATCCAACTTAGTTGTGAATATTACCATCAGAACTAGGTCAGTAAGTTTTCTTGGTTTGGAAACGAGGTACGTACCGACCAAGTATATAACGTTACTCTTTCTGGGACAATATGTGGCAGGCTTGATGTCCGTTACTTTGAGTCATTGTATGACCGCAGACACAAAATGTGCACGTTATTCCCTACTATTAAAAGTTCTCAGACGAATACCCTGAGATCTACGCTTTCCGCACAATCTGGAAACACATTTGAGAGCATATAGTCGTATCCTCACGTGGCATATGTGATTTCGGGTTTAAAGTCCTTTTTTATTTGGTACTCAATAGTTCATCTCTGGAAGCAATTTACGGTATATTGTAGAAAAGCAAGTCTTAACTTGAATTAATTTATGGTCTCAGTTTTTAGTGAGAACGCAGCCACCAAACAGTTAAATCCCACGTAAAAGGAAACATAAGATTCGCTGGTCTAAGAGACATCAAATGTTCGTCTAAATTAAATTAAGTACTGTAAATCTCACCCCAAAAGTGTGCAACACGTTTTCATAACGTTAGAAACCATCAATGAAAAAGTTGGCGACGTATTTATAATATGCATTTGATTATTAAAGATGCTCTATTTGCATCATACCCATAAAAGACACGTTTGGTGTGCAGTTCGTCAAATATCGTCACAATATATGATTAGATTTGAAGTGACGACAGCAAATACGACAAAGTCTAATGTTATCATGCTTATCTGCTGGCAAACCCACTAATAACATGTTTCCGAAAGGAGTGTGTGTGACTATAACTCTCCTATTAGAATCGCAGAATTAAATTTGGATTGTAAGTTAATGAAACATTTCTCCTGTCTTCTATTTTTCAGTGCTGATGTACTTGTTTTTAATCGCTGTTGTCATTTCCCCAAATCTGTTTCAATTTTGGTTCAATATATGAATACTAAAATTTGTTTAGAATACTACTCTGAAAAAAAACCACATCGTTTCGTTTTATCATTTATAATTTTGCAATGCCATTCTACTTTAACGTTTTTTATTGAGCTAACAATTCAAAAATTTTATTCTAAGTTCGAAACTAAAAAAATTAGGGCTGCCTCCTTTTTGTAGCAGACAGACACTTTATTCTGTTGTGTCCACCTTCATGAACGTTTAGCTTGTAATTAGCGCAAAAAGTCAGAAATCAATACACATATATAAATCTGAAGTGTCTTTGTGTGATTTTCGAATTTTCATCTCTTCAATAATTTTTTAATTTACATATTCCATTACCAAATCGAATTTAACGTTAAAAAAATTTTGCGTCTGTCTGTACGAGCAGATTTGACTCGAAAATGCTGAAGCTATTAACATGAAATTTCAACAGTTTGTGGGCAGTAACCCTGGAACCAATTTAGTTTTCACTATCACTATCGAAATTTGGAAATTTAAAATGACGGATCTCTAATATTTATGGCGACCGGAAATTCTCAACTTCAAAAGATTTCCGTTTAAATGAATATACAAGGGTTTTAAGAGTCGCTGATTTCAAATCTGCTGTCGAAATCTTATATCGGGATGATTTTGGGTTCACGCGGGAAAAATGAAAACCGTCGCCGCATATGAAACTTTTTCATGCATTCTTTTTTATTATTTCTTATTGCATTACTACACAAGCTGTCAATTATATGTACTTTCCTCTATAGGTTCTTCTTGTAACGTCGTCTCGTAGACCAGAGCTCTGGATTGTTCCCGGTGGAGGAGTAGAACCTGAAGAAGAACCATCCGTAACTGCAGTAAGGGAAGTTTTGGAGGAAGCTGGAGTTATTGGGAAACTCGGGCGTTGCCTTGGAGTTTTTGAGGTAAAACTATGTGGGATTGCTTATAACTGTTATTTAAAACTGTTTTTACAGAACCGCGAACATATGCATCGAACTGAGGTGTTCGTAATGACTGTCACTCAAGAATTGGAAGAGTGGGAAGATTCACGGACAATTGGCAGGAAACGTCAATGGTTCTCCGTCGACGATGCTTTAGCTCAACTAGCACTCCATAAACCCACACAAAGACATTACTTGCAAGAATTAAGGCATTCTAAAAACTCAACGTCCTCACCACCATCATCGCCAACGTCATCTTCGTGAAGATAAATCCCGAAAAAACAACAGCAACAACATAAATACAACCAACAAAAGTAAAATTAAAAAAACAGCAACAACAAGAAATTCACCAACGAAACCTTATTTGTTTCAATCTTCTTTTTTAAGTACGATTTTGTTCCTGTTTCCTTTAAATCTATCACTAGGCTGCAAAAAAAATGTTTACATCATTATACAACAATTATAACATTTTATTTTATGTTCGATTAATTTTTAATAAACAATACGAGTTTATTTCTACACGGGACAAAATAGGTAATAGTAATTAGCTTTTAGACTTCTATTGAAAACTATCTCGAGAATAATTAAAGAAAATAAATCGACAAAATGAAAGAAACGATATTGTTAATCATCTACATGTTTGTCGCTCTTGTAGTTGTAGATTAATTCAGAAAGCGTCATCCATTTTTCAAGTAGCATGTAACGGTCTCAGTAACTACTATTTTTTGTTATCATAACATCAAAGATGCGCTGCAAGTTTCGTTTACGTTCTTAGAACACATCCCTATAATCTCGCAGTTTCGGAACATCGCATGCATTATAAAGGTTTTTGAATGCAAACAGTCTGCTTTTCACATAATGACTTCATTTTGTCATGTGAATATGCTAATAGCCTTTTCAGGCTCTGTAGTGATAACTTTAAATCAATTTAGTATTTGTAGTGCATATCGAGCTCCAATTTTGGCGAATTGGTAGATAAAAATGAACAAAATGCAAAAAACATCCATACACGTTACAGGCAATTTTGTTTTCATAGAAGAAGTGATAGGTGAATTTTATAAGATTTTTCTTACAGTTTACTAATCCAGAAACAAAAACGCTCTAGGGGAAGTACTCGAGAAACAGAAAATAAAAAAGTTACCATATTTGAACATTTTTTAATAAAAGGAACGTCAGCGGCCCAGCTCGTAGCTCAAAGAAAACATTGAAAATTGTTATATTACCTGAGAGTACAAACATGAAAACATATTCCTGGGTGTGGATTTGTGATAAGTATACGCTACCTACAATCTTCAGTTATCCACTTCTGCGCGTACTCTGTGGTATATAGACTAAAAAATCTGGAGTATCCACTCTTGCACCAACTATGAATGAATACGATTGGGTATAGAAGAAGAATGTCTTTGAATTTGGAAGTTATATCATTGTTAACACTCTAGATTATATGACAACTAAAGAAATTAGGATTATGGTTTCCCCAATAAAAATAAAATGATGGGTTCTGTAGAGCTCTATCGTTGACAACCGTTGAACCAACATTTAATTTTCTATGCAGAAATAGAAAGAATAATGCAGAATTGAATAGATCACCATTGCATCGGCACAAGCAAAGTATTTGGGAACTTAATTGGATTGATCGAACCAAATTGAATGTCGACTGGATTTTTATAAAGGTGAGTATTTATGAATTCGATAGAACCGAATGTCGTATATTTTTAAACGCACAACGAAAATTTTAAAGGCGTTTATCTCACAACGACATTTTTTACCTTGTCCCAGCGAAAACTCGATGACTAATGAACCGATTTAATATATGTTTTCTTGAATATTCCATAATCGCGCTTATCGCTCTGCGTAGCCGATTTTTAAAATTTTGATTTACTGTTTTTTAAGACAGTTTGAATATAAAAAGGTCTGAAAAACGAAAAAAAAATTTAAACCGCCGCCATTTTGTAAGAAAAATAATTAAAAAATGGCTACGTACAACGAAAAAGAAAATAGTCCAATGCTTTGAGATTTCATTATGTAAAACAATTCCCCCGTAGCTAATCAATCAAAATTTTAATACAACAGAAAGTTGCTTTATGTTGCTTTGCTAATGGAAACGCTTCATTACCCTTGGGAATTTTAGCACATTATGAAAAGTAAGAATACAGGTAACAATTCATGTTGCTTCTCAAAAGTTTATTAATTTTAACAAAATATATTGAAAATCGCAATAATACGGTTTTTCGAACAAAATGCCACGAAACAACATTCTTAACATATACATATTAAGGTACTGAAGAAAACCGCCGCATTCAGGATACTAACGGCGCAAGGCCGAACTGCTGCTAAGTTTCTGCATATTAAAGTTACAAGGATCACCAGCTGATACCGAAACCCAAAACACTCATACGAAATTAAACGGACATTATGAAAGGAAACGGGAAACGTAGAAACAGGACCAAAGCGCAGCCACGGTCCCACGCTCTCATCCAGATAAAAGTAGATTCGAGATTTCGTTCTCGTCAAAGTGATTTCGCGCAATTTGAACACAGCCTTCAATTACCGACAACAATAGGACAGAGAATGTGTTCCAGATCACTTCGCTATGCCAGATGCAGCTCAGGATACAGAAAGAGGTCGCACTCTGATAGGAAGTTCCGTATGAGGAATATGCGTTCAGACTGAGATTACAATTACAATATGATGGGGTCGCGATCATCCTCACTGTCGCTCGAGTCTATCACATTTTGCAGTGTTAGGGATCGAAAATCTTCTAGAGTTTGAGTGAATAGGTTGGTCTGTTCGAACGGCACCAGAGCCAGGTTAGCACTCTGAGTGGCGTCGAGCAACTGCTCTGCTTCCTCAAGAAACTCCCGGCTACTCGGGCCACCGCTCTGTTCACTATTGCTAGACCGGACCATCTCGTCAGCGTGAGCAAGGGTGGAACCAATAATATCGCTAGCTATTCGAATGGCAGCATCAGTGGCAGCTATTGTTGAGATAAAATTATTGGAATTCTGTCGATGAGGTTCGTTGCTTTGTGACTCAGACGAATCGGTCGTTATGATGTTCCCCTCAATGCGGAGGCCAGCAACACCTTTCTTGGGTATCGAAGCAAGATCCCGCTTTACATGACGCCTCCGCGATGGATCGTTTTGTCTCTGTTGCAGCATTAGCTCAAAATCGACAACATATACATTGCCAGCAACTAGTATTTTGCATGTCTTCTTTCCCTTTTTGTATGCCTCTTCTATGTCTTGGCTAGTGCGCTCATCGTACTGCCACCAACCTGAAATTTTAAAGGAAACATATTTTAATTTGACGAAATTATTATTCTGCATTTGGATTAACTGGTTTTAAGTAATATTTCATAGAATGCGCACTAAGCGGAACATTAAACAGGCTCTAATCAGAATGTGACAAAGATCGACTCAACCTGGTTCCCTAATACTCATAAGAGAGTAAGATAAATTCATAATCAGATATTAGATTCACATTTGGGTAAAGTAATTCTTTTTTATTTAATTGTGCATAATCAACATAGAAATTAAAAAAAAAAGATTCTTAATTCCTAAAAAGTTTGTCATATCATCTACTGAGGAGATTTTTTAGATTCCGATTCGATCACGGAAAAATAGTCACCTACAACCTTCAACAATTGTTATTTTCCGAGCGTCAAGCTGTGTGGTGTAAAGGAATATTTGTCGAGCTCTTTTCATGCATATTGACTTCACTTGACCAAATGGAGGATACATAAGGATTCAATGGCGTGAAATGCCAACAGGGCAGTTAAGGGCTCGTACTCAGTCAGTTGAATTCGAAAAATCAAATTTTGGGTTTACATTTTCCTAATGTATAATGGGCGGGGCCCTATTACGGAAGTCGAATTTAGTCGACCCTACTAGTGTTAGTATCTCAGCTTTTAAAACGAGTGTCGACTAATTTCGACTTCCACAATATTATTTCATACATTGTATGTAGAATATTGTCTGCAAAGCCAAGTAAATCCGAAGGAAATGACCGGAACTATAGGCATTCATATTTACACTTTAATATCATTTTCGGAGCAAATCTAAAGTTGCAAGAAATAGATTTTCAATCTCTAAACGTGTTTTTCTCAAATTCGCTTTTTTGAAATCGGTGACAAACGTATCTCATAAACTACGCATCGATTAAACGAAAATTTTGTAGATAGACTTTACATCTCAAAAACCCCTGAGAAAAAAAACAGCTTCTCTGCGAGCGGCGGACAGTTTTGGTTCCTAAACGCGAGATGACACGACCTGGGAACTTGGTTTCCAATAACTTGGTGTGGCAGGTAGCGCGATCCTGTTAAAACCACATGTCATTCACGTCCATTCGTTCAATTATTAAGGACGACTACCAAAATTACTACGTCATTTTCTCCTTCACAATTAATAAACGTTCTTCGGGACTGTAACGCAGGAATTTCTTGAATGTCCATGTTATTATATGACAGCTACTAAATATATACTGACTAAACGGAAAAGACGCCCGAGTCAAAATTAAAGTTCTTCTTGAGACGCCCTTTATTGTAATGTTGTCACTTTTCATCATACCTTAAAACTTTAACTTCTGCATACATGGGGTTTCTAAATTATGCACAAAAAATAAAACGATCTTACAAATTACAAGGTATATTAGATAAGTCAAATTAATAATATATCATGTGCCAATTTATCGTTGGAAGTTACAATTTTGCAAAATTAAATTTTATATCACAACCGACCGAAAAACATATGGAAAGTTTTTCTAAGCTTTTGATACCTTCCGCAATCTTTATCAAATTTACAATTGCATTTTACCCAAATAACGTTTATCGATTTATCTCAGATTGTATGAGTTAGTCTAATAATGAAAATAAGAATAATTTTCTGTTTCCTAACTAATTAAACGTACCTATACAAGGAGGATTGCAACCCCAGCAAAAATGTTGTTATAAGGAAAATATATCTACCTATATATGTCAACCATACTGTGCTCTGTGAAGTCACAGTTTAACATTTGATACCTTGCTATTTGTTCTAATTCATTCTCAAATGTACGCGTGTAGAGTTATGTTTGCAAGAAATGCCTTTGCCTTTCTTATTCTGGGTCTTAATAAATTAAACAACTCCTGGCAGCATTCAACAACAAACAAAAATCTTAAACAATGGCAAATCTTTAAAAATCAATTAAAGTGAAACGTACCTGTGAAGTGATGTTTGGGCAACCGCATAACCAGTGCCTTTTGTGGTAACATGTATTATGCATTTATAATTGAAGATGGTATTCCCAGAAACAATTCTTCGAATCTTCGAAATATGCATGTCGCGCTGACAATACTTCTCTTTTTATAAATATTTCCAATTTTGTCATCGGCAGTTTTTGAAATCGTTTAACTCATTCACACTCTAAGTGTAGTACATATAAACAAATGTTCATACAGAAATGGGCAACGATTTTCTTCAATCCGAAAATCTTATAGCCAAATAATAAAGAAAATTAAATTGCTTAAGAAATTTTTATATTATCAAAGTATTGTCTTAACATCTTAAAAATACTTCATTTTGAGGTAGAAATACCAGCCACACCTTTCGATTGTAAAGAGCCCTTGGGAGCTCGCTTTACCTTTCTCTTTTTTGTTTCTTTGCCCTTTGGATATTGTACCAATTTTTGAAAATCAATAGTGTATAAAATGCCACAAATAAGCAAGTCGATTTCAGGCATTTGCTCGGAAAAGGCTTCTTCGAGATCAGAATTTGTTCGATTGTCATATTCCCACCAACCTCCTAAATTGTTCGATAGTCAAACATTTTCAACGTAAGCAAAAGCCACTTACCGTTTCGACCCTCATAGAACCACTGGTAGCCATCTTCTGTTGCCTTTGTTTTACATAGATCCTCTATTCCGTGCACGAGTTGAGGATGATCAAGGAATTCTGGTGGAATATCACGTCTGCACATAGCGCAGCGGCTATTTTTATAAGCCACACCCTAAAAATATTTTGTTTTACTATTTACAATAAGAACTATTGATTTTTAATCACCAACTATTTCATTTTAAATGTTTGCTTTAAAATAATTTTACCATATTTATTTATAAAAAACAAAGCATTTACGACAGAGCATATAATTTAATTAAAGGAAGCCATTTAAAAATGTTTAAACTTATTTTGCTTATTCCAATTGTGTTTCTAAATTAAGGAAGCGTGTTTTTTTTTTAAAATATGGTTCTGATTGTTGCCACTGTGGTTTTTGTCTTAAAATTAACAAGCTCTTTTTTTGCTCCTTTGGAAAATATATATAGGGTGTTTCCTTAGTGGTATAAACTTAAAATTGAAATAAAACACATAAAAATCATGTTAATGGCCATGGTAGTGCCTCTATTGGAAAGATGATTTTATGTCATTCGTGTTTATTTAAATATGATTTCGGGCATATGGGCGGCGCGGGGCTGGCTTAAATGAAGCGCAATCTGGGTGTCCAATTTTCGACCACTTTTCGAGTAGCTGGGCCGTATATCAGCAATAACGCCTTGTTGACTTCCAAGTGGTCCAACGTCTGTGATTTATGGGCGTAGACTAGCAATTTCACATATCTCCACAGAAAATAATACATAAGTATGATATCACACGATCGTGGAGACAAATTCACAGGCCCATTGGCTCATCGAATGTTTCCCGCAATAAATTGATTGTGTACCGTACTGTGTGGTATGTTCCGCCATTTTGTTGAAACTATAATAGCCTTATGGCACCTTAAGGGAGCTTAAGAATTTACACGATTATACATATGAAGTGCCGTACTCACAACTATAATAGCCTTATCCCATCTTACGTTAACTTTAGGAATCTTTCGGCAAGTCAAAGCTACGGTCCCGAGCGTACAAATCTTAGCGGAACTTAACACAATTACTGTAAACATTTGGTACTATTAAAGTGTTGACATATGTATAAATAAAAGTGGTTGGTAGCTATATTTGATTAGTTAAAAGCGGATCTATTAAATTATTCAATTTTGCAACTTATCAAAAACACATTAAGGGGGTCCTCTAGTTTCTCGGATCGAAAAAATATATTTTTTTTTTTTCATAAATCACATTTACAACATGTGTAGAAAATGTGTGTCAAAGGATTTTTTGATATTCAAAGTGGTTCACAAGTTACGGCCCTGGAACGGAGCAGGTATACGTAAATAACAATAGTATAAATCACATGCGCGAACTTTCAAACGCGTTTTTCTCGAAACACCATTTTTCGAAACGGTTAGCACGATATTTCAGAAACTACTGCACCGATTTTGTTCAAATTTATACAGCATCTTTAATATGTTATAAGCCAGCGATTGAACTAGGATTATCATGCTTGCTTCGATAGTTTTTTTTCTACGAGCGAAAAACTTAAGAAAAAATGAGTAAAAAATGGAATGTAATTTTCAAATATGTATAAAAAAGTCAATTTTTGTAATTTAGAATTCATTCTAGTTCAATCGCTAGTCTTAAATATGAAGATTATAATGCCGTTTGGTTTTTTGATTTCTGATAAGCAGAACACCCGCAATCTTGCTAACCGTTAAGCATCTTTTTTTCTTGATGTCTTCCTGTCGGCTACTATTACTTTTATTCTATTACATATTTTGACTTCAAAAAATTTATATAACTTATTTAAATGTTAATAAAGATTATGCAAAAACAATGAGATTGATTATTTCGATGGTTTGCTCGTAAAAAATTATTCAAAAAGCCATAAAAAAACAGCCGAGAAACTAGAGGACCCCCTTAAGGCCATTATACTTGAGCTTAAGGTTCGTAAATATTTGAGCACAAGAGTTGACAACAACTGCAAACGTTTGAATTTACTTGATGCTGTTCGCGTACTTCGATACTTGCTGAGAGGGGTTTCTCTCTCATTTTCTCCCTTTTCTCAATTAAAACTTTTTACTAGAAAAGTACACGAACAGAACAGACCTATAATTTGCAATGTAGTTGTGAAATGTCAGTCATTAGTCAGAAACCTATACCAGCCCAGTGAGAAATTTGATCAGGCATTCCAACGGAAGCCTTGTGAAAGCAAAAAAAACCTTTCACTATCAATTACAGTTTAGTCGCATGGAAGCTATGCGGAAGCACAAGCGCGATCAAAAGCACCTTGCATATTTTCTTCTCACTCAAGCTGGTGACACAACCAAATTTTGAACGCGTCGCGAGCGATGCGTGCGTTGACAGGTTTTAAAGCGCTTAGGCAGTCCTGTACTTCGAGTTACAACGAATTCGCATCCGACGCGCCGCTATGCGACGCGTCGCATCCTTTGCGCAATTTTAACGCGGCGCGTTCAACTTAACCTTACTTTTAGTGTCATTCGTGTGGTAAAATGGAATTCGATGAGCGACTCATAGAAGAACTGCGCAAACGCGAGTTTATTTATTACAAATGTATGAAGTTATATGGGAATTTAATTATATATATCATAATATAACTGAAATTGCCTGTGTCACTTGCTTGTCAGTTGCCGCGTTCAATATTCTGTTGTAACTTACCTAGCGTCGCGTGCGTCGCGTCATAGATGTCAACGCACGCAATGCCGCGACGAGCGCGTTGGTTGTGTCACTACCTTTACGCCCTTTCCGATCGAGCTCTTCGTCGACGCAGTTCGTGAATGCCGATTGAAAATGATTCATTCCTGTTTGTACTTTGAGCGGAAGTAGAGCGTTGGTCATTCAAATCTTTAAATAACATGAATTTGGGCTAATTGAGTTCATTGATTTATTTACGTTAAATTTCCGAAATTAAAAATGCATCCTAACCCTATAGGAGTCGGTTCCAAACCGATCGACCCACTTTGGTACCGAGGCATGCATCCTTGGATGCTTCTGGGGAAGCGGTAAAGCATAAACTTTGATTCCAAATAGATCTCATGTCCAGTTAATGTCATACATTCCATACAGCTTTGTTGGTTGGTTCGGTTGTGGTTTGGTTTCTTATGGAGATTAGGCATTATGGTTGGGTCGTAACTCGGAGACTCTTCCATTCTGGGTGCCCCTAAATTTGTAAATGAGCTTCGAGGCACTTTCTTATCCTAATCAACGGAAAATAATTGAAAAAATTCCTACTCTCCTCATTTTCGATATATTCAATAAAATAGTAAGTACTTTTGCAATATTTAAAATTTCTACTGACTGATTATTTGCTTTTTACAAACTGTTCCGAAGACCGCTCTCAAATTTATCAATTTTAGGGGCACCTCGTATGGAATGAAGCATTGCCCTTAACTCAGAACAAGTTACATGCATGTTGTCAACCCAGGGCCCGGCGTCTAAACAATTTATTTTTGAAAATGGAACTATTTAAGAAATTCGTTGAAATATTTTATAGCAAGTCTCTATTAGATGGCGAATTTTAAATAAGTTGTAATTTAACAAGCCACCCACAGTGATTATGTAGTGCAAAGCGGCCCAAAGTGAAAGACCAAGTAATACCGAAAAAAAATTTGCATCGCAAACCCCTAGTTGAAATTAAAAGTTCTTTTTATTTTTGCCAGCAAATGAAGCGTCACAAGTGTGCCCTCTCTAGTCCAGGGCGGGCACCATAGGACCATGAGCAGATACATTAAAATTATATTTTTGTATTTATAACAGTGTTTCTTGAGCCACCAAAATAAAAAATCTGAACTCTGAATTCGACCAAAGTGCTGAAGTCTGTAAAAGCAAAACTCTAGAAAATGCTAATTTACGGTGGGCTATATGTCGCAATGAGTTTTTCGCGAACAAACGCATGCAATGCACCATCATTCATCAAGTAGTAATTCCAGAGAAATTAAAGTAGAGCTTGAACAACATTATGCAAGCTGGGCAATAGCAGAAAGGAGAAAACCAGTTTTGGTCCCAAAGAAATTTAAGATCGTCTCCATAAGCAAAAAATGCCCTGCGAATATTTCTTTTTTTTTATCGAAAGCATCAGCCTCATCCTCATCATCTCTAGAGTTTGGGTACTGTGACAACTGACAGTCCAGCACCCTTTCACTTTGATACAAATTACAAACATGTAAACAGGACATTTCACTTACTTTGACGCACAGAAAGCAGAATATGTGGCCGCAGGGCAATCTGGCTGGGTGAATGCATGTCTGAAGACAAATGGGGCACTCCATTATTTCTGAAAAGACGAAAGCATCACCAAATGAGGCAAATATTTCCATGGGAAGCCCAAAAATTGAGACTCACCTTTTTCTGCTGTTTTCACTGGCTCGTCATCCTCGACAATCTCGACACTGTCGTCGCCTGAATCGATAACAGTCACATCTCCCTCACTTTCTGCCATATCGGGAGTTTTCTTTATTTAAAGAATTAGCCAACGTTTGTAGCAAAATAAAAACAACTTTTATTATTGTGGAAGAACGCCTAAGCACCTTCCTTCAAACAAGTTGTCAACTTTATGACACTGACATGCCAGTGCCAGTCAGCTTGGATTTGGACCTCACTGAAACCGACCGAAAAGCTCTAAACTAGGAGGAGGCAATGGGTTTGTAACCTTGTAACATCACCGCGAAATTATAGAGGTGAAGCAGCTGGGAAACAAACCTTCCTACAAAACCTTATTTTAAAACTTAAATTTCGAAATGGAAGACCAACATTCCTCACAAATTAACTATAAAGGCTTTATCGGTTTCACGCCACGCAATGTCGTTAGTGTTTAATTTAATTGTAATTTACTCAAATTTGTGTCTACAAGTGGGACTTATGAAAAATGCCTATTCAATGTGCTTGAAGTTGATGCAATTCTTACCTGCTTTACTGATTCTACTAAATGAGCAATTTAAAACTATGAAAAATAAGTTGATTTATTCTTAAAAATATTTAATGGAAACTGGTCTTATTTACAATGTTAGAAACAAAAATTGAACTCAATCGACTATTTACATTTTTTACAAATTAACATATCATAAACCTTTAAGTTGTCTCATGAACCCTGCATTTGGCTGAATACATTCTCTTTTGGATTTCACTAGCCGAAAAGCATCCACAAAGGACAATTTCTTTACATTAATCAGATAACCAACTACAACAGCCGCGGACCGGGATACCCCGGCATTGCAATGAACTAATACTGTACCTCCCGATTTGATAGCTTCAACAATGAACTTGCTTGATGCTTGAATGACTGGGACTAGTTCAGTTTCCGGGAGATCCAGACATGGTAAATGGTGAAATGTTATATTTGTTGCATCAATTTCGGGGGAAGTGATACCAACACTCAGTATATGAGTAATACCGTATTTCTGAATATTTTCTGTATCAACGCTGTCTTGTGATCCTAATAGAAGGCCGGCATCAACTAAAGCAGGAACCTTATCAGGTTTGGTATCTACAACGAACCCACAGCTTTTATCTGCCAGCTGTTGAAGTCCGCTGTTGGTTTCTAAGTATTTAGTGCCATCAGGGTAGGTAATAGTAGTCTGAGTGGCTCTCAAAACTGATCGCTTCAAACGTAGCTCGTCAAGGAAACTCATTTTTGCAATATTTCTACGATTTGTTCATCCGATTCTTCCTCGGGAAACTTTAAGTCTTCTTCGTCGTAATGTACTTTACACAAGTATAAACCGTATGGTGGCATTACCGGAAGGCGTGAGTGCCATGAGTTCTTCGATGGAATTGTTAACATTTCATAGGTATCCTTTACTGTTAATTCACCAAGACCCACTGCTATAAGTGCGCCAACAATTCGACGAACCTTTTGAAAAAAAAAACAGATAAGAACGAGTGATGTATTGATGCGTGCGGAAGAGCAAAGCAAATGCTTCGCATATCTTAAATCATCAAACTGGTATCTTGTTCCTTGTCCCTAAACTTAATATTACTATAAGACGTTTTATACGTGTTTCGGCTTAGTAGCATTTACCTGCTTATAGACAAATGATTTCCCTGTAATTAAAAAATCCCAATAATCATATAGCTGACTAGCTTTCTCATATTCAAAACTGCACGTTAGCGAGGAACCCTTCCTAACAATCACCTCAGATATAGTCCTCAACGAATACATAGGATGTTTCTAAAGAGATAACTGTAATCTTCTACTCTCTGCCGATAATTATTACACTTACCATCCGCGTATTTCGGTTATTTGTGCCCATAAACGTGCGGAAGTCATGCCTCCCCACAAATAGGTTTGCAGCTTCCTTAAATTGTTCAATATTGAAGTCTCGCCTACGGAGAATAAGAAATACTTAATTGGAATTGAAAGAAGTTGCAAGTCCTTACTGCAAAAAGAAGCATCTATCTCTCTCCAGTATTGGATAGAACGAAACGTAGTTGAGACGTCGGAGATTTTCCTCCTTTTTCCGTGGTACTTTAGCTATTGCCAATCTATACAAGTACGTCCGGCCTTTCGCGTTATATCGGCAGTGGAAGTCCTGCGAAACTCGCTGAGTGCTATGTACCCTTATAGCGTGCCCGTGTTTCTCAAACTGCCTATTTAAGACATGTGTAATGCTGCCCCCACCATAAGGATGTCCACTCAGGCTCTCAAGATCAACGTGGACGCTTGATTCTAAGGCATGAACCCCGGCATCTGTTCTGAATTAAAAATAATAAAGATAGTTTCAAGGATTATTCAGAAACCAAAGTAATCACCTGCTAGACGGAACAATCTGAATAGGATTCACCGGTCGTAGCACCCTCAACGCTAATTCGATGCAACCTTGCACAGTAGTAGTATCATCTCGGGGCCCCTCAGCCTTATTCAGAGTTTTCTGTATTCCTCTACCATAAACTATATAGAATTAATCGAAATAAACAATAATTTACCTAAAATGTGTCCCAATATAAGAAAATTTCAGAAAATATCTATTCATGGTTAATCCGGATACATCTGACAGACAACGACCATCAGCTGTGAGCAATGCTATAATAGAACTGATCTGAACATGCTCTTTCCTGTTGCATTTTTTCATTTCATATGGAATATATGTTTTTTCGAAAATTTGACTTTTCAACCATGAAAATATTTAAAGCTTTTACGCACTTTTGTTGTATTCTATTTTAAGGTCGTAATAATTCCATAATAATATCATTTCTTTCTTGAAGGGTGGGTCCAGAATTATCACTACTTTATTTTTACCTGTTAATACTATATGGCAATACTAAGCTATTTTAGGTTAAGGCGGGAAATTTGTGCGTTTTTTAGAACATAGTTGTCAATTGCACTGCTGTGCCGTTTGTGCTCCGGATTTTTTTTAGAAATATTTCTTAATTTCAACACCAATTAAATTAAATTTCAATTCAAAATTTGAAACAGCTTCAAGCCAGTGGTAGGAGTCGTTTGTACGTTTTGAGGATTACCGTGTTTCTGCAGATTTCTCATTATTCCTTTGTTTAGGTCGAGAGCGGTAGAACTTTCGAAGAAATGGCAAAGGTCCATATAACAAATGTGGTCGTGCTAGACAACCCAAGCAGTTTCTTCAATCCCTTCCAATTCGAGCTCACGTTCGAGTGCATTGAAGAGCTGAAGGAGGATCTCGAGTGGAAAATGATTTACGTTGGCTCCGCGGAGTCGGAGGAGTACGATCAAGTGCTAGACACTATATACGTTGGGCCAGTCCCAGAAGGACGACACATATTTGTATTCCAAGCAGATCCACCGGACGTTACGCGAATCCCCGAACAGGATGCAGTTGGAGTTACAATTGTTCTGCTCACGTGCTCGTACAGAGGCCAGGAATTTGTGCGGGTAGGTTACTTCATCAACAACGACTACACAGATCCTGAGCTGAAAGAGATCCCACCAGCAAAGCCACAATTCGACAAACTCACTAGAAACATATTGGCGTCAAAGCCTAGGGTTACGCGATTCAAAATAAATTGGGACGATCCACCACAGAATGGGACAAACGGAGCAGGCATGGATGATGACGAGCAGCAGAGCTTCTTCCAGGGGGCTGGGCCTTCGACACTAGGGGTGGATGGTATGACCTCCGTTGATATTCATGGGGATGAAAATAGCATGGCCTTGCCATCGGATGATAGGATAAACGAGAATTCAAATTCCTTAGCTATGGAGTGCTAGTTCATCCCCGTCCATACTATTTTTTTATTTTCAAAATTGTTCTAGCATTAGTTTACGAAATTGAGAGCAGAACTGCCTTTATGTTAAAAGAATTTTGTTACGTTTAAGGTAATAAATAAGATATTTATACAAAAGAGTAACGAATAGTCTTTTAATATCAGCTGAAAGCTGCCATTTCTTAGTTGCACATTTTTCTCAATTGATAGATGCAGTGCCGGCTTTAGAGGAGGGACCGATTGGACTGTAAAGCCGGCGATGGATACATATCCTACATACCTACCTTGCTCACGTTTGTCGGCGAACTAGCTCCGGGAAGCCTTCACGCTCAAGAAATTTACTATTTTGAATTAATAGTAACAAAATCATCTTTACTTTCCAGAGCTATTACAAAAAATATAACTTTCGAAAGTTTTTACCATAATTGAGAAAGAATTCGCTTACGTCTCATTTACCCTTCGAAGAATTTTCGTAACTTTGTACTCGACAAATTTCGCCGTGAAAAACATAGAAATAGTGAAAATTTGAACGCTTCCAACATATAACAGCTGATTCAATCGAGAGCTATTTGACATTGGAAAACGTTTGATTTTACTTGATGCTGTTCGCGTACTTTGATATTTGCTGATTCTTTAAAACTTGTATTTAAACTCAGACTAGTGCTATGGGGAGATCTCAATAATTTGCAAACAAATTGTATTTACTATATACATTATTTTAAACTAAATTTAGTGGTTTTAACGAAAAACCACCTTGGAACGACAATTTTCCTAACAGTTTAAGCCGCCATTTGAAGGCCATTCATTATTGCCAATCCCAAAAAGCGTTACACGGCAACCGAAGGTACAGACTATATATAAGCTATCAATACCCCCGGACGATTTGTTTGGATCAAAGCAATTTTGGGATATAAAATCTCATTATTGCGATCGAACAGACCAATGCCGATAGTCCGAAACTCGAAAATGCGAGACTATCCAGATTTATGGCCATTGAGACTTTTGATCAGATCATGTTTGAGAGTAATCGACCGAAAGCCATTTTCCTAACAAAAACTGCGGGCCCTCTGACAACGGAAAAATAAAGTTGAAATTTGTTTCCAATTATCAAATCATATTAATCACTGACTACTAGAAAATGGATTTGAGCTGTGTGTTAAATTAAATAACAAACCCTTCTCTTAGCCATGACAATAAGACTAATTGCTAAAACTATTTAAAACTTTTCTCAAAAAGGCCTCAAACTCCAAACGACCCCCAACAGCACATTAAACAGAATCAAATTGGCTACGTAGTGTAGGGGCCTTTAATGGAGCTGTCGGGCATTCATAATGGCAACTAAAATACAACGGTAGAGTAAGTGCTATAGTAAAAGAAGTACACTAAGTCCTCTTTCTTCCGATGTCATACGGTGGCAAAGAATTACACATATGCGGAAGTTATTTTGACGCACCTTTGTGATATTTACATAAATTTTAAATTTCAGCTGGTTAATATAAATATTATTTATTTATTTATGAATTTACGGGAAAGGTCTTCAGACTTCTACATTACAAGTGAAAACTACCGACACAATTTAAATTTATATTTAAAAAAAATAACTAAATATTTTTGTAGACGCTAGCATAATATATAACATATTCAGGTAAATTTCATTAGATTGAATATTTCTAGTCCATTCACCAGACTAGACATGTTACAACTGGCATGAAAACTTTGAGGTCCTAATAATATTTCGAACACCACACTTCATCCTTCATCCAATTTTTTTAATTTTTAGGTTCTCCTATTACTAGAATTAGTACCCTTGTAATACATAGGAGAAATGTGTATTTAATTTTTATCTTGTAGGTTTTTGTTAAAATTGTTTCCTCATGCGTTAGTACCCGATTGGTAAGGTGTTGTAGAAGTAAGCACCCAGCGGGAATTGAAAGCGCTTGAGTACGGCTGTTGCAGTCGTTCCTTCGAAGCTCAATACGCTCCCATGCCCTACCTTCATTCATATCTATTTAACATACGCATGCCATCAGAAGGAAGCACTTTTATTAACCTGCTCCAGAGTTTTTGTACATGGAAGCACAAAGAAAAAAATTCAAAAGCTCAAATTTTGTGCCAATGATGCCTTTTTACATATCCCTTTTGAGGCATGTACATATTTTCCAGCATAAACCTGCCTTGGCGAAAATTACGAATTCTGGATGAAGTGCTTCCAAGTCGCTGCTCTTGACATTCTTCCCACTAGGTATGTAGTCGAATTGAACCCCGTTACTATAGCTTTTTTCACAAATGTCTAAAGCGAAAATACCAGTTAACATTAAATTAATAAAATATTGAAGATCTTTGATAAATGATAGACTGCTGAGCACGAACCCTTTCTAATACATTTCCATTTTTTAGGGTTCCGTACCTTAAAGGGAAAAAAGGAACCCTTATACCCACTTCGTTGTTCGTCTGTCTGTGTGTCAACAACCTTTATATCAGGAACGCGTAGAGGTATCAAGTTGAAATTATTACCAAATACTTAGGTCTACAGTCCCTTAGATCTGTAAAAAAAATCAAGCTTCTAAGTCAACGAAACCAAATAATACGGCCATTTATGCTCCATTTATACCGCTTGTTTTGACACTCGCAAATAAATCAAAACCTATAGGGTACTTCCTGTTGACCTAGAATCATGAAATTTGGAAAAAAGCAAGGTCTCACAGCATAAGTATTAAAGGAAAAAGTCCGAAAATCGTTATTTTGTATTTTGTATGTCACATGAAAAAATATTTTTTTAAAAATTACAGTCATTTAATTTGCGGCAAATATTCGGAACCCTTAACGCTCTAATCTGACTCGCACTAGCTTGACTTTTTCGTTTTATAGTACTTCCTTATATTATCGGTATGCGAAGACAATCACTCAATTTAAACCTTTCCAATCGTAGCCACCCAGCGGATATAAATAATTAAAAAAGTCAAAAATTGAACATTTTAACATTTCTTATTGGCTAAAGACAAAATTTGCTTAGTGATGCGCTTTTAAAATATTTTCTTAAGTAAATTCTATCTTAAATACTAATACATACTAAAATGGCTTGTAATGATGTAGAAGAGCCGCATTGTTTAGATTGTTGCCCAAATATTTGCTGTGACCAAATCTTTGGTTCTGTACCAGCATTGCAGGAATGTGCAAACCCCTGTGAGGAGACGTGTGAGCCTGAAGATTGTATAGAGTGAATAATGCCTCCATCTGTCTATATTCCGGTAAATAAAATTTTAAAATTTGCACTTATTTAGGGAGGTTTCCAGAAAACCTTCACGGTTACTATTGGAGGTTGAACCTGTGGATGATGGGATGCTTTGGAAAAGCCAACAGATTATTGTGGCAGACCGCCCCATAAAATGGAGTAAGTACTTTCAACTAAAATTAAAAATGCGTTAACTAATTACTATTATCATAATGATCATTATAAGAGAACAAATGATGCATGATTTTGATTGAATTTCACGTTTTTAGTAGCATTACTTCGTTGGAACTAATGCATTCCAGCGAGATAAGGAGCGATTTCTATGAACATATTTGATTTTTTTTAATATGAGGTTTCTACCATTACTTTTCCTACTGGACATTTATCACCTAGGTAGTTATTGGAAAAATTAAACACTTGTGGCATCCCTTCGGTGTCTGACCATCCGTATGTCTGTCACTAACTCCAAGAGTTAGTTAAATGGTACAAGGTAAAATCCAGAGGCTTAAAATGTACAGTTAAAGTTTTTTATGGCCCAATGCTGAGATTTTGATATGGATAAATAATTTGGGTAATTATGGGGGATCTAATAGATTATGAGAAAATTAAAAAAAATATATTGGTTTTCCTGCCCATAATATTAATCGGATGAATTTGAAATAAATTTAGCCAGTGGGTTATAACATCAACATTGATCAGAAAGTATAGGCGACATTGTGAAGATCAGTATTTCGAAGATTAACTATTGTCACTGCTCAGACAAATTGAAGCAAATTAGTCATTTATCTACTTATTTGGGTATGTTTAATATTAAAGTGCATTTGTACGAAACACTCATTGCGCGAGGCCCGACTCGCACTCTACCGTTTTTGGAAGTTTTAGCATTGAATTTTCCGAAACGAAATTACTAATATAAAAATAATTTTTTTTTAAATCATAATTTTAAGCTTAAAAAGTTGCCAACCAAAATAAATTATTGTGCTTCATCCTACGAACATTTCTCTTGGAATTTGGAAGAGTGCTTTATAAATTATGAATTTGTAGTTTCAATCGTTCACCAGTTTTTGTCTAGCTCTTTGCAAGAAGAGAGTAATTTATTTTTTGTACTCCCAATCGGATGATTGTTAATGAGTGGTGCGTGTGACTTGCTTTCCAAAGGTTGGATCCGGTCGCAATGAACGCCATAGTAAGAGAAAACAAAATTTTGTGTTTCATTAATCGAGCTTTAATAACTGAATCACTATTACTTCGGCACAAAATAATCGATTTATTTATTATATTGTTAATAGAATGTTAGATTGATATTTTAGGGGGCCAACATTTTTTGATAACGCTTAAACGACATAAGCAGTGCATGCACTAGTGTAGTAGTATGTCTAATTTTGAGAAATTGGTAATAGCAATTAAAAAACTATAAATGAGCATATATATTCGATATGTCTGACAGTTCATACACAAACTACTTTTTGTTTCACCACCAAGTTTTAAGTTATTCAATTAATTCCGAACAGTCAGATTTAGATTTAGCTAAATATAAAAGGACTTATCGTGATTAGATAATAATCTGAACTTCACGGTGCTTCGCGGTGTTATTGCGGATTTGCTGCTTAACAGATCGAGATCGACTGACTAGTGACTTGCTTTGCTAGCCAGCAATTGGCCACAGAAACTGTAGGGCAAACGGAACTATTTACTTATCTACTTGTACGGTGGGTTTAGACTTCGTGTTGTACTCCCACATACATTTGATATAAAAGTGCACATAGCCAGGATGGACTCTACGTATTACGATGAGGAATTAAATTCAGAAGATCTTTCCGAAATTGGATGCCGAGGACCATTTTGCCGCCCCGCAATCCTATGCAGCCGGGGCGATGGCTTCTTCAACGGGGAATTACCCTATGTGGTATCACAATGGGCCTAATATAGCCTCAGTGTGACCTTGGACAGGCATGGTACCCTAACCTAATTACATGTAGGTAATAAACGTATAAACAAAACATAAACTGTTCACGATCCAGGAACTAATACCAAAATAAACTGTATTTAGCAAAATCATCTATTACTTGTTCTCTTTAAAAAAAAAGAATTATAAGTCACTAGTATTACATATTTTTATACGATCTTTACAATAACAGTACTCTCTTAAATTTCCAAGGATGCCCACCGGATAAAGTAAAAAAACCAAAAGTGAAAATTGAAGACCTCGGTAACCCGGTTGGAGCTTCTTTTGGATGGTTTACAATAAACCACCCCAGCTTAACCGTAAAGAACGACCATCTGTCGATGCAAGCGTTCGCCACTTGCTTAATGGCCTTCGGGGAAATCTATATCACCCCAGAGGAAGAATGGGACAGCAGTGTGCTTAACAGAATACTGGTAGAGGGAAAAGAACACTTGAATAGTTCTATTGAGTCTGTGAAGGTAAAACTTAAAAAAGAACAAGCTGAAAAAGCAGAAAAAGCTACTAAGGAAAGTGAAAAGCAGGTCACAGAAGAAGTCAATGTCGACAAGCTTTTCGAAGATAATATCAGTAAGACTTTTATTATTTGCGGTAATAGTATGGAGGTTCAAATAAGTAAGCCGTTCGTCATTGGAACCCTTGTCTCAGTTGATCCCAGGATTCCAGACTTCTACTATGGCATTGTGAAATTTATGAGGAAGTATACATATTGCCTAGTAACGGTAGCCCAGCAATATTATCTTATTTGGAAGAGCGCAGGCCTATTCTTCGTGTACGACTGCTACGGGAGAAATCGAAAATTGCAGAAACGAACGAAGAGTGGAGTCACTGCCTTAATAAGTCTTCGTTCTCCTCAAAATGTTAACCACCTTATTGTTAACTTGTCCGATCTGCCAGGCACAGAAGTCTTTGTGATTCGTAAAATAAAAATGATAGTGGTGTACGCCTGCTGCATATTCGACAATGAAATCGAGCGCAGAGTTCGGCAACGAGAATTCGAAATTGTCAATGATCATCACGCCGTCCTCAAAGGTCATCTGCATTTGGGCACCTCGTGCTTCAAGGAGAACAAGAATAAGTTTTCCCTGGCAGTGGCTGTGACTGCACTTATAATATCTAAAGTTGACTCACCATCTACATGGGATTGCTATTGCGTTGACAAGGTCCTCATGATTGGCCACAAATTTTACACCAAATGGACAAACTGTAAACATCATGTCGATCTTAAGATTAACAACATACCTACCGCAATTGAAATAGGGAAATACGCCGCCACTATATCAATATCTCAAATAGACGCTTGTGGAACATGGATGTGCATTCCGAACTATAAGAAAAGCGAGATTACCGCCGCTGTTAAAAAGCTTTTCCAAAAAAGTCCCAATCTGATTGTTCAAGTAGCTGATAGGTCTTACCCTTTGATGAAAAGAGGAAACTTTTTCTACTTACTAGATCCCTACAGGCACGAGTGTCGTGGGTCAAAAAAAATAGTTGCTTTTGCTTATCTACACATGTGCAGTACCCTAAACATGCTTTGCTGCGTTTTATCAAATGAAGTAGTGGAACTGTTCTCTCCTGCACCATTTTACATTCATACTGTTATAATAACATCCATTAAGGAAAAGAATAATCGTAAGACGGGAAGTACGCCTACCTGCCAGTGTGCAAATGCTAAACTAAAAGAAGACGAGGTCGTGTCTTTGAACGACTCTTTGGGTGATGTAACGTGCAAAAGGGAACTGATCTGTGTCGCTGAAAAATACGGGTTCGAACCGGACGATGGAAACTTAGATTCACCTGGACTTTCACAAACACAACTTCCCCCGGACTATGATGATCTTAAAGCAAGTGGTGATGAGGAAGGTGGAAGCGAGGAGGACGAAGAAGAGGATGACAGCGACGATGAGAGCGGTGATGACAGCGATGGGAGTGATGATGGTGGTGGGAAGAAGAGGAAGAAAAAGAAAGGAAAGGGGAAAGGGAAAGGGAAAGATAAGCCAAAGAAGGAAAAAAAAGATAAAAAAGACAAAGACAAGAAGGGCAAAGATAAAGGTGACAAAGATAAGAAAGGTAAAGACAAGAAAGGCAAAGGTGGGAAAGATGGCAAAGGTGGGAAAGATGGCAAAGGCGGTTCCGATGATGATGAGAAAGGGCTAGGAATAGGAGACGGAGAAGGCGAAGGAGAAGAGGAAATGGAGGAAGAAGAAAAACTTGTACCTGACGGCTGTTTACCGAATAGCTATCCTGGTTATAGCTGCGTTCCTTATAATCTCGTTGTAGCTGGCTCAGAAAGTGGGGACTACGAAAGTCTTTGTAATCTTCTCAAAACTGGATATAAGTGCTCTGACAGAATCCTGACGATGACCCCATGGGGTAACTATGTGGCTTTCAAATCAAAGTCGGCTTACCTGCTCTATGATGGCTGCACCTGTAATGTGAATCGGTTTCGTCATCTCGATTTGAGTGTCGGTACTGCTGGGTTATTATGCTTCTGGACAATGCATGACCTCTTAGAATACATCATTAGAGGTAAAGGCAATAAATCAAAGAAGAGATTGAACTGCGAGAAAAAATATCTTGAAAGGGTAATAGATGACATTTGTGAGAAGTACTGCAGCTAGTACGTTGGTAAATTTAGTGTGAAATATACATGTAGTAATTTATAATTGTTTTCTTGTTATGATATGTACGCATAAAAAAACTTTGCACATGAAACTGAAAAATTTATCCAACCTATTCAAAATTCTTAGTAAGCACGAATGCGATTATATTGATAATGGTATATACACTTTTGCACAAATAATTCGATCAAAATGAAGTGCTCAAATCGATGGACTATAGGTTTTAGTGCTACTGCAAAAATATCTAATAATTCCACATTGCGATATTTTCAATTTCGGATAAAAAAAAAATTACGACACAAATTGTAATTTTTCATAAACTTCCAAAAAAAATCTTATATCTTAAAATATATATTAGGTGTACAAATTGAAATTCGCCGTTTTTTTCGAAATTTTAAACCTTTATTACACAAAAACTATTACATATTTTTTCGGGGAAATACTGTCCATCACTAGTCACAACCTTGGCCCATGTTTCGGGTAACATACGGATTCCGCGTCTATAAAATTCTTCTTCTTTGGAGGCAATCCATGAGTCGAGCCAATTTTTGATATTTTCAAAAGAACGAAACGGCTGTTCGGCCAGACTGTGTGGCATTGACCGGAGTAGGTGGTAATCCGAAGGAGCAATATCTGAAGAATACTGCGGGTGGGGTAGGATGCCCCATTTTAGCGTTTCAAGATAATTTTTAGCCTCTTAAGCCACACGCGGTCGGGCATTGTCATGTAGCAAGATTACTTTGTCATGTCTTTCTTGAAATAGCGGCCGTTTTTCTTTTAATGCACAGCTCAAACGCATAAGTTGAGTTCGATAGTGTGCTCCTGTAATCGTTTCGCCCGATTTTAGCAACTCGTAGTACACCACGCCGAAGTGGTCGCACCATATACACAACAAGACCTTCGTGCCATTAATAATTGGTTTGGCCGTGGATGTGGAAGCGTGGCCGGAGGCTTTAATTCAAATAGTAGCCAATGTCCTTCTTTTTGAACCATTCCCAAAGATTTTAATCGATGGGAAATGGCTTGTTGAGTAACCTCTAATGAGTGAGCAAATTCTTGCTGAGTTTGGCAAGAGTCTTCGTCCAACAACTCCTCCAATTCTAAGTCTTCAAACTTCTTTATTGCTCCGGGACGCTGTTTGTCTTCCTCACGGAAATCACCTGATTTGAACTTCTGAAACTATTCCCGACACGTTCTTTCACTTATAGACTTGTCACCATATGTCGCTATTATCATTTTATACGCTTCAGCTGCAGTTTTTTTGCAATTAAAACCAAAAAGTAACACTTCCCGCAAATGGCGTTAGTTGGGCTCAAAACTAGTCATGTTAATTCACTTAGATGTATATCACGCTGTGTCTAATTCGCAAATGTGATGATAAGGAATTGTTGACAAATATTTGGCCTTCCATATCAAATTTCCGCCCGCCATTTTGAGCCCTCGTTTTCAGGTGGCGCCATCTTTAGTAAAACGGCGGGTTTCAATTTGTACACATAATATGTTATATGCAGAAGTCAGAGCAGCTGGCTAATCCAACGTCCGGGACTGTTAGACATTAACGCGAACTTTGGTCTCGGTTCAGGCATCTTTCTCCCAGTTGTAACCTAGTGAAGCTCGTCATTCTGAATGTGCCGCAGCAGAATTTGATCTCATCATTTGAATTACATTAATAAAGTGAGCTATTATATCTCACTGGTTTCCACGCGGTGCCCAAATAGTATTTCAGAAATTTTCATCCTTAGTTATAATGTGTAACGTGTCAGTCCATCTGTCCGTTAGTGTGTTCATAACTCGAGAATCCCATGTTTATTTTTCGTTTATAGATATGATATCTGGCCCGTACAAATATAAACTAAGCCCGGAAAGGCTGTATCGTGTATAAAACCTGTACATGAGCGACCGCCTAAAGATAGCTACGCAGAGGAGTACAGCAACAGCGTATATGAAGCGGGAAGCGGAATAAAACATCAAAAGCATTGTAGCTTGCCAGTGAATTGCAGCGTGTAAATAGATGTTAAGGGGCATAGACATTATGGCAGGAATTTCGAAAAATATTGAATTGTAAGCCCGCTTCTGGTTATGACTGCAAATTCACGCCTGCACTGAGCGACCAATTCGAACACACCAATTCTAACACATCAGGGAATGTGGAAGGCTAAATCTGGCTTACAGCCGTTCCGTGCTTAGTTCATATTTCCATGCTCTGGCCAGGTTTTAGGGTATAAGTAGTCGTAGGGTTTCAAAATGGTGGATACAATATGGCAATGGAAAAGCTTCAACTTCAAATGTTTGCTACGAAAATGTTTTGTTGTTTTGTTTTCGCGGTCGCTGATCGTGAATCTGCTATCGAAATTTGCAAGTTAAAGATAGTGGATCCAATATGGCGACTGGAAAAACTGAACTTCAAAGGAACTATCGAAATCTTACCCGGGAATATGTTGGGCAGAAAAAATGTAAAACCGTCCCGCGCGCGAAACGGTTTCATGCATTCTGTAAAAGTTTACCACGCATGAATTCAGATACAAATTGAGACAGTTTCATTCATTTTGCAACAGTTTGAAAAACCCGGACAAGGCCGGGACGTCTTTGTTAATATTAATATATGTACCTACAAAATAATATACTACCTGCAACTTCCGAGGGAAGCCCTTTTGGTTCGGCTCAACATATTGGTCTCGATGTAAATTTAATTTACACTTAAATATCCACAACTGTTGAATTGAGTCCATCAGTCAATACAGTAGTTGTCTAAAGATAAGTGATATTCTCGTCTTTGGAGTTCTCCCGATCTCCTCACCAAGTATCCTAGGATGAAAAACTACTTTGAAGTAAGGAAACCTCTTTTTGTGATATCCTCAAAAAACTACGAAAACTGATTTTCAAAATAAGTATTTGTCTGCAGCTATAAAAAATTATTTTCTTTTTATTGACTTTTAGGCGATTTTAGACAACTATTCAGGACGCCGATCTTTTTCCGGGAATAGTAGTATTAGTCGCATCACGATGATGCGCTTTGAAACAGCCTTATTTGGAAATCAAAAATGGTGGCTATGAACTACCTCTATAATGCAAAACCAACACAATCAATACTGATTCAGTGTTACGTTTTGCGTAGAACCATTAAAATCTATGGACTTTGACATCTCTGCTGAAATTGAGGCTGGGATTTAATTAAAAAAAACTCCTTGAGTCGCTCAAGAACCATTTAAGAAAGCTATGTATGTGCAATTTATTGATCACTTCTTCAACATTTATTGCTCTTATATCAAGCAGTAAGTCTGCGATTTGAATATCAAACGAAAATATAACTGGAATGACGCCTTCTGTTTCTTTCAATAATCGATTTATTCAGGACTTGTGTTCCTTAGAGCCTAGGACTAAACTAGTAAGTATTTCTTGCAGGTCCATTTGACTTTGTAATGCCCTACGCTATCAGTTACAGCTTAATTTCAATTACGACTAAGTACATAAATAGAACATGCAGCAGTCACTTCTCTTATACATAATACTTATGTACAAACTATACACAGTGCGCGCCTTCTAAGAACTAACTAAATTTAAAATAATATTTAAGTGTCAAGGCAGGTAAGCTTAACTCGCTTAACGATAATCGAAACGATTAAGTAACGAAACGTGGCAAACTTGAAGTTTAATAGGTTCGAACGACGCGGTCTAGGGAATGTTTAGTTTCTACGTTGGAATGTACAAAGTATGACTTCTTCCGATTTTTTCAACTCGAGTCCGTTGAGAAAACGAAAATGTAAACCTATCTTAAACCCTACATCCTCCCGGCACTGTAATCTCACTGTTTTGGCATTTAATGTGGTTGAGTTGGGTGGCGATCGTCGGATCGTCTGAGTCTGAGTCGCTCGAATCGCTTTGACCATCGCTATCGGTGGTCGCTGTGGTTGGCATCTTTTTCATCTTCTTTAGTGCTTGTGGCACTTCGGGATTGCTTTCGAGGGTGGAGTGCTGGCTTGAGGGCGAATGGCTGTATTCCGAAGTGTTTTCCTCGTCTGAAATTATCACCGAGTGCCGTTTGTGACTTGGTATCGCTGAGGCAATTGGTAGTTTGTAACAGCGACGAGCTCGCATTCCGCGTCCAATAGGCAGCCGACCAACACTGTAAGTATAGAACATATTTACTTATTTACGATTCATTTATTTATGTACCACATGGCTTCTATAGAACGAGTAAGGTGTCGTGTATTCATAGACAAGTTTTTTTTTTATAAAGAAAAACCATGTTTAAGATGCACTTCGTAATTTTTGGAATTTAGATTTTGAAATATTGTTGAACAATTTTACCCGAGATCAATTTGCTAGGATATTTTTTGGTGAACCTATACATACCTTCTTCTGCGCAAGGAATAATTATAGTCAGGATCTTCGCCTTCTTCGTCAGACCAGCTATCGTCACAGAACTCCCCTTGAGATTCGTTGTTTGCATTGCACTTAGCATGGTTAACCCTGTGAACACCTGGGCTTAGCTCTATGGTATTCTCATTAACGCTCACGAAGCCCCTCTTTTTTCCCGAAGATGAGTATATTAAGTCTGTGTCCACAATAGAATTTGCGTTTCCATTCTCGTGGTGTGGCGTTGTTTGCTTGGATATTCGGTTTTCATTGATGAATTCCGTCACTTTCCGACCTAGCCTTTCTAGGTTATCGTCATCACTGCACGCCGTCATTTCGAGCCTTTCATTGCTGTTCATAGCATCGTCTATCAACTGATCTGGACTTGAGCAGGCATCCTGATAAGTAATATCGCTAGTGCTCATTGAGTTAGAGTTGCCATTAGGGCTCGTAGGGCTCAACTGACAAATAACAAAATCTATAGGCCTTTGGGGCTCAGCTGTTTGTTTCATTGGCTGCAGTACGTGAGGAACTCTGTGCGCCACAGTTAGGGTCGTCGACATATCTCTCAAGGCGCAGAAGGGACTGGGACTGGCATCAGTTTCACTGATGTCCATGGCGTCTGTTTGCGTCTCGGTATCGACCAGCTTAACCTTTCGGTTTTCCGGTTCGCTCTGATACCGTCGCTCGCGACTTGGACTAGCCTTGGGAACTGCAAATGTTCCGGAGCCAACGCGCCTATGTCGAGATTTCTTTGGCTTCGGTGGAACAACAGCAATGGATTTTGGTTGAGAAGAGCCGTCCAGTTGGGTGTACAGCATTGCCTTAACGGGGCTCTGAAATAAAAACACTATTTAGTTATAAGCTTAAAGGATTGTTAATACACATATACCTCAGGTGTGGTTTCGGGACTTGGGGTAGTTGATTGGTGCTCCGGCGACAACGGTGCGTTATTCAGTCTGCGCCTGTAGTATTGCATTTTCCTAAGAGTATTACCTAATCGTCGTGATGCCTTGAATCCTGGCAGTTTCTTTTCCCTTCTACAATTGCAGTAATGTAAATTATCAAGTTCTGTATGAATTAAATGGTGTCAAAACTTACTCAGCAATTTCCTTTTCCTTCTCCTGAACTTGAGCCATGAACTCAATGAGCTCCATGTAAAGCTCATTGGTCTTCTCCAGCTTGTTCTCATAAACCATTCGAATGTCTTGAGCGTGCTGCCACTCGGCTGTTCTCCGCTTTATCAAATCCTGCTCATACTTATGAATACTTGTACCATTCTTTGTGATTTGTTTCATGTGCGACCGCACCTCCTCCTTCCATGATCGCTGCTTTTCGAGGTATTGTTTTTCAGACTGTTTGAGAATTTCGGTCCCAGCTATATCCAGGTGATTTAGAATTTGTCTAAAGGACGGACGATTTCGTGGCTTGTAATTCCAACACAATTGTACTAAAAGTTTAAATCCATCGGGACAACTTGTCGGGATCGGCAACTTTAGGGAATTGCTCCCGACGCCCCAAATTATTGCAGATGAGTCCACGTCTTTGTATGGTATCTCGCAAGTGAGCATTTCCCATAGCACCACACCATATGACCAGATGTCCACCTTTTCCGAGCAAGGCTCGTTGCGAATTACTTCGGGCGCCATCCAGGCAACCGTTCCTGCAAAACTCATTTTTGTACTAATTTCATTCCATTCCCGGCTTGTGCCAAAATCACTGATCTTCACGATGTTGTTCGCGCCTATGAGGATGCTGGAAAGATTGAAACAGTCTTATCAATGCTTCATCGTGATGTGATATATTATGGCAATCCCAGCTCCGAAGTGAGTTTTTTCGGGGATACCTGCCCTACAAATTAAACTTTGAGATCAGCAAGGTATGTGGCTTCCAAAATTTGTTTATCACTCCCGCCTGATTGTGATTTACCCGGAATATTTTTTCATCATTGGCATGCTTAAGAGCTACATGACCGGTTACGTGAGGCTTGTTGAACCACTAAATGTTTTATTTCAGGAAAAAAAACAAGCGACACGAAATTTACTCACATTCAATACAAAAACTGTGTCGTTAATGATTAGACGCACTTTTTTACGCTTTTGACCAAGAAAAAGCGAAGGATTCGAAGTTTCTGAAGAAGACAATCATAATAGCAGCATTCATCAGTATCATTTGAACCAAAATTTTTTTTGTAATTACATTAACAGGAATAGCGTTTTAGAAAGAGTTCCAATATAAATGCCATTCACAAAACCCGAAGTGCGACCGCTCTGGGATGGGCTGGGCAATGCACGGAACAATCACGCGTTTTGAACAACGTTTAAAATTGTTCAGAGTTATCAATTCTAAGATTCATTTAAATGATTTATGGAATTGATCTTTTAGTTTCCAATTTCGTCCAGACACGTTAATTACTCCTAGGATTAACGAAAAACACACTATGTAGTCATAAGCTTGGCTTTTGACCTCAATGTTGTTATCTGCAGATAAGCCAGTCAATCTAAGGAGTGTCCGTATTATGCACTTTACCCATAATTTCAATATAAGGCTTTGTTAGAAGGTAGAATGGTAGGTAGGTAGGTATATGCATCATTAAAAAACTTGAGTGGGATTATGCCTTACGTCAATTCCTTGATCAATAACATGTACTGTATACTCTTATTGAATGTTGTTTGAAGCTGTGTAAAGTTGCAATTATGTTACTTTATTACATAGTTGAAGACATACTGGGAACATTGGATTGATTGAACTGATAATTCAATTTGTTGTCATCAGAAAAAGCTTTATTGTGCTTAAGATAAGTTAAACCTAGACAGCTTTTAGCAGATCGCGTCTTGAAAAAAATTTAATTATTTCGACATTTAAAGCGACAGTCAGAATAGTATCCACGATAGAACATTTAAGATCGATATGGCTAATGTGGGTTAAGAAGATTATTTGTATAAATATTTAAACTGATTTGCTTTTACTTAACTTGTCGTTTCAGATTCTCTCTTTATTTATTTAGGTTTTATCATTAAAAAAAACATATTGGAAGGATTTTCAGGGCACACATTTCAATGCCTAAGCTCCCCCGCATATTTTAAATTTTATATTAAGGGTAGGTACCTAAAATAATTTCTCATCTTTTCACTCTGTGCGTAAACAGTTACTAGAGTCGATTCTTGGTCGCTTATTGTCAAACGCAAATTTTTATTTCAAACAACCTTCCCGAGACATTCCAATAAAAATTTCCTTCCGGCTCGGAAAAGCCAGCCTAAGCCCTTTTTGAACAGATCCCGACTGGACTATATTGTATCAGGCGCGGCATCGGCACAGTTAAAGATTAGTCACAAACAAAACCCTTAATTATTTAAATATGGTACCTACCTATTGCACTGGCGTTACCCATTTCGTTGATTTATTTTATTTAATTACGTTTAAGTGATTTTATAAGAGTTAATTGTCTTACTTGATTTTGGAGAACCATTTAACTAATTGCCATAAGAATTAAACCATTGCTTGCTTTAACACATTTTCGCATATGTTGCCTTTAGTCCTCCTGAATTTGGATTTAAATCGCTGTGCCGTGTATGCCAGCAGCACGTGAAATTTCCGCTTACGACGTGGGAAATGGAAAACCAGTCGAAATTAATTATGCAAGAACAGGTGAGACAAGGCGCCCTATATCCGCGGAATTTAAGTAGCGCCAGGAATGTGAAAACAAAGCATTAAACTGGTAATACGTTTCAAGTCGCCTCAACATTTAGCTGCCTCTTTGGGAGGAGTAATTGCCCAATTTAAAAAAATTCGCCCTATTCGCTGTGCAACCCGATCCTTAAAAATTATCGAATGCTACATTTTTTCGACGTTTACCTCACGTAACAATGTATTATACGTTAAACAAATTACACAGCCATGCGGAGCCTCCGCTGCGGTGCTTTTTCTGTAAAACGGCAGCCGCCGGGTAGACGACTCTATAAATACTTACTTTGGACTCTTCAAGTCGCGGTGGATGATTTTGTGGGAATGGAGGTATTGCATGCCAAGTGCTATTTGTTTCGACCACGAGACTAGACGCGATGGCAACATCATTTCCTCCTTCTTCAGGATGTTCTGTAGTGGCCCGCATGGGCAGAACTCCATTATAATGCAGAATACTGGCGACTGGGTACACACACCTCTGTTTGTCGGAAAGAAGAAATAAGGACGAAATTAATTACGATAATTCATTTGCTGGCGCGCTGGATTTATTTGATTATTCAAATTATGTCTGAATTTATGTTTTCCTCAACAATGGCCTTTTACGAAGAAGTCCTCAAAGAGAGCGAACAATCGCCCGTACAAACATTGTATTGTGTCTCAATTGCCGTCTTGGGTTTTATCGGTGTCTAGTTATTATTACCTTTTAAATACGCTCACGTAAAAAGTGAAGGTTAATTATATTTTTTCCCGATATGATTGACTTCGAAATAAAAAAAACAACGTTGGCAAATAAAAGAGTAAAAAGCAACAGGCGATTGTTCAGATCACAAACAAAGCTCATTGCTTTTCCAGCCGTGGAGTTGAGGAAAACAAAAATTATTTACAAACTTCTGCAGAATGCATAATTTTCCAGCGGAAAGGTTTTGATTTTGCTTAAGGGATTATCGTTTTTACAAGCTGCACAAGTAGATAATTTTGTATGAATTCTTGTATTGTTTCTAAAAACCCTGCAACAATCCATGCTTTGTCGATGATACTGTAAACCACGAGATAGTAAAATTATAATAGTAAACTATTACCAATTGAAAATTCTTCGGTTCAGATTACCTATCTTACAAAGAAATGAAAAAGAAATAAAACAGTTAATTAAGTAAAAAAGTTACACTCACTCTCTCGGAAAACAACTGCTAAAATTGTCGGAATGTCCAGGTGTTCAGACAAGTAAACATTTCATTTTCTTTCTTGCAAATTCTACGCAGAAAGTTAAAAGAGGGGCATCCCTCAGAATCCAACAAAAAGGAAGCAGTCTTAAAAATTGGGAAAAAATCAATGCAATATTTTTTAATCAGTGAAGATTTTTTCGTTTATTAGTTAGAACGCTGATTTCGCAGATCACCACCTTTCTGCATTATCAACATTTTCTAATTCGTAAAAATAACAATCTGCCGTTCATTTATTTACTTTTTACAGCTACAGTTTATAAACCTCGGCACACTAGCGCGGACAGCGCAGCGGGACGTTTTTTTACTGTTGTCACAATGATATCGACTGATAGTTTTGGTCATCACGTCAGTAGTAGCTGAGTGAGTGAGTGAGTGAGTGCGTAGCCTAGTGAGCGCGGATTTAAAAGTTATTGGGGCCTTTTGCCGAATCTGCCGAATTTCACATCCGCCGGATCATAGGAAATTCACAAGCGGACTGCAAATGTCAGAGTGTTCGACATTAGGGAATTTCCTAAACGTTCCAGCCTGCTTGTGAATTTCCTACATAGTCCGCTTTAAGTTTACTTCTTACATAAGTTATCTCAATAACAACAATTTTAGAGTTTTCGTAAAACGTGAATTTGAAAAACTGCACGGCGGCGATACATGTTGCTTTCTTCGTTTTGCAGTATTAACGACAATATTTGTATTAAGTTTAAAAGTTAAATATTTTAGCGTCGAATTCGAATCGCGTGTGTATTTCTTTGATTTCGACTTTTATATACTTAGTTATGCCAATTTTTTTTCAAATAAAAAATTTAGAAACAATGTTTTCTTTCATTAGTTTTTGTAATTTTCATTTACAAAAAAAAATGTGTTAACATTTATTTCATGGTTACTCGCATTATATAGGGTTTAAAAAAGGTACACAGGCAACTGCTGGAAAACAGAGAAGAGAAGAATAATTTCAAAAGAAAGCAGCCTTCATTGTTCAATGGTGTACATTTACAATTTAAAAAAATATGTTTCATTTCATCTGTAAGTCATAAAGAACCATATAACCAACTGTAAAGAAAGCTTCAACATGGTCAGCACTGCGGCGATGAAGACGGCTAAATTAGAAATGACTCTAAACTCTACTTCGACTTCGAAATGGCGTTCCACCAAAGTCATAGTTTCGTTTACACAGATTCATCTTCCTTCATCTTACGAAAATGACTTCGTATTTAGCAGTAAAAGTGGAAATTCTATATACACTTTAAATCTCTGCTCTATTTAGGAGAGTTGGCTAGATTCCAAGTTATGACTTTTCGATTCAGGTAGCGATATT
This sequence comes from Neoitamus cyanurus, assembly GCA_947538895.1. Taxonomy (NCBI): domain Eukaryota; kingdom Metazoa; phylum Arthropoda; class Insecta; order Diptera; family Asilidae; genus Neoitamus; species Neoitamus cyanurus. Next base: position 55,277,866 of record OX384540.1, read on the forward strand.
TTTAAAGAAGACGACTGTCGTTGAGTCTAATAGACGTTTTTCAAAGCAAATTCGACCATATGCTTCTGAGCCGTCTACAACAACTAGCAACACAAATAACGACAACAACAAATTTTTTTGGTTGCACAGCCTTAGCAGTCTCAGTAGGTACCTGTTAAGCTGAGTCGCACATTGTCGACTGTGTTCAGATATTGCGGATGAGAGGATTTGTTGTTTTTTCACCTGAGAAAGGGTTGGCATTTGTGTTGTTTTGTTCACTTTAGCGGAAGGTGCACCCCATTTGGCCAAATTCGTTTACCTTACTAAAAACGCGGAGGCAGTCAGAATAGTCACTTAAAGGTTACTTGGATTGATCGCCAAAATGCCTAACTTTGTTGATTGTAAAAGCACATCACGCAAAGTATGCCTTACGAAAATAAAACAAATTAATATGCTAATCCTATATCCAAAATGTAAAGAACTTGAGGCTCAGACAAAATTTGTTCCTTCCTATAATTTAGCAAGAAGCAATGAAGTACATATATAGTCACCGATGTGCAGTTTTGCTCTGTATACCATTTTTAATCACCCTGCTAAATACCTACTTCGGTAGGTAGACAATTTACGTATTTCAATTTTCTAAAAAAAATGTGGATCTAAAAAGAGCAAAGGAGGATAGAATAAGTTATAGGGGTTCTACCCAAAAATATAATATCTTTATAAGTGTTTTCAAACAGTTACGCAATTATGCATTCGGCAGAATTTGAACTCTATCCTCGTCGATTCATCCTCATGCGCATTGCGCATTATCATTATCGAAGCAAAGTGCTTACTTGAATTTAATAATGTTTTCGTGGTCGAGCTTCCGTAGATGCTTGATGTCCGTCTCTTTGATATCTCGTACTTTCTTCACAGCCACGATTTCATTTTTGTATTTTCCACTAAAGACAGCACCTTGCGCTCCACTGCCTAGCCACTGTAAGTCTGTTATCGCCTCAAATGGAATTTCCCAGTCTTCTGTTTGTTTATGTTTCATTTCAATAACTGCAGCTTTCCCGATAAACGAGAGCACCGGCTTCATGCATCCCAAGAGACCGTCTACCCAGCCGATGGGCTTATCAGGGTGCATAAAATTCGCCGCATTCGGTGGCCATCGGTTCTGGCACATATTTTCGGCGCTACTATCAGTCACGTGATCATCCGTCTTGAAGGGCAAGTCCGTCGGACCTAGCCCAAGTTGCCCTAACTCTTCTTGTATACACACCATGCTGAAAAGACAGAAAAAATCATATATTACTCTTTTGTCGGCACTGGTATCTTATCAGCGCTTTTAAGATACGAGCACTGTTTTTATGCCTATTAACGTCAATCAGCCTTCCAAGCCAGCCCCTTTTAGAGGAGTGATCTTTATCTCGTCAATAAATGTAGGTTTTAGCATTTTGTGGCAAAATATTAACTGGTTGCGAAATTAGCAGCAATCATTACATTACACTTTTGCATTTCGATCAGGAACTTCTAATCTGTTTTCGATTTCAAGTTCGTCACACCGCGACTGCTCGAACCGAATTTACAAAAGAAAATGTCTATTTTTAATATTAAGACTAAGCGTGTGCGAATACCGTCAAAGACTAACAGAGGAAGTTCAAAATTTCTCATCGCTTCCTTTCAAATTTGCCTTAAGTTTTACAAAGCATTAACAAGAAACTGATCGCGCGGAGGAGTTAAACTGACCTTTCTTCTCATACCAGCAAGAAAGCGCATTTTTGCAATTGCTATCGGCAAAATGCAATCTATTTGTCGAACGCAATAAGTTTCTTTAAGGCGAATGATCCCATAAATGCGGCAATTTTTAGATTATATATTAACAAAAAGTGCAATTCATTTTGTAAACATAAACATTAATGTAAAAGCGGAAAGTGGCTTAATCGTTGCCTTGGTGCAAATAAAACAAGGAGATAATATTGATAACGTAAATAAGTTGAGTTATTCAAATGAAGGCTGATCATCTGAATAACTCAACTATTTACATGTTCTGTAGGTCATGTATTTTAGCATTTTCCTGAAGGTCCTTTATTGTCTGCAATTGATGACGCTTTCGAAAAGCGAAATAGCTACCATTTAAAAACCAAAAAAGCAGCAGCCGAACTATTAGCAAACTAGGTTGTAAGAACCACGCCTTTTTTTTAAATATCATTAAATATTCCAATTTGTGTCCTTGACTATGCTTGAACTAGTGGAAGTTACAAATGTCTATTAATGAGGGTTCAATAACTCTACCATGAGCGTCATTAAGGACACACTACTATTCACAAGTTCAACAAATGCCATGAACAAATTATATAATTAGTTTTATTGTTTATAAAGAATTTTTCAAATTGAAATAAGGATCGATTTCTGATCTGATTTCTTGCTTTTTATTTTAAGGTAATATTTTGATTGGGTTATCATCCTACCCAAAACTCCAAGAAACGTACATACATTATATCTATGTAAAAATAGTTTGCCTTGAACTTCAGATATTAGTAACACGTGTGTAATTTTTTATTTTAATGGTGAGATTCGCCGTTACCTTTCCCAGAGTTTTATGACTATTTAAACAACTAGGTAGTTCTGCTGAAGGCGATTTACGGTAACATTTAAAGAAGGATAAAGAAAATTTTTCCAAACCATAAACTATTGTGGCCACTTGTAAGGAATCTTCCTAATAAAATTTTATTGGGAGGTTGTTAGGTATGTCCGCTGACGATTTTCACATAGCTGTAGTGTAGGTAGAGGCCCTACAGGCCTACACTACCTACAGTCTACCTACACTACAGTGTAGGTAGGGTAGGTTCATGCTTTTCTTTAGAATTGATACTTATAATCAATTTCAGCGAGGTAAGGGCAATATTACTTTGAGGTAACATAATTTGGAACAACTAGCAGGTATGTAAGTACTTCGGGAAAGTTTTGTATATTATGGTAAATTCAAATGAAATAATAAGCAGAACATGTATTATAGTTACGTACATCAACAAAATAAGTCGTTTATTCAGCGGACACATTTTTGTACGATAAAAATTATTGAACTTCAAACGCATTCAAGGCAAGCAGAAAGAATAATTTGCACCAACGTCGTCGCGTTAATACATATTTTCTTCATTAATAGGGACTCATTTTTATATTGTATAAATAGAAAATACAAATGTGTTTTGTTTTTTGTGTCTAAAAGTATGGCCGGAAGAGCAACATGAGTTTATCTGACATTGTTCAAACAGTAACGTTCACATATGTGTGTAGGTACTAAGTGGCTACAAATAGTTGTTTTTATTTTATAGATGACAAAGTGCATATTTACGATTTTACGTTATGAAAAGTGCCGCGGTTTGGTTTCCAATTTTGGTTCATAGCCTCATATTTAATTTTATGACTCTGGATAATTTTTGTGTGGTGGTGTTCGCACACTGCATACGGGCAATGGACGTGAGTTAGGGACCCGTATTTTTTTTTTTTGTAAAGCCTCCAGAATTTCATAAGGAATGATCATTTTCATATGTGCCAGTTGTGGACAAATTGTGAAAAATCAAAAAGTTTCTTTTTGTATTTTCTTTTCAAGTTAACTGAAGAACTATTGATTTCAGAAAAAATCATAAGAGAGAAAAAAGTTTTGTAATGAAATTTCACACAAGATAGGATTACTCAGAAATTCCAATATTTATTATTGTTGTTGCCAAATATAAATAATCAACGAAAAAAGGTAAAAGTATGATTTCCAGGCAGGAAAGATAGCAATTTCTAAAACTGTGAGGTTCAATAAAAGTAATGTACCGATGGAAAGAAAACATGTTACTGAAATTGTTTTAACTGATACAGAATAATAAAATGAGGTGCCAAATGCATCAGGCACAACATTGCCATGTATAACTACTTTACCAGAAAGAACTCTGGAAGATAACATACCAGCGGTGAAAGCTTGAAAAGCTGTGAATGTGATGATGAAACAATTGATTAAATCAGTAGTGATGAGCAATAGAACTACAATTTAAGGCCAATACAGTTCAGGAACAATGAGGTGAATTTAACAGAATTCAGCATACCGGTGACGTATGAAGAGGTTATATTAATTGCAACGGCAGTGAGAAATGGAAAGATGAAGTTAGAGAAGAACCGTAATGGCATACATACAATAATACTCGGAAAATAACAGAAAGGACAACCAAAGGAACGATAACGTCCCAATGGGTGTTTAGCGTAAAGAAGAACAAAATGTGGAAAAGTATAAAGCTAAGAGCATAAATTATCAGGAGCCATATTTAGCGAAACGAGATATTATTCAATTTGAGTCTTTTTGAGCATAGCAGCAAGAGACAAATACGAGATCCAGCAATTCGACGTGAAAACTGCCTTAAAAAAAAAAATCAAATATAACGGCACCTATTTTTCCAGATTGGTAGAAAATAATAATTGTCCCCGCTCGTATACTCAGAAATGCGGGGAAAACCCTTTGACGAGTAATTCACCAGCAACAGATTTGGTTAACGGAAAGTTCTACGGTGGGCGTATTTTTATGACGAAAGAGAAACTGTTTTTTTTAAATTTGTTTCACATTTTCATCGTTTAATCACCGAAGAGAAAAATTTGTATTGGAAATACGAACACCTAATCATTGTAGTATTTATCTCAAAATGAAGCGAAGTAACCACACCAATATTATATGGTCAAAACACAGCTGGTACTAATAATCTGCCACTATGATTTGCTTTCAAGCTGTTCAGGTAATTGCTGTGAAGCTTAATAATTAAGCGTCCTCTTTATTGAAAAAATAATAATATGGTACATACCATATAATAAAAATTACGGGTTCTTCCAAACAAAACTTGTATTTAAACAATGGTATGATGAAATTTCTAAATTTCCAAGCGTTTATCTCAAATTTAGACAAAAGTTATGTTACCTTATCTAACTAAATTTTCGAGATAATCAGGCTTTTATCAGAATTCACTGGCGTTACTGGTTGTCGCATGATAGTCCTTTTATGGCAACAAGCTAAAGCTGTTAAGCTCCACTCTAATAACCAAATGCAATTTATTAGTACAGCTTAATAAACAATCAATTAATTAAAAACTTCGGGCATTGTCTTTATTGGAATATATACATATATATTTTTCCACCCTTTCACGAAAATATATATATATGTATAGGTAATATAGTTTCACCATTTTTCGAAATATGATTGAGCAGCGTTAGGAACGTGACATTTAATTACACTTTAAAATCCATTTATTATGTTTTAGCCCTATTTTTCTTCAAAATTAGATCCAATCGAGCACTTTATTGTACAGAACCCTCGGTACGCGAATCTGACTCCACTTGGCCAGTAAAGGAGGTTGTTGGCTCAACATCCTTTTAAGTTCCCACGATCGGCAAGTCATAAAAAATAATTATAATCAGGAAGATTGATGCTTTAACCGAAAGTTGAATTATTCATAAAACACGATGCAAAGAAAAAAAACGTTTATTGTTTTATATAATTATCGTGAGAAATTTGGTGAAAAAAGTAGTTATTCAGAAAACGGGATCATACATTTGTTTTTGTTTAAAAGTTTGGTCTAATTGTAAATACAATAAAATCACTAACAATTTCAATTTCACAAATCCAATTGAGTATCTGAAGGTTATTCTTTATTTATTTTATAAATATTCAGTCGAGTTTACACTAATTTTCCAGTTTTATCAATTAGGGCAATAGTGCAAAACTGCTTATCATTATTCATTATGGCGCTGACTTCCCGATATTCTGATACGCACGTTTTACCAGTTATCACGCGAATATCAGGAATTGTATAAATTGGACAAGGTCACACGATTAAAAATAAAAATATGTTGAATGCATTCTTCCCGCTAATAAGTAAATCACCGAAATAAAGACATGGTTTCGAATTGCTTTTATTGTGCTACACTTCCCATCTCCAAATACGAAATTGCAACAAGAAGAAAAAATTAATCTGAATGTGGTGAACTCCCAGTTGGCAGTGATGGTTGTACCACAAAAATGCCAGCTATTTAATAAAAAGCAAAAGCAATATTCTTTGGATTGCAAATGACAGACATGGGTAAAAAATAACGTTATGAATAGTATTATTACAAAACCGCATTCCAGAGATACCTCGCCAACGAGGAAAAGCACGGCAACACATCGCTAATAAAAAAATGAAGCAAACAAACGCACGAGCATCCAGGTGTAATATTTCTTCTCTTTGTCCTGCAAATGTTGATGGTGACAAGATTAATAAGTAAACATAGCAGTCCAGTTCTACTTATTCAAATAAACCAGTTTCGCGTTTTTGCTCATTTTGCATTCAAAAATAGCATCGTTTGCAGGTAGAGGAATTGCCCAAAATCGTAAAGATTGCCTACCTACAAGAACAGCTAGACCTTGGGCGCGTGAGAAAATCAACAGAACCGCAGTGCATAAAAAAGTCATAATTTTTAATAGCAGTAAAAAACGCATGTCAATCGTATCGTATCGTTAGAGGCAATAGAGGTAACCAACACACCTTCGCCTCGCAGGTAACATTGGTCACTTTCGCCTGCTCATTCTGTCCGACTTGAGGCGATTGGGGCAATTCAAAGTTCATATGTTACGTTTCCGTGGTGGTTCGCCATAAAGTTTTTGGCATTTGATTGAGATTAGAGATGAAGACGCAGTCGCCTGTTACTATGCGCAAAAAGGAAGGCAGGCACACTTACCTATTTCGCGAATAGTAGTAAAGACGCTGGATAATTGGACATGAGGCAAACGGTGAAACAATTGCCAACTTTTTGCTCGTTTGCCTTTGAAGCTACATAGTTCGCTTGCGCAGAGTGTTGGCATGCTTCAGCATAAAATCACGCTTCCATAAACACAATCACGATTTTCAAGGCGCGCACTGAAGACACAAGACTTGTTATCTTCACAGCGCGGCGGCAACATGCAAGAAAGCTTGTAGACTCCCCACCTAACGGCCACACCATCCACCTTTTAGGAAGGTAATCAAACTCCAATGTCAGCTAGTAGTGCTTACTGCTTCATCAATTCACCTATAATTTTCTGCCTATTAACTTCACCCAGTAGATAGTATTGCCAGGCCAAATTGTTGTTTGTTTGTGTTCCAATCGTTCAAAGGCATTTGATTAAACTGTGATAGCCTTTTGTTATCTCGTTGGCTCTGATAAAATTTCGCAAACGCGTAACAATGGGGGCTTTGCTCGCAACAGGTGAAGATCAAGAACTTCAATGATATGAGTGTTTCTTTACAATGGTTTTATCGGAAAACACATACCTAATATAACAATATGTAGTTCTTATTGTTCGATAGCGTCATATAGCAATTTTAACTCATTACGTATTTCGTTATTAACTCAAAGTATTTGACCAGCTTGATACACATGCTTTTTTCAGTTTTTTCTTCTGTTTTATGCGTACCTACCTAAACTACTCTTTGTTGTTATTAGTTAATTTTATTTTATTTTATTCGTACTTTGAACATATTCATCATAATATGACGTCCACAGAGACTTTGTCGTTTGGTCCGAATTGCAATTACTCTTTTAAATATTTTCTTAGTAAGGAAATGGAACTCACGGAAACGCAATAAATGCTATCAATATATTTTGGTGATTCTAATTTCAAGAACAAGCCTGCTATGCTAAATATATTCACATTCTGTGTGTATAAATTTAATTTCCGCATTCTAATTAAAGCATTTTAAATAGCCAAATAAAATGAGTGTGACTGTAGAAATAAAAAATAATCCCAAGACCTTGTAAATTTATGGTCTCGTGAAATTCAAATCTACCTTACTCTCGATATGATGCTTAAATTGGTGAGTAAAAGGCTTCGGAACTATAACCGAAAAAGAGGAAATAAACTATGTGGCTTGACATTTTCGTAAGTTTGAATATAACGATAAAAATAGTTTCCCTTCAGATAATTTTCATGTACAGTATTTGTCAGAGGACAGGGATTAATAACATTGTTATCGCCCAACAAAGTAATCGTGAGAATTTGAGGGTAAATGACTACTTTGAAGCACTCTATAGGGAAAATACCGTCTGAAATCGTTTTATTATATTTTATTGGACGTACGTAAGGTTAGTGTAAAGTTTTATTGGACGTTGGTGTCATCAATTGGCATTTTTTAGTCGTGAAAGAAAAAAAATTTATCGTGTCAGTCTTTTTCAAAATATGGCGATGTTTCGCTGAAAAGACTCAACAAATTTTAGTCGGCGTACAAAATGTGTGTTTGTTTTAGTCGGTCTCTAAGTACATATAAGAATTATAATATCTTTAGATGAATATTATAATATACAAGGTGGCCCATAACGTATGACCCTATCGGAAAGTACCATAGATTTTATTTTATAAATGATATCGTATGTCAATTCGGTTTTCACATTTTTGAAGCAAACAGAATTAGTATTTCTGTGAATAAACAATGGATTCCTATATTCCTGATTCTTGAAGTACGCGGAATAATCGTCACAATACTTTTGACGAAGCTTTTTTTTAGGCGATTTGGAGTGGCTCGCAAGATGACCCGATATGACCGCCCTAAACTTTTTTCTATGGGGTTATTTAAAAGACGGGTTTATGTGATCAAGCCACAGACTCTGGCAGCCATCAAGCAGAATATCCGTTAAAAAATGGATTATACATTATGAGCCACCCTGTAGTAGGGGTATTCACGCTTTGCATTTGCTTGTAATAGCAATAAAATTTTGCATTCGATACAACGGTGTAATAGAGATATACAAGATCGATTACAAAAATTGAAATTATTTAAATATAAATTTATCTGTTGTTGAAAAATAAAGTAAAATACACATGTATTTATAATAAAAATATAATATAGGTACTTAATTTGTCTGATAGAAAATATACTAATCTAAGGAAAGAAATGTGTGTCACCCAGTTAAAAAGCGTATATGTAAAGGTTAAAAACTCAAAACAACTTTACAATACGTGCTTCCAGAATATCACGCTTACTACAACGTAATTACGACATGATGAACAAAACCATAAGGACCTTTTTAATTATAATAGAACCGCAAATTTCATTAAATTTTAATCATAATGTTATATGTAGTATAAAAGTAATCTTATTCCTAAGATTCTATATTCACATTTCTTCGCCGATATCTCATATTTGCTTTGAAATTTGGGAGCTCGACGAATCAATTGTTTATTTTGAACTTAAACCAAAGCTTTCTTCGAACACACCTTTGCTATATTCGTATTAAAATCTTGATAAATTTTCCGCTCATGAAATGCCATATTTTCTTGAGTCTGTCAGTTGTTTTGAAATATGATTATTTTACATGCTTTTCTTATCTTTCTGGGTTAACGCCTCTAAAATATAATCTATGCTAGACCGAGGGCAACTTTCAGATTAATTCAAATTCTAATAGCATTTTGTGCATTGTTTTGCACACCTCAAGTTTATTATTATAGTTACATGAATTTGTTGATAACATCGTCTTTAGGTATAAAAATCTATCATAACAACTCTGTGCACTAAGATGGAAGAAGATTGGAAGTACGAAACCATTATCGTTCAAGATGTACATATTTACTGATGTTATGATGGCTAGTTATGAATAAAAAATAAATCATTAATGAAAATGTGCTTGTGATTCAAAACTTTCTGCAGTCCGCTCAATGTATTATTATGTAATTCACACCATAATGGTAACAAGCATTTATTGATTAACCAATTATTATAATTTTTGGGGAACAAACGGCAGTGCACTCAATTTATGGTTCAAATATTACGCATAAAAGTTGTAGCTATTCTATATATCATATGATCAATTAGATGATTATCTTCAATCTTTACAATTTTCTGTCCTACAAACATCATCGCATCTCGCGTCTCGCATTTTAGTTATTCCTAATAGAAATATCCCCCATGCACAGGAAAAGTAAAACGTTTACTACAATATAAATAATGAGTGCAATTTATGTGAGTTCAAATTGTCTTCAGTCTGCAGTGATGTTTTGACTACAAAGTGTTTATTGTGTCATCATTATGTACACGAGAAATTGTTCATAGTTTTCTTCAAGTATCTTTTCAATAACATGATTTCTTGCTGCAATCCAAACTTTCGTTATTTGAAGGTCTCAAAAGTTGCGCACAGATAAGAAATGTGGCGCATACGAATATATAGAAAATAAAAATGCCCAATGCATTATGCGATAAATTTTTATAGCAATGTAAATGAAAGGAAATTTGTCTTGCCATTAAAAGATAATTTGGGTCGCTTATAAAAAAAATCGCAATGTACAGGTGAAGATTAAACACTCTCACAAAGTCTAAAATATAAATAGATACGTTACGTATACATACAGCAGATAATAAGGAGGTCAGAGTTTCAGCTGTGGCTATTCATATTATTTTAGTAATTAATAAAGAACAATTTCTTCATTAGGTATGTAAGGTACACCTGATTAAAGTCTTTTTGCCTGTGATTAGTCTCAGTTCACATTCTGATCAATGAAAATTAGTACACCAGTTTTCGTTTACATTTACGAATGTCTTTTCATGAGATACAAAAATTGAAAAAAATAAGGATACTTATGCTGCGCAATATGTACAAACTCTTTAACACGAAAAAGCTAAAAAGTAAACTAAATGAGGTCAAATGAGGAAGTAGACTTAAAAGAGAATGAAAAGTTTGTGGTTTTGAAAAGGAAACGAAACACAAAGTGACGCAAGTCAACATGTGTGAAAAATAATATTTGCTTAATGATTTTACAGTTTTTAACCTTATTAGGAGTGCCGAGCAGTAAAGCATAGCAGCATGGGCGTTGCCAGGGTCGATCATATCAATTGCAAATGTTCTCCTATACTTAATAGATTTTGTGAGGCGAAAGATAAATTAAATACTTTACTTAGGTTTTTGGAAGCGAGGTGGTATATTCTGAGAACCGATACACGTGAAAAATAATTCCACTTAGCTTCCACTACACTCCTAATGAAAATATTCACTTGAGGCGAATATAAGAATGGTTCTACCAGTGCTACCGACAATCCCCCATAATAAATGGAATTTGTGGAACATTCATACTAAACGATTTCAGATTAGGAGGATAGGATATTTGAAATGTGAACCTTTCACGTGAATCGGATGTCTGAATAACCGCCGCGTAGAATTACCATGCGCAGAGCTTATAATCATGACTTAATTAACCGCTAATGACATAAAGTAAGTAGTACAGTATAAACTATAAATAAAGGGAGTTTTATTTATTTTATCAAATTAACATTTTTGGTTCATATCACATATCGCACGCACTTAGCACATATGTATCTACTACCACTGGCTATACTTAAGAAAAGATGCGTCAAATGAATCAAGACTAGGAAAAGTGATTGAAGGGGAGGTCAATTCCTAACAGTCTCCAACTCCAACGTAGCGGAAACGGAACTTTACGATTTTATGGTATGTTTTTATGAATCCTCTTGCAACCTGAGAGCTATGCACTAAAGACTTGTTCAATAGCTCAATTCACTCCGAGCTTTCAACTGAATGTTTAAGGCACCCTACATCCCGTTCCGTTGAAAAATGATAGATTTCAAATTAATTGATGAATCAAATTTTTCCTGACTTTTCTTGTCCCTTAAAAAGCCAAAGTAGTTGTTACAACAATTGTGAGATAATTACACAATTTGGCAGTGGTTCTAGTGTAAAAAGCTTGGATATGTACTACAGCGTTGTAAACTCTACAATTTGTGCCGCCAAAACTAAAAACATTTAAAATGTGGGAACAATACATTTTCTGGACCGAGACAGAGTTCGCAGTCGGGTAATGATGGTCCAAAATCATCTCTTTGCTGGTAGTGTTATTAAGTGCATTTGCTTTTAATGGTATTTAACAAGCAGACAGTTTTCGAAGCTTCAAAACTCCATCTAAAAATTGATTTAAGAAGTTTTATATAATAATACCGAGAAAAACTTAGTGACCCCGTAAAAATATTAAATGCTTCGAAAAAAAATCCGCTCACAAAAGTGTATATATTTCTGGGGAATCCCTAATTTTCCCCCAATTTACAAAACAACACCAATTCCATCTGCTTCATTTCCCTTTCAGAAACTCTACTTGAAGGGTGGCTCTGTGTTACTGTTCACGTAGGGTGGTCCCTAGCGCATGAAATTGCTTTACAAAAAGATTAAATTGTTTAGGAAAAAGTATAATGTGTTTTGGAAGAAACTTAACTTCGTTGGAAAAATAAATAAATATATAACATAGGTTTTTTATTTATAAATCACATTATTTTTCAGAGCAGCTATAAAATTATACGTAAGCAATAGCTCGGCATCTGAAAATGTTTGTACACTATAAAAAAATAGTTTGCCTACACGTGTACTTTTTCTAAATTCTTTATATAATTTCATGGTCACGATGAACCAAGAAAATTTATAAAATTTATAATCAATCAAATTTTATTTGTACAAATTATAAGTTGTACAGAATTTTCATTTTTGTACCTATTTTCTTCTTTTCTAACTTCTCTTTTGGTTCACTTTGTAAATTGTATAAAATTTAAAAATATGCTTGATTTTGTGGTGTCTCTAATGTAAATTGAACTAAGTGGTATACTAGAGTGTAAGCAGCTTCATATGAATATGATCCGCTGGTGACAGTACGGCGGGTGCCTATCAGTAATTTCTCGTTCCTGTGTTTGTGTATTTCTTTACCAAATAAATGTGTTCTTTAAAGCGGATAAAAGAAATTCGTTATTATTTCTTTAAAGTACATTCGTTTATCTTTCCAAAACTCAATAATAAATCGCTTTTATCTTTATAGTGGTTCAATGGAAAAAGAGATTTTTTAGCTCTGAAATTATCTAGTTTTCAATTTCTCAAGTTCTTACAAATTAACCCACTTTTTACTTAACATATGCATATAGATATATATACTTGAAAGCAAACCAATCAGCCCACCTCGAAATGTGCACATTTCTGGGGCATGATTCAGTAACAGTAAATTTTCTACTTAAAAACAATTAACTGTAATAAAAAGAATAAACCCTTGACTTATGAAAAAAATAAGATATAAAAATTCAGATATAAAAAACCTACTTAATGTTTTCCAAGAAATACTAGCCTAAATCTACAAAAAGCATTAATTCAAAATCTTCTTATTACAGTTTTTAACTACTTACTTACTATTGCTTTTAACTAGAAACTTTTCTGTTTGAATTATGCCTTGAACGTTGTGAGGTGGGCCGACTTTTTTTGCTCCCAAGTGTATGTACCTTTAGTATATTTTTTTCTCATCTTTAGGCGTTACAATTATGTAACATTTTACATAAACTTATTAATAAATTAGATCCATAAAAACACACCTATCAACCAGGTATTGCTTACAATAAATACATACAACATTATGTTACTATCTGGTGGTATCTGTGCTTTGTAAACCCTTTCTACACCAAATCGCTAACATAAAAGAAAGCCCCAGTACCTATTTTAAATAAACATATCAAAATTCGTTCTAATCGCGACTATTTTATCTAAATTTTTATTTCCTCGGTTACTACGCCACATTATCTGGAAAATACCGCCCGATGATTTCCAAACAAATTACGCACCTAATCAGCAAATCGAACCATCTTCTTGCAAATAAACAAAACGAATCAATCTGGTAATTC